>WARS01000015.1:11513673-12113673 GCA_008933995.1 Datnioides undecimradiatus
GGTGGTTCCTCCTCTGCAAGCTCGGGTCCTCTACCAGAGGCCTGGGAGCTTGAGGGTTCTGCGCAGTATCTTACATGTCCCTAGTATTGCGCTTTTCTGGATTGAGATGTCTGTTGTCTTTTCTGGGATCTGTTGTAGCCACTGCTCCAGTTTGGGGGTCACCGCTCCGAGTGCCCCGATCACCACAGGCACCACTGATGTTTTTACCTGCCAGGCTTTCTCCAGTTCTTCCTTCAGGCCTTGGTATTTGTCTAGCTTCTCATGTTCCTTCTTCCTGATGTTACCATCGCTTGGGATTGCGATGTCCACCACAACGGCTTTCCTCTGGGTCTTGTCCACCACTACAATGTCCGGTTGGTTAGCCATTACCATCTTATCAGTCTGTACCTGGAAGTCCCACAGGATCTTTGCGCGCTCATTCTCTATCACCTTTGGAGGTGTTTCCCACTTGGATTTGGGGACTTCCAGCCCAAACTCTGCACAGATGTTTCTGTACACTATGCCGGTCACCTGGTTATGGCGTTCCATGTATGCTTTTCCTGCCAGCATCTTACATCCTGCCGTTATGTGCTGGACTGTTTCTGGGGCCTCTTTGCACAGCCTACACCTTGGGTCTTGCCTGGTGTGGTATATCTGGGCCTCTATCGCTCTTGTGTTCTTGTGTTATATATAATTTTTATATATATAATCCTTGACACATTCATTTAAAAAAACTTTAATTTAAAATAATAAATTACAAAAATACTCCTGATTGGTAGTTTTTTTAAAAAAACATCCTTGATGATGAACTTCATCTGGGGAACCTTTCAAGCAAAGTTCTGAAATACAAAAATGTAATTAAATTAATTCTAAACAACACAATTTCTGTGATTATGACCTATGATTAATAACTGTACACAACTGTATGGAAACTCTGAGGTCTGTGACCTGCTGAAAGACAAGTATAACAGGGAAGTTGTGTTGCTAAGGTTTCCTAACAACATCCTCTTGACACCTCAGACTTGTGCAGTACAGTTGATGAAATAGATCTGGCATAACTCTGAGTATTCCATTTTCTGTTACTTAGTTTTCACCTGATACACTGTCTTGAAGAAAATCCCAGAAATGAGTCTGTGAAAGCAGGTGGCTCTCAATAACTCATCAAGATCTTATCTAATCATTCTCCATGGAATATGTTTTGTTAGAGGGTTAAACAATGGTTAATGTTTAGTTTAATAAATCACAATTTGCAACACTCTGTTCTGTTCACTGTGTATATTTTGATGTTCAACTTACTGATAGGAGGAGCCAGCCTCAGGTCTGCTGTCTAGTGTTGGTCACTGTTGGCAGCTCAGATCAGAGGTCAGGAGAGAGTGGACGGGTGACTTGCGGCCCAGTGAGAGTAGCTGTGGGGAGGAACTGTACCTTCCTGCATTCACTGGATTCGATGAAATCCAGCCCAGAAAGGTCATAACATAAGTTATTTAGTTATCTGGGTTGTTTATTATGTGTTGTAACTGATGATTATTATTTCATTATTGATTAATCTGCTGATTATTGTTTCAGTTCACTGTCTGGTCAATAAAATATCAGAAAACTGTAATTAAAAAAGCCCATCCCTTTTGAACGCAAACAATAGCTGCAAGTTGAAAAATAATTGAGAGAACACTACATCAGAGATGAAAAAAGGTGTAGATTATTTTTTCTGTTCATTCTGATACCCTAATGTTGTATGGCAGATGAACAGCAATATACACATTTGGGGAAAAAGACAACTTTTTGTTGATTGCATGAATCTGACAAAGTGGTCCTGTATACTTACTCTCACTGAAGGATTTGTTCTCCATTAATTTCCCGTTCAGCTCAGCTGTCCTCAGGAAATGCGGCTCACTGTACACAGTGTTTGCACAAACAGATATTACATCACATTACTCAGCCTGTAGCACTTTGCGGCGCCCTGCATGTTGCATGAGGGGTAATAGGTCACGTGTGCTCATGGTGTGACCATCTTATCTCAGCCTCAAAGCAAGTCATTCACAAAGCATTCAAACAGAAACACAGGGTTGGTTAGGATTAGGGGTGCGCTCCCTACCTGCCACAGGTTCTTCTTCTCAGTCTGAGGCCAGTTTTTACTTCTTCGACCTTGTCAGTGCTGCTGTAGGGAGTATGGGAACATTAAAATATACAGTAATACGTTATGTAAGAGCAGATCATATTTCATGACTCTATTACAGATAACTTAAGACATAAAGACGCTTTTAAATTATACAACAGCTTGTCTTTTCTTTTTAAAATATATTAAAGTATAAGCAGAGAAACACAGTGCCGTTAATGAAACCACTCATGTATGGATGCTTCCCTACCCCTCCTCCTTCTCCACTCCATTGACCTCCTGCTCACTTAGTAGCATCACATGATTTTCAGTGACCTAAGCTAGCCTAAGAGCAAAGCTAATCCTTGCAGTGTGTGGGAACAGGGCCAGACGTACAATGTGGTTTCATGCACTGTCTCCGGTGCAGACCTCCTCCTGTGGAAGCTGCTGCCAGCAGCGTTATCTGTGTGTGGTCCGCGGTTCTCTGAAATCACCCCTCGCAGCTCTCTGACGAGAGACCTGAGTTCCCGGGCGGGGCTCTCGTGCTGCCTCTTTGCCTTTAGCAGCCAAAGGAGGTAAGAGGAGAGAAAGGGAATGTCAATGCACTGCTGTGGTGATGTCAAGATTATGAGTAGCTCGTCTGATTGGGTGGATTGCAACAGAGAAATGCAGGACAATCTCCAAAAATCAATTTCTGTAACAACAAAATCTACTAATTAGCACACTTAAGTCAGTAAGTAGCAGCACTTTAAGACAATGAAACAGTATTTCACTCCTATATTGAACTGATTTATCATCAGCTTTCTCTGCCACAGGAATGTGATGAGTGTGATTTACAGGCCAGCAGATGTGCTGAACCCGTGTCTGTGCAGCCAAATAAACAATGATTCACATATGCACTTGATGGACTTAAACTGTAGGAGATAGGCAAGATATAGGGAGTTCTTGACTGTACCAAAATCTGAGTGTTGGAGGAGTGCTGGGAGGTGGGTGGAACAGTGAGTCCGGGTGGGGACGTGGAAGCCAGGTCAGGTGGCGGTGCATTCAGAGGTGTGTTCAAGTTTTGACCTTGTAGCTCCTCCAGAGAAGATGGAATAAGTTAGAAGTCAAGATTTTTTGAAAGATAGATTAAGACATTATTATTAAACATGCATGAGGAAGAGAAACCAGCTGAGCATAAAGCATCTAAATTAAATAAGGTCATATTTTCATACAGATAGGCAAACAGCCTGTAGAGCTCTACCTTCAAGTCCAGGGCATGTTGGAGTTTCAGACGGAAAAACTCCTGCTCCTGCAGCTGGATGAAATCTTGACAGTCTGCAAAGCTCTCTGACATCTTTGGAAAGATACACAGCATAAACAATAACACAGTGACAGACACAAACAGAGACAGAATAGAACTGATATGACAAATGACAAATGTGCACAGTAACTCAATTTTTTGTTCCAGAGGGAGAGCATAGCTTTTGTTTGATCAGCCCATTTTTAAGACCTTTTCAAGCTGACTACTTTTTGGTAGATCATACAATTCAGGGAGTTGTATGCCTTTATTAGTCAGTAACCACACACTTTTGAAAACAGAAAAGAATGTATTTCCAGACATATTACCACCAAATATCATTGGGTGGTAATATAACGAATAGAAAAGGTGTAAATGAACACCACCTTGTGAAGGATTGCCTCCAGCTGGCCGATCCGGTCCCTCAACTGTTTATCTTTGGAGCGAAGGGCCTCTAGCTCATTGCCAAGTTGTCTCTTCTCCTCCCTAACGAAGGTTAGTTCCTGGAGCTGACGCTGGTGGTCCAGGCTCTGATAGTGCTTCTCCTGAAAAGGATAAGTCAACAAAATAATGGAACAAATGGAGTTGATCTATGAAAATGCATCTGAATGTATCATTTTATCATATTGGGTAAAGGTGTCACAGTTGAACAATTTTAAGAAGAAAACACTCTAAAAAGCACACTAAAAAGCTTGAATGACTTGATTTATGGGAACTTTTCTGTTTTTAACTGAACAAACCTGGCTGAAATAACATCACTGCTCACTGTTTCAATTCCACATGATTTAGATTTAATATATTATTTCTATGTAAATATATTAGTAAATTGTTAAAGTAATAAAGTGTTTTGCAAAGTTAGCAGGTTTTTCTGATTAAAGACATTAGGATGATCATGTCTTGAATGGCTGAACTACTAACAGCTGAGGCATAGAGAAAAACAACACAAGATAGATTCTGTTGTTAAAATCCATTATGTTTTGTTTAAAAATGTATATAATCTGAAAAATGTAAAATACATTTGAATCACTAGTTCATATAAAAAGTAATTAAAATAAAAATTAACTGCATGAACTGTTCATGTCAGAGAATCTAAATTCAACTCATTTATTCTCCATAAACATGGGTACATTCAAATTTTCACCTTGTGCAGCTTCTCCACAGTCTCCTCCAAATATTGGATTTTGCTCTGCAGAGAGTCGATCTGATCTCTCCTGGCAGTGATCTTCTCCTGCATGTCCATGGCTGCTCGGAGGCCTTGGGTAACAGAAAGACAGAGAGAAAGAGAGAGACCAAGGGGCTGTGATCAAAGCTTTCCACTTATCATGAACACATGTTCATGGTAAAACATGGAAGAGAAAATATAATAATTGCAATTTCATTGAACTATAATGATTATCTATTTTGCAAGATAAGCACTCCTAGATTTCATTATGATCCACATTAATCATTGCTATCTGTTCACTTCATCACAAGTTGAATGTAGATCAGAAGATCTTTTGCAGATGTATCTTTGAAAATGAGATGTTTTAATTAAGTCTCATTTTAAATTGTCTAACCATGTCCGTCAGCTCCATTCAGGGTCCTCAGGGCACTCTTGACCTGGTCCAGCTCATCATGGGCCTTCCTTAGCTGACTCTGAAGCTTCAGCACCACACCCTCTTGCTCCCCCCTCTTACAGCTGTGGAGCTGTTGCAGCTGCTTGTGCTCCTCTGAAATTGGGCCCGAACAAACACATGCATTACATCCACTGAGAGACAAGCACTTTAACACATAAGCAAACACACACAACAAAAGAGGGGCTGGGTTTACAGTGAAAACATACCAAACAAGGTTCTTTGTTTTTTTAACACAGCGGGACAAGAAGATCATTTGATTTGGCAAACGGCCATGAGAGCTGAACTCTTTCTAGAAACACCACTGTGGATTCCTGGTGAATGAAAGCACCGGTTTACACTAGTTTGATGATCAGAGATAACAAAGGTCCTTCAGGACATGAGGGACGCTTGACTCCATATAATCTGGTAAAACCCCCCCATTGAAGACTATATTATGTGGCAATCAATAAATAAATGAGTATTTTATTAATCAGTAAGACTAGCAGAGAACACTGTGCTTTTTATCAGGTTGGATTAGAATAGAGGACTGAGCTTTAATTGAATACTTTTTGGGCAAGGTTTTGCCTTTTCTGAATATATTTCTAAAGCTCAGAAATGTAAAAGGGGAAAAAACCCAATAACAATTAATGTTAAGGCTCAGAAGGCAGAAGGCTCATAATTTATGTGGGTTACAAACTAAATAGTAATTATTTACTGACAGAATTAGATATTAATATAAACCACATCATAAATGTTAACTTGGCCTATGTTTACATTTGTATATGATGTTTATGTATTTATGTGGAACTGTGTGAATATATTTATTTACTTGATGGACACCTCCTGGGACACTTAATGTAGGCTGCTCATGTTTGTACAAAGTTGTATGGTTGGTTTAAATAGTGGAATGTCTGGAAAGTTGATGACTAATGTGTCTGAATGATCCCATGAGGAGGTGCAAAAAATAAAACCACTGACCCATTCAGTCATCATTGTAACGAGGTAGATACAGCTTGTTTCATAAGCATAGTTTTGTTTTTATGATGGATACTGTTCTGCTGCGTGGTGACTCATATCAGTAACGCTCAACTAACTAGTCAGGGTGAAGAACTGCATGCGAATGAGCTCCAGCTGTGTGGTGAGCTGCTGTTTCTCCACAGTTTCCTCTTGGACTCGGCGACTTTGTTCAGCCACAGAGGTCTGTAGCTGCTGCTTCTCGTGCTCCGCAGCAGCCATGTCTGACTTGTGCTGGTCTAATTTGGCCTAAACAGTGTTTGGCACAAAAGGAGTGAAGAGAGACAAAGTCCAGTAAGTTAGTGTTGATAAAAGTGGGCTCTTAAAGTTAACCTTGGGGATCTAATTATATTTCAATGAAGTTTTCTGCCATTCTCCTGACCCTGAGCTGCTGAATCTCCAACTTGTGCTGGTTTAGCTGGTTGCTTAGGAGGTTATTCTCCTGGTGAAGGTTGTCAATGGTGCAGCTGTGCTGCACCGTCATCTGGATGCTGCTCTCCACCTGCAACCTCAGAACACCAATGGTCTTCTCTTGGTCATCCACCTTCAGCCTAAGTGTCTCTCGGTCTCCATGTTGGGTCTGGCACCGGCTAAGGGCCTCTTCCAACCTGGCAAGATGCTGCAAATATCAGTTTAGGTTACATGAGCCATCAAAATGGGCACGTTACAGAATTGTGATAAATATAACTTGAATGATATTTCAAAAAGGTTTTCAAAAACCTTCAAAACATGTAATGTATGACCTTCCCTAGCATGGTTAATTCCCTAATGGCCACACACCTTATGGTTTAATTACCTGTTGGGCTTCTTGCTGCCTAAGCTGGAGTTCCTTGTCTTTCTCCTCCAGGAGATCCTGGGATTTCCTCCCCTCCTGGGCCCTCTGCTCCAGCAGGGCCTGCAGGTGGGTTTTCTCCTCCACACTTCTGTGAAGCTGCTCCCTGGCTGCCTCCAGCTGTCCTCTCAGGGCCTTTACCTCCTCCTGGAGCTCACACTGCTTCTGCGTACTGCATCTCTAGAGGATAAAGCAGGAGGCTCAGTGGGCTAACTGTATATAACTAACTGTATTATCTTAAGCTGTCTCAGATAACAACACGGTCAACCTGACACTTTTCCACTTTTAATAGTTTTATTTAGTGTGAACATGCACCTATGAATGGTTTTGCTAATGGTAACAAGAGAAAGAGACAAAATGATTCACATTCATGGTTGACTGCAGTACCTTAAGTTGGGCAAGCTGGGACTGAAGCTCCTCTGCCCATTGTAAAGATCGCTCTTTCTCTCTTTGGCTTTCTACCAGGTGGGACTGAGCCTGAATGAGCTGCTGTTCCAGACAATAAATCTACAACACAGATCACGTAAAAATATTTTGGTTTTTATTCTGATGTAAGAAGAGTTAAGTTATAATCAGGTGTTTTATTCCAGCATAATCCCAGTAAGAACATGTCTAATTTTTAAGCCACTATGGTTCGAAGGATATTTACATCTAGTGCAATGGATACACATTAACCTTTAGCAGCCGCAGTGTGTTATTGCTTGAATTATTGCTCATAATGTCATTGCACATTCTTCCTCACCTTATCTATATGGCTGGAGAGGGTTGACTCAAGGTCACTGACCTGACGCTGGTGCAGTGAAGTCTGTTGCTCTGCAAGTTTCCTAGGCAAAATAATTAAACATATTTTTGAAACATATATATATATATATATATATATATATATATATATATATAAATTATACGCATGTATACTGTAGACAAGAAATTCAACATTGCCTGATCATTTAAGTAAAAGGCTTCAGACTAAAAACTTTCAGGAAAAACAGGTGAAGGCAGCCATACTCACTTTAACAGCTTCAACTTCACGCTTAAGCTGACACTGCTGTTTATTGATGAGCTCAGTTTGCCGGACAACAGCGCCATCTCCTGACCAACACTTAAAATCAAGTCCTCCACTCTAGAAGAGTGCAGAGTGTGCCTAAAATCAGTGCTATGGTCTATATACCATACTTCTTTAATACTGTTTTTCTGAGAACAGCAGATAGCATACAATGGCTGAAAGGGTTTAGGTAATACGACACATACACCATTATTAAAAACCACCTTGACTGAAAACAACTTAATTTGGCAGCAAGTACATTTTCTGTTGTGGTCTTATGTCTTTAACACTAAGAGTTACTGGTTAGAAAACACTCCACTGAAAACTGCACTGTATGATTTAAGTGACATGGTTTCAGTTGCTTGTTTGTCCAATTAACAGTCTAAAAGTGTGAAACATATATAGCTCTTTTATGTATGACAAAGAAAAGCAACAAATTTAGGGAGCAGAACCAGTGGATTATCCTACTCTTTTTGCATGCAATGTGACTGAAACAATGCATCTATTATTAAAACAGTTGCTGATTCATTTTCTACCAGCTGACTGTCGTGATAAATCGACTAGTGGTTGCAGCTCTACATAATATTACCTTTCTTTTTGCTTATCAACTTCAGTACATTCTTCACTCCCTTGGTGTTCTATTGACTGCCATATAAGAGATGAGAAAAAATTATAAATCACCATCAGACATTATAGGATGTCAAGTTTATATCAGTCAATAATACACAGATCACGGTTTGTAACTGATTTCTAATGCTTACTGAAAAAAGTCTCTCCTGTATCACGTCTGTCTCATCAGTAAATTCCTTTATCTTGGCAGCTGGTAATGGCGGTTTTGAACTGCTGGCAACATTAGGACTGGTGATGCCGTTGTCTCCACATTGTTTCTCATTTGATAACAGTGAAGAATACATCACCTTTACATTTTGTTCCAATGTCTCTGTTGTCTTGTTAAGTGCCAACGCCTCTTCTCCGACCCTTTTGATGTTTTGGAGCTCCTCCAACATGCACAGCATCTTTTCCATCTGACCAACATGTTCCCTTGAATCCTTCAACCTACAAATACAAAGATCTGTGGGTCAAAGTGATTTTAGACACTTTGTTCACATACATAGAATTTTATCAGTGTTTCACCTGAGATCAGACAGGACATCCTTCTCCTTCTGGACTTTATGCAACTCAGTCTGCAGGTTCATGATGAATGTGTCCAAACTGACTGTCTCTTGCTTGAGTTGCTCATGTGTCTGTGTTATAGGGGGTAAAATAATACATCCCGAAAAGAAAGCATTAGCAACTGAGTCAATATGATTTCAACAGCACTGAACTAGAGTCATGGCTGAAATAAAAGTATGAACCTTGTTGAGCTGCAAGTTAGAAAATTGTTGAAGACAGTCCTCTACTGCATTTTCAAACACCTCCTTTCCTGGACAGTTACAATCTTTTAGTGCACCTTGGTTTAAACTATCCAGATCCCAAACCAGAGGCTGAGTTGCTGCCTGCTGGCGTGTTGAAATAATAGTGGAATCCCCAGGTGAGCCATCTGACAAAAGAGGAAAAGAAGTTTAAAATACAAAGTGTGTATGTTGTCAAAGAATTGGTGAAACATGACTGTGTGCTTTTACTTATTTCAAATTCTTCTTAAAATATTTTGCTATTTAAACGTTTCCCCCTACATATCTGGATATTTATATTAACCTTTTTCCAGAATCAGATCACCTTGATAACTGAGATGAAATTCAGCTTCATGACTTTGACTGGTTTTCAGTCATTGTGTCAGTGTTGGTAAAAGTGAGTCAAATAAGCTATTACTCAGTGCTTCACTTTTTCATCTTTCTGGCTACTGCTACAAAAACAAAGCACTGCATGTTGCTGCTTGTACTCACCAACATTAAACCTGTTGTCGTGAGAGCCTTGTCCAGGTGGGCTGTAGAGGCCATATGCACAGCCAAACCTCTCCAAGGTTAGTTTGGTTGCATTTTCTACCTCAGCCTGAAGCATCTGAGTTTCTTTGGTGCGCCTATCGAGCTCCTCACTGGAGAAAAAAATAAAAAGGGAGCGGCTTGTATTAATAATAGTGATGCCATAGAACTGCCTCCCTCTATATATCTATATAAGTACACAGAAAAAGACATTCAATGGCTTTTACTTGAACCATCAGTTTGTTCAGCTGTTTAAAACAATAGGTGTTTGGACATTTTTGGCTAGGTGGGCTAATGTCATTTGGTTTTATTTTGATTCCAAGTTTGTTTTTGCTATTTATCTTAAGCATGCACACAAAGGTGGCATCTTAACATTGTATGAAATGGGAAGGGGCTGGAGTTTTAGTTACCTCAGTTCATCCAGTGTCAGGCTGTAGGATCTCAGACCTGGAGAGGCCTCTGCAAATTGAGTTGAACAGAGGACTTGAAGAAACGAAAAATTCATTAACACGTTAACAAAGCAGTCAGGTTAACTGGCAGAGATACACCCAACCTTAGCTAACTATACCTTACCCGTCGTCCCAGCCGCTGACAGATTTATAACGCTATGGATCGGCGGAGATTCGAATTGTGAAACGTGGGCGCCACCGCTGTGAGGATCAGAGGGTTGAAACCCCGCTGACATCTCTGTTTACATTTGTAATCGAGCTATTAGTGCAGTAAATCATTAAATTGGTAGGTTATACCACCAAGTACTTACTCGAAGCTAACATCAGAAGCTAGCTAATACGTTACCATTGTAAGTTGTCATTAATCGTAAAGTTTCATCACCATGGAAACAGCATCCATGTCTAATTCCTATCTAGCGTTATGCTATCAATAGTTTGGTTCATCTTTCAATAAAAAGTTAACCTGTCTGCCTGGCTAGGATAGTCGGATACTTGAAAAAGCCAAACCAATGTTGAAATTATGGCAAAAGTTAAGTTAGCGCCGTCACTTTGAAATAAACCGTCAACATCCGCTTTTTTCCTGCAGTTTATTGTGACGTAAATGCGTTTTTCCAGTGGTGCATGATGGTCATTGTCGTTTACGAGGAGGTGAGTGGTTGTTTGTTTATTCAGGGCGGACCCCTCTGTCTCCAGCGGGGATTGAGGATCTTGTTTTTAATAATTGCCGCTCATCATCAAAAATCAAAACAAAACATGGATAACTGAGAGGTATAATTACTTTGCAGTGCTGTTCATATCCTGCACGACGGCGGCTTCTGGGCGAGGTAAGACGACCGTTTATTGAATTACGTTAGCAAGCTAGCAATGTTAGCTAACATTGACGCTATTTGCATTTGTGACGACTCCGGCTTTTTGGTGTGTATGGATGCTTTTGTGTACCCTTTCGTGCAACTTCGTATATGAAGAACCGAATAAAGTTAAAGAATTAATTCAATCTCTTGTAAAATGCGTAATGGAGATCCTGCTATGATCAACACTGTGACCTACTTACTGCTGTTAAGTGCTCATATATGTATGCATGTATGTATGTGTAACTCTAGTCTAGTAAATGTCAGCATTTACTTCTGATGAATCTGCTTTAGCGTGTGTTTACATTTTATTCTAATTCTACATTGTATAACATTGGACTTACAGATTAATAGTCAAATAAGAGCAGGAATTTGTAGGTTTTTGGGCGGTGGGGGGCGACTCTTCCAGTGATACTTGACACCCCGGAGGTGTGGTTTAGAAGACATTCCCTGTTTTCCTCACTCTTCACTCTGTTCATAGGACAGATTCTACTGTTTATCTACTTTATACAATTGTTTATATTGTCTTGGATTGCATTGCAGAAGATTGAAATATGTTTTTTTTCCAGGATGAGGGATCTTCAAGCCTTTGACAGCTTGCTCTTGAAAGAGCTGAAGACATGTTGTGTGAAGGAGTACAACTTTCTTCCCAGAGCGACTGGCCTGAAGCTGATGGAGTTGGCCTCCGCAGAGGTAACCCACTGACCTAATTTTACATATTTCACTGCCTGTGCAGACATATGGGTTTTCTAAAAGTAGATGTTATTTCCAGAGGTGTCCATCTAATGTATAACTGTACATTTTTCAGAATCACAGTGCGGTGTCTGCGAAATGCAGAGACACCAAAGTGGAAGAACTGTGGGGCCTGACCAGTTTCTTTGGCTACAGCACCCAAACTTTTGTTCAAGCTGTCAATTTGCTTGACCGATTCCTCACCGTTATGAAGGTAGGAGTTTTACAGAGCATTTAAGTCTAATATGATGCTTCAACTTACAGCATGTTTATTAACCAGTCACCACAACTTTGTATATTTAATATCCCCTGTCAGGAGAAAGCATGACTACAATGACCTTGTTTCACTTTAAATTCATGAGATGTTGGCTCACACTTCTGACTGCCTTGTTACTGTGATAGGTGCAGCCCAAACACTTGCCCTGTATTGGAGTCTGCTGTCTTCACATCGCTGCCAAAATGGTTGAGGAAGAGAGCAATGTCTCACCCACCAATGAACTCATTCGCATCAGCCAAAGCAAGTTCACTGTGTCAGATCTCTGTCGCATGGAGAAGATCATCTCAGAAAAGCTCAGTGTAGAGCCTGAAGCAGTCACAGCCTTAACCTTTCTACACCTCTACTACTCAGCCTTCACATCCGTGTCTGCTGGACGGTAAATATTTCATTTTCTTTAACTCACTTTTGTTGTCATTGCTCATGCATTGCTCCAGTTTGCATGGAGTTGGTCAAATAGATTCTGCTTTATGAGGTTTGTACTGGCAGATCACATTAGGATTCCCTCTATATTTTAAGGGAGGAGATCCCAAGCATTGGGAGACTGGAAGCCCAGCTTAAAGCCTGCTTATGCCGGCTTGTTTTCTCTAAAGCAAAAGTAAGGATTGATCTTGGGTGACATTTACACAGCATAGTGGCCTTCACTATAAGCCCTTACTAATGAGCCTTCTTTCTCCTTCACAGCCATCAGTGCTGGCGCTGTCCCTCATTGCTCAGGAATTTGAAGCCCTCCAGTCCATCACCGTGTTGAAGATTGTTCAGCAATTCCAAAGACATCTAAAGGTATAAAAGGAGTTTACAGTGCAGTGCTGCAACTTGTGTCTATATTTTAGCACCACACTATGTAGTCTGACAAGAGTGGCACATTGAGCAGCATTTGAATTTGCTATGTTGTTCGTATGGTTAAGTTATTCATCCAATTCCAGCATTTCTCACGTGTCTCTTCTTTTTAGGTTAAATACCACATAGTATGAAAGTATGTAGTATGTGGGAGGGAGCACATGACTTGTTGATGACAGCACACTTGAGGACTATTTCTGTCTGCAGCCTCTCAGATGTTGTCTTGTTGTCTTGTTGTCATCTTCACAGATCGGTGACAGCGAGTTGCTCCACTGGAAGGATCTCGTGGCCAAGTGCATGACTGAATACTGCTCAAGTGAATGTAACAAACCAGACAACAAAAAGCTTGTTTGGATCGTGTCCAGGAGGACAGCTCAGAATCTTCAGGCCAATCACTTCAGTGTACCTGGCCTGCCAACTATTCCTGAGGGGAGCTGGGACGAGAGTGAGAGGTTAATAATCCAGTTTTTAATGCTGCATTTCATCTGACTGAATATACTGAGCTGGATGGGGAGATTTAAGCAGAATGGCCATTCCTAAATGTCAGATGGTTCAAAATCACAGCTACAGACAGTGATTTAAGAAGTTTCATTGTAGAGTTGAACTGGATCCATGATTGGTTATAGTGTACTGAAGAAAACACCTCAACCTAAGCCTTAATTCACTACAATTGAGCTGATGGTTTGGTTGATATTGATTAGTTGATATCATCCTAAATTTCAACTGTGACTAACAATTAATTTCTTCACAGGTAATCTATTTACCAAAGATAAATAGAATATAATGTCATGGATTACACAACAGTTATCACTGGCTGAGTCGCACTCTCTGTGACCAGTAAACTGAGCTAACACAGATAGCCAAGCTCAGACACTATTAAACCCTTCATCAAACACTTACATTCTTTTTTATAAACCAAAAGCAGGTGTCACCTTCTTATTTTAAACCAAGTGTTGCTCTCGCTGGTTAAAATGACAGAGTAGCAGTCGATCAAAAGTTGTGTAGCTACACAATGTTAATCTTAATTATTTGGAGAAAGTAAACTCAATGTGTTTGATACATTTGAGAAACTTACCTTATATTCTGCTGCTCAAGACATACCTTCAGGTTGTAAACACTAATTAGGCTCTGTAGTGTTTCTGCTTTCACAGTTAACAAAAAACATGTCTTAACTCATAGTTATTTTAGCATTTAGTTACTTACAGGTGTTGAACTGATAAGATGAGTTAGGGATTTATATTCCATTTGTGTATTGACTACTGGATTTGAGTTTAAGAAATGATGTTAAACCACTTTGAGCAAGACAGCATTGATCCTATAACAGCGGTATGATGGTGTGTAATAACATGACAATATTTCATAATTATATGTGACGGAATTGTGTATTTAAGCACAATAGTGATGGCCCTCCTCTTCTCTCTTAGCGAGGACTCCTGTGAGGATATGAGCTGTGGAGAAGACAGCCCATGGGGCTCGCCAGGAAGTGATGGCGAAGGAGCCTTCTTCCCCTCTGCCTTTCTGAAGGGCAGAAAGTGATGAAGCGTCATTGTGCAGTAGCGATGGATGTGGGCTTGTCCCCTGGATTTTAACTGATTTAAGGTGGTCACCATGTTTCAGAGCAAATCTGTGTGTTTCACTTGTCATGCCTTGTGCACCATAGGTATGCCAAGTGAGGTTTTGACATTAAGTGCCTGTGTTAATTCAGTTTACTGTCTGTTTCTTAAAAAACATATCATAATAATTATAAACTGCAATATCTCGGCAGCTTGATGGTAATACATCTGAATGTCTTTTTTCCAAGATGTTCTTTTTTGTGTTTGTGTCCGAACTCGGCACATTCCAGGAAAAATAGTGAAGCACAAGGGAGAATTTATGGACGTCAGTCAAGAGGTACACTCACTGTTGATTACCAGCTAACATCCTAGCACATCCTCAATCTTTTTTTAAGTTTTTATACTCAATACCATTAATATCTACAGTATTCCACAAACGTATGTTATACACAATTGTAATGTGACATATCTGACGTTGTAGTGTGAAATTATGAGATTGTATATGCATGGATTTGTTGAAATATATGATTATGAATGGATGATGATTATGTTGTTCATGTTGACCAAGATAAGCTTACTGTAAAAAAAGTTTAAAAAAATGTACATAATCTGTTAAAAAGAACAAAAAATGATATGTTTTGCGAACGCTACATTAACTGTATCATATTCAGAAAAATGTGAAATATGTTGGAAGGGTCAGAAATAATCCTTCAAAATAAAAAAAGGGTTTTTTTTATGTATGACTTGTTGGTCCTTTGTTTCAGTTCACTCGACTGTATTTAAAATTGTCCACTAGTGGTAAACCGTCTATAGTGTCTATAGTTACTTTAGAAACTGGTGTTCACACTACATCAGTAGGATCAGGAAGTTAACATTGTGGTCGATGTTGAGACGAGCCTGAAACATTGTAAAATTCGACATTTCTCATTTCAAGTATAAAGTAGCATAAAATGAAATTACTCAAGTGATGTAAAAGTACATCAGATTTACTTAATGCCCAGATTAGAGATCAGGGTCACATGTTCTGGGATTTGATTGTCTTTTTATCTTTATTTCTCTCTCATTCAATTATTGGACAAGCTTTCCTTTATGCTGAGAGCTGCAGGGAAGCTTACTTTGTCTTTGTGTGTGTGTGTGTGTGTGTGTGTGTGTGTGTGTGGGTGGGTGGGTAGGGGGTGGAGGTTGCTGCTGGTGCTGGTGGACGCGGCTTGTCTTTTAGCTTGCTGGATATGTTGACACGCATTTCTGCTCCATCTCCTTGATTAAACCTGGAGGGGAGTCGCAGCAGAGTGTGAAGCAGCAGCAGCAGCAGCAGTCAGAGGGGCTGGGCAGGCGGGCAGGCAGCAGGCAGGCGGAGGAATGAGAGCACACCGAGCCGTGGCATCTTCACCATGCAGCCGACCACCAGCAGCCGTCCATTTTACACGATTATATGAGCCGATGAGCGCCACTTTGTCTGTACCTCGCAGACGGCCAGCAGCAGTGTGCAGTCCCGGCGATGACAACATAGGCCAACGCCTCGCTGCAGCTGGTTACAGGGAATGAAAACGCTCCCAAGATGGTCCGCATCGCCAAGGCCCTGGGTTTGGTTATTCTGTGCGTCGCTGTGCTCATCCTGTCGCTCATCAGCTATGTGTCCCTGAGAAAAGACAGCCTCTTCACCTCCTCCAAATATTACATGGGAGGGCCGAGGATTATGTTTCATGCAGGATTTCGGTGAGTACTTTATTTGTCAGCAGAGATTGTAAATAGTGGATGCGATGCAGGGATCGCAAAGGTGATGGTAAATATAAATAAGGTAGCCAGGCCTAGTGTGCACGTCTTTGCATGTCTTCAGTTTGGGCCATATGCGTCCTGTCAATCAACTGGCGAACTGTCCAAGGTGCTGATGTTGTTACCATGGGCGATGAATGACGTGACAAACAGCATCTATACTATACTGTAAATATCTGCATCATCATCATTACCATCATCATTAGCTTTACTGGCTAAGTATTTGTGCACATACAATGATGTGACTTGATTTTTCCTTTTCTCAATGTTACACGAAATAGGAAGTGGAAATAGGGATAAGAACAGACATAAAACTAAAAACAAGGACACCTAAGCATGATGTAAAAATGTGAGATACATAAATATATATACAAAAAGCAACAAACAACACCAGCAGTGACTATATACCAGTCAAATTGTTTCTGTAAAGTATAAACAATAAGGCATTATAGTGCAAAAGAGTGATGGAATAAATATTGAATGATTTATGTAACAGATGACTTTAAAGATGACATAAAGTATGTGACTATGTACAGTAAATGTATTTATACATAGAGTACAGCATGTCAGATGTATTAATAATTAATCATCATGATGATGTGTTCATTTTAAGAAACAGTGTGTATTTAAACTATAAAAAAACATTCTGAAACTATATGACTGAATTACTTGTTCATCAATAACACGTGTTTGTTTTGACTGAAAACACATTTGTTACAGTAACATTAACTCATGTACTGTTCATAAGTATGATTTTGACTTGTACTTAAATATTTATAGATTGTAACTATAGGCTTATTATATATTGATATTGAATTTGGGTAAGTGGTAATGCAGTTATAAATGTTGGTAATCCATTGTCCATGTCATTAAGGAAGGGAAGTTTAATCCATTTAATCTGTCAGTAAATTGTCAATAAATAGATTCTGGTGCAGAGCCAATGCCAACCCTTCACAGAAGCCAAAAGTGGTCAAATGCTTCAGGCAGTCAAAGTAAATAGAAAAAGAAAAGTTATTAATGGTGTGTAATATGTTTTATGAAGCATTAGTGAATGATTTATTATCGCTGATAAAGCCACTAATTATCAGCTTTTGAATCATTCATTAATGGTCTCTTGTTGGACTGTGGCTCCAGATCAGATTAATGCAGATCAAAACAAATTGATTCTGGTTTCCACTAAGCACTTTTCTGTGTGTTTCAGAATTACTGCTGCACTTTAAAGGTTAAGAAGCATATCATTTCACAATTTTCTAGACATGGAGAATAAGTATCAGAATCACATGATTTTTATATAGTACTTGATCAACATGTTTATTGGTGGATATATGATAAATAAATATAAAACAGCTGAGCTCCTTTGGCAAATAATCTGGTATAAAACAACGCTAAACAAAAATAAGTTAATAAGTTAATGGTAGGTAAGTATTAAGTAAATATGTTGTTTATATATGTTTTTATGATTGTTTCTCACAGGTCTCAGTTTGCCATGAACTTTCTGGACCCCTCCTTCATCCCCTTAACTAATGCCCTGAATGAAGAGCTCCAAGGAAAACCGTCAAAATGGAAGTTCAACAAGACAGCTTTTTATCAGCAAAGGTAAGAGATTTTGATTCTCAGCTCTGTTTCACACTTGTAGACATCCTCCATCTTGCAGGATAAAATGTTGACCAGGTTTGCTCTCTCAAAACTAAAGACTGGAGGACAAGATCCCCTCTTGGATACTGTAACACTGTTACTAAATTAAAAATTGGATTTCTAGTATGTTAAAAAGCTTCAGTATTGGTGAAGAAAGTATTTACAAACCTACTTAAGTAAACAGTAATGATACCAGCTCAGTGATTTTAACTGCTACTAAGTAATTATTCCCAGTTATTTTATTTATTAATTTTCCATATACTGAGGTGATGTTTTTATACTGTTTTCTCTGACCAACAGTCTCAACCCAGAATATTAAATTTAAAGATATAATGCTTTAAACAATGAAATGACAATCAAAATAGCTGCTTTTTTGTGGGTAGACTAATGAAATAATTGACTAATTGTTTAAATTCAGTCAATAACGACTGCGTCAAAAGTAATAGCTATGCAGTTATGCACCATGGTTGTGTAATAATTGTATTTATTAAGGGTGAGGTCATTTGCAATGTCATATGTAATGGTTTGATGTTGTTACAAAGATATGGCTATTAATTAACCACATAAATACTTGAACACATCAGCAAGCATATATATATAAGAGCACATCTTCCATAATTTACTGCAGCACTGTTAAAGTATTGTTCTTTTTCAGGAAAGACATCTTTAACTACATCGACATTCCCAACAACTTCTCCCTCACAAAAAATAGTGTGCGTGTCGGCCAGCTGATGCACTTTGACTACTCCAGTCACAAGTATGTCTTCTCTATCAGCAACAACTTCAAATCCCTGCTCCCAGACACATCTCCTATTCACAACAAGCACTACAGCATATGTTCCGTGGTGGGTAACAGCGGCATCCTAACAGGCAGTCACTGTGGCCCGGAAATCGACCAGGCCGACTTTGTCTTCCGCTGCAACTTTGCCCCCACAGAGGTCTACTCCAAGGACGTGGGCAGGAAGACCAACCTGACCACCTTTAACCCCAGCATTCTGGAGAGGTACTACAATAACCTCCTGACCATTCAAGACAGGAATAATTTCTTCCTTAACCTGAAGAAGCTGGAGGGAGCCATCCTGTGGATCCCTGCCTTCTTCCTTCATACTTCTGCCACAGTAACGAGGACCCTGGTGGACTTCTTTGTGGAGCACAAGGGTCAACTGAAGGTTGAACTGGCCTGGCCAGGAAATATCATGCACGATGTCAACAAGTAAGAGTTTTGATCTGATTGGGTCCACATTTTTCAAGTGAAGTAACTTAAGAAGCTTACTGAAAAGTAAAAAAAAAGTGAAAAGGGCTTTAACTCCTTTAACATGATGGATTTAACTTACTTTAATGAGCATTTTAATGCAATTAGCAGTTAAATCAGGCATTAAATTCGGCCACCTGGGAGCAGCAGAAACAAGCTGTTAATGCAACATTGACAAATTATTACCTTTGATATGGCAAATTTGTTAGTGAGCAGTTGGCTATTTACACAAGCAGCAGATACAGCGTAACATTAGCACTATCACTTAGAGTCATGTTGTTTTTCACCCACCTGATGAATGTAAGTCCAATAGTCTTCCTTTAACTCTGTTGGTGCTCTCTCTTCCTTTAACTCTGTCTCTGTCTGGTGTCCATGAATTATGGGCTGGAAAACTAAAACAACAACCTGAAAGATGCAAATACTGACACGTACACCTAATCATTTGATTAATTGTTAGTATAAAAATATTAATTATAGCAGATTTAAGTGAATAAAAGAAACAGAATTGTAAAAATATAACAGCTAAATAGGAATCCTTGGGGGGATTTGTGACGTCAGTATTTCTAAAGTCCTGGTTTTGAATGACCCTGAATGCAATATTATTGAAAATGATAAAACCATAATCACACACATTAAATGATGGGGAAAATTAAATAGACCAGACAGAGAACATACAATCATAAGGGAAGTGGGATTATGGCGGGGTAGGATTAATCATGATATTCTGCTGTCAGATAAATCAGAGAGGTTTGGTTTTAATTGTGGATTACTCACCTGTCTTTTCTCTCACAGATACTGGAAGACTAAAAACCTCTCCCCAAAACGTCTCAGCACTGGAATCCTCATGTACACACTGGCCTCTGCCATGTGTGATGAGATCCACCTCTATGGCTTCTGGCCCTTCGGCTGGGACCCCAACACAGGCAAGGACCTGCCTTACCACTACTACGACAAGAAAGGGACCAAATTTACCACAAAGTGGCAGGAGACACATCAGCTGCCCAGTGAGTTCAAGCTGCTGTACAAGCTGCACAGGGAAGGCGTGATTAAGCTCAGCCTGACTCACTGCAGTTAGACATACAATGAGAGTTTAAGAGGTGACTCTAGAGACTGTGACCCAAATACATCAGCTCAGCTCAAATTTCTGTTGTGACCCACAATGCATGACAAGTTATGGCAATTTCTGACACCCCCATTCTATGAACACACACTCACATCATGCTGTAATTTCACATGAAGATTTCAGGCTCACTCGGGATTTAAATCACAGACTTATCACAGTGTTGTTGCTCATTCGATGTATGTTTGTGTTCAGTACTATGGTTTTACTTTCAAGCTGCTCAGTTGCTTCCACTACTCTCCTTTGCATGGCTGCTGGCTGTAGCTAAACAGCTCAAACAGAAAAAATCATCTATTTTAACTGGAGTCCACAGGTGATTCAGCTGTGGACACACACAGTTAAATCTTCCAGTTCAGTTTAACACAGTATTGATTATTCGCCTTTTACAGCAGTATACTGATTCTGTACACTGAAATCACTGCCTAATCTCAGGGAAGGAGTTAGATCAGTGTTTTTTTGTAATCAGATTCAATGCCTCAAGAGAGGTACAGTTCCTGTTTCCAGGCCTTTTTTCCCCCACAAGGTGTCAGACAATCTGCACTGCTCTGGAAGATGGTATTTGTTTACAAGACTGTACTCTATATATACTTGTGTGTCTTTTATTC
The DNA here is from genome assembly GCA_008933995.1 of Datnioides undecimradiatus. Classification (NCBI taxonomy): domain Eukaryota; kingdom Metazoa; phylum Chordata; class Actinopteri; order Lobotiformes; family Datnioididae; genus Datnioides; species Datnioides undecimradiatus. The sequence continues at coordinate 11,534,507 of WARS01000015.1, forward strand.
TCTGCGGACAGTCTGACTGTCCACTTCAAATTTTGCTGAGATTCTGCAAATTTTTGGAATAATAATCAACATTCCAACAATAAGCCATAAATATTCATGGAAAGACAAAAGTGTGTTGTCATTACAATACTGAATTTTAGAAAGAGGTATCAGCCTACATTAGGTTCTGAGAATATATGACATTTGAAATATCTTCCAACAAGACGACCAGTCTATAGCAATGCTAGTGGCTACATCCGAATTGCAGGGCTTTGATTTTCAAAAAAATAAAATCCAGTGATTTTAGAAAAACCTAATATATCATACAACAAAACTTACCATGTTCTGAAGGTATCTCATATTTATTATTCAGTCTGCTGTGTGCTGCAGAAAGACTTTAAGCTGTTTCCAAAGTTACTACTCTACTTTATACAGAAATGACATTTGCCAAGAGAAAAATGTGATTTTCTGTTTAAAATAATAGACGGTAGATGGTACACAAATGTAAGTAACAGTAGTCTTCAAGTTTGGCTCATGTTGCACAAATTCAGCATCAATGTTTCTTGAGTGTCTTTGAGGAACCTTCAGAACAGCAATGTTTTTCACCACCTTCTGGGTTTGTCAAAGATCACAGGGTGTTTATTTTTCAAAAATTTGATGCTCTAACTCTGTGACTCAAATGTAATAACAATATATGAGAGTCATAAACTGGGACTACGCTAAGCTAACATTTGTAAGTCTTATTAAGTATTAGTTTCAAGCTACTGAGTTCCAAAATCAGGTTGCAACTTCACAATGGCATAAAGACCTCAGGAGGTCACTGCTGCTCCAGGCCAGACATATTAACCCTCCCAACACCACAAATAGTCCTTTTTACAGTTTTTTTCTGGGCCAGGTTAGCTGTTTCCTTAATTTCTAGTCTTCATACTGGTCCTCTAGTCAGTTGGAAGAGTGGTATCGATCTTCTCAAACTCCTGCAAGAAAACAAGCAACCCTACTGTCAAAGTATCCCTTTAAAACTGACTATCTGAGCTAGTAAAGATTTGTTTAATGTAAGCTCAAAAGATAACAGTTTTGGGGGACAATAAACTGCCATTTTTTGTAGGCTTAGTTAACATACATTTTGTAATCTGATGTGTATTGAATTATTTTTTTCAAATTCAATTTAAACTCTCTCAAGTTTGAACCAAGTTAGGATGTGTCAACTGAAATCCACATTCTTTTACTCTTTCAATCCTAAGAGGGCATACAGCATGCTAATGTTAGCTTTGCTGGTTGTTCCAGTTAGCTGTGCAGCAGCTACCCCTGAAAGTATAGTATTGTATACGTGTAGATATTTAGCAACTAAAATTCATTTAAGAACTAGTTTGGTGTGGTGAAACCTGTCTATGTAGCAAAGCATAACTCTCCGTCTACCAAACACAAGGTAAGTTTGAACTTACAAACAGCTGCAACAGCATCCAAAAAACTAACCTGTCGGTTCAATGAGGGTTTGAAAGACATTTTTGTAATTCTTACCAAAATCGATGAAAACAAAAATGTAGAGTTTGACCAGATTTGGACCATCTTGTGACCTAAATCACAGCCCTAGCGTGGCTAAAAACATCAGGACATCCACAATTTTGAACACTGGTTCTTCAATTATTTACTATGTACCAACAACTGATATGAGGTTTACCAGTACTTCAATTACAAAAACACTAACAAAGAAAGTACAGTATTTAATACAGAGTTTTTGTTGACTGGGGTAAAGTTATCTATTCATCATATACAATATCAATTCTAATATTTGTGATATGGAACTGAGAAATGAATGAATGTTATATGACTTACTGCATCTTGTAAAAAGAGCATGATTCATTTAATGGCATTGCATGTGAGGCACTAACAAATCTTTTAGGCTACTTTTATACAACCTTTTTGAAGATTGTTTTGAGGGTAACATTTATTTTCTTTGCTAGTGTTTGTATTCTTGATGGTGTATTCCTTAAGAATACGAGCATTGTCTTTTTATGAGAGGTGTATGAAGGCTGAAAAAGAAACTTAATGCTATGTATCACATGGGACCAAACCTCTACAAATCAACTTAATGATGAACAAGCTTTATTTTTTTGTAAAAGTAGATACGGTGGGGTTTGCAAAAACAGTCCACCCAGACTGAAGCAGACTGGTGGACATGGGGTTCAGGGCAGCTGGGCCCAAACAGTGAAAGCTGGCCACATGACCATCTCATGACTCTGCAACATGTGCTCCTTGCAAATTCTAGTTTAGGCTGAGCAAAGCAGTCATTCACACTTACCAAACGGAGTGTGTGCTTTTGTGCTCCTTAGCGTGGTAGGCATTTGCCTGCCTTCCTGTTACACACAATGTGTTTTTTGTCTGTCTCCTTAGGCTAGATGAACATTGCAGATAGTAAACGTTTGTGTCTCATCAGTCACCACAGCAACCATGAAAACACATATCTGATGGAAAAGTTTGAAAAGCTGAATTTTAGGCCATTCAATTGATGTCATAGCTGTGTACATTTGAGAATAATTTCTGTATTTCCCCTCATTAGGAATGTTTTGTAGGTACACCAAAGACCATGTGTTCAGAGGAGAAATGTTACTTTATCTTGATACAGATTGATTTGGGATTTGGGAATATGTATGAAAACTAAGTATTGTGTAGGAGAACAGGAATACCCCTTTTGTGGTGTTAAATTTGATGTTGAATATCACTTTTTGTGGCACAAAAATCCTTTAGAGACCTTTGCTTTTATGGCTTCAGCCAAAGTAATGTGGTGGAATTTATTTGTGACCCCATGAATGTCCTCCTCTATAGATTGGTTTGTCTGAAATATCCACTGGCACTGACATGAATGCTGAACATTTTTCTCCTCCAGCAGGTTTCTTCTTAATTTCCATAGTCAGTGTGTAGATTGTGTGTAAACGATAACGATGCTAACAAAGTCTTTGAGGATTGTAATTCAGTCAGAATAACAGTATAGCTTTTTGTGCACTACATTTAAATGACAAGACAGTGACATACATAACCTAAACATAAAATATCTTTATCCCAAATGCAGCACTATACAGGATTCGTTCCAACAACCCTTTAACATTCTTGTACTTGTGTTTCGATCTGCATGGCAACTTTGTTCCATAATGCATAAAAAATCTTGGCTGCTTGTCGTATAAAAGTCATATATCATGTACGGGACTTTGCTATCTTGGTTGTTCTAACAAAAACAATCATCCATATAAGAAATGTAACCATGTCTTAAATGTTTTTTGATTATACTCCATGATAAATATTTGTTATGTGCCTGCATATTCCTTCCATCAATGCCTATATGTGTCAAATAAAAACAGTATTTTTCTCTGATATGAGCCATTTGAAGATAATTGACTTTTTTTTGGCTAAATTACAACCACTTGGTGTCTTCAAAAACATCCAAGTGTCAACAACAATAATTATATTAAGTCACTATATACAGTCTTTGTAGTATTTTACTCCTCTCCTTCACTTAATAATCCACAGGCCATGAATAAATAATATTACAAAAAGAGAGAAATTCACACTGTATTAACAATATTGCTTCAAGTGAAAGGGTCAAGATCTCTAGCTGATTTCTGGTTTCAAATGATTTTCTCTCTCATCAAACATTTTAAAGATGCAGTGTTAATCGGCGCAAATGTGAAAAGAGTAGCTGCTGGGGGCAAAATCAGCAGGCACACCTCCTCCTGACAGGGGCCTCCTCGACTTCATGGCTGGCATGGGGGCTGCCATTGGGTTCAGAGCTGCGGCCTCCATGTGTGCTGTGCTCCATCCTCTTCATCACCAGGTCCAGCAGGGTGGTCACTGCCTGGTTCACATCAACACCTGTCACTGCGCTCGTCTCAAAGTAGGGGATGCTGATGAGAACAAGGAGGAAGTTTTAAGTATAAGTAAATATAAATTTGGTTTTTAGTATTTAGTATTAAGCGTTTTTAGTATTCAGCAGTTACAATCAAACAAACTTGTAGCATTTAGAGACCATATCATGAGTGTGTGTGTGTGTGTGTGTGTGTGTGTGTGTGTGTGTGTGTGTCTATGTGTGTGTGTGTGTGTGTGTGTGTGTGTGTGTGTGTGTGTGTGTGTGTGTTGGAGTTGAGCAGCTGTTAAATCAATTGTTTACAACCATTCCTAACTCCTCAAAGCAGAATCAACTTTTAACACTTGGTACATGTGTATCAGTGATAAGTAGAAGTATATTGTTTTAATATTGTAAAGTTTATAGACCTGAAGATGTTCAAACTTTTTCACCAGGAAAAAAGCAAAACATGTAAAAGTAAAAGTAATGTGATTTTCTATTAATTTTATTGATTAATATTAACAAATAATATAATAATAACAGTTTCTCTTGTGACCCATTGGGAGGTTCTGACCCACAGCATAGCTCAGTCAAATTATAAATACCCAGGAGACAAATCAGTGTATTAGAGTTGAAAAACAGCTCAATAGCTCCTTCCTGTGGTGTAATGGTAAAAGAAATATATTTAGTGCTTGATTCTTCTTCTTCTTCTTCTTCTTCTTCTTCTTCTTCTTATTATTATTATTAGTATTATTATTATTATTATTATTATTGAGTATGTCACTCATATTTGAATGAAGACACAAGCATTCACAAAAGCACCAGAAAATGTGTAGGCTAAATTATTCAACATGTCATGGAAAAAAAAATCACATAATAAACATAAAAAGTGTCAGTTACAAGTTGAAATGAGTCAAACAAACCAAACTTGACATGCAGGGGGTCCTATGGCTGATTTTCCAGAACATCTGCCAATTACCTTGATGTTGATCAGTTGATTAACTAAAAATTGCTGCTCTACACATCGATTGGCAGGTTTTCAGACACAGTCAAGTGTCAAAGAGGTGTTCACTCATATAATTTCATTAATGTAGAATACTAAGTTAGTCTTAAGAAACAAATTATTGTTATTGTATTAATCAGTAACTCTAGACAGACAGACAAACAGATAGATAGATAGATAGATAGATAGATAGATAGATAGATAGATAGACCTGCCTCACCCGTATCTGTCTGCAAGCTCTCTGGCCTGTCTGGCGTGAACATCCCTCAGTTCTCTGAGGTCTGCCTTGGTACCCACCAACACAATATCAGGACTATCGCAGTACGCGTTGGCCTGTAGCTGACCTGAGCCAACACAGAGGAAGAACCATTTACACACACAAACACACACAATGCATGTAGACATACATGTGCACGCTTAAAACACAGCTCAGAAATTCCCTTAGTCATGGTTGAACAGACAGTTTTGCATCTCACTATTAGTGGCAACAAGGGAGAAAACATTGATCTCAAAGAGCATTGATCTGAAGCGGAGCAGGCTGCTGAGATAATACATACTCATCCAGTTTCTGATGTTTAGGAAACTTTGCTGATTGGTCAAGTCGAACATTAGCAGGAAGCCCATGGCGTCTCTGAAGAAAGCTGTGGTGAGGCTGCGAAACCTGACATGAGATGGACAAATGTTGTTATGCAATCTACAGTATAAAGCCCCCACATGTTTTTAGCCATCTTAGCAGTCGGTTAACACAACATCTGTTAGATGGATTGCCATGACATTTTTTATAAAGATTCATGGTCCAAACAGGCTAAATTTCATTGACTTTGGTTATCCTGTCTTTTCTAGCACCACAAGCACACTGACACTTTTATCATTCATTTTCTCCAGAAGATCCCCTAACTTTTCTCTTTGGCTGAGATTTGTGATTTTTTTAGTGAAATATCTGGATGGATTGCCATGGAATATAGCACACACATTCACTTTCACCTGAAGATAAACTGTAAATACATCTCCCTTAGTCATCAACAGGTTAAAGTTTTAATGTGTCCAATACTTTGTTTGGTGATCCAATACCAGCTGAACTAATGACATTTCCACAAACCTGAGCTGTAGTACAAATAAAAAGAAATGTCCAAATGTAAAATAATATAGTGAACATGTGGATACATTTACCTCTCTTGTCCAGCTGTGTCCCAAAGCTGAAGGTGGACTCTGAAATTCCTCTCAGTTGTCCCATCAGCACCTGTCCCTGTGTACATCTGAACCAAACCACAAAGCCTGATAATCCTCCCAACCTTTGCACTAAGTTAAATTCACTCAAAGTCAAGAATCACAGAGTGAAGACAGGGTTTTGAGGCTTGAGGTGCCCACAATACCATGTGGTGTACAAAACAATACTCACCACTCTCTTTTCCCTGAAGTCAATGCCCACTGTGCTTGTGAAGTTGCGCTTGAACTTGTTGTCGGTGTACCTGTGGAGAAAGGTGGTCTTTCCCACCCCTGAGTCCCCCAGAGCCAGCAGCTTGATCAGATAGTCATAGTCCCAGTCAGCCATTGTGCAGCTGAGTGTTCCACCTGCCACAAAGTTGAACTCACAGTACAATGCTATGCTGGCTTCATGTGTTAAACCATATAGTGTTCAGGGGAAGCTTGCTAGTAGGTCAGGCTAAGGGAATAGTTATAGAATTAGTAAAGTAGAAAAGAAAAAGAAAATAGTTCCACCTAAGCTTCAGTTTTCAGTCAGAGGGTGAGGGACCATCACGCAGGCTTAGCAGGACGTCATAACTCCCCACTCATTAGGCACTGATCAGAGAAGGACTAACACATGACTGGAGCTGGCTTCCACATGAGCAGTCAAATGCCTCACCAGAGATTTCTCAGATTTTGCTGAACGAAAAAACACAGTCTGTTTGGCAGACAGAACTCCTTTTATTGACTTGAAGGGCTGTGGGCAGACAGCTCAACACTGCATGACGCCACTCAGGTCACTCCAATGTTTCGGTTACAATTGCAGCTGGGGCCGTGCAGGCCATTAAAGTCAGCATGGAAAATCAAATTTGGTTATGTAAGTGACTGTTGAGAGGCCCCCAAGGGCACAGACAATCCTGGAGAACAGCATTTATTTTCTTTAGTTTATTCTAAAATCCTAACTCAAAGAACTAGGTCTGAGGTGTGTGATTGCATTCAGGTAAAATTCACAGTCATGCAAGTCAGGTTCCACCACCACAGTAGTGATAGGACATAGGATATGGTCTTGATATCTGGAGTCATTTCCTTTGTGCATGATTAATGAGTATTGGGTTTGAGTGAGGAGATGATTAATAATTAACCCTCCATTGAACAGCAGTCAGTTTTTCTAACAAAACACATTTCCGTGAGTAAAACACAAGATTTTGGTAATTTCCTAAAATACTCTGACTCATACAGACAAAACAGTCTAACAGCTCCCTTAAAATGACAATAAAGGTAAAGTACCATACCAGTCTATCTGCAGGAAGTGCCAACATCCATTCAGGGGTTGCTGAACTCGTCCTGATTAAATAAAATAATCACTATCATGATGCGATGGCACATCCCAAGCCTTTTCCCCTTCTTCCATGTGATCCAGGGAGGAGTTTGAGGCCAGAGAGAACCAAGTGGGACTGTGCTTACAGACCTTGTGTTTTCTGGTATTTCTCATGAGGAAAAAAAGGCTCTTTGAAAACTGGATTGTGGCCCTGTTGACGAATAATGTGTGCCTCTGTGGATTAAAGTGGAAATCGTCCAACCAAGGAACAGGCCCTACTTCTAGAGGCTCAGCGAAGTAATCCTGCTCCTCTAAACAATGTGAAAACAATACGACAAAAAAAAAAAAGACTGAAGTTAAGTTTACCTTAATATCTAGCATTTTTTTGTATCCATTTTGCTTTGATCCATGTTTGAATGGGCAACATAATAAAATCACTTTGGAGATAAGATTTCACTGAAATGTTCAAAACAGCAATATCAAGTTCTTTGTAGATGTTTTGATATCAAATTTTATTATGATTAACTTTCATAAACTCTTCTTATTTCCAGAACAGGAACTCACATGCATATTACACACGTGCATACATATGGAGGTGGACAAAGAAACAGAAATATCTCACCAAAAACTTGAAATAATCACCAAAATGGTCAAACTCTTTGTATGCTTATGTTCAATGTCTGTTGGATTGTCAGATGATGATCAATCTCAAAAGTGGAGAATAAACACTATGTTTTGACAGCACAGTCTGGGATTGGCATGACTTTTTAGAATTCTCTACGTGCTACTGTATATTATTTTGCTGTGTTTGTGAGTGATGCATCAGACATCTGTGATGATAAGGCCAAATTGAAAATATGTGAAAATAATGTTTTGTTGCCTCTGTTAATCTTCTGCTGAAGCTGACACATATACAACAAACATATATGAAACTTTTACACAAACTTTTTCTATGGAGGAAAACAGGTGTCATAAAAAAGCTTATTATAGCGTACTATAATTTGGTATCTAATTGGACAATAACAATAGCACTTTTACAAGATTACAAGATTTTACATGAAATAATGAATCCACACCTAAATATACAAAATAGTATTTTGTTATTGATATTAAAATAAGCAATGAAAATACTAAAATAATTTACAAATACATGAATAAAACCATTAATATTTCAATCTTATATTACATCAGTAAATTGCTAATAAATTATCTTGTAAATTAGGGATTATATTTATGGATTGATACATTTATTTGTAAAATATTTTAAAAATCCTGTTTTAATTGTTCAGTTATACATCAGTATATTACCTCAGGACACCTGTGGTCCTCCATATTTATAGCTATTTTTATAATTTTGATTTACAGTAGTGTCATCGAAAAAAACAAAACAAAAAGCCTCACCAAACTGTGCTTCAACAGAACAGTATTTCTTCTAGTTTGCTGACTTCCTGTACAAATCACATGAGAATAAACTCAATAAACAAATAACTAACTGGGTTTGAAATACTTCAACAAATTGTTTGCCTGATTGCCTTTTCCTGCAACTTTTCTGTCTTTGGTCATCAGGCTTCTTCCTGTCTTCCTGGATGAGGAGGTCTTCAAGATTGGCTTCTGTTGCTTCCATTCAGATATCAGCTCCCTCTGAACATCCGGTGGAAGTTCAGAAAACACCTTAGGGTCTACATTTCCCGGGAACTTGCAGTCAGAAGACTGAGAGAAAGACGACCTCCCTTCTCCTATGATGTTTTCTCCTGGAAATGCACTTTTGCCTGCAGGACTCTGGTGATTCATGGTGGCTGGCCTGTCAGATGGGTCCATTTTGTCTACAGCCTCTTTTATGTTTTTAATATTTTGTGAGTCTTTCAATGACTGTGGAGACATATTTGTTGTTATGTGGGGGACATCTACAAGTGCAACTGCAACTGAGCTCATTGAAGTGGTGGGGGGAGAGTTTGTGAACGCTGGAGATAACAGTTCCCTCTGGATTTCCTCAGGGAGAAGCCTGAACACTTCTGGGTCAACATTTGAGGGCAAACAATGTATCACCACGTTGTCTATATCATCAAAGTCACAGTCTGACCTTGTTCCGCTGCAGCATACCTTCTGAAGTAGAGGGTCTTTGACAGAAACAACAGGGCTCTGTTTTCTTTTAAATCCATGTAATGCAGCCCTGGAGCTCCATGGATTTTTTGTGGCAACTGCTTTTTGCGAGGTATGTTGAGTAATCACACTGTTTACACTGCACTGACGATCCATGCAGTGACTATGCCCAGTCTGAGGGCAATCGCTCTGTTGGAGAAGAAAACAGGAAAAGCACAAATGACTTCAGAGCACCAAAACTTGATTCCTAAAAAGGGGAAATTCTGCAGACAGCACGCTGTCAAAGAATAAAATGCGATCTTGTCAGCATAATGAACATGGAGAGGCATGTCTGAGGGCTTTAAGTTAATTTGAGGACTTTTAAAGACATTTAAGTGCAACATAGATTGTAATTTTCTGCCTCTACCAGAGTCTAGGACTAAAACTAAAGCCTTGGCTATCAGGGCCTCTGTAATGACCAGCCTGAAGGAATAAGGCTGAGCCAGTGTCAGTGTATTCTTTTAGGCTTTTCTAAAGACAGCATCATTTCATTTGATGTTTATTTGATGTTTATTTTTTTTCTTGTCGCAGTTTTTTTTACTGTTTTGATAAATGTTCTAAATAAATTCTAAAAAAATAATTAAATTATGATATATTATTATTATGACACTCCAGATAACAACTCTGTGATAACTGATTAATCTATCATCCTAAAAATTATTAAACAACTATTTAAAAATTAAATTGATTAAAACTGTAGGATAAACTCACAAAATTGACAAGTTTCAGCTTCTTTAATATGAGGATCTGCTGCTTCTCACTGAGTAAAAGTATAAAGTGTCTGAGTTTTTTTTTTGGATTTTGTGTTGCTGACTGGACAAAAACAGATATTGAAGACATCACCTGGAACTCTGAAAAGTTTTGATTGGCCATTTTTTTACTATATTTTTAACCAGATCACATAATTAATCAATGGAAAAAAACAAACAACATAATCAATCATTAAACTACCCGAAAGCCTGAAATTGAATAGAAAAACTTATTTAGGACTATATTAGGACTGCACATATTAACTTATTTGGCAGAAACTGAATTCAATGCTTCTTTAAACTTTAAGTTAATAAAGACACCATCAGCTGAACAGTAAAAATGAGCTAGAGTTCACTGTACTACCTGGCTTTGTGTTGAGATGTTTTGGGTTTTTCTGGGAGACATGTTCTGTGTGAAGAAAGATGTTATTGAGCCCCTCCCGTTAGAAGCAGCTCCTCTTGTCAGCAGGTTACTGAAGCAAACGTTAATGAGGGTGAGGTGAAAGGGGGTGCTGCTGTCTACCATCTTGTGGAAGAGCTTCATGGCCAGTGGGACCAGCTGGGCCACAGCTTCATTACTGCTGCCTATAGAGACATTACAGAAATAATTCTTTAATTGCAGTTTGGGACACCACAGCACGGAGATGATGAAAATGCTTGGGAGCAGTAAAACAAACTTTGAACACAACAGGGAATCATGTTTGTACAGTATTTACAACCCTTTAACCTCCCCACCAAAACGCGAGTGAGACATCTGGTCTATGTTTTTTTAGTGAATAAAAACCCTGACAAATTGGCAATATATGCCATCCTAAGCTCGTGCAGGTGGGATGTCACAGTGTCTGAGCTTACCAGAGGTGATCTTCCGTCCTATGTGGCCGGGGATTGGAGACTGACGGCTCTCCCGACTGAACCACTTGTTTGTTGTTGAGTATCTACGGATGGTAAGTCGGAAGGTTTGAGGCTGCCTGCCATCTTTGTGCATCCTAGTTTTGAAACAGATGACAAAGGTTAAATCCAGTGGCTTCAGTAGCAGGTTTTAAATTGCTAAGGATCGCACCTTTCCACCAGACTGTTCAGGAGCTCTTGAATCTTTTCCAAAACGTCTTTAGTTGAAGACATTTTCTTGAAGGAGTCTTCATCACTGAGAGACTGAAACATGAAGAGGATATTCAATGAATAAAATTACTGTTATATATCACATTATATACAACAAAACTACAAGGAAATTATTTAGAATTAAAATACTAATAGTATCAACAGTGTTCATGAGTTTGCAGACCAGTGGGTCATAAAGTTACTTTAACTTTCTGGCTTTTGCGCCTCTTTATAATTATTCATTTTTTTGTCTGATACTCTGATTTGTGATTAACAAAAAACTTATGGGAACTGCGAGGGAAACATGGTCTGAAAAAAGAGGTTGCAAGCCTAAAGTGTGAGAACAGGCAGAACTCTCCCTTCAGTTTAAGTAGATACCAGTAATGTTCTTGCCTACCTGAGGGGCCCCAGTGGGGGTGACAGGTGAGTCATCAACACCAAGGGCCAGATTCTTCAAGCGTTGAGCAGTGGGACCTCCAAACTCTTTCACCAAGTCATTTAATGGGAAGAGCTGAAGATCTTTCACACCGACTAATCCCAGGGCTTGAAGTCTCTTGGCAGTTTGGTGACCCACCCCTAAAAATACATAACAGGATGACAAATTTATCATCAGGGATACTTGAAATGGGCCAGAAACATATCAAAGAGCTTGGAACAGACAAACAGTTTCATGTAGGCTAGACATCTGTACCTGGGACTTTGCGGAGACTGCTCAGGCAGCCCATGATGTCCCCAACATTCTCCGGCAGCAGGGTCGTTTGCTGATTGGGTTTGAAGGTGCCTGAGACCAGTTTGGCCAGTAGCTTGTTCGTGGCTACGCCGGCACAGCCAGTCAGACCGAGTTTACTGTGGATGGCTTCTCTCAGCTCGGCTGCAATGTGTGACCCTACAGCCAACCTTGGATTATCACTGGCCGCCACACCTGCACCTGAGCAGGAAAAGAAAAACAGAAATATTTGTCTACAGTAATGTGAAAACTTGACTTTCTTTAAGGGAATTCAAAGACAAATTTTTTGTGTGGTGGGAAACTGAAAGCGCAATGCAAATACTAAACAGATTTTAGCTTCTGCACTTGTTTCACAACTCATTTCCCGGTTTCCATGAGCCAGATGTACACTGACATACAGCTACACCAGTGTCACAAATGTGACTCACTGAAGTGTTTGAAGATATGTCCTTTAAATGAAAAGTTAGACTCCGGTGCCTCTGCTAGCCTTGCTTCCACCATCTTTGTGATGTCCATGAAGTTTTCATCAAATCCAAGCCTCTCTACCAGTGGACAGTAGGACATCAGCAGCTCTGGATGGAGGACAATAAGGTAAAGAAAGGAGAGCACACAAATAGAAAAGCATGTTGCCTTAATCTGTGGGTTACACACACTCACACAGATAAAGTATGTATATAGAGAGTAATGCAAAGGCAGTAACATAGCAAGAGGTGCTGAGAAAATACCTGCACTCGGGACCCTTTTTAGAGTCCCATTTAGAGTCTTAGTTAAAATCAAATGTTTTGTTTTGGTTCATCATTCTTTCTGTGGTAACTCTGAGTGGACAAATGCTCATTATAGAAAGAATCTGAGGCTCAGAATTTCTGAGACTGACAGAAAAAACATTTTGTTGCTGACCCAGAGAGGATAGACAAACTTAAAAAGATGACAATTATTGGCAAACAATGTGGTTTGACATCAAATATAGTCTCTTTAAACTGACTCGTTTTCTCAACAAAATATTACAAAATGTGCTCCCGCCTACCTGTAACTTTATAGGACATTTCTCTGTAGTGCGTCAAGTCTTCTCCTTTCACCAGCACCAACTGAGGACATTTCTCCCTAGCATCAGTGATAGACATCAGCTTGGTGACTCCCAGCTTCCTTGCCACATAGTTACAGGTGACTATGATGTATTTCTGCTGAATACCTGGTGATATGTGAGAAACATCGCGAGTATTCTGGGCTTTAAATCTGAGACAGCTTGTATCCATCCAACACAATGGGTGCATTGTGCTAATATCAGTTCAACATCAGTTTACCTAAAGGGACTTCTCTTAGTGAAGGGTTTCTGATCATTTCCACCTGGGCATAGAAGCAGTCCAGGTCAAAGTGTAGGATGACTCTATGTGCAGGTGTTGGTCCTGGTATCTTAGTGAGGCTTGGACCTGAAACACAGATTACACATAAAGGAAATAAGCATAGACCCATGCAGACAGCTGATAGACGGTGCCGTGCTTCTTAATGCATGTGAAAAAACAACTGAAAGTCAGAGGAAACAGTCTAGTTTCAGACAGTTGCACAGCCTGGGTCTTCCTGTCCTCGTTCTTTACCAGAAGCAGTAGCGGGACCAAGTGGGTCTGAATCCACGAAACTGTTCTTCCACTCACTTTCATCCTCTTCCATCTCATCTTCGCTCTTATCCATTTCATACAGCATAATTTTGACACTTTCTGTAAACTGAAATAACGCCAGGCGGGTGTGGTTTTGTTGTGCTTGCCGTAAGGAAAGTGTATCAGTGAGTACTTCTCTCGCTGTCGGTCCGAGTTAGCGTAACAGCCCCCACTAACGACGTGGAGGGATAACTGTAACACGATGAACCTAAATCAACCTGTCCAATTAATGCAATTCATTTATCAAGGTTCAAAATGTGTTATATTTATTCAGACATTAAAATTATGTTTACGCACAGAAAAAATATACATACTTATGGTCGTAAACTGGCGTGATTTTAACCGTTAAAGTAGTTTAAAGTGTGTTTAACGGTTGTCTCGGGAACAGAGCAGTGCGTATAAAACCGAAGCTGCCGTCGCTGGAGGTTCAGTCGAAGTCTCCACCTGTCGATCGACCGCTCGGAGTTAAACAAAAGGCATTTGCTAATGTTTCCATCGTCTGGTCTGTTTGCTGATATTATTTGTCCCCTCTCGAAACGTGGACTCTGTGAGCGGCCTCATTGTTTGTACAGACATGCCACAAACTCGCGGGAAATGTTTGGTGCGTCGTGCAACGTTAAAACGTCGTTAGCTGACTTTACAGGTCAGTGTTGTGAGGTGTGCTAGCTCGCTAGAAGATAAAGTTGTCGTTGTGTTATCATGTTTCGTCGTTGGTAACGTAATTCTTATTTCACAGTTGAATATACATTTTTACAAAGTGAAGTGTAACTCCAGAGAAAACTGGGTAACACGAGTTAGATAATTTTACCACTTTGACTTTAACTTAACTAGCCCAAAGATTAAGCCGACTGGATTATGACGCATTTAATTAAGTTCCAATAAGAGATGAAATTAACCTACATTAAATTGTTTTGCATACTTTCCGATAATGATTAGCCGGTAGCCTACCTTTATCATGATCCCTGTAGTTACATATTGAGTAATATGAAAATTAATATCGTTCACATTCTGTGGCTATATTACTGTTGTGACAGTCCAATGAAGAGTTTTCATAATTGGACCTTCTATACATTCAGGTTATTAGTTATTACTGAAGTTAAAAGATGTTTTCCACTCTGTCCTGCTGTTATATTTTCCTTTGGTACTGCTGCTCAGTCCTGTTTCATATTCTTTTTGAACAGGAGTGCAGAATGGCTTTCCAGTTGCTAACTGTGGAGCTCCAGTGAATGAGACCAAAGATGACTGCCTTCAGGAGCTGGAACGGATCAACAAGGAGATTGAAACTGTAAGGCATGAGGTCGAACAGGAGCAAAGGCGGCTGTCACGCTACCAGACTGTACTGGTAGATGCCAGTAACACTTCACCTGATTTCCCTCTTTCCAAGGCTGAGATTGCAGTTAAAAATGTAGACGGAAGTTCTTATGGTCTTTTACCAGGCACAAACATTGCTAAAACATACTCCCAAGTAAGGAAGTATGTGGTTGACAACTCAAAACCAAGGACTGATTTGGAGTATGACCCTCTGTCCAACTTTTCTGCTGGCTTCTGGGCTTCTAGCTCATCAGGTAAAGAGCAAAAAGTGAAAAATGGACAATGTTTAAAAAGAGCAAGAAGTGCTGTACCTTGTGACCTTAAGAAACCAGTCACATACCAGACCAAGCTTTCACAACCGCCATCTCCAGATTCGTTTGATGACTCTAATGATGATGATGTCCTGATTATTGAGATTCCGCCTTCGCCTGACAAAAAGAGAGGGCGAGTTCAGAAACCCTTTGTATCTGTTACTGATAAATTTGTTCAAGATAAAGTAGTGGAGCTGAAGGAGGTCAAAACAGTGCCTGTTTTACCTCATTCTCCAGTGCAAGAAAAAAGAGTTTATAGTAATTGCAGTGTAGTTGACTTGAGTGGATGTTCAGAAGACCTGGAAAGAGAAAGCCAGAAAAGTACTCAATGTAAGGCTACTGAACCTGTAGTGGAGAAAAGTCCTGAACCTGCAAGTCCTCCTGCCACTACAGACCAGCAAGATCTGAACTGGAACGATCTGGTGGAAAGAGAAGAAAACTTCTTTAAGGTTGAATTGACTCAGCGTGAGCAGCCCCATAGTGTAGAGAAAATGAATCCATTGCAGCCAGACAATTTTCCACCAAAGAATATACTAGTTCATAAACCTACAGCTGCTAACTCACCATGCAGGCAGCACCTCAAGCAAGCCAAGGCAACAGAGCCTCCAGCTCAGAACAGAGCTGGAAATCAGTGGTCTTGCACAAAATGTGTACAATCCATGCTGCCACGCAGCCAGAAAGCATCAAGCAACAGTACAAGACAGATGCAGGGTGTTGCTCCACCTAAAAGCTACCTGAAGCCAGCAGAGCCAGTTTCTAGCTTCAGCCAAGGTCAGGCTCAGGAGACAAGTTGGACAAGCGTGGCTGAATCATCATCTGCATCAGCTGAACAGCTTTTGAAGAAAACAGATATTTATGAGGTTATAATCAGTTCTGATGACGAAGAAGAGCACAACTATTCCGAAATTGAGTTGTCTGATAGTGACCCAATGGAGGAATGCTACAGAATCTTTATGGAGGCAAACAATGAGGAGAAAAGAAGTGATGAGCAGTCTGATGTGTCGGTAAGTATGCTGCAGATACTCTGCATCCAGGAAAGAAATGTCTTTCACACATCTTCATATACCATGTCATTTTTAGGTTGTAGCTATTAATGTGGAGAAGCCAGAGTTTAACTTCAAACCCCAAGCACTTCCAGAAAAGAAGAGGGTGGCTCATGAGGTCAAACATACAGAGGTACATGCTATATACACCTGACATGGCTTATCTTAAGTTTTCAAATGTGGTTGAGATGTCATTATTTTTTAATAATAAATATTCTGTGAAGTGCAACAGTTGCTCTAAGCATACACAGATTTTGCACACTTCAGAAGGCTTTATTAGTATTCCCACATTATAATAAAAATAAGTATAGTTTATTATGTAAATTACCTTCTACTTTTGGCACGTAAAGGTGAGACAATGGACTTTCAATTGATCGAAGATACTAGTTACATGCACTTGTAGTAAAAGTCACATTTTACAATATGATACAATATACTATTGTAGATAAAAGATTGATGGTCATTTGCTGTGGATTACCATGCTGTTGAAATTAGAATAACCATTTCAAATGGAGATTACAATTTTAATCACTTTTTTTTTGTTTGTTTATCAGCAGCCAGTGGCTAAGAGCAGACCTCAGCCCCAAGTTCTGGTACCCCTACGTGGGCCTGCATTGTCAGGATTTGCCTCCCAGTCCTCCATCAACTCTAACATCCAGCGGGTACAGCAGAGAGCCTCCATGCTCACTGCATCAGTTAAAGGTGGTCAGGCTTTTGTTTCCTCAACATGTCAGAGGAGGCAAGAAGTCCAGCGTGAGTCACCAGCTCAAATTCCTGAAAACCTGCAGCCTGCTCCTGTACAGAATGGTAAGCGGCGTCACACTTGACTATTGAAACATCTTCAGACCAATTTTATAAATGAGATCAAGCAGCATTTCTTTCAAAACTTTAAGTAGAATTTCTTCTTCTGGTGTCTGTGGTGCCTTTGGCTCAATATATTGTCTGTGCATGTGTTTTTATGTTATTCCACAGCATACACGAACTACATACCTTTGCGAACTGCTGTGATCGACATGGGCAATAACTTGCACTTGATCCTTCCAGAGGGCACCTTCCCTCTGTCTGTCAGTTCCTGTCCCAGCCAAGTTACTACAGTTCTAACCCCAATAAGTCAAGTGCAGATGAGTGCTGTCACTGTGAGGCCAACATGCTATTCACCTGCAGTTACCCCTGTTCAAAGATATCGTGCAACAGCACCTGTGGTCATTCCTGTACAAGCACGTAAACCATCACTGAACTCTGCTTTTCAGTCAGCGCTTTCAAGTCCATCCTCTTCGCCTGCGCCTCAAACTGCTACTGTTAAGGTGAGAGGTGAAAAGCAGCATTGGTCGGCCAAATTCAGACTTCAACTAAACGTGTCTGGTGTGAGCAGACACAATTCACCTGTTAGATATTAATAATTAATTTATTCTCTTAGCCAGTGCCTGCTAAACGTAAGTTGAAACAGCAGTCTGAGGCTGCAGTCAAAGACAAGGTTCCCCGTGACATCCGGCAGCGTTATGTCAACATGTTCACAGAGGAGTTCCTCAAAACAACGACCAATGTGAATGATGCCTTCGAGAAGGTGAGCATGTACCATTTAGTGTCACTTTCACTGAGAAACTATTGTCTAGATACCAGTTTAATTTCTCTTCCTGTTATTGTTGATAGGCACTTGCTGAAGAGAGGACTGTGTATAATCGCAGTGTGAACAAACTGAAATATCTGAGTGTTGCAGTGAATGCTCTGAAGAGGCTGAAGAACCAAAGTGCTTTGTCTGCTAAAAGTGTGAATCTCTACCAAACTCAAATTGTTTTTGACATGCAAATGATGCTGATAGACATTTAGTTATGGTTTATAATCTTCTGCTACAGAGGAAGATGTAGTCAACAGCCACAGATTCAAAGGCAACATTCCTCTTAACCTGAAGTCTTTGAAAGGAAATGGTGAGAATTACTTTGCTTTGACAACATTTTTGTTTTACATTCAAATATTTTAACAGCTTCTCAACAAATCCCAATTGTCAGCAGATATGCAATTGTATGAGAGTCTGAAGGACTATATTTTGACTGAGGAGAGGCTGATTGAGAGCAACTATCCTGTTAAGCACCCAGAGAAACCTGGTTGTGCTGTGCTCTATGACAACAAGAAAAGCAACACAGACCGTAAGTGAAAACCATTCTATAGTATAGGACGGATCCAGTGCTCTTCTCATATAAACTTACTAACGGATACCGGTGTTGTGTTGTACTTGCTATGAGTGTTTTTTTTCTCAGCACATTTCACCCTGTTGTGCTTTTTCGGTTTTGTTGTTTATAGCCCTCAAGAGGATCTGCTGTAGATGTGGGGCTACATACTCTGTGAGCCCAACTGGTAAACACACTCGCAAGGAAGAGTGTACTTACCACTATGGGAAAGGTGTTAAGAATAAAGGTGAGTTGTTGTGTTTTTTTGCTTCAAAACATCAGATACTTTGTTTTTACTAAAGTGCCAACACATCAAATTATTGTATACATGCAACTGTTAACAGTGCCAGGTGGAGTAGAAACTCGCTATAGTTGCTGTGAGGGAGTCATGGGAGCACCTGGATGCCAGGTGTTTAAGGTTAGAAAAGACGGAGAGACTATTTCATAACTTGATTTTCTCTCAATCACAAAATGAATATTAGTTTTCTCTTCACCAGTTGCATGTCCATGATTCCCTCAGCCTGGAAGGGTTTGTGTCGACTGCTTCCAGACATCCCTCTGATACGAGCTGTCCTGGAGTCTACTCTTTGGATTGTGAAATGGTGAAGTTAGCTTTGTTTTTTGTCCTTGTTTTTGGTAGTTTCACTGAAACACATGATTAAATCTTTTTATATACAACCACCTGAAATCTTAGTCACACAAAAGTAAAAATAAAACATGATAGATAAAACATGATAGAGCTTTGTTGGTTAGTGGAAAGAATAAAAAAAAAAATAAAACTTGATCTCGTGTTATTTGTACCAAAAGGATTACTGTATAGCTTCAGTTTTCTTCAATATTCACACAAATTAATAAAACTTAAGTAGTTACAAATATTAATTCTAACTTCTTGTTCTGAAGTGCCTGATGTCTAATCAATAAATCAGTGGGTCTGTTGATGGAGTTAAATACGATATGTTTGATATTTAACTATTTTGTACTGAAAAGAATTTTTCTTTCTTAAGTGTTACACCGTTCATGGACTGGAACTGTCCAGAGTGACGCTGGTCAACTCTAGCCTTCAGGTCATCTATGACACATTTGTCAGACCTGATAATGAAGTCATTGACTATAACACCAGGTAATGTAATCAAATACTTAGCTTTTATCCATCCTTTTTTTTTTTTTTTTTCTAAAGACAGAAACTTGCTTTATATAACTACATAACCTGTTACCCCAAGGTTGATATCAAAATTTGTACAGCCTTGAAACTGATATTAAAGCACTTGATGTCTTAAATGAGAATATAGTAAGTAAATATAGGAATACACAGTTAAAGCAAATGGTCTTGCTACATGCTGAAAGCCCCTGGGGATGTGCATTACAATTAAACAAATATAATGGCCAATGGTTATTACAAGTGTGGAATGATAAAATGAAGAAAATTAAATAGCTTCTGTTTATTGGTGTATTTTTGAAATGCCAGCTGCTCAGTCAGTGGCCTGTGTGACACTTTACCTGTCAAGGTTTTCAGGCATCTGTGAGGAAGATGTGAAGGAAAACCACACCTCCCTCAGAGAGGTGCAGGATACCTTATTGAGCTTCATTAGTGCCAACACCATTCTGATTGGACACAGCCTGGAAACTGATCTCTGTGCCCTGAAGGTGACTACTTATTTTTTCATCATTATTTTTTCACATCATATATTTGTGGCAATCCTGGCTAACCTGAGATTATAAAGAACCATTGGATTTTCAAAACCAAACTACATAGTGTGTTTTCACATTCAACATGGCCACTACATTTTCCCTAAAATTTTTCAGGAGTGTACTTAGAAAGACATTTCTTTCCTGGCATAGTTCAATGTTAACTTTGTCCCTAATCAACTATAATTTCATTTTATTATATTGAATATTATTAATAACTTGAATGTGGAGTGACTTAAAGACATAGTTTGGGTTTTTAGAAGAGTGGTTCTAAAGGTACTTATGGTCGGTATGTTACCTAGAGTAGATGGTGGTCAGCATCCAGTTTGGAAAAACAGCAGAAGCACTGGGGAATAAATATGTAGATGTACTGATGTGGAGGGCTGAAAAATGTATTCAGCCACCTATTAGCCACTTGAACATGGACAAGTACCTCACAAACTTCATTTCAACAAACCTGGACTATACCTTTTTAAGAAATTTATGTAAATGCCTTGAAAAGTACAAACTCGTCATAATTGCAAATAGTGCTGCAACTTTGAGTCATAGAAAGCTGAATTTTAGTTTAGCTAGTTTGATATTTTTATTTTTTTTGAAGCATAATTGGGAGCTCTCAAAAAAAAAAAACAACCCAAAAAACCCAACCACAAAAAAGCCAGTACTATATATAATGTGAAGGGAAGTGGTCTGATAATTATGACCCATAACTGCTCTGGCCAGAAAAAAGTGTGTACTTGTTAGTTACCATAAGCAACCATACATACCACAGGGGGTTATGGTTGCTCATGTTCAATATTATATGTTCCCATATTTGCCAGTCATCATCACACCACTGGTATGATTTTTTTTTTGGGGATTTTTTTTTTTTTTTTTTAAGTCAATGATTCAGTGATTTTTAGTCACTTGTCTCTAAATCAGCAGAAGATTGTTCATTTTTGGACAGACACCTGTAAAAACAGCTTGAGATATCTTCCTCTTTACTGTAGTTGCTCCATGGGATGGTGGTGGACACATCGGTGGTCTTCCCCCACCGTCTGGGCCCCCCTAATAAGCTGACACTCAATAACCTCACTGCTGAATACCTCAGGAGGATCATCCAAGAGAGTGGTCGGTCATCATGGATAACTACAGCCACCAGACAAGTGTTTGTTTTATCTGCATGTTTACCAAGTTTAAACTCCACCATACATCTGAAGCAAATATCTAAATTCAAATCAAGAAATAGGTCATAGTCAGATTACAGATTTCAATGTAAATACCCCCAAGGCCCCATGTGTTATTTCCAATAGTATAACAGGTTTAAATGTAATGTAGGTTATGTCTGTGTGCATTTGATTTAATATACTGTATGGATATTTCTTCTAGTTTGTGGCCATGACACTGCAGAAGACGCCACTGCCTGCATGGAACTAATGTTATGGAAGGTCAAAGAAGATGGAAAACTGAAAAAATGATGGAAATAAAACATAATAATCCCCAAACACACACACACACACACACAGACAATGCAAGGCTGTTAAGCTACTTTGAATATTACATCTATTTGTGTTTTTGCTCTTTTGGCTTCTAAAGACATGGTAGGGGTGTTTACTGTTCAGTTTGATTACATCACTCGATTTGTAAAATAATATTTTTGTTAGTTATATTTTAATTTTTAGCCCATGTGTCCATGTCTGTATAAACATTGTTGATCACACTGTTGTTTGCCAAGACAATCTGATGGGGTGGGGTGTCAGTATGGCATTATTAAAAAAAAAAAATTAAAAAAATAAATAAATGCACAAAATGAAATCCTTTTTCTGTGTGCGTGTTCTGTACAAGAGCCAATAAACGTTGAGTTTTAAATGTCAAATCTGCCTCAGGTGTGATTATGCAAATTAACACACCTGTCAGCAGCTGAAGTACCTACTGGCGATACTTGACGCAAAAAAGGAACACCTACGTCTGGTAAGATGCAAGTTTATTGTGACAGTACAAGGGAAATGAAAACAGCAGCAGTACTTTATCATGCATGTAACAACTCCAACAGGACATTGTGTGGTTACTCTACATGCTATATCCAAAAGGATAACCTATATGCTATATATATATATATATATGTATGTTTATTTTTCATCTGATTTTTTTTTCTTTTTTTACTCAGCCTTTTTCTTTGTCTTTACCTTTGTGCCACAGCATCTCTGAAAGCAGAAAACTGCAGGTCTTGATGAAGAGGACTATGAGGAACACTGTGTTGTGGAGAAGACAGGACATCCAGGCTGGTACCAAAGTCTTGTTTCTCATGGTGGACTCAATCCAAAATGCTGCCTCATCAGAGGCTCACTGGTCTGTCTCATGGTGGATACTGGACCAGGTAGCACCGCGTTCTCTTGTATCTGTGGTGTGGATGTACAATGGTGACGATATGGATTAATGCATTAAGTATTTTCAACATTTATACTTTAGTTTATTTGTCTCAACAAGACTCTGGACAAAGCAAAAAGGGCTGAATTTTTTCTTTGCTTCAAGCCAATATGGGATAAAGAGCTTCTCGTGTTTTTTTGTTTTTTTTTTAATGTCCTTGTGACCTTTAAACCCCAGTGGTAATTGAACTCATTCATATTGTATCAGATAATGGCAAACCAGAATTGTAGCCCTGCATGTACAGTGAAAGATTTGTTAGCAATAAAATCAATAAGCAGGCTTACATGTTTACTGTATGCTATCCGAAAAGGCTACCAGACAACAGCAGCAGCCTTCTTAGCATAATTACCCGTCATAGCCTGGGGTTTTAGTACAATTTAATTTTTATGCAAATCAGTGACGGTGCCTCCTTCCCAGTCACTGACTAGTGTGCGAGAACGCCCTCTAAACTTCTGGACTAGTAGGTCCAACTCACGATTTGTCATTGATGACAGCACGTTTATCTAAGGTCCTGCCTTCATGAAGTTCAAGTCCACAGTAGTTGCAGCTCCCTTAGCCTTCATATGGACCATGTTGTCTGGTTGATCAGCGAACATGGGAATGCCCACCATAGGAACCTGCACGTGGTAAAATGGCTTCACTCGTCAATTCCTGTGGGTAATGAAAAGCTTTAGTCTTGGGGTGACCCTAAGGGTGCTGTCGTCCTTGAAATTTGGATTACTTTCTCCAATCAAGACTTGCTTCTTGCAAGCACATGGCTTTACTGTAAACAAACACTGACTGACAGTGATGCACACTAGCCCTGCCCTTTTTTAATGTACGTTTTTAGAGCACTTCATTTTGGTTAAATCAGGCTGTATTCTATACCACTTAGGAAATCTAGGTGGGTTTGGTATGTATATAAAAGTGCACTCAAAACAGTCAATCAATAATGTTCACTAAACAACCACTGAATTTGCCATTTTGGATGATTAGTATGTATGTCATCTAAATAATTGAAGGAGATATCCTCAAATTCTTGTTTATGGTGTAAAAGGTAAAGTGCCAATGGCATTCCAACCACAGGAGCATGGTTTTTGTATCATAGGCATTAAGTATTATAGGCACACCCAGAAAGAAGTCTCCTGTGTGAGTACCATTACTGCCACACAGGGAAAAGTAAAAACAGACTGCTTACACCTTGCTGTGGCTCTCTTGTATGCCCATAGTATTTTTGTATTGTCAATATTAAAGATAAAAACATAGTTTAATACTATATTTCATTTTAACATGGAAAATCACAAAATACTGTCTCAAAGTTGTGCTCACCCAGTAGGTCATTCCTGAGGATCCAGTTATATATATTTTGAGTGTTGGCACCTAGGTTTCTGGTGTTTTCTCCACTGTATCTCCACAGCACCTTTGAACAACAGTAAATGCAAGTTTTAATTCACAGTACCAGTTTTGTTTGTAATGCATGTAAGTACATTCGCTTAATCAATGTTAAAACAATGAAAATCTATTTATTTTTGTAACAACTGAAATATTATAAATTTGTATTATCTGCTGGTGATTAGATTTTTGGTTTTTGATTTTTTAAACAAATTGTATTCGGTGTGAATTAATGCTTTGCCTATTTTTGTAAGAAAGTGCCTTTAACCTTCATCAAACTAGCGATCATTTTATTTTTTATGCTTGTTTTGCTTTTGCGCTTTAGGTTCTGTACCAATTATCCCATTTCCATTTGAAAAATGTTCCATGTCATTCTGAGTTTGTTGTATTGTGATATTGGTTTATTTCTGACCTCCTTCCTTATCACAAGTTGATTGATATTTAACCATGCAGGTGTGTAAATGTTATCTTATGGTGAATGCTGTACTATTTAAAAAACTTAGTTTAAGACTGTCAGTTCTTTCTAGATATCACATTAAAAACCTCTCTTTTCTGTGGGATCTGAGCAAGTGCTGAAGGCTATCATGTTTCCTTCTCTCTGGTCATGTTCTTGATCACTGATCCCAAAGTGAAGACCACCAATTCAGCATCTCCTGAGGCTCTCAACACCAAACTCTTACATATCCACTAAGAAGAGGTGATAGTATCTCCCAATAAACATTTTCATTTGTCTGTATTTTAATGACTTTTTTTTTTCTAAAATTCCCTCACTCATGAATACTTTGGTGAATTAGCAATAAAAAGATGATCTAGTGTGTGATGAAGACAGCCCTACTAGGTAAGGTTTGTAAGGTCTGCAGTGGTTCTACCAACAATTTGAAGTTGGGGGAGGAAAGGCGGGGAAATCACACTGTAATCCAGTGCATTCTCATCAACCCAGTGCCACCTTTTCCCCATCATCTACTTGAGCACTGGTGGAATTAATTCCTGTCACCAAGTAATGGATGACATTGCAAACGAAAGGCAAGGGTTGAACGAGCTTTTAGAAGAACAACCAACTTCAAATTTGTAACTGTTGCCCAGTGGTTTGGATATAAGAAGAAATCATGTAAATGAATCCAAAGCAATCATCGTATTTGACTTTGATCCGGCTGAGAATGTGTAGTTACATATAGGTTGTAGAGTTGCTCACCTTTGATTTTGGGAGTAATATTCTATTCATTTCCAAAATGTTTATCCATCACAACATCCTACAGTATGAAGTTCACACTCTCTGAAAGTACATCTTAATCAGTCAGTTTG
Source organism: Datnioides undecimradiatus (assembly GCA_008933995.1). Classification (NCBI taxonomy): domain Eukaryota; kingdom Metazoa; phylum Chordata; class Actinopteri; order Lobotiformes; family Datnioididae; genus Datnioides; species Datnioides undecimradiatus. Next base: position 11,559,784 of record WARS01000015.1, read on the forward strand.
CTCATGGCCCCAGGGACAAGGAAGATTGAGCTGGTAGCTGACCACTTTCTCTCCAGCTATGGGCTGAGAAAAAGCGCAGGGAGAAGACCAGAGATGTCAAAATTTCTGCTACTAAGTCACTGCCGCATACAGGGTCAGCCAGAAGGAGGTCATATTTTTCCATCCTTTATTCTCTTCATGATGGTGTCTGGATAACCACACCATCCAAATATAATGTATACTGCAAGTTGACCTTCATCAACTCTATAAATCTGATGTATAAATCTGCAAGTAGCTCATGATCCATTTCGCTACATGGAGAAGTGAAAAATTATCAGAAATGTCTCCAGGCCTCCAGGCAAGAAGAAGCTTGTTAAGAAAGATTCGTAGTGGCGGAAGGCTTCGCTAGTGTTCATAATTTATCGTCATTAGCAGCACCAGGGCAAATCACCTGCATTGTCCCTGTTGGTCAGTGTCTCCAGCACAGGCTTCATGTTAATCCAGTGGCTGGCTTCAGTGTACCACCTAAAATATTTCCGTTTGTGCTCAGTGTCTGAAAGTAGCAGCAGGGCGCAAACAGAGCGCTCTTTGAGCTTCATGGTGGCAGTTTGTCGGGTGTACATTGCTCTGGGTTGATCTTTATCAAAAGCCACTCTAGAAGAAGAATAATTAACTAAACAATGATGAACTCTACTGGTTCTCCCTGTGCTCCATGGCTTTATTAGGTAATATACTCACAAAGCAAGAGGTTGGAGGTAGCGACAGCAGGGCATAAACAAAGAGATGCACTTTTAAGCTTCCGCGGTGGCAGTTTTGTCCAGGTGCAATGCCTGCTGTGAGTTGATCGCTACGAAGAATTGCCGTTCAGAAAAATAATCCGCTATATAAACAAAGGGTGGACTCTGTACTGCCTAACACATTATATAACACGGCCATCGCGAGTGGACAGGGTAAAAAGCTAGTGGCTATAAAGTTAACGATCAGTATAAAAAAAAAAAACCCTCTTAACTTGCTCTAGAAATCCATAAACACAAAGTACAGTCTTTAGATTTACATGTTCCTTGTTTTGCTCTTTGTGAAAATGGGATAAAATGATACTGAAAATGAGATTTCACCTTTTAAAGGTTTGGAGACACTTGTGAGATGTTTGGAAATTGTACATATCTGAGCTGCAATTTCAACTACGGCATTTTTTTAACTTAAAAACAAAACACAAAAAGTACAGACACCATCTTGTCCAGCACTTGAGACCCCTAATTATTGCTATAGGCAAAGCAATTGCAAAATATCTGAACATCAAAATCATCATCTTAACCTATGTTAAACTCCTGGAAAAGACAATTTGATGCTATTTTCATTATATCACTAGAGGGCACACTTAGCCTGAGCTATTCTTAAAGTATGTTTCCCCCTGTTGATGTACTCAGCAAACACATCAACAAGGAGGAATATAACTACTACTATGGCAAAGGTGTTAGAGCAAAAGCTAGTATGCAACAATTTAATTGCTTTTAAAGCATCCTAAATGCTCAGTGTTCCTAATGCTGTATATTATCAAATTGTGCATACATTGTTAAACTGTTAATCATCAGGTAAAATGAACATTAAGCTACATTTATTGTGAGGGAGTAAATTGTAATTTTACAAATTACAACATGAATAAGTTTAATCCCTCACTACAGTGTGCTGATCATAGCTTAGCACAGGAAACCTTTCCGACCTCTTTGGATGACTAACACTAGTTGTACAACTATATAATCATACAATTTATAACCCGTATATTAAAGCTTTTCTCAATTTTATGGCTCGTAGATTGTGATGCCTTTTGTACTTGCTAAACCTCAACCTGTGCGTTAAGACGACATTTGGCACCACCACACACACTAAGTGGCACTGCATTAAATGCAGTTGTAAACAGTTTCAAAACCATGTTTAAGATTAATATTATTTTGATATGGCCTTCGTCTGTGTTAAAACAGACAAGGAACTATCAACCATGTAGAAAATGAATGAAAGATCCTTAGCGACATGAACATTAAGAATTAAATATCAATTGTGCCTCAGTTTCAGTTACACAAATTAGCACACAACTGTCAGCAATTGAAGTAATTGCTAGTGGAAATTGAAGAAGCAAAGGAGGTATGACCATGTCTATTGGAATACAAGTTTATTGTGACAAAACAAGGGAAACTAAAACTGGAACAGCATCATTGCTTTGTCATGCATGTGACAACTCCAACGAAACAGGAATTTCACAGCTGGCCACTGAACTGAGTTTTGAGGTCTATGTGCTGTAATTAGCTGGCCTTAATTAACTGTTTCAAAATAGTAACAATTACTGGTCCCCCAAGCCAAAAATTCCACACTACAGCATTATAGTTTATTATATACTGAAGCCCAACAACACAACCCATAATGTGTTTTGTTTCTTCATCAAACAGTTCTTTATAAAACATTATTTCAGTTCAGTTACTCCAGCCTTTTTTGTACAATATTTACCTTTGTGCCTGACATCTCTGAAAAGAGAAACTGCAGCAGGTCTTGATGAAAGAGGACTATAGAGACACACCAATGATTGTGAGGAAGACCAGACATCAGGCTGTGATACTGGTACCAGAGTGAAAGCTCATGGGCCTGGACCCTCAGATGCTTGCCCCTTTGTTTCTCATAATTGGACTCAATCCAAATACTGCCTCATCCAGAGGGCTCACTGGTCTGTCATGGTGGATGCTGGACAATCCTTTTTGGCATTCTGCTTGTATCTGTGAATGTGGATGTACAATGGTGACGATATGGATTAATGCATTAAGTATTTTCAACATTTATACTTTAGTTTATTTGTCTCAACAAGACTCTGGACAAAAGCAAAAAAGGGCTGAATTTTTTTCTTTGCTTCAAGCCAATATGGGGATAAAGGCTATCATTTGTTTTATTTTCTAATGTCCTTGCAGCGGTGGGCCATCAGTGCCAGCAAGGGCTTCTCTGCTGCCTAAATCTAAAGATAACTGACTTACGTTTCAATATGTTTTTCCATGAATGTGTATTAGATTCCTATCGGGATAGTCTATTATCTTCATATAATGGCTTTCTCTTGGTTGCTTCCAGTAGTGTGTTTATATTTTTAAGCGCTTTTGTAATCTCATATTTCAGACATCATGTGTTGCTAGGGTCAAAGAAATCTGCCTTGAGGCCTTCAGAATCTAGCGGGCAGCATAGTAACGTCAGCATTTTCACGTCCTTTGATTGGATGGTCAGAGCGTGCACTCGTCAGAGCTAGCAAACCGTATCTTTAGCGAACTTCACAAGATAAAAATAAACTAAAATAGATTCCTCTTGATTCATTTGTTGTTTTTCAATTGACAATGGCTGAAGGTATTCAATGACAATACTTATACATATACCTGTCTGTGTGATGCGACGCCCCGTTATACTGCATTTCTGTATAATACTGATAACTTCTAATAGCCGTGGCGACACAATGATGGTATTATGAGGTGGATTAATTCAGGTAGGACACCACTGAAGGCCTAGGTGTGAAATGCCCCTGTGTCCTTGTGACCTTTAAACCCCAGTGGTAATTGAACTTTCATTCATATTGTATCCAGATAATGGCATAACGGCAAACCAAATTGTAGCCCTGCATGTACAATGAAGATTTGTTAGCAATAAAATCAATAAGCAGGCTTACATATTTTGCTTTGTAGCTAGTAAAAAAAGAGCTACGAACAGCCCAGCAGCAACTAGCAGCATAATTCCCATGCCAAAAATATGACCTGAGTTTGAGCACAGTTTAATTTATGCAAATCATTGACCGTTGCCTGCTTCTGATCTGTGACTGATTATGCAGTGCCCTCTAAACTGCAGACTGGTAGGTCAACTCGCGATTTGTCGTGATGAGCAGCATTGATTAGTCTCCTAAGATCCTCCTGCCTTCCATAGTTTCAAGTCCCACAGTAGTTACAGCTCCCATAGCCTTCATATGGACCATCATGTCTGGTTGATCAGAATATGGGAATGCCCTGCATGAACCCCGTGGTAAATGGCTTCATAAATCCCATTTAGCATACCATGGGTGATGAAAGCTTTAGTCTTAGGGTGACCTCGAGAGGGCACCAAAACATCTATGAAACTTAAAGAGAATTACATACTCTTACACAATCTTTGTGTAGTACTAATACTTCTTCGTTAGTGAAACAAAAGTCCTACAACATAGCTTTTGAGTAAAACAATTGCTTCTTCCACCTTACTGTTCTCTCTTGTATGCCCATTTAGTAAACTGTATTGTAAAAATGAATGGTTAAAAAAAACACACTATAACATACTATATTTCATTTAACATGGAAAATCATGAGAATTACTGTCTCAAAGTTGTGCTCACCCAGTAGGTCATTCTGAGGGATCCAGTTATATATTTTAGTGTTGGCACCTAGAGTTTCTGGTGTTTCTCCACTGTATCTCCACAGCACCTTTGAACAACAGAAGTAAATATAAGTTTGATTCACAGAGTACCAGTTTTGTTGTAATACTGCATGTAAGTACATTCAACAATCAATGTTTAAATAATGAAAACTTATTTATTTTGTAACAACTGAAATATTATAATTTTTTATTATCTGTGGTGATTAGATTTTGGTTTTTGGTGCACAAACAGAATGTATTCAGTGTGAATTGTTAGCACCACCTGTTTTTGTAAAGAGTGCCTTTAACTTTCCCATGGAAACCTTTGATCATTTTTATTTTTATGCTTCTTTAACTTTGCTGGGTTCTGTACCAGTATCCCATTTCAAACTGAAAAATGTTCATGTCATTCTGAGTTTGTTGTATTGGCCAGTAGTGGTTTACTTCTGACCTCCTTCCTTATCACAAGTTGATTGATATTTAACCATGCGAGGAGGAATTGGCAACAATGTTATCTTGTGGTGAGAATGCTGTACTATTTAAAAACCTAGTTTAGGGCTCATCCAGTTCTTTCTAGATATCACATTAAAACCTCTCACCTTCTGTGGGATCTGAGCAAGTGCTGAGGCTATCATGTTTCCCTTCTCTCTGGTCATGTTCTTGATAGATGATCCCCCAAGAGTAGAAGACCCTGAAATTCCAGCATCTCCTGGAGCTCTGTGCAAACTCTTCCATATCCTACAAGAAAGAGTGATAGTATCCCAATACAAACATTTTATTTGTCTGTATTTTAATGACTTTTTTTCTAAAGTGCCTCACTCATGAATACTTTGGTGGTGTAATAAAAGATGATCAGTGTGTGATAGAGGAGACAGTCCTACCTTTGGTAAAGGTTTAGCAGGTCTGCAGTGGATCCCATAACAAATTTGAAGTTGGGGGAGGAAAGGGCGAGAATCAAAATCAGTAGGTTCTCATCAACCAGATGTCTCTTTTCCCATCATCTACTTGAGCACTGGTGGGTGTTCCTGTCTAAGTAATGGATGACTTGTGCAAAGTATCAGACAAGGCTAGGATTGAACTGACTTTTCAATTTTAGAATTGGATATGAAATCCTCATATTGAATCAACAAATCATTTTTTTGACTTTGTGGTCCATTTAAAAGAATGTGTGATTACATATAATAGGTTTTACTCACCTTTGATTTCGGAAGTATGTTATCCATTTCTTCACCAAACATTTTTATCCATCACTATATCGATAATAATACATAGAAGAGGAAGTTCCACTCTCTCTAGAAGTCCATCTTAATGGGTCCAGTTTGCTTGTGGCCCCAGGGACAAGGAATTTGAGCTAAGTAACTAAACCACTCTCTCCCAGCCATGTGGGCTTGAAAAGGAGAAGACCAGAGATGTCAAAATTTCTGCTACTAAGTCACCACCAGCATACACAGGGTCAGCTAGAACAAGGTCATATTTTCCATCCTTTATTCTCTTCATGATAGTGTCTGATTTAAACACACCATCCAAATACTTAAATGTATACTGCAAGTGGACCTTCATCAACTCTATAAATGCAATTGCACATCTAGTAGCATTTGATCCATTTCGCCCCATGAAAGTGAAAATTCACTCAGAAATGTCTCCAAGGCCTCCAGTGAGAAGGAAACATTGAAAGATTCGTAGTGAAAGCGGGAAGGCTCGCTGGTGTTCACCAATTTATCATTGCGTGCTTGGCGTAGAACCCGTCACCTGGTGTCCCCTGTTGGTCAGTGTCTCAGCACAGGCTTCATGTTAAATCCAGTGGCTGACTAATTCATGCACACTAAAATGTTTCCACCGTTTGTGCTCAGTGTCATAGAAAGTAGCAGCAGGACGCAAACAGAGAGACGTTCTTTGAGCTTCATTTGGATGGGGCAATTAGAATCAAACCCAGTTTACTTCAATACAGTTTTTAAATGTTGGTGTTTAATAACAAAACAGCAATTTAGAAAAAATAAAATGTAAGACATAAAACCGAAAAAAAATGACAACCTGAGATCTCGGAATAAAACTGCCTTTAGTCTTTTAGAAATAACCAAGCAAATATGAAATTCAGTCTTTTTACCATGCTCAACCATGTTCCGGGAGTTTTAAGTTTCAAAAGGTTTTTGGAGTTTTTTTTTCTTCCATTTTTATGAGCGCAAGTTCTACCACCACCCTAGCTCCCAGAGGATGGGAAAAAAGATGAAGGGGTTGAGATCGATGAGTAGTGGGGATGAAAACCAGGGATGATGATGGCTGCAAAGATCCAGTGAGCGATGAGAAGATGATGATGATGGGGATGAAGACCAGGAAGCAGTGGGGCGATGGCGACTCGAGCAGCACAGTTCTGTCCGTAGTAATAGTCTCAACAAAAAAAACAGCGCAACAAACGGTACAGGAATAATCACTCAGTTACCTGTATCAACAGTTTCACTCGTATTTCTTCTCAACAATAAAAGCACCAATATATCTCTACATACTGCACATCAAAACCATTTCACACTTTAACACCATTTCACTTACATTTTTTAAACTTATAACTCAATATTGTCTGTTCATCCTAATAAACCATCTTACGGAGGCATAACAATCTAACATGAACACACAAAAACATAAACCGTGCATTACACTTACAAAGTACCTGACTCAGTAAAGCCTCCTTTTTACAGTGCATAGTATTTGTCTTATTTGAGTGAAAACACACCTTAGACAACTTCATCGGGTTATTAGCGTATCCCGATTGGGTTTAAAAATCATAAAGCAACAACTCTTAAGCTAAGCGATATTTCTCAAGGTTAACAACAACGACAGAGTGCTAATTTGATGTTAGCAAGCAGCTAACTCACCGGGAATATCCGATACACACGCCGTTTTGACGGGGTCGGCAACTCCGTGGCTGTTGTATAACTTCTCTTCCAGCTTCCAAGAATACCTCCACGTTATCATTACTTATTTTCTACTTCAATCCAAGCGGTTGCTTTGCTTCCAACACTGCACGGGGTACCTGCTGCTGGTGTTTGCGGATATGCTCCGTGTCTGCCCCCCTCTAGACAAAAACACGAAAGTAACTCATCACACTGCACCCTCGCTTCCCTCTCCTAATTACGCCACTAGGGAGCGCAAAAGGACCCCAAATAACAGAGGGGTGTAGTTATTCTAATGCTATCATACCTGTCTGGTGATGGTGTTCTCATAATTGCTGCTCAGCCTACTTGGCACAGGCAAATGTGATAGACATATCAGAGTCATGATAATAAACCAAACACAACGATAACTATATCAAGCAAAAGTAAATGCACTCTAAAAAAATTGCAGGCTACTAATAGCAAAATATGTTTTCCCCTGTTCATGTGTGTATACCTGTAAACACATCAACAAGGAGAATGTAACTACTACTGTAGCAAGGTGTTAGAACAAAAGCTAGTATGCAACAATTTAATTGCTTTAAAGCATCCTAAATGCTCAAAGTGTTCTAATATAACACATTATCAAATTATTGCATGCATTGTTAAACTGTTAACTTAATGTCAGGTAAAACAGACATTAAGCTACACTTATTGTGAGAGTAAAATTTGTAATTTTACAAATTACCATGAATAAGTTTTAATCCCTCACTACAGTGTGCTGATCGTAGCTTGGCACATTAAACCTTTCTGACCTCTTTGGATGACTAACACCGGTTGTGCAACTATATAATCATACAATTTATAACCCGTATATTAAAGCTTTTCTCAATTTTATGGCTCATAGATTGTGATGCCCTTTGTACTTGCTAAACCTCAACCTGTGCGTTAAGACGACATTTGGCACCACCACACACACTAAGTGGCACTGCATTAAATGCAGTTTTAAACAGTTTCAAAATCATGTTTAAGATTAATATTATTTTGATATGACTACGTCTTGTGTTAAAACAGATGAGGAACTATCAACCATGTAGAAAATGAATAGAAAGATCATGGCGACATGAACATTAAAATTAAATATCAATTGTGCCTCAGACTTAGTTACACAAATTAGCACACAACTGTCGCTTAATTGAAGTAATTGCTGAGCTGGAAATTGAAGAAGCAAAGAGGTATGACCTGTCTGTTGGAATACAAGTTTGTGACAAAATATAAAGGGACACTAAAACTGGAGACTAGCATCATTGCTTTGTCATGCATGTGACAACTCCAACGAAACAGGAATTTCACAACTGGCCACTGAACTGGGTTTTTAGGGTCTATGTGCTGTAATTAGCTGTGCCTTAATTAGCTGTTTCAAAAATAGTAACAATTACTGGTCCCAAGCCAAAAATTCCACACTACAGCATTATGGTTACATTATATACTGAAGCCCAACAACACAACCCATAATGTGTTTGTTTCTTCATCAAACAGTTCTTTATAAAACATTATTTCAGTTCAGTTACTCAGCCTTTTTCTTTGTCTTTACCTTTGTGCCACAGCATCTCTGAAAGCAGAAACTGCAGGTCTTGATGAAGAGGACTGAGGAACACAATGATTGTGAGGAGGAAGACCAGGACATCCAGGCTGTGATACTGGTACCAGGTAAGCTCATGGGCCTGGACACTCAGATGCTTTGCCCCTTTGTTTCTCATGGTGGACTCAATCCAAAATACTGCCTCATCCAGAGGGCTCACTGGTCTGTCATGGTGGATACTGGACAGTCGCATGGCGTTCTCTTTGTATCTGTGAATGTGGATGTACAATGGTGACGATATGGATTAGTGCATTAAGTATTTTCAACATTTATACTTTAGTTTATTTGTCTCAACAAGACTCTGGATAAAGCAAAAAGGGCTGAATTTTTTTCTTTGCTTCCAAAGCCAATATGGGGATAAAGGCTATCATTTGTTTATTTTTCTAATGTCATGTGACCTTTAAACTGATGGTAATTAGACTCATTCATATTGTCAGATTTAGCAGCCCTGCATGTACAGTGAAAGATTTATTGCTTTTAAAATCAATAAGCAGGCTTACATGTTTACTGTAAGCTGAAAATGAAAAGACTGCAGACAGCTTAACTTTGGCCTTCATAGCATAATTCCTGTACCAAAAGATATGACCTGAGTTTGAGCACAGTTTAATTTTATCTGCAAATCTAGTGACTGGGTGCCTGCTTCTGATCATGACCTAGTGTGCGAGAGTGCCCTCCCCTAAGCTGCAGACTGGTAGGTCAACTCACGATTTGTCAGTGATGACAGCATTGATTGCATCTCTAAGGTCCTCTGCCTTCATGAAGTTCAAGTCCACGGTAGTTGCAGCTCCCTTAGCCTTCATATGGACCATGTTGTGTGGTTGATCAGCGAACATGGAATGCCCTGTAGAACACCGTGGTAAATGGCTCATAAATCCCATTTGCGCCACCATGGGTGATGAAAGCTTTGAATCTTGGGAGGTGACCTGAGAGGGCACCAAAAACATCATGAAACTTGAGAATTACATACTAACACACAATCTTTGTGCAAGTACTATTGCTGCTAGATTGGTGAAACAAAAAGTCCTACCAACATTTTAGTAAAACAATTGCTTCTTCCACCTTTTGAACTTCTCTCTTGTATGCCCATTTTAGTATTTTGTATTTGTAAAGTGTGGATTACTTCTAACATGCTATATTTCATTTAACATGGAAAATCATGAAATTACTGCTGTCTCAAAAGTTGTACTCAAAGTAGGTTTACTCACCCAGTGGAGTCATTCTAGGGGATCAGTTATATATTTTAGTGTTGGCACCTAGAGTTTCTGGTGTTTCTCCGCTGTCTCTCCTAGCACTGAACAACAGTAAATACACTTTTAGATTTACGAGGTACCACTTTTGTTGAGAAATGCATGCCAGTACATTCAACAATCAATGTTTAAATAATGAAAACCTATTTATTTTGTAACAACTGAAATATTATTATAATTTTTTATTATCTGTGGTGATTAGATTTTGGTTTTGAATTTTCTGAAACAGAATGTATTCGAGTGTGGTGTTTAGCACCACCTGTTTTGTAAAGTGCCTTCTTTCCATCAAGCCTTCTTTGATCATTTTTATTTTTTATGCTTGTTTTACTTTGCTTTAGGTTCTGCCAGTCATCCCATTTCAAACTGAAAATGTTCATGTCATTCTGAGTTTGTTGTATTAGCCAGTAGTGGTTTACTTCTGACCTCCTTCCTTATCACAAGTTGATTGATATTTAACCATGCGAAGAGGTGTAACAATGTTATCTTATGGTGAATGCTGTACTATTTAAAAACTTAGTTTAGGGCTCATCCAGTTCTTTCTAGATATCACGACTAAAAAAGCCTCTCACCTTCTGTGGGATCTGAGCAAGTGCTGAGGCTATCATGTTTCCCTTTTCTCTGGTGATGTTCTTGATGAATGATCCCAAAGTGAAGACCACAATTCCAGCATCTCCTGAACTCTGTACAAACTCTTCCATATCCTACAAGAAGAGTGATAGTATCTCAATAAACATTTTTATTTGTCGCAGCATTTTAATGACTTTTTTTCTAAGTGCCTCGCTCATGAATACTGTGGAGGTGTAATAAAGATGATCAGTGTGTGATAGAGACAGCCCTACCTTTGTGGGTTTAGCAGGTCTGCAGTGGATCCACCAACAAATTTGAAGTTAAGGGGAGGAAAGGGCGAGGAAATCAAAATCCCAGTAGGTTCTCATCAACCAGATGTCTGCTTTTTCCCATCTCGCAGGCACTGGTAGGTGTTCCTGTCTAAGTAATGGATGACATTGCAAGCGAAGGCAAGGGTTGAACTGACTTTTAAATTTTAATAGCCAAATTTTGTAACTTCTGTTGCCAGAGTGGTTGGATATGAAATCCATGTAATGAATCCAAAAACAGTAAATCATTATTTGACTTTGTGGTCCATTTAAAAGAATGTGTAGTTACATATAATGATTTGTGCTGCAGAGTTGCTCACCTTTGATTTCAGAGTAATATTTATCTATTTCGTTCCAAAAAATGTTATCCATCACAACATCCTGCAAGCCATAGAAGAGGAAGTTCCACACTCTCTCTGAGAGTCCATCTTGTCAGAATCAGTTGCTCATGGCCCCCAGGGACAAGGAAGATTGAGCTGGTAGCTGACCACTTTCTCTCCCAGCTATGGAGCTAGAAAAAGCGCAGGGGAGAAGACCAGAATGTCAAAATTTCTGCACTAAGTCACTGCCAGCATACACAGGGTCCAGCCAGAAGGAGGTCATATTTTTTCCATCCTTTATTCTCTTCATGATAGTGTCTGATTTAACCACACCATCCAAATACTTAAATGTATACTGCAAGTTGACCTTCATCAACTCTATAAATCTGATCAACAAATCTACCAAGTAGCTCATTTGATCCATTTCATACATGGAAGTGAAGAAATTCCTCAGAAATGTCTCCAAAGGCCTCCAGTGAAGGAAACATTGAAAGATTCGTAGTGAAAGCGGGAAGGCTCGCTGGTGTTCATGAACATCGTCGTGCTTGGCACCAGAACCGTCACCTGGTGTCCCCTGTTGGTCAGTGTCTCCAGCACAGGCTTCATGTTAATCCAGTGGCTGCCTTCAGTGTACCACACTAAAATGTTTCCGTTTTGTGCTCAGTGTCTGAAAGTAGCAACAGGGCGCAAACAGAGCAGCTCTTTGAGCTTCATGGTACGGCATTTGTCAGGTGTAGAGCCTGCTCTGAGTTGATCTTTATCAAAAGGCCGCTGTCAAAAAATAATCAGTATATAAACAAACTCTGTGCTGCCTGACACATTAGATAATGTACACCACTGAGGTCAGTGCTTAGAGGTAAAAGGTAATGGGTACAAAGTTAACAGTCAGTGTTAATAACAAGAATGAAAGAATAATCTCTAACCTGTATTTGAAATCCACCAATAGAAAGTTAAAAAACCTCAGATCTCCAGATTCTGCTTGTTAGCTGGAAAGTGATGGAGTACTATGACACAAAAGGATACTGATTTCACCTAAATGGGCTTGGTCACACTTGAAAAATCTGAGGAAGTTGTCTGTGTATGCGGATGCCTGTGCAAGCATTTCCCTGCATAGCTCTGAAGTGTAGGAGGGACGTCTTGTGTTTGAGGATTGTGACTTGGTATACAAAGTGGAAAGAGATTATGTTTTAAAGGCACAGTCCAAAACTAGTTGTATCTTTACCCATTTTTTATAATATTTTCAGACATGATTTATCACTCTGCACATACATTTGTACAACATGTACATACATGGTCGGCTGACTAAGTCAGCTGATTTAGTCTATCCCTGACTTTTCCCTCACTGCCACCATGATGTTGTAAATGTTTAGTAGAGATAGTCACGGTCCCCAGATGTCTTTTATGATCATTAACCTTTCCCTTAGGAGCAGGAGGCAGGCAGGCGGACAGATGGCCAGACGGACAGACTTTATTAATTCCAAACTGGGAAATTTCCGAGTTGCAGCAACAATTTACAAGCACCCAGCATGACAGATAGTACAAGTATACAAAAATTATTTACAAAAGATATAAATATATATAAGAAAATATATACAAAAAATAAAGAATAAAGTTTACTGAAAGTTCACGGTATTGTGTGACAGAAGTGTGCAAGTTGCTGCTGGTATTACAGCTTGTCATCTGTCACACACAGATGAGGAAAGATTTCCTGTAGCAGTTGGTGTATGTTCTTTTGAATGTCTCTACCACTATTGTAGGGATCACTGCATTTTGGTGCAAACAATCATGTAATTGCCTTGTATTGTTTTTAATTTCTCCAATACTTCAGTTTTGCAAGTATTTGGTCATAAACCAGAGAAACTCCTGTCAGAATCAGTTGTCTTTTGTGTTCAGTGCTAGTTATCTAATGTGAACTAATGTGAAGTTAAAAGTAAAGCTGTATCTGCAAAATGATTACCATAACATTCTGAGTACGTAAGCATTCTGACAGAGCTACTGGCATGGCTGGAAACTGAGTTTTGTTTTAGAGCTTTATGCACCAGTCGATCAAGGCAGCTGATTTCAGACACTGGCTGGGGCCAGAGAGGTCAGGTCGGTGTGAATATTCTGGAGGCGGGGATTGGTGACCGTGCCTTTAGGAACTATTAGCAATGAGGCTGTGTTGTGTTGGGGAAATGTCACCTCAGACTGTTTGGGCGTCTAAATCTTAACTCTGGTTTCTCTGGCTCCCTCATTAACATTGTAGATTCCTTTTGACACTAGATTCAGGAGTGTCTGGAAAAACAATAAGCATTTGAATACTGAATTCAATGCCCTGTTGAAGGAATCAGTGGCCATTCAGGGTGTGTAAGTGTATACTGTGTTCTCAGACCTCCCTGAGTGGTGCAGAGAGACTGTGAAAAATCTAATGATTGGTAGGATGTCAGGGTGTTGCCTTTAAAGTTGCAGAGTCATTTACAAACTGCACATCTTGCCCTTGTATTTATTTTTTTCAGGAATCAACAATCTACCTTCCCCTTCCTTCTACATTCCTGCTGCTTCCTGTTTTTCCATCCGTCATCTTTGCGCTGTCTTTCCACCACAGGGTAAGGGTTACAGCGTATTGCTTTTTGAAGTAGATATTTGCATAATCAGATTAGGATGCATGATTGTCAGTGGACTCCCCCATCAGAGGGTGCTCCAGAGGAGAGAGGGTGCTGTCCAGCCCAACAATGGATGACTCCCCTCCTCTCTCACCCTCCAACCAGCCTGCACCTGCATCCTACCCACCCTTCTATGCTGCAGGTCGGCTGTGACGGCAGTCCATGCTTGGACTTGTAGTAGTTGAGGGGTGAGAGAGAGCAAGAGGAGCGGCAAAGAAGGGGGGTTAGTGCATGATGGGAAAGGGAGGGCAGGGGTTGAGCTGAGATATTTAAACATGCAGAGTGTGAATTGGCTTTAAGGGGATAAAGAGCTCAGGGCCTATCGGTTGGCACCCAACTCCAGAAATTCTTTTTCGAGGGCGCCTCAGACGGGAGAGCGAGGGGGCTGCCTGCACTGATCTGGCCCATTGTGATAACAGATTCAGACAGTGTGCTAGACGCTGATAAGGAAATGTGCTCTCAATAGACGATTACCCACATACTTGGGAGAGAATAGTCAATCAGGCAAATATACTTGGTGGAGGCAATGAGAAGCGTACAGATTTATTATTATTTTCAATGCAGGGTTTCATAATCCTACTAAAAAGTTGAGGTCAGAGTAATGTTAATACTATGATTGGGCAATTTCTGTAAATAAGATGTATCAGCAAAATGTATTTCAGCCAAACAGCATGTGAGCAAAATCTGTCACGTCTTTCCACACAGATGAGTAAATAATTTAACATTAGGCAGTCTAAATCACACCAAAACATTCACCATACAAATAACTTTTTTTTGACCTTACATGTCATATTAGCAGGTGGTTCAGCTGTTGAGTAGTAGGTAGCTTTATTTGGTATTATTTCAGTGCACCATGAAATTGCCAAAATCACCATGAAATTGCACAAGAGGTGAATACCTCACAAAATCCTGCTGTGGGAGAGACAGACTTGCTATTTTACAGTTGTTTTCACTCTCCAAGCACAATATGATTATTTTGTATTTTGCAGGATTACAAAGAGTCACCTGTCAGTTCCCACAGGCCTCCAGTCAGTGTGTCCAGCTGCCCTCTGCTCCGTTTACACACTATTAGCCAGCATTTAACAGCCAGGGAGAAAGCACCCGAAACCATCTCAGTGTTTACTCTTCAGCTCAGTTAGTTGCAGCCTTTTGCCTGAAAAAGAGGCACATTTTTTAGAGCAACAATAGGCGATTAGGCATGTAAATGTCTGACCTTAGTTTAAAAGGAGACTGGTGCAAACAAACCTGCTGATATTGGAACTAGAGCTGATACAAATAGTCCACTGATCAATTTGAGGGTTGCCAGAAAATTAATCAGCTACCATTCTGAAAATTACACATTTTAATTAATTTAAAGCAAAACTGACAAATATTTGTTGGCAGCAGATTGACCAATGTGAGGATTAGCAGAATTTCTCTTTTATGATAATATAAACTGGGCTGTTGATCCTACCAAACAAGCATTTTGAAAATATCACTGGGAGGGTATGATGTGCTCCTTTTTACAATTTTCTCACTTTTTATTGACTAATCAATTAATTGTGTAAAAGCTGCAATATGTAACTTCTTTACCTAATGCTTCATCTGGAACTGGACAATGTTTGACTCCAGAATGACCTCCGACACCAGGGTTACAAGTTAAGCTGTCACTTTCTCTAGCAGTGGACAAAGAGCAGAGGTCAGCTCTGTGTCCACATGGTCATCACAGGACTTGTGGACAAATGTTTTTGGGCTTATTGAGCATGGACAAAGGCACCAGCTCTACTCTTCACTTCAGATCAGTTGTGTCTCACACAGTGTGAAATAATTTCGTGAGAGTTTGAACAATTTGCACCAGTTCCACAAGACATACTGATTGTTTTGGTACGCTGTTCAATTGCAACATACTAAATTGTTTGGTGAATATTTGCTGATGCACTTCAACCAAACTGAAACATTTCCGAATTTATTTTTTGTTTATTTGCTGTTTATTTGCTGTTTGCCTGCAAAAAATATTTTGTCTCTGTTTCTCTTGTGCATTGCATTGTAGGTGTTATACTTCAATATATACTTAATGAATTAAATGAGATTACAAAGTGAGGAAGTATTTTATTGACAAATCATTTATTTAATAAATAATTCAAATAAATAACATACTGTATGTTCACAAGCAAACAAAAATAACTTACAAAAGAGGTATCAAAGGATAATTAGCACACTCTTCACAGCAGACAATCAATTCATATTCTTTGGCCACATGACATGCGAATTTTACAATTTCATTAACTATACATCTGTGTGGTGAAGCAGGTAATTACTGAAAAAGGATTGTCAGTTTTGCTGAAATTCCTCAGCCCAATCCTCTGTAAGTTGGTAATCAATAAATACTGAACATCTTTGTGTTTGAGTTGTGAGAAACAAGTCTTTCTCAGAGATCATTCTTCCACATAACCTTGATGAATAAAAATAAAGGTCAGAAAAAAAAACAGCATGTCAAAAAAAGTGCCCTTGGCTATTTTGAGACGTTAGCAGTCTGGAGAATTGGCTTAGCCACTATCTGTTCAAATGCTTTGCTGAATTGCTTGAAATGAGAAATTCCTTAATCCCCTTCATTCTCCTCATCGGCAAAAACACCCTCTCATTGGAAAACTAAATTAGTTCCAGGCGGCCGGCAAACAAGGAATATTAACATGAAGACATGAAGGGAATATTGTACATCCATGCAAAATACAAATTAATTTTCACCTGCAAATCATATTTATATATCATATATCAGAGTAAAGGCCTTTTCCACATGTTCAGCCAATATTACACAATATTGCAGCTTCTTCATTGAAACATAAGTCACACATGGGTGACAAATGCAAAGACAAAAAATAGTCTTGAAGAAGGAAACTTCAGCTTTAAACCCAGGAAAAGGTCATGAAGTCCACTCATGAGTCTTTTTTTTGAAATTTATTTTGTGGTTGTGGTTCTACCAGGCTTCAGAACTGTCACAGCTGGATCCAGGCGAGGGGACTTCAGTGTCACTGGTCAGAGCCCAGGGGTGTGGAGGGGAGTGCAGTTGCTCCATGTTTCCTCTGAGAAAGGTGAGCAGAGCGGTGGGAGAGTGGCCGGCTGGCTGACCACTCTGGCTCTCCAGCAGCTGCACCAGGAAGTTGATGTAGCGCATAGCCAGTCGCAGGATCTCGTTCTTGCTCAGCTTCTTCTCCGGAGGATGGGTGGGGATGAGCTTGCGGAGCTCCGCGAAGGCTGTGTTGACGTTGTGCTGGCGCCAGCGCTCCCTTGTGTTGGTGAACACCTTCCTGGTCATGATGCTGAGCTTCAGCCTTCATTTGGGAGAAAATAAATCAGCATCTTGTCAATTGAATAAAATATGTATAATATTTGGTATTTTGGGCAGTTTTTACAATTTCTTTTACATTAATATTAAAAAATAATCCCAGTGCTGAGGTGACTGACTTGAGGAGTAAGTAGAGTAGATTAAGATTGGTTAACTTTCCCTTTAAGCTTGTGTATTTAGCGTTAGATTAATTAAGCTGTAAGCAGATATTTGCCAACAATTTATATTTCTCCTGTGGACACTCATTAGTGTAGGTTGGTGTATTAACACATAATGAAATAGTAAAGGACAGCTGCAGTAATATAAAATGTGATACTTGAAAGTCTTTGTTGGAACTACATTATAATGAATCATTAAAATGGTTAAATATTGATATTACATTTTAACAAGTGAGGCTATCAGATTTGTTTTCAGGGACTCTCTGGTTAAATAGGCTCTTAAACAACAAAAAATGTAATTGTAACCAGGTGATTTGATCTTTTTCCTTCATATGCACATTGTACACAATACACAGTTTAACATTATACAGTGGTTGCAAGCAAAGATGCACAATATCCCCTTGCATTACAGATTTTGATTGATTAATTATTTATTTGACCAGAGTGGAAACAAGTGGCCTCTGTCGAAGAAAAAAGAATCCTTCGTATGACAAATTTCTCACCTGTATGTGTGGTGAAATGTGCAGGAAATGTCAGTTGCAGAGTTGTCTTCTGCAGGGCATCAGTTGTCCAGGAGTCAGGCGTGAATGTCCACTCAGTAGCGTTGTGCCATGCTTGCTGAGAGAGATCCTTATGAGCAAGAGGGAGGGAGAGAGTGAAAGACAGACAGAGGGAGGGAGGGAGGGATGGGGAACAGAGAGAGCGAGCAGGGGTAAGACTAGCTGCATGCTCGCATCCCACATTTTATAGCAGGGTGAACCCTATTGTGTGACGTGTGCTGTCGTGGAGCCTCTGTGGCTTTGTGTCAGGTTGGTGTTGAAACCCCCCCCACCTTATCATTTAAAACCAGTGCATGTGGCTTTATGATTATTGTCCATAAGTCATCACTTTAACTATTTTCAGAAGTGTTTCTGTGCAACACTTGAAGGGATTCCGGGTTCTCTTTTTTCTATGGCTCTCAACAGCCTTAAGTGACTATTTGTGCTGCTTTTATGATTCATTGCTCATTTAATCCTTGAAGGTTCACACTAAAGGTGACAAATAAATTCCCATTGAGGTGAAACTGAGACGTTCATCTCTCTGATCCTTCACTTACTGCTGTGGACACTTGTTCCTTTCTGTTACTCTGACATTAGGCATGGACAACCCACCTTCCCCTGCACTGTGGCAAAAGACCTTGATATCACTGGCCGCTCCGCTATTGAATTCAGCCTGATTGGGCCACAAAAGGTAAAAATACCATATCCAGATTGACAGTTGAACAATATGGGTTTTGTTATGACTATGGTAATCTTGTTGAGCCATTCCAAGGGGCCACACATAAATTACAGAGGAAACAGGGAGAGCACTGCGTCCTGACTCACCTCTCTCCAACCTCTCCTCACTCTTCTCTCTCCCCTCTTCCCTGCCTCCCACTTTCAACCTCAGATAAAAAAACAAGTCTAGTTTAACCAATTGTCACTGTTCTTTTTACACCCTTCAAGTGTTGTTTCAAAGACGCAGCCTTCCATAAAAGTCTCTGTGTGGAGTAGGAATTTACATAATCCGATTAGGGGCTGGGATTAGTCCCGGGCCTGGAGAACAGGCCCGATGGGGGCCGTTTTCTGAATCGGCCATTCATGGGCCCTGCTGCACGTCCAAGAGGCTGCACCTGCAGGCCAGGCGCCGTAGCTCTCTGCCTCCGTCCATCCTCTACTGCAGGCTGAAGGTCTGCAGACACACTCGCTGTAGGACTTTTTGGCCACTTCATCAGACCGACGGGCCAGGTGAAGATTATACCTGATTTGTTGTAAATTATCTGTCATGCAGGTTGGAGTGGAAGGCAGAATAAGCATGAAAAGATGTGAAGCCACTTGTGGAATTAATTACACTGAATTAAATGAAGCATTTTGGTAGGTAAGCACACTGTGAGAGTCTGTAAGACAAAATGGGATAGAGGCAGTCCCGTGAGGTTCAGTCTGGCAGTAAGGAGCTTGACTGACAGAGACAGACACAGAATTTGTGCTGTTGCTTTAGAGTAGAGCTACAGAAATTAGTCAATCGACAGGAAATGACTGGCAATTATTGGTTAATTGTTTTTATCATTTTCCAAGCAAAAGTGCCAAATATTCACTGGTCCTACCTACTTAGATGTGAGGATTTGCTGTGTTTCTCTGGTTTACATCTTAAACTGAATATCTTTTGCTTTAGAACAACACTGCTGTATATGCTGGAAAACTGTTGTTTGCCTATCCAGTGTTCATTATTTTCATTTTTATATTCATTGCAACACAGTGTCTTCCAAATATTAAAATACACTAAATTTAAAGTCAAACACCAGTAAAAGTACACTTTAACCACACTGATGGCTGTCATCAGTTTACTCCTGAGTTAGAAGTCAACAAAACAAAATCAAAAAAAGCTGATTCCTGTTCAGGACACCATCAGTTCAATAGATGTGGACTGTGAGATATTAAACCAATTATTAGTTCACAAACAATGGCTGCCAGCTCTGACGGGAAACAAAGTGAGCTTGACTCACTTTATTGACACATTGACACAAATTTTCCATATTAATGTTGTGTTGGCCAGCTAAAATTTCGTGATCAATATACAGCTGCATTGGGCCAATATTGACTGGTAATTGCTGTGGTTGTAGGATTTGGTGCAGGGATTCAATGTGACTTAAGTACTGTTTCTAGTGACTCTGCATGGGGCCTTATTCCTCATTACTTAAACCTATTAACATGTTGAAATGTTTCTTCTGGTATCAAAATACCCTGTTTTGCTCCTGCTAAAATTGATTTTCTTCAGGTATGCATTATTTCTTAACTCAGTGCAGGTTTAAGCAAACATGTACCCCTTAGTTACAGGAAACCCCCCTCGTAGAGGAAAACAGATGACACAGTTAACTGCAGTGTGTGATTAAAGATAACAGCTGTGTGAGTGTTACAGCTGCAGTCTGAACAGGATCCAAATCTTAAAGGATGGCTTTGGTTTAAACAGCCTGTTAAATCCCACAGTATCTCTCCTGTCCCATTCAGTCCAGGGCTGAAGTGTAGTCAGGGGCAATTACTGCACCATTACGCTGCTATTTACCCAACCTTCATATGGGGTCTCCTTTGACCATCCTGCCACCACAGCTTTTGTCCCTGCGCCATTATAAAACAAACCATTTAGTCTGTCTCCTTGTTTGTCCACTGCTTGTTAGAAGGCAGAGGCCGGAGAAACAGACACAGAAAGAGAAAGATGTTGTTAAAAAAAAACAAAAAAACAAAACCTGGCGGGTTATTGATGGTGGCTAGCCAGTGCTGGATATGGCTGTCCAGAGGCAGGGAGGCAGGGAGGTTTGGAGTCGATGTCCCTGGGGGTCGTCTTTGTCTGGGGATCATTCCTGAGGGAGCTGGCTTCACTCTGCTGGCTCGTGAAGATAAGCACTCTCTCCACATGCTGAGAGACGATGATAAGGGGATTGCTTCACTAAATGAAGAGGGAAAAAAAGCCACACCATTGGAGCTACCAAAATGAGAAGCTTTATCAGTTTAGCTGGGAAAGACCCCCAATCCCACTCCTCCAACCATAAATCACAATTTGTTTTTCACTACTGAGCATGCTCAGTATGGAGAAAAACAAAACAAATGCAAAACGTGCTCATAGCTGTAATCTTGATGTTTAATCTTATTTTGTAAAAAGATTAGGGGCCACACCCCCCTATTAATTGCTTAGGAGCAATAAATAGACATAATTGTTTCTCACATATTATAAAGGGTTTTGTAAGCACATATGAAGCTTTTTAAGTGTTTATTCTTATGCAGTATTTTCAACTATTACAACATTAAATTTTGTTAAAACATATTTATATCTTTGTTAAGCAGTGTTTTTATGCCAGCATCCAGTTATGAATTCCTTAACAGGGAGCCAGACACTTAAATAATACATCAAACAATAAACAATTGTTGCACATTTTGATTTTAATAAATAGCATGCATCAAAACAAGCAATAATACATAGTGTAAGACTTGGACACACAAAACAGTTTCAAACATTAGTAAAATATATCAGTATTAAATACTAAACTATTTGACTTAAAAGGATTTATTCCAATCATTTCACAATGACTTTTATTATTTAACATTCCAACTGGAGCTGTTGCAAAAGTAAAGAAATGATAAAACACCGTTGCTTGTTTTAAATATGGATTTTTCAATATGTAAAAAAGGAAACTGAGCTTGCAATGGAAACTGTTAAATTTTAATTTCAAAGGTTTTCCACTTAAAAAAAACAACTTAAAAACTCAACCGATTCAAAACTGTGACCTTCTCTCTTGTCTTTACAAACAGGACACAGGAACAAAACATTCATGCCTAAAATAATTTAAGCCTTGTCTGTCCATCACTTCTGCCAGGTACCTTCTCAAAGCTTAACCTGCCCTTCTTCAGTGGAGTCAGCACTGCAAAACAAAGACAAAGAGATACATCTATATGTTAAATAAAGCTTTACATGAAAATAGAAAAAGGAAACCTTTCCATTAAAATGCAGGGAAAATGTTAACCACTTTTCAGTGCGCCACTGTTGTATTAAAATACTGGTGAAGATGAGGGTGAAACTACAATGTACCTAAAAAGGTAGACTGGTGGCAAACAATGCAGTCATTATATTGTATGTTTGTTTCATGTAATAATTTGAGAATTTCTGTATTAGCAGGTGGATGGAAATGCATCTGAAACTACTAACATTCACCTGCTCCAACCAAACCTGCAGCTTCTCCACTCCTCTTCCTCTCCTTCCCGATCCAGAATTTGGAGCCATAGTTAGCTGAGACTGTCTCTCCACTGTCGCTGAGGCAAACACTGCTGCTTTGACCTCGACCCCATAGCGTGACCCCCGTAGAGGGGCTCAGACCGTAAGAAATGTGCTGGCTGTGTGGATGTTGGAGGTCACTGTAGACTGTGCTGAATGTGGACATGTGATTATTGGCTGGCTGCTGCAGGATGGGTCTGTAACTGAACATGGAGTCCAGCTTGAAAGGATTGTCAAGCTTTGTTGGAGCCCTCTGTGTTGACTCATTGTTCACTCTTTCAACAACTCCTCCCACTGCTCCAGCTCTGTGCCTCCAGCCAGAAGACATAACCTCCTCTCTGTCTCTGTCCTCTTTCCATGGATCACTGCTGGTCCAGCTCCTCTGGAGGTGAAC
This sequence comes from Datnioides undecimradiatus, assembly GCA_008933995.1. NCBI lineage: Eukaryota > Metazoa > Chordata > Actinopteri > Lobotiformes > Datnioididae > Datnioides > Datnioides undecimradiatus. The sequence goes on from WARS01000015.1 coordinate 11,582,404, forward strand.
ATCTGGACCGTCAAAGGAAGAACTCAGGCCCAGTCTCAAATCTGTGCTGCAATTCTGCACCATCATGTCTGAGCTGTGATTAGCTCCAAATAGGGAGATGGTGTTGTGGTCATTACCAAAAAGCGCTCGATGGGGGTTGATGGAGGGTTCTGGTTGTGAGTCACTGTTCACGAGCTCCAGGTCAGCAGTGGTGGTCCAGGGTCTGTGTGGTGAGCTGGATTGTCTGGTTCTTTCAGTGATGACTGTCTGAGACTCTGGCTGGTTTGGGGGCAGGGTATACAGGGAGGTGGTGTCACTGAACAGCTAAAACCAAAAGGAGAGATGGAGCTAAGTGCTGAAAATATTCAGTTTTTTGTTCTGGTTTTATGTGAAGGATAATTAGGAACTGTAATACTGTGTTTATGCTTGGTAGAGCTGCAACAATCAATCAAAGTGGGTAAACTCGAAGTTTAAATAAAAATAACTGGCAACTATTTCCTTAAAAGATTAATTGCTTGATTCATCATTTTTTAAGCACACATCAGAAACATTTGCTGGTTCTAGTTTCTCAAATGTTGCTTGTCTTGCTTGTCAAAGTAAATATTGTTGGGTTTTGAAGTTTGAAGGTATTGCTGGGGCTCTGGAGGTTGTTTTTTTCACTACTTAATCATCTTTAAAATAATGAAAAAATAAGAGATAAATTAATAAAAAAAATGAATCTTAATTCTTTGTCCAGTCACCAAAAATATAAATAATATAATGTCTCATTCAGCGATCACGTTTCATGTTAAAGGCATTCATTTTATCCAAAGCTTGGCCATGGCTGCTATTCCTTATCCAAAAACCAGTTGCAGTAGAGGAAGTTAAATAAATGATTTTCAGGACGAGAGAAGTTTCTGAGTTGCCTTGTGAACTCATTCACATTTTCCTGTTTCTATTTTCCATGGATGCCGCCAGTTATATTACACAACTCCACTGAGTTGTGGATTTTTTTCTTCACCCATCTGAAATAACTCTCAGTGACCAACCGTGACTGAATGATAATCTAAGATTTGTGTGGTGATTCACATGAAGTTCACCTTGAGGACTTTCTGTGGCACCTCAGGGAGCAGTTCCTTTAGCTGTGACATAGAAGCTCCCAGCAGCCACTGGAAGAACGGTGCTCTCTTCAGCATTAGCTGACTAACCAGAGGGTTAATACATGGGAACTGCAACAAACACTTTTCCTCCTGGAGAGAAAGACAACAAGGAATATCAGTAATGATATGAATAAAAAGCTTATGTCAGAGCCATAGCAGCATCCTCTCTCACTTTTTTCAATTAAAGTTATTAATGAAAGCAAAAACAAAACAAAAAACCCCTCCCATCCAAATGCTACATAAATGTACGTATGAAGCTTCCTTTGGATGGATCACCTCTGAGGGAATCCCGGTCAGCCAACCTCTGTCCAGGTAGTCAAGAGGGTCCCTGTCATTGGCCATCAGGCTGTGGAAGCAGATCTGACTGATCCATTTGGCTATTTCCCTCACCTCAGGCACAATCAGGACCTAACAAATGCAGTTGAAAACTAAGTGGTTTGCATTATTTTTCCCAACAAGTTCTATTTAATCTATACCAGTAAAGTAAAAGTAGCAATACCACACTGTGAAATTAGTCCATGGCAAGTAAAAGTCATGGCTGCTAAATTTACTTCAGTGACAGCATGTAACTATTTAATGCATTAAAAACAGAAGTACTCCTGCAGAAAAATGGTCCCTGTTAGTGTCGGTGGATATGTTTTTACAGTTGAAAAAACATGTTGAGGTCACAAAAATAAATTTGTGTCACGTTTATGTTCTACCTTCACATCTAGATCCTCTGACTTCATACTGAACAGCACCAGAGACGAATAAACCAACACCAAGTTGCTGAATGCTTCGCTGGAAAATCTGCCATCACACAGACAGAAGCAGGGATGGTGATGCTCTGTGTGTGTGTGTGTGTGTGTGTGTGTGTGTGTGTGTGTGTGTGTGTGTGTCTGTGTCTGTGTCTGTACTCACCCTCCCCCCTGGCTGTCTGGGCAGTGCAGGATGATCCAACAGCAGTTGTATTGCAGAGACAGAGTGGTCAGCCTCATCACTACTCCCTCACTTGCTCGCTCCAGACACAGTTCATCCTCGTCCTGCACACACGCAGACAGACGTGCACACAGAGTTGCAGAAACTGAATGTCGTATAGTTTCAGAATCGCTTTGCAAAAACAAAAAATATCATTAGCGGGAGGTAAAAACATGGAAGCAATGTAGAATCATAGTGGATTTGTGTCCTTGAAACAATAAAACAGGTAATTTCCCCCTGAGACCTGAATGATGACTGCGGTGCTTTCATCCACTGTGATCACAGCATAGTGATGGGTCCCTCCAAGCATCTGCAAGGATGGACAGTGGCTCCTCTCCAGCACAGTTATATTAAACCTGTCACATAACACACAGGCACACCTCTTTCACCACACTGAAATAATATTTTATCATCACTCTCAAGTATGGTAGTACTTGGTGGTAATTTATTCTTAACATTAAGAAATCCTCCACCTGGTGGGGTTACTACAGAAACATCTTTTTGCACAAAGGATCTAACAGTTCAGATAACTGTGAGGTGGTTAACGGGACTTGTATTTTTTGGATATCTTTAATTCATTTTAATAATTGATTTAATTTTGTTTTACTTATTCATTGCGTTTCTGGACATCGTTCATCGAACAAATGGTGTCAGACATCACATGGGAATTCTTTACATTTTTCTAGTATCTTAACTTTAATGATGAATTCAAAATATCAACAAATAAAGACAATATTGATTATCAAAACAATTTTGTTTGACCCTAAAAACACCTCTAACAACATAGTTTAAATTAAAAGCATTATGAAAACAAAACATAACATTGACATGGAATTCTGATGATAGTAAAATATTTTATGAAACATTTTTTTATTGTAAAATCAAAATCGTATATATATATTTTTTTTAAATAATATGAGTCAGGTGGGTTTTGTCCCAGTAGGGAAATACAGGTATTTGTCATTGTTACTGGTTATAATTTATCAGACTGGATGATTTTGAAATCATACCCTGACTCGAGTGTCTGTAGCAGCAGTGGAGAGTTGAGAAGCCCCTCTGTCACAAACAACACATATGGCACATTGTCCTTCAGGCACCACGAGGCATTTTCCTTGTCTTTCAGAGGAGAAAAACACACACACTCAGAGAAAAAATCATATTAGACATAAGACGTCACTGTACAGTAGTGCGAATCACTTGGCAGCAGCAGACCTGTGTCGGAGACGATTGTGTTAAAGGTGAGGTGATTGATTCTCCTCTCCCTGCAGATCCGGGCCCACGGTGACTTGCCTGGATGGTCGTACTCCACCACCAGAGAGAAAGTGTTCCAGGGGAAGTCGGGGCCAACGTGCTGCTCACACACCACCATACAAATACTGTCGCGCACACTGTTGGAACAGGATGGGAGTGTGAAAACAACACTTTGTTTAACTTGTTCGACATTCTGAAATTTCCCCGGTGTGGGACTAATAAAGGAAATCTCATCTAATCTAGCACATTAGCAGATTGGATTATTTCCTTCGGCACAGCACAAACAATTACTGTGTACTCCAGCGCGCCAAAGCACTGTTGTTTTTCACGCATACCGCATGAAGTGGTACTTAATCAACATCCCAGGGGCAACAATCTCAAACTGTAAACAATCATTTGCTGTATTTTATTAATAATAAAGATAAAACAACGATAACAGCAAAGTGTTTTTAAAGCTGTGTAACAACAATACCACCAAACAGATATACATATTTACCTGCTGACCACACGGGCACCGTTCAGTTTGTTCCTGTTCTCTGCAGGATAAACTGAAGTCACAGCAGCACCTGACACAGCAAAAACATGAACTTATCTAACTCTGACACTATTAATATGATCATTATTATATTACACTGTAAGGTGGAAGGAATATTACACAAGGGATATTACTATTATTATTGGTAACATTGCATCCCAAAATCACAAATTAAACTATCCTTGTTAACACTTTTTACACTAACACAAACACTTTATTTGGTTAATTAGTGGTGCCGTTAATGAATTCATTAGTGAGAAGGGTTGACAGTGATCAAGGGCTGCTCACCCATCACTTGGCTCAAGCTATTGATGATTTTAGATCTGCTGTCGTCACAGTCAGCTGATATTATGACAAGAATCTACAGAAAAACAAAACAAGGATCATAGTAAATAAATGTTAAAAAGATATTATCATTAATGACTTATGACACCATATACTTTTATTGCACTTTATGCTGTGATAGTTTGTACCAAAGTACAATTTGGACACTGCTGATTATGCATTGTATTAAATGATGTACCAGAGTACTGTAGTTTTACTCTACTTGTGAACACTGACTTTCTCTGTGGAGTTCTGTCCTTTCCTGCTGTGCAGCCATGCGGCCAGCTGCTGCTGAAGCTCCAGCAGTTTGAGGTTGGACTCCTGGTTCTTGTGACTGAGGTAGATAATGACTCGCAGCCTCTTCACCAGCTTCCCCAGACTATGCTCTCCATACGCCTCAGTTGCCTGGGTCAGGTACTCTTCAGTGCATAAGGAGAAGGGAGTGAATGAGGAATTTCTGGTTTTACTCTAGATTTTCACGCTTGAACTTGAACGCTTGAACTGACTGTGATGAGTTCACTGTCAAATCTAACACCACGAGCAAATTCTTTTAAGTTAACTGGATATAGCTATGGATATGTTTCTACATAAGGAGCTTTGAAGTCTTTTTATACTGACCTAATGCAGTACTGAGGTCACACTTCAGCAGCAGCTCCTTGAACATCACCAGCATATGAATCAGAGCAACTTGTTTGAAAAGCAGTTCCTGATCTGCTGCAACACAAGACCAGCTCTAAGATTTTATACCATTTCTAAAGTAGATTTAATAAATTATTAACTGAGTACTAGAAACAGATATAACTGACAAATAAGGTAGTACAAATGTGTTTCTCCATTATGAAATGACATTTTGTACCTCTGACCAGCTCTGAGCTCTGTGCACGTGTCCTGCAGAGCGCCTTCTCCTGTTGCTTGAGGAGGAAGTGTGTTTGGTCTGGGGCCAGGCAGCTGAAGTCTTCTGACATTGGGAGGCTGAGCCCCAGCTGTCTGGCAGAGTTTAAACAAGGCTGAGCAAAGGCCAGCAGCTCATGGTAAGCACGCTGCTGGCTGTCTGTAACCCAGCACACAGGGGTTTCAAAAACAAACTTGAAACACCATCTCAACCATCTTATCCTTACTTTACTGCATCTAGGTCACATTTTGATATATGTGAACTGAAGGTGCTGTGAAAGTGTCATACCAGTGGCTTTGACTTGTATCGCTCCGCTCTCATGACGGATGGACTGACTCACAGAACTGATGGGTTGCTGACTGACTTCCTGCTCTCTGGTAACATTTCCTGACACAGCACCCTTCATATACGCTGGCCTCCTGTCTGATCTTTGCCTCTGCTCTGGAGGAGGCTGCAGCTCAAGTGGTGTTTGTTGGTCCACCTGTGGCGCTGATAAGGAGGATGAGAGGAGTACATGACAAGAGGGAGTTGTTAGACCATGAATACAATGAAATGAGTTAAAACTAAAAATGTTTAAAGCAGGGCTCCTCATTGACTGCTGAAATTAAAAAGTTGGTATTAAGACACATAAGGAGAACAGTAGTCTGTTTTAGCATTACATCTTGCAATTCTATAATAATAAATATAAATACGTGTTACGAGTTACATGCACAGTAACATATAATAATTTTGATAATGGAATCTCAAATTACTCTGAGAAAAAGATTTTTGTAGAAAATGAGACATTCTCAGTAGTAGTTTGTTTCCTTCCCCAAATCTGGTGTCCACATTCTTGATATAACCACTGGATGGCGCCAAAATAAAAGAAATCTTACAAATGCTTTTGAGTCGACCGTGGCGCCTGACATATTTAATTTCACAAAATCTGCTGAAAACAAACAAAATACTTCTTCCAGACTTGTTAGCACTGGCTGAGCATTAATTTGTCTTTCTCAATATGCTTTATTGAACCTGTGTTGCCTACATGAAACGTCAAGTTGATCAGGAGAAAAAAACCTAATGGTAACACTGCAGAGAACATAAAGGAGGTGAAGTAAATTTGACTTATAGGAGGAAAAAACAAAAAAATTCATCATCTATTCGGTCATTTCTACCTGTCTGAGTGCTTGCTAAGTTCTGAGGTGTTGCAGTGAGTGAAGCTTTCTGCTGGGATCGCAGTATTATGAAGTTGCACAGAGGGTCCAGGTCATTCTCTGGTGGACGTTTCGAAACCAGCAGACCTCTGTGATTGTCCTTGATAGTCTTTCTGGAGAACACAGCCTGCTCAGGAATATGGGCACACTGTTTTGTCTTATAGTTGTCACTTGTGTTGATTTTATGAGAGGAAATCGTGGCTGCAACTTCTGAAAACCTTTTGTCTGAACCTTCGTCATTAGTGGTAGCAACAGGCTCTGAAAATGCCACGGCTGCAGGCTGTTCTTCCTTATTGTTTGTGTTGACGGTGTGCATTTGAAGGTTGCTCTGACGTGCATCAGCAACGGTTTGTCTTTGAAGAAGGGCGCTGGTCCTTGCAGCTTCCACATTCATTGTAACAGCTTCAGATTTCTGCAGCTGAGCTAACTGAGTGGTGTTTATGGTACTCATCAGGAAAGATGTGGCTGTGGTTCAGACCAGAGGAGGAAAAAGTACAATCAACCTTATTGCTGAGTCTGTAAAATGTCAGGCAATATCACCAGTGACGGAATCCATTTTGTTTACATATTAAAGTTACTGCATATGCACATGAATACATAGAAGCTGTAACTTGTATACCTCTGGCACTTTTCCTTAAAAAAATGACCTAAACAACAAATCAATCATCAAAGTTATCAATCCATGTTTTTAGTCATGCAGTACGTGTGTTGTGTTTGTTCACTTGTAGTTACTCACACTCGACATGTTCAGGTGACAATTTTTTAAAGTCTTCCATCTCTTCCTGTCTGTTGGAGGGACACTCAGACCTAAAACTCTCTGTGAGCTCTGGGTGTGTCGTCCCCGTCTGGGGCTGCAGTTTGTCACCAATGCAGGAATAACTTTGTTTCTCTAACTTCAGAACTTTTAAGGCTTCAGAAAGAGGCGGGAAATCAAAAGCTGGTTCACATATTTGAGGCTCTGTTAAAAAAAAAAGCAAATTTTTAATACAGGCCTTTAATTTGCATGATAATTTTCTGAAACATTTTAAGAGCATTTCATCCAATATATCTCAACATTTTGTGATAGAACTAACAAAATTCTAAATTTACAACAATTAAAACAGGGTTTGAGGGTATGAATTAATAATATAAAAAATAATTTATATTTTATTTATAATTTAAGATTACACACACGTATATGCAACACCTCACAGGTTTAAGTTTCAATTGTGTGTGTATGTTTCAATTTCTTTTATACTCAAAAATGTTTGACCTGTCAGTGCACATTATAATTAGATTAAGCCTTCGTGTGAATGTTACCACATGCACAGTTATGCTGGAGACTCAAGAAATACATTTGTTGTGTTCTTCTTAAGAGTGAAATAAGCTGCAGAGCTTTGGTATTCTGAACCCATTACTAATGGTGAACTGGTGGAGTAGACCTTTATTTACAAAACTTAATAAATAATAAACCATGCAATCTTTTAAATACCTGCCAAAAGAAGTCCTACTACAAAGGTCGGATGCTTCTCTGCCTTCCACAGTGCCGCCTCCATCTCTCCCTTTCCTCTCACTGACACCAAAGATCTACACGAAATCATAAATGTTATAGAAGCTTTTCTACTGAATTTGGTGTGACTGTCTGAACAGGAGTATGTTCATTTTACACAGTGATAAAAATGATCTTAAATTATAACAGAGTCATTTAATAGAGTTTTCTTCATGAACTTCTCGTGTATGACTTTGTCTAAGAAACTGAAATATGTGACAGTGAATTATACCTCATCAGGATAAGTGCTGTATTAGCAGTTTGGTCATTTAGTATTATCACTCACTGCCTGCAGAGTGGTGACAGCTCTTCCTCCTGCAGTTCACATGTGGGCAAACTGATTTGGATTTTACTTGTTTTGGGAGTGGATGTCAAAGTCACATCCAGCTCCATTTCAGTTGGAAGCATCACACGTCCTTTCAGGAAGATTATATTAAAGCACATCACACACATTTCAGAGATACACTTCTATAACACATCATGCATTAATACAGATTAAACTACCAAACCAAACTACCAAACAGCATCTGAAGCAGATAGAAATAGCTTTAGTGGAACCAGCCGCAAGTCTAAAATACCCCTTACATACAAAAAACCCCCCAAAACATATAACACTATATTTATGACACTAAATATATAACACTACATAATACCAACAAGGGGTCTTGTTGGTGTTGGTGTATGTCTAATGAGAGCTAAGTTAAGTTTAATTTTGCATGCGAGACTTTCACTTATAGAAAAGTATTCAAACACAGTGATATTGCAATTGTTACTTCAGGAAATGATTTGAATACCAACACTGCTGGCAGGTGTGAAGTGGTAAGTGTTGGTAGGTGAGTCACAGCAAATAATAATTCTGTCCAACTCAAAGACTGCACTTGTACTGTATATAAAGATGAAGGACATGATGCCTTCATCGCCCCCTGGTGGTTGGCTGCAATATAGGTTATAAAGACCACCTCCTGCGGTTTGGCCTCTGCATAATGTGGGCGCTCCATACTGCGGCTTGACACCCAGATTATAACTACACAGACTCTGGGGCAAAATGATGTCGCCAGGACGTCACGACAATGCCCTTATTCAGGATATTCTGACTTCATGTTTATGAAGTCCATCTTTATATACAGTCTAAACATGACTGTGTTTGCTCTGTGTAACTTTTACCTTCCAAGCCTGACTCTATCAGGCCTCCATTCATCACACTGGGCTGCTGTGGGATTTCATACTGGGAGATGTCCGCCAGCGCTGATACATCTGAAAGGCAAACTGAAAGAAATGTGACAAAAATGTGTCAATTTATTTTTCTGTGTATTTCTGTTTCTTCTTGAAACAATCTCATTGCATCTTCACCTTTATGAAGAACATCCAGGACTGGAGGTTGTTCATTCAGCTGCTCAGGAGCGACATTCATATGACCACAAATGCTTGAAAAGGCAGTGCAACTTTCTTGGTTCAGATTCATTGTGTCCACTACTGTCGGCAACAACAGAGACTACAGAGATCAAATAATTTGTATTAAAATCATTTCATACATGAGCACATGGTTAGTAATCGCTTATTGTTCCATTTACCTCTTCCTTCATCAGTGACACTTTACCAAACTCCTCATTAATGTCTGCACACGTCTGAGTGTCACTGATGTTCACATCAGGAGGTTTTTCATAAGATGCGCAGTGCCTGAGAGGGTTGTATTTAAAAAGGTGTAAACAGAATCTCGGCAATGATTTAGAGAATAAACCCTTACAGTAACTTTCTTGTTGTTTATGCAATGATGCAGCAATCACTGATCAAACACACCTGAATATGCTTTCCTCAGAGATGGCATCTCCTGTTGAACTCAGCAGAGGGTCGGCCACAGTGAGGGTCACCAGCCTGGACAGTTTGGCTTTGAGCGATGGTAAATGACTTTTAAACTGCGGCAAGTAATCAACAACTACAAGCTCTTCTGGCAGGAGGAGATCTTTGGCAGATAAAGACACATTTTTAGTGAAAAAGATGATCCGAGACACAGTCAAACCAGTAAATACACTGGACGATGAGGGAATACTGAAGAAAAATACTAGTCTGGGAAACAGATACACACATATTCAAGTATTGTCAAAAATTTTGCGTTACCATTGTTTTTGTGTCCTGGCTTGATCAGGTCAGTTGACCACTTGACAAATGATTCCTGACATGGGTCTTCGACGGGTGACTCTTTAAAAAGGCAAGCAGACTCATCCAGGTCTAGATCTTTTAGTGAGTCAGGGTTAGAGCTGGTTATCACCTCCAAATCTCCATTCACTTCATCAAGAGTCACGTGAAGTCTGAAACATGCACATTTTGAAATTATAACACAAGCAACAAAGCATGATGAGATTAAAATGATTCAGAGTGGGACAGTTTGTGAGTCTGTATGAAAACGACTGAACCGCTCTGGTGCATTAACAGGTTGTGTTATCTCTCCCAGGTCATCGAGCACAGATCCACTGACAAAGAGTTTGCAGGTAGAGATCACCTTTCCTAAAACAAGTGAAAAAAAAGTCAATTTGGAAACAAAGCCCTTGTGTTAGTTTTATTTACGTCTGACGCCCTCTTTGGGGACGTGTTTAGAAAAAGTTGCACTGTGGCTGTAACAAACATGCAGTTCATCATTTTGCTCACCTCTGTACAGTTTTTATTTACTTATGCTGTTTGTTTAGATTGTTCAAGTAGAGCAAACTAATTCGATAAACTAGTTAGCACTAAGTACATTTCTCAGATTACCTTAGAAACTTTTACTCCCATAAGGATTTTGAGTGCAGGACTTTTACTTGTAGTGGAGTATTGAGGGACTCTCACTACAGCCCACTCAAACTGTTATGTCTTACTGCAGGTTCACTGCTCAAGACAATAGAGTAGAGAAAGAATGACGCATTAAAGTTTAATATAAACTGCATTAGATTGACACACAAATTTAAGTCCTATAGAAGCAGACTAATATCATGGAGGGACTTCACTTTTTCTTCCCTTTAGAGTCACAGAGTAAAACTGTAAAGTTTTAGAGAAACTAAAATCGGATGGCAAGATGGTGAGAAAGTCTGTGACACTGGTGCTTGCATGCCATTTTTTTCTTTGTGGTAAAAAAAATTAATTATTCAAATATTTTATGTTGTAAGTGATAAATTTTATGCTTACTGCCATGGTTGTTGCGTAGGTTTGCTAAAGTTAGAGAAACCAGGTTTTCCATGCAATAATCTAAGATGGGAGAATCATTAGTTGAGAGGAAATGATGACTTTAATTCACCAAGATCAGTCAAAGACTTGTTGTTGTCCCCCTTACATGCTGTGTTGAAATTAAAATTAAACCCTTGTGATGACAGATAAAACATGCTAAAACCAGTCTCCATGTCAGTCAATACGCTGTTGTATGACTCCATTTAGGCCTTGATACCTCTGATCCACGGTGTCCTATAGGTGACTTCAGGCAGTTTGCCACTGTGGGGGTACAAGTCAGTGGTGCCAGTGAAGTAAGGTGTTGGCAGAGTCAGCAAGTTCATCATTACTTTCAGACTGGTGGTGGTCTAAAATAAATACAAAGAGGGAAAGTACAGAGCAGGTAGGATTAGGGCGTTATGCTTTAATGAGATATTATAATGTAAAATTACCAAAATACAAACTCACTTCAAAAACATAGTCCAGCGCTTTAAATCTGTTGGCAGAGAAAATCTGAGCAGGAGAACAGTTGTCATTTTCAGACCTGTGAGGTTATATCATACAAAGAGCAATGTAAACACATATGAGCATAAACTTTTAAATATACTGAGCTAAAGATTCTCGTTTTATCTCAGCATCAACATAAAACAACATAAGACTAATTAAATGTCTAATGTTACCTTGAACGGTTACCTTTACCTAAACTCCTAAAACAAGATTAAATCCACTGAGTGAAAGAAGAAATAATCGGATCATCTAATTTAGTACCACTGTAAACAGAAGCAATAGCATTAAATATACATCATATATATTGTTGGATTTAATTACTTTAGTAATTTGTATTATTACTCAAAAACAGCACAGTAACAGATAATTTGTTAATAAATATTAATACAGTAATACTTCTGCTGGAGTAGATGAAAATACTCAAGTATAGTACCGTAAAAGAGCATTTAGGTGCGGTAGTGACGTGAGCTCATTTAGCTAGCTTAGCCATGTTACCCAATTACCCAGCTAGCAAAGTTACAACATTTCTAAGCTAACATGTTTTCTCCAGCTGTTGAAACTAAAAGTTCAACAACAGAAACCGAACAAATAAAAAATGGCCCTATGTTAGTTATCATCAAACTTACATTATGACTATGTGTACTTCGGTGTACTTTTTTACCGGTGAAGTGTCGATGGTAAACTGGTACGTTACGAATATTTAGCCAAAGATCGTCTATTATGTATCGTCGATATTCGCGCATGCGCTATGGGATATTTTTGCATCAAGTGAAACACCTCAGGTAGTGTGGAGCGTAACATCCCAACAGTGGTCAGATACCATCCTTTATATAAGGAGTATGAAAAACATGGTAAACTTTTGTTATTGTTGGCAGAAAGTGGTAGACGATAAGCTAGCTAGTATCTTTAGACGAAAAGCTAATGACTTAACCCCCCCCCCCCCCAAAAAAATACTACTTACAGCAACAGACAACAATGACTTAGGGATTGCATTACTTCTGACTACAGTATGCTGCCCTCTAGCGACTTAGCCTCGCACAAGGTAACCTCAATTGATATTTTGTGTGTCTGATGGACACTCTAGCATTTCTCATTTGTCTTCCTCCTTTTCCTCTTTCTCTCTCCATAAAATGCCTGACTCTGACTGCAGAAGGTGTGATGCATTTTCATAATTTCATAAGAAATACTTAACTGAGTGTTTTTACTTTTGCTACTTATGTTGATGCTAAATAACTAGATAGTGAATGTAATGAATGTAGGACTTTTAGTAATTCTACACAGTATGGCTACTTTAACTTAAGTTAATTATCTGAATATTTCTTCCACCACCACCATCCTCATAACTTTCAGAAAACCCATTTGCTGCTTTTTTTCATGGGCACTGCATACTTTTCACCAGAAGGAGGCGATATTTGCTTCACAATCAAAAGATATATTGAAATCATTCAGAGGTTGATAAATACTAAACATGAGATAATATTATGAACTCAGACAAACACTATGTTACTGATATTCTTCATGAGAAGTAATTCTACATTAGATGGGATGGATGGTTTGGGTATGTTGAAGATGAGGTTTTACTATGTTTTTCTTTTTTTTTTGCAAAACTGGGTAGTGACGTTAATGATGGCTCACAGTTGTCCTTTCTCAGTTTCACAAGGTAACTGTTGTCTACTGTGTGTGCTTGTAAATCTTGTGTATGACCTCACTGGACACACTTAAGTTAATAGTTGGTTGGTGAGAAAACTCTGTATTTGGATTTTACATGTCTCACATCAAGGTGACAAAAACAATATGTTTGACTGTTGACAAGGGCGCATTTTAAGACTCAGACACTATTACACACTGACATCTCACCCTGGGAATGCGTGTGTTTCTTTAACTGCATCATTGTAAAACTTTCCGCACATGAGTAATAAGCTATAGGATGTTCACACTGACACTGAAAAATGCATCAAGTAAGAACTAATGTAAGCTGACTTGTTATCCCATTTCCATGTAAGTTAACTGTATTTCTATAGTACTTTTCAAAACAAGAATGACAAGATTTTCAGGAAAGAGAAATACAGAAAACGAATAGATCAACATAAAACACTATTTAGTTGCTCAAGTGGCTTTCTAAAACTCAGCTGATATGATCCTGAAAGAAAGTTAGTTCTGCAGTGTTAAAACAGTAAAAGGAAATGTATTCATCAATAAATAAATGGAAACTTGAAAAAATAAATGACACAATTGTCTGTATTAAAAGTGTTAAAAGAACCATTCAAAGAGCTGTATAAAAATTAAACTAGGATTAGATTAAAAGACAAAGGACTTTAAAAGAAATCAACTAAAGCTGAATCTTAATTATATAAAGAAAAGAGAAGCAAAGTCATGGGGTCAGGGCTGCAGAGAAGTCTCTGTTTGTAAATTCTCTGAGCTTTGGTTTGATTTTGAGAATATATCTGTCTTTATCTCTCTTGTGCAGTCCTCACAGGAGAGTCATATATATATAAAATATATGATATATATAAAACAATGGTTAGGTGCTCACAAGAACATTAAAACAGGTTTTGCTGTCTGTGATCTTTCCTCCTGTTCATGTTGGCCATTAAGAATCCCTTCTTAATGTTATTTCAGTGGAAGTGAAAGTCATACAGACTCTGCAGTCCTCACTATGTGTTTGTAGCTAATATGAGCTGAAATGATCAAATAAAAAGGAAATCTTTTTTAAAGATACCATGTGTAAAACTCTTTTAACTAACTTTGAAACATATCTACTTGATTTGTTTGACTGCAGCTGCTGAAACTTCATATTAAACTTATGAATAGTTTTTCACATGAATGTATTCTTCCCAATAATCTCAAACCAAAAACACACATTTAAGTGCTTCAGTGATCAGGCATAAAACTTCATCTGCATCTGAAATCCCCAAATGACAACACAGCACTCTGCAGTCTTTGAATGGACGATCAAATTTCGTGAGACACGATTTCCCAAAAAGAAAAAAAAAGAGTTTCAGGATTAAGATCACCAGAATCATCTGAGTTGACGCCTAAAAATCTTTTGCCAAAGTCTCAGGTTGAGAAAATAAACCTTTGACACAATTTTTAACTTTTGTTGTCGGACTATGGGCTCATTGTCTCCACGTTGTCATGACATCTGACTTGGTCTTTTATTGCAGTGACCCAGAAAGACAGCACAAAAGCTCTTATTCAGAGTAGTGTAGCATTTAGTTCAGATCCTTTATAGTTGTCTTGGTTTGCTGTTTTTACACTTTGTCCATGTAAGAAAGGCATTTTTAGCTTTTAGTGGCTTTATATTCCAACATTATTTTAAAGCCTCTCAGCTGTATTCATATGTGCACACAAACTCACAGAGAGAGACAATGAAACACAACACTTACACACACAAAAGCCTGTTACTTGATACTGCTGTGTGTAGGTTTTGTAGTTTCTGCCCTCTTGGTGCAGAATCATATGTTTCTTTGTTTCTCTCTCGTATTAAGTTCGTCGAGTATCAGTCAAAGTTTCTGTTTGAGCTAAAATGGCTCTGTAATGACAGGGACACTTATGTTTAAACACTGTGTTTTTATTGAAACTGTACATTTGCTTTGGTTGATTTGGTTGTTGTCATAAAACTACAGCACCTTACAATAATCCCATAACTATTTTACAGAGAGACTACCATGCACATACAGTTGATAGTTCTGCAAGATCAAGACATTTTCTAGAAAGCGTTGTTTGAATACAATGAAGACAAATTTCAATTAATTACATCAACAGTTAATTACATCAAGGAAACATTTTTTGAAATAGTCTTAGTAAGTTAGATAAGAAAATTGATACCACTCTTACATATAAGCACAAGAAATTGCGCTGCAGCGAGCAGCCTGTTAGCTTAGCTTAGTGAAAAGTCTTTTGCACTAAAGTATGCAAAGCATAAATAAAAAACCCCAAAACAAGACAAAATGTATCTAACATGTTAATTACTGCACTTTTACTGATTTTGTAACTGTTTGGCAGAATCGGGCTTGTTGTTTACCATTGTTTCCAGTCTTGATGCTGAGCTAAGCTATGATAGCTGTAGCTTCATAAGCATGAGAGTCATATAGTTCTTCTTATCTAACTCTAGACAAAATAATCTAATCCCAATCTAGACAAGAAAGCTAATGAGTGCATTCTCAAAATTGGCAAACTATTCCTTTAAATTCTAATTGAATATGAAAGCTCATTCTTGACTTTTTAAACATTCATTTGACAAAAAAACGGTCCTGGGATGACTAACAACTAACTTTTCAAATATTAAGCAACAGAGAAAACACCATTTGCTGGAGAAGAATGAGATGTGCTCTAACAGCTGGAAAAGCTAGTAGGAGCTTGAGTTTAGATTTTCTTTTCAGTCCAGTCGTGTTCATTGTTGTAAGACTCAGCACAATGAACAGGTATTTCTTTTCAGACGATCATCATATTTTAATTACATTTAAAAAACACGCTAATGAAAATGACAAATATATTTTGGGGGGACTTTAATTGTATTTCTGATCATCACTCTATAACCTTTGGCAAGCTTCAGGTGTTATAGCATGATGCACAATGAAGAAAACATAAAACAAGGTAAAAGCTGATTCACAGCCAACAGGCACTTTGGGTTTAAGAGACATCACAGCTCCTTCTCTGCACACACTTTGGCTCATTTTTTGCGCTCCTCAATCTGCTCCACCTCACTGGACTCATCCACCACTTTGCCGTTGATCATGGTCTGGGTAACTACTTTTACAATCTTCCTGGTCCTTACATCGGGGTCCTCTGTAACACAAAATTAAACCAGAGTTATCAACTTGAGCCACACAAAACACTGAACAACACTGATCTTGTCCAATGCTCTTAAAAATATTTTGAGTCAACAAATAAAAAGTCTGCATGAGTATTAGTTTGCCATATTGAGGTTAAGAGGGTGCACTAAAGTTTTATATTTTAACAACCTTGTGATATTGTGTGTGCCAACATTATGTCAAGAAAACACAAAAGAGATGAAAAAGAGATTGAATGTCAGTGAGGCCGACTTTCACTGGGTAAATCATTTGTTTGGTGCTGTTTTTCTTAACCTCTATATTCAACTTTAATAAGATCCTATTTGGCTATCAAGTGACCATGACCGAGGCCACAGAGAGTCTGCAAAACCTATGAAAGGACTGTAAGTTCCCATGTTCCTGCAGGATGTGGTCCACTGCAGGGTTTTAAGATGGGACCAATACTGGGGATGTCAGCAGTAAAGACAATAGTAAGCCAGTATCTTTATAAAAACACTGTGCTCTTGAAGCATATAAAGTATCTGATCCTTTTGCCCATAGACATTTTGGCCTCAGATGTAGTCAGTCAATACCCACACAAGATCTGATAAGTCTGAAAAGTAGAGGAGAAAGAAAAAGGGAGCAAAAATAATGTTAACTCAATGAGTTATTTTTTTTATCCCTTTGGTATTTTCTGAACAACCTGATGCTGAACAACTAACGCGGTTCTGCAAGAATTCCTACAAAACGTGTAGAGAGGACTTCCTTTTCCAAATCCTTTTAACAATTAGCTTTTGGCATTCAGAAAATAATTGATCTGAACTTACTTTTAGGAGGTGGAGGTGTTTCTTTCGGCCTGTACAACACAAGAATATAACAATTTAATCCAAGAGAGCAAAGTGACAAGAAGAAGTTAACCACTCTGGTTAGCTGATCATTAGCTTTATTCAAAGTTTATTGGGAACAAAAACAAAACCAGTTAACACAAACAAGATATAATGTGTTAATTAATGAGCTTTAGAGGTGCTGTTAGCCAGATAGTGTTAGCTAGCTGTTTCCCTATGTTTCCAGTCATCAGTCCAAACTAAGCTAAGCGGCTGCTACCTGTAGCCTTTTTATTTACTGAACAGCCATGACAGTAATATTGATCTTCTCATATAACAATCACCAAAATAGTGAATGAATGAAAAACACTTTTACTCATTTGAAGTCTACAAACACAAACTCTGTGTAGTGAAAAACAATACTGTTAACATATATCAAGAAGTTTTAAATACTTTGTAGTTAGTTCTAAAAGCTCTCTCCTACATTATAATTAGTACATTTAAAGTGAAATTCATGCTTGTAATGGTGTTATTATATTACTACAGACTATGCACTTACAATTCCTCTCCTTCCAACAGCCGCCTGTAGGTGGCGATCTCCATCTCCAGGTTCTGTTTGATGCGCAGCAGCTGTTCGTAGTCGGTCTTGTTGCGTTGCATGTCCAAACGCAGCTGAGAGAGCTCATCCTCCAGCTGGGTCAGTGAGGCCTGCAGACGGTCCATCTCCACAGAGTACTTGTGGCCTGTTTCTCCCAAGTTTCCCTCCAGCACACCAACCTGTTAATAGAACAAGACAATATAAGTTAACTGGGACATGTCAGCCTCATGCAATCTCAACATCTTACACCTCCAGGTTAAATTTCCAATTTATAATGGTTTTATTCTGTTAAAAATGCTTTGTAGATTATGTTTAATTCATGGCTTTAATCCACTAAATTCTAAAGGTGTAACCTAAGCTTGACTCACGTTTATATTCTCAAGTAAAGAAATCAACTATGATGTGTATGTATTTTAGAAAGCTACAGAATTACACTGTTGTGAACCAAAACAATGAGCTGAAAGACTCTAAAATATTCTGTAGAGCAAAGGGGGGTTGCTGAGTAAGAGCTTGGTAATAATTCTCTATGGGTTTGACACTAAGAGAGACTTTTATCACATTGCACATAGTCATTTGTTGCATTGTTACTGTAAGAACATTTCATCTTTCACTTTTAAGTGGAAGCATAGTTAACACTAAAGGTAAAGTGGATGCACAGCTAAAGGTTTAGGTTAATATTTCCCTGTAGAGGTTTTTAACCACCCAGTGTTTTGTATGTTTACCTGATGAGCTCATCCATTCACAACCCCTCACAACTCAACCACGCACACTAGAGGCTGTCAACACAATATCTCTGCATTCAGTACTGCGTCCTCACTCTTGGGCAAACATCCATAGGCTATATTTCCCCAAGTGAATACATCCAGACATTGATCTGTGTTCATATGTAGTGGAAACACAGACAGGACATTTGCTTGTTTGACTTGTTTGAAGTCTTGTCACATTGATTGATTATCGCCATGTATTCTGCGCTGTTAGTAACTCCTTGTTGAAAAGGAGAAAGCAGCTGTTATGTAGAGTTAGGGCATGTGTACAGTGCACAGAAGACAAAAGGTGAGGACAGGAGCTCTAGAGAAGCAGAGGAGTGGTGGATAGGAAGAAATCTGATGAATCTCTGCTTGTCAGAGCAGCTACAGACTTGTCACTGGGGTCAGCAGGGGTTAAGTGTCACTTTTACTGAATATTTAGCACATCTAACATCTGAATCGTAGCTCCTTGTGACTAGACCAACTTGTGACCTCATTACTGAGGCCAAAGGTTTAGTGTTGTCAATGTATGGGTTCAGACTACAACCCTGCTCCTAGCCTTGGTACTGATACTGTACCTGCTTCCGAAGACTGTCAAGTTCAACCTCCAGAGCCTGCAGGAAGCGGCGCCTCTCACTGAGCTCACTTTGGGCACAACGCAAGGCCTCGTTGCTTTCTTTGACCTCCGACTGCACAGCTTCTAACTGTAGACACGTTACATTAAAATAATATATAATGTAATTTACAGCACAAGCCCAAGACAAAATAAATAGTAGAAAAACAGGATTTGCGTAGATGCTGACCTTCTTGAGATACCAGGCCTCGGCCTCCTCCTTGTTCTTGCGAGCGATGCTCTCATACTGGACCCTCAACTCAGCCATGATTGCCCCCAGATCAGGACCCTGAGCCGCATCCACTTCCACATTAACCTGCTCATTGGCCAGACGTGCCTTCAGGGAGTTCATCTCCTGCAATGAGAGAGGGAAAGCTGCAATTCAAAGGATGCAACGTCTCAATCTAGTATTTATCTACTATTCAGGTGTGGAAAAAACATTTAGATCTTTGACTTCTTTAAGCAAACTTGTTGTTGGAGTGAATAGGTTTGCTTTTGCCTTTAAATATCAGGGTTTCCCTTTAGCGTCACTCACTTATAGTTTTTGGTTTGGTTTGTGTCAGGTTAAAACTGAGTGACAGTAATCTAAATTTGGAAGCTAATCTACTTCACTGGGCAGTCAGAGTTTTATAGTTAAAGTCTTCAAATGTGTTTTTTTTAATTAGTTACAACCAGCTGCAATATTTCAATGAACTTTAATCACATAATTTACTCCTTCTTTGTCTTTTATAGTTTCTTTATCTCCTCAGAATAGGCAATATAAATATTCAAATTAAAAAACTCCACTGTTTTCTGTCTAGTCTGCGAGGAGGTACAGTCCACATCCTGGTTACCACACCTTACTGTCTAAACACACACAGTCCCTGTGGCTGGATGTGCTCGAATACTCCTGTCATGGGTGTTGTCTTGATATCTTGAAGCACTGCAGCTACTAAGAAAGGGGTGTGTCCATACACTGAGACATTATCATGTTTCAGATACTCAGTACTGTTAAACCTTGACTGAGAGCAAACACAAACTGCCACAGCAAAGGTTTATCTAAATCTGTCCAGTTGGGTTGCTGATTTTTTTTAAAAATTAATTCTGTGGTTTTTAGATGATATTTATCATACTGAGGTGCAGGAAACAGGCTTTTATGCACTCACTGTGCCTCAAAGACATCTCACATTTAAGCAAGACTACACTTGACAACTTGTTAAGTGATTATCTTGATGAGTAAACACTCACTGATCACGTCTGACGTGACCTTCACCTTGGCAGGGATCTCACCTCGTCGTGATTCTTCTTCAGGAAGTAGAGCTCTTCCTTCAGGCTGTCCAGGTCTCCTCGCAGGGTGGCGATGATCTGGTCATGGTCAGACTTTGCCCTCCTCAGGGCCTGACAGTCCCTCTCTACCGACTGGCATAAAGTGGCCTCTGCCTCCCACCTGGAGAGAAAAAACACAGTGGTGGAATAGAAAGAGGAAAAGAGGTCATCAACAGACATATGTAATCCAGTCGGAGTTTCTGCCGCATGCGCATTATCATTTTATTCAGTAACAGTTAAACATCTGGTTTCTTAAAAGGAAATGCTTTGCAGAAACATAATCTTAAACCTGTTAACAAGATTTTCATCCCCTTTTCAGGTATTAATTAGTCTAAAATCAAACAAAGATAGTTGCTAGAAGTAAATCTGCTTAGTTCATAAAACACATGAACAAAAACAAAAATTTCAGATAATATTATTATAAGACATGAAAGGTAGAAACTGCTGGGGTAGTGCCACACATGACAAAAACACAGGATGTATTAAACCACTTGTCTAAACCTAGAATCGATGCACAAGTGAAAAGTGCCATGCAAGCTCATGCAAAGATCTGCATGAAAAGTACACATGCACTCTGCTGCTAATACCATAAATCTCTGCCAATTGATGTATTACTCCTCCACATCAGGCCACACAACATACCATCAACACATTGTGAAAAACACCAGCAGTGGGTGTATCCTGACTGCACCATCTTTCCTTCAGCTTCACCGTGCCAACTGTGGACTCCTTAGACACAGACAATGTTTCTCTGACCTCCACCATCTAATGGCGCGGCTGGTTGTCTCCTGCGGGTGCCTGAGCGCCGTGGGAATGGGGCTCTTATTTCGCAGCCTGACATAAAGGTAATTTATTCACATTGCTTTGCAGTCTGACGCTCCCATGTGAACACTCACAGGCAAGTCAAAGAAAGGAACCTCTGTGTGACACTTACTTGACCCTGAAGTCATCAGCCGCCAGTTTGGCATTATCAATCTCCAGCATGATGCGGGCGTTCTCCAGCGTCCTCTTTCTCACCTGAGCAGGGAACGTGGTGGGCAGTTTATTAAGAGTTGACATAGCGGACTAGAGAAGCTTTGTGCTTTTTATGATGTTACTGTGCTGATTAAATTCTTGCAAAATCATACATTATTCATATTATCCATCTAGTGGCAGGTTCAGATCCTGGATCTCACTGTAAGATAATCTCTGAGAAAGTCAATTTTAATTTCTGATCCACTGGTTACTCACCTCCTGCCCAATTGCATGAGCCTGGGCCATCATCCCCTCAATGTCGTGCCCTTTTGGAGCCCTGTCCACCATGAGCTGCTTGATCTTTACCTCCAGTTCAGCGTTGGACCTCTCCAGTGAGCGTACCTTGTCTAGGTAGTTGGCCAGCCTGTCGTTCAGGCCCTGCATCGTTTCCTTCTCACTAGCAGCGACACCGAGGCCATTGAAGGAGAGGCTGGAGCCCAGCATGTTGAGGCCATTGCCCATTGAGACAGAGCGGGACAGTGACAGCGTGCTGACAGAGACGGGAGGCTTGGAGCGGATGCTGCGTGCACTGTCCCTAACAGATATGCTGGAGAAGGATGGCTGACGTACAGAGTAGCTGCGCACAGACAAGGTGGAGGCCATCGTGTCCGCTGCAGAAGATTCAGATAAAAGTTTTATCGGTTCTTATGAACAAGAGCTACGAGAGACAGAGAGGGACCTGAGGTTTTGGTTGATGTCTCTTTGTGGGAATTTAACATCTCTCTGGAGTCATTTTGCATTTCTCTCAGTTCATTTAGTGTCTTTTGTTCTTCTGTTTACAGTTTCTCTGGGCAGTTGTTTCATGTCTTGTAGTAATTTCACATTTCTGTAGTTTTCTGTTTCTGTATAGTCATTTTGCCTCTCTATTTGGAGGTTTAATTGAATTTTCAACAAGGCCATTCAGTAGTCTCTCAGGACAGCTGCAGGACCTTGTCAGTGTTATATCTGTCAATGTTATTGATGATGGCGAAACAAAAGTGCTAAATATTAAGCGTTATGCTTCTGTTCCTGTAAGTAAATGATTTATAAATGATTTAAAAAGCACTATCAGCTTTCAAGGCATCGCTCCATCTGTAACATATGATTTCTGTTTGCCATAAATCTGCTCCTCTGTGACACTGAATATTTTACCTCTTATTCAGTAACACTGAGTTATTTGATGAGTAAGAACAGAGGAGAATGAACAAAGTCATACTTACAATCAATCAATCAGCTCCTCAGCAGATCTTCTCTTGTGCTGCTCTGTCAGGTTTCAACCGTGATGGTGTGAGTGACCGTTGTTGCTGGACCAGATTTCACAGGTGAGTTTGGCTGCGGAGGCACGGGTCTCTTTGTTGGGGGGTGGAGCCACTGCTGGTGTGTCCAATCCCGTAGCAATAAATAGGAGGATGCAACTTGACACCTGGTGGAAGAGTGAGAAAAAAAACAACTGTGGTGCACTTTAACTGAACTGCGCACTGTCAATATGTTAAATGCAGTTTGTTGTCTGCAGCAGCACAGATTGGCAAAGAGCATGATTTATTTCCTGCAGCAGTGAAACATCTGCTCTCTGGATTCAAATTTCACTTTATGTTAAACAGTTTAATCAGAGGCTTTAATGCATTCTGTTTACAACTAAAACATGATGTTTAATAGCGCACTCAGGTTATTTCCTATACATTATACATTGTTTTACCAAACATACAAAATGGGAATGATTAAAAAGTCATAAACATTAAAGTACTATGACTTTTAGAGCAAACAACATAATTTAAAAAATAGAATTAATAATGTTCCCTTTAGTCTTCACTGTTAGTTTAGTAAAACAGTCTGTGTATTATTATCCTGTGAACACACTGGAGTTGAGAGTGGAGTTTCAGAGCTATATTTGGCCTCTTATCTTCACACAGTGACATCAACCTCTTCTTCATGTCTTTGTCTGACCCATATAGTGAAATTTGGAGGACAAACCAGTGTGGCTATAGCGAGCTGGAAACAGGGACTGTGCTGTCTCCACAGCAATCCCCATTGAGTGCAGACACAATGCACTGTGTGATGTGAGGAGACGGCTTCACCTGAGGACAGCCCAGTGGGATGGAGAGGAAGCAGGAACAATGGATGGACAGACTGAAAAGAAATAAAGACCCCTGAGAAATGCAGGGCGTGGGTCCAGCTGAACTGGAAACCTGGCTTGTATTCAGACACACAGAAACAGAAACAGATACACACACACACACACACACACACACACACACACACACACACACACAGACACCTTTTTGTGTGAACTCTCTTGCTGGTATACAGTATGTAATCCCCTGTTACTGTATTATTAACTGTATTATTATTTTTTTCTGGTGAGCAGTTTCTTTTTGTGGGATCAGATCACACAGTGACACTGGCCTGGTTTAGTGCCTCACATGCCTCACACTCCACCCAATCTCACCCACCCCTGCACTCTTCAAATACACACTCACTCCATTTAAAAACACTGATCCACATGATCAAATCGACAACCTGATCAATGAGATTTTTGGACTGTTCAGTGTGGTTGTTTCTGTTGTGCTACCTGTAATCTGAACATAGACGTTATCACATGATCACATGATGACCAAACACAATAACACAAACACCTTAACTCTGTCCACCTGCCCAGTAATGAGGTTGAGTCCAACAAAGTCCCCACAAAAGATAATTACATTTCCTGTATTCTTAAATGTGGAATTATGTGCTGGCCCATTGTACTGGATTTCATGACATTGCACAGGTGTTAGTAGTAATGAAAACACAACAACACAAATGACAGAAAACATGCCATCACAATTACTGCTTAAATTGTGAGCCTCTCAGTTGGTGAGGCATTATTATAAAATTCAAATGAATGGAGGAAAAGGATTTTCACACTTATTTGTAGTAATTAATTTTCACAAGCCACCATTTTAGGTTGCAAATGGATGTACCGCCATCTAGTGGTTAAAAAGACATACTACACTAAAGGTAGTTCACACTATGTACGCTCCATAACTATATACACTATGTACCAAAACACATACATGCTGTGAACAAATCTTGTTCCAATGTGCAGATTAAAATCTTCTCCAACATGTTTGCACCATGACATTACAACAAAGACTGTATAAAAATATTATTAATAAAATATAGTACAGATATTTTTACATACTGTCTATGCATTATACACAACACATTACATAATATACAACATATATACATAATACATAACATATGAGAGAATGCATCTGTGCAGTGTGCATTGCTAGACAATGTTCTTTTAATTAAAACAATGTCTCAATGAAGCTCTTGTTTTTCAAGACATGATATGAGAATAGATTATTATTGGCATGTCATACGTAGAAAAGTAGCAGAAAGTAATGTGTTCATAAAGAAGATATACACATATTGTAAAAATGGTGCCCAAACTTTAAAGTGAAAATACACTCTTAGCTTCCTGTCACTTTGGTTTTGTCTCCAGCTGCTCCTGGGAAACAAATCTGAGTCTTAAGCTGATCCAAGTTCTTAATTGACATAATAGCCACAGTGCATGAGTCCACCACAAACCCAAACAATCAATTATATCTTTAGAGCTGCAGAACTGAATGGCAATTATGGGTTCATCATTATAAGTGACCCCTTTTAACATTTCAAAGATTTCTTTGATTCAGTGTTAATATAAAACTTTTCCTGGTGCAGCTTGTAGCACATCTTAAGAACAGTTCGTACAGAACAAAACTTTTTTATACAGTTTCAGCAAACATAAAAAAGTGTTTTTTGATAAAAATAACAGTAATGCCGACTGATTTTTGTCTGTAATGGAAAGTAAACTGAGCATTAGACCCACGATTCACTAGAGCCTGATAATCCATCACCTCATTGTGATCATTGCATTTAATCAGTAGCTAATTGACCCAATTGCAAGTATGTTTGCCTTGAACTTAAATGGGAAACAAATGAGAGCAGCGGTCAAAGTATTTAAATAGGATGTTGGGAGATCATATCTGGAATACAAATAAATGTAATACACTGACTTTACTTTTTATTGGTCTAATAAAACAGGTACTGATTAGACTCAGTTCAACCTCTAAACATTTTTTCAGAATATTTTTATTGAGAGTCTGAGAACAAGGCTGAAAACCAGAGTAAACATCAATACATCAGATAACCTTGAGTCAAACAAGGGATGTTCAAAAAGCTACAATATACAGTGAAAAAATATAAAATGTAAATTTAGAAAAATGAAATTTAGAAAAATGAAAATGAATGAAGTCAAAGCAGCACTATGAATCGTATGTAAATAAATGTATAAATGTATTAACTAGATATTTTCTCTGAATTTGTCTTTAGAAATATGAGGGATCTCTAACAAGATTAAAATCATTAATATTCTTTCTTTATGCTATAAGATATAAGATCAGTCACTTCCAGTGAAATGTAGGTTACAGTTTGTGAACTCTGCAATAATTCTGTGCTCAGTGAATCCCAGTCCTCCAGTGCCGTGTTGGAAGACTGTGCTGTAGCGCCACCATCTGCACTTGTGCCTTCAACATGCTTCAGCAGAATGATTTAGATCCTGATAAAGCTTCCAATAAATCAAACTGAAACACTGTGATATTTCAAAAGCCATTGTCGTCCCCTCCAAAACAAATACATTCTGGGAACCTGCAGTGCAGCCGTGTGTTTATTTTTGCATGGTGCATGGTTGGCTGTCAGCCTGGGCGAAGTGAATCATGTGTTTCAGCTATTTCCTTGCTTTTCATCAGTCCCTCCTCCTGCTAACGTGTGCTACTGTAAGAGTCATAGTTTACACGTTAAAAAAAAAGTTTCTTTGTTTATTTCTCAGAATTTCTATTGCACACCATGTACCAGCCCGCAGTCCAGAGTCAAATAAATTCATTTTGCTTTGTTTCGGCTTTGTTTGGAAATTTGATACTGAATCCAGTTGTGCAGAGCTTTTATAGCCGGGGTTAAATGGTAGGCCTGTGCAATATCCACATTTAAACAAAACACCCAAAGCCACAAAGTAAATTCATTGTGGTCCGGTTTGCCTACAGAAAGGACGTTTCGCCTAAAAATGTTCACTCATGTCATGTTAACACTCACGCTGCTGTTTGTTGACGTGGTCCTGCTCTGAAGCCTCAGATGGTCCAGTTTTGAGCAACAAATTTAGTCAGTCTGAGAGGAACTCAAATTGCTGGTTTTCTCTTGTGTCACCAAACAGCTGATGGATGACATTACATTTAGATATGATGCTGTAAGTGCTTCCAGGAACAGGCAGCTGTTGTTGGATGAAAGCTCACAACACATTTTGTAACTGAGTAACAGATTCATTTGCCTGAGAACAAGGCTGAAAACCACAGAAAACCAAATATATCATTATCTGATGCAAGTCATGTTTACAACTAATTAACAGTTAACTAAATATTGTCCTAAGTGAGCCTTGAGTTTATTCTTTAAAGATAACAGTGTTCTTAAGTGCCCTGTCCTGAGTTTACTGCTTTAAAATCCATAAACACTTTTAAAACAATGGGACCGTGATTTCAGACAAAAGCAGTTTACTCATTCGGGGCCATGAGCAGTCAGTTCTTCAGCTGTATTTCATTGGTTTTATCAGATTTTGTCAGCTGAAGTTAGACAGACCTATGCAAATATATGGAAAATAAATTAAAGTACAAAGGCGACAAAACCCATATAATACACAAAATCAGGACATCAACAAAAAAAAAAAACAACCTCAGTCACACCAGGATCCTTAAGGAGAACAAAATTTACAAAAAATACAAAAATGTGAAAAGTACATTCAAGAAGTGTATACCCATATCAAAACAAAACTTTATTTTTCTTATTCTTTGGCAAAAAAGAAAGAAAGACCCTACACTTTCAGCGCTACGTATACAGCATACATATAGATGCGTACATGCTGTTTTGGCATGTGAACACACCTCAGGTTACATTTGGCAGCTATTTCGGGGAAATGAATGTGGATGAAGTTGATTCACAAGTGGTTAATATAGTAAAAGATTATTTCAGCCTTCCCAAATTATGGTGTTGAAGCTGTTGTATTACTGACGCTGATGTTGTGGACAGGGTGTTGCAGTTTTAACACAAGGTTAAGAGAAAACATTAATAAAGTGTTGGAGAGGGTTTCATTTTTTTGAAACATAAGACAAAGTCTCGCTCCAGTGTTTTTACTCTGTTCGTACAGCCACTAAAAAAAATTATCAAGAGAGTGAAAATTAAAGTTTATGTAATGTTGATGAAAATGCACAAAATCGAATTTCATGATGTGTGTCGTCTGCATAGAAATATTTTTTCCTCTGAACAAAGCCTTTATGTGTTTAGTTTTACCTCCACTTAGTAGAATATCACAGTGGCACAGTATATTTTTGTAGCTTCTTCCAATAAAGTGTATTATTTTAGTAGTTTTATTTAGAGCTGAAGCTGAGACATTATTATGCACATTACCCATTCTGATACTTTGCATGGCTCCATCAGTGCAGTCGAATAATATCCTCAAGTGAAAGGAAAAAAAAGCTCCCCCAAAAATTAGAAGACCCTGCCAGCATATGGCAATCTGAAATAAACTTGAGGAGGAGGAGGAGGAGGAGGAGGGTGCTGATGAAGATGGCCCATGTTGCAATCTTCCACAGAGGTTTTGTTGACTGTTGTGCAGGGGAGAGCTCATCAGCGTGAAGGGGAGAAATGTGAATACGCTGAGACGAGGGGCACTGCAGTATATCTGCTCATTAGGCGGGCGACGCTGTAATTCAGAGAGCGAGCAGCTCTGCAATCAGAGGCCTATTCATTAGCATGGGGGGCCCGCTTTCATCTGTAACCACTTGAGGCTGCCAATCACTGAGGCGGACGCATGACATGATGACAAAACGGGGCGGCTTAAACGCTCAGGGATGCTTGTGCATGGAGAGCGACATGCCTAAACGCTGCCTTAAGCGCTCATATCTGAGAGGGACTTTAATGGGGAAAAATGTGCGTTTTTACAGTGTAGTGCTGGCAGGTGGCCCAAACTGTGTCAGCCTGATAATCATCTCCCTGCTCAGCATGAAGACAGCTTTTGTTCTCAGATTTCACAAGGAGGAGCATCGTTTTCCTGAACAGGTTTCTTCCTGGATTGAATTGATTGAAAGTGATTGATTGAGAAAAAAAAGTTTGATTTGAAGGGAAAGTTTAGGAAAGAATGAGACGATCCCATCAGTCTTCTCTTTTTACACCCTCTGATGCTCTCGGATGTACAGTACCCTCCTTCACAAAGACACACACAGCCAGTTGGACTATGAAGGGAAGGGTGATCCAAACCCTAAATGAATTCCTTCATCCAGATTTAAGACAAAGGGGATCTAGCTTTTACTGTTTTAGCTCCAACTGTGTGGAACAATCTCTACATCATTATGAGATTAATTGAGTTGGTTTGAAAAACTATTAAAAACCCGCCTGTGGAGACAATGGCTTATATTATTTCATAGGGACTATAAAAAAGTATGTGTTTGTAGGTTGTTCTTGTATATCAGGTTTCATCTCCCTTTGCCTAACCATCTTTTGAAATCTCTCTTTTTGTTGCATTTTCTGTGTATTATGTTTCTGTTTTTCATTTCTCTGATGAAACAGAGAAATGTGATTCGCTACTGTTGGACGTATATTGTTTGACACCCTGGTTTAGAAAGGAGTTACAGAAATAAAGACTATTCATATATATATATATATATATATATTTTTTTTTATATATATAAAATATATAAATTATATATATAAAATAGTCTTTATTTGTGATATATATATATCATTGCTGTCATCATAGTCTTAACCCTACAGTAAAACTATATCTGTAATCTTATCTCCTCTAACATAATTGGCTTAGTGTGGGGGTGTATATTCAGCAGCACAAATATCAAAATGCAGAAATATTATGGGAAAGCTACAGACAGCAGTATGTCTCTATGATCTTCTTATTCTTCCTTGACTACACATTGCTGTTTGTCACTTTGATAGTGATGGTGACTCTACTACATCATCTGTAGCTTGGAAAATATTATTACTTATGACAAAACTTAACAGCACACAGTACTGTTAAGGTCTTTTCAGATGGGGAATGACTGATATCCCAAGTAACTAATTTTCGATGAGTGAATGAATGGCATCATATAATGAATTATACAATGAACTCATATAATCTCTTTCTTCAGGGTTTAGAGGGAACCCAGTACAGGACAGGCATGTACTTCAATGAACTGATGTCATACGGCCCTTACAGTATCATGTTTGTTTAATGTGATGCCCGCTACTAAGGCAAAGATTATAAAGTAGGTAACATTAGCATTCATCTGTAGACACTTGACACAATGTAATTCAGAAAGTCTAAAAGTATAATTTGTGAAACTAGCTAGATAGCTACTACTTGCATTAACGTTGAGCGTCTCACTTGGCTCACATGGCACAGGCAACACTTCAGGCAAGATTATAGTACAATATTTCTTCCTGGCATTAATATGAGAAATATATTGCAATAGTTACAATAACAGTTAAGAAGGAAGTGTTTTGACCACCTGACATGTTTTTTCTGACACCATGCTCAAATGCTGTAAGGATGCAGACAGTGAATGTTACATTGCTAGCTCGATTAGGTGCAGTGTGTTTAAATTCCGGGCGAAATAAACTTTATTAAGACAAGATGTTTAAGAATTAATTAATGCCTTTCCTTTCATATTGTGTAATACTAGCAGCAGTAATGTTAGCTAGGAAGTGGTTGAATGCTAATGTTAACAGTAGCTAATGGGTTACCTGATATGTTTTATCTTAAATTATGGACCATGTTCCTCTGGATTTTCACTATTATAGTCTTTTCAGTTGCTGGTCAATTGGGAAGCTGTGAAATTACCACATTTTGTCTGGATACACTATCTTTACACATCTTGCAAACTTGAACTTGGCAGTGCAACATTATCTTTTTTATAACAGCGTTAAAGCTTCCCACCCAGAGTGTGACACGAGACGAAAATGGCTGCCATGTAAATACAGTTAACGATGCAGACAGAGACACTCACACACACCTGGTCCAGTCAACGCTGGGGCATCTTTAATTAAATCTCTGAGCACTATAGGGGAACCATTGTGTGTTTTTATCTGCTATAGTCCTGCTGTCTGTGAAGGCAGCACTGGGTCAAACTGTTGTGTTTCTGACTTTCCTGCTCCACCAGCAGCAACAAGAGAAACACTTGTGTCACTTGAAACTGCATTAATGTAGATGTGATTGCACTCTTTTTGCATTTTAACTCAAATTAGATTTTTGTGTTCACCAACTTTAATTGGAGAGAGGAATCATGTTCAAATTAATTAAATATTTGACAAAATGCATGAGTGGAAATCTACATAATTAGGCATTTGACAATCAAAGTCCATAAAAGACATTTTTTTGCAGAGTTAGATAAGAAGAGTCCCGTCATGCCTGTCTGTTAGATATAAAGCTTCAGCCAGCAGCTGTTCCCTACATAAACTACAATCGTGACAGTATCAGTCATCTCACTCAAAATAATCCAAACAAGTGTACATCCCAAAATGTCAAAATGTTCCGTCAAGCGTGAATGTTTTCTGTATTTATTAGTTTAGTAGTAACTGAGACCAATCCTGAGGTCCAATTTTCAAGTCCAGATAAGTTTTTCTGGTATGATATTATTTACTAATGGCTTAAGCTACTAATTGCTGCAAAGTGTTTATATCTTACAAAGATTCAAGACACAACCAATAAGACACACCACAAACATTTTCTGCATACAACTTTTCAAGCAGAACCAAACGGACTCAACAACTAATCAGCAGAAAATTCATCTGAAACAGTTCTGATTATCTGTAATCCAGCTTCAGCTTCTTCTTGATAGGATTGGTTGTATTCAATATTGAATCAAGTCTCTTTCTTTCTTGGACTGGTGGACGGACAAAAAACAATCTGATTGCGTCACCTTCAGCTTTAGACTGCTGTCAAGAGCTTTCCCTTTTCCGAAGGATGGTGGTGGGAATTTTCCCAGTTACTTTTGCTTTAGGGTGATCGTCTGGTCCAGTTATAATACACTGCACTACAGAAATGTAATACAGATCGTAGAGATGATGAGACACGTTGAATCACGCATTTACATTACATTTCTGAAAAGGCAGAGCTGCAAACAGCATACAGTCACTGTGAGCACAGCTGCAGCTGCTCTGGTGGATGAAGCTGCGTCTGTGACGATGGTTACGTCTACGGTAGCTGTACTACTTTTTACTGCTCCAGTTTTAACGTTAGCCAAGAAAGCATTGTTAAGCCACATGGGATGTGAACTTGTGATGCTTTTATCAGATAAAACAGAGTGTTAGCAATAACTCACATGAATTCAGGAATAAAGTAGCTTCATTAAACATGTAGAGCCAGCACAACCAACAAACTGAAACATGTAGTTAGTTTTACACACATTAACACTAAGCTGTCACTGCCATGATCTATCAGACAACCAAAGCACAGCCACAGGAGCAGCCAAAGCTTTGTCATCCTACATCTATAGTCATAATCACAGCTGTCTGAATCAGCAGTCGGTGAGAGAGCTCAGTCATCTAACTCTAATGATACCGACCCAGCTGCAATGACACTGACTTGAGCCCCATGTGGCTGAAGGTGCACCCACTCCCACTGTGGTTATGCTGGTCTAATACATAAGACACGATACTTTGCAGATCACTGGGAATGCAAAATGTATTGTGAGGTAACATAACAAAAAAATGCCCACTGTGATCTTTTTAGGGCAGCATAATTTTTAACCATTTTATAGACAAAATGATTCATTTACAACAAAAATACTGAAGCATTTCAATGCATTTCGGTGTTGCTGCAAAATGTATTGTTACTGATTCTTTAAGGAAATTGTTCTACATTTTCTACATGTCTTGTGTTTCACTCTCGAGTCTGCATGCTTAATATGAAGATGGAACCAGAACCTCATTAACCTGGTCTACGGACTCTTAATAGGGAAAACAGATAAACTGTACAAGCAACAACTGATAACAGCGCTACAATAACTAGAGGTTCTGCACGTTTTCTTGGTCGGGAGCAGTTGATGCAAAGTATTAACTTGTGGGCTTTACAGGTGCTGGTATGTAGATTTATACCTTGTGTTTTTGGACAAAGCCAAGCATGCAAGCTTTCCCTCTGTTTCAGCCTGTTTTATAAGCTAAGCCAACAGGCTGCTGTATCCAAAAATGTTGAGCTATTGCTTTAAATAAAGCAGATAAAAGGATCCTATTGTTTGTGTGAGTTTTGTGTTTATGTAAAACAAATCGATGCCAGATGATCATCAGATTTGTTTCAATTCTCAAACATCAATACCTCTGTCTGTCTGAAAAATTCCTGGTTGCTCTTAGGATTATGAACCTGGGAGTGCATGGCTGTGGCACCCACTCTTAATTTACTACAGTGGTTGAAAAAACCCTCAGTGAGCCAGTTTGGAAAATTCAGATTTAATGATATCCTTTGACTCAAAGTATCCCATTCATTCTTCTCATTACAGTCCCTTTAAGTGCTGCCAGTCGATGTAACAACTGTAGATAATCTGTGTTAAAAGGCCTCACAAAGGCTGACAAACTGCCTGATCAATGGCCACGCACTGAACGAAAATGTCATTTCAGATAATCATTATCACAGCAGGATTGATCACATGAGTAAATTGGAGATGATGTGCGGGTTTGCTGCAGGATATTGCTCTCAATAGCAGGTTACTGCAGGCACTTGGCCTCCGGTGGGCAACCTTTCGATTTCTGTAGCTTTTAGTGTAAAAATAGTGTCCTGATATAATGTGCTTCTAGTGGAGATGCTTTCAAGTTTATCTGTACTGATTTCTATTAAAATGTGCGTGTTCGTTCTGACATTCTCAGTCGCACACAGTCACACACACACACACACACACACACACACACAAACATTGCTTGCCCTGTCTGCACGATGATCACTGCATGCACTTTGACAAACAGCATTTTCGTAATAGCTCTGATACATTTTTATTAAAGCAGTATTTACAATGTACAATCACTGAATTATTCAATTTCAAGACACATTTAAAAGTGCTTTTTAAAAGTGAAGTTTTGTTTTGAATAAATAAGAGCATCCATTTTCTGACAACAACACAACAACAAACAGTAAAGTTGCAAATGTGCTCATCACCAATACAAAAAATGCTGAGGTTTTACTGTAATACTGCTACGACACTCCTTTATTCTTCTTTTTTAAGAGGTCATGTTGCAGCATTGTCATTAAAATACCTTGTATGAGTGGGTAAACAAAAGGAAAAAAAATCCTGACCTGATGCAATGTTTTGTGTCCCACAAAATAGAGAAAAATAAAATTAAAGTGGTCTTCTTCTCTGCATCATAAAAACAAGAAGAAAATAATGAACTCCCATGTTGGTGTGGAGGCTGGACATTTCTCCAATCACCACAGTCTTGCGTCTTCATAAGACAACGTTTAGCTCGGCAGTCTCATGGCGAAGAATCCAACTTGATTAAAAACAGATCGCCGAGGTCCCCGCTGCCTGAGGATCAGTCTCCCAAACAGAGTGGATTAATGACGATATGTCCCAATGGAGTTTCTTTTTCACAACATCAGAGTGGTGGTGCCACAAAATGCAGATGCAGGAGGTCAGCGGCTGATGGGAAGCTGTGGTAAAGAGATGGACGGATGGGTCAAGTGGCTCGGCGCCGCGAGGACAGAGAAGGGATGAGCTGCAGGAAGAAGAGACACAAGTCATGAGTTTTGTTAACAGTGGTGGCAAGTTAGTATGTAATTTAGTTGCAAAACATGCTACTAATGTGGGACAAAAACTAAACTAAAGCATTTAAAGGATGAGTGTAAGAAAGGATACTCAAAATATGTTTTGAATGCATTTTTTTAATACTTTTTTAATAAACTGTTTTGAAGGAATCACAGAATCCTTTTTATATACCTCAAAATCACAAATCAAACATTTGCCTCAAACTTATGACATCCTCTGTCCTTAGACCTTCCATACAGATAAAGACAAAGAGGAAAGAAGAAGAAAGAAGCCTCAGGAGGAGCAATAGAGGCGGAGTCCCTTACAACCTTTTTCACTGCACTGCATATGAAATTTGATTGTATAGTTCGCCTCACGGCTCTTACAAACTGGATGTTTACGTTACTTTTATATGTGCAAAAAAAAATTGCAGACCAACCCATTATGCACTTTAATATACAATATATAATACACATATTGCAATAATAACAAGATTCAAACATTAAAACTTTTTCATGTTGTTTCATTTTGATCCTTTATATTGCATTTCGGTAAGCTGTACTTAAAGTATCAAGCATCAGGACAGTGGTTGTTACACTGCTGTTGTAGGCGACTGAGATGGAGGCGGTTTTTACTTTTCAGATTTTACATATTTTGTAGTTTTAATGTATAAAAGTGCATCTCATTCTATGAACTGATTCTATATTTTGTTGTATAAAATGTTAATTTGCTTCATCTGTAGAATAACTAGAATCTCTAGCTGTCAGATGAATGTAGTGGAGTTAAAAATTACAATACTTATACTGTCCAATATGTACTGAAATGGAAGTATAAAGTAGCCTTGAATAGAAATACTTAGATAAAGTACAAATACCTCAGATTTCTACTTAAGTATGGCAAATGTACTTAGTCACATTCCACCACAGCATCTTGTCTGATCTAACTAATAAAACATTTGAACCTTGATTTAAATTGCAAACACCCAGAGACTGATTATAGAGACTGATTACACCGTTGAAATGTTGGAGTGGATTGTTAAATATAGTTTAATTAAAGCAGCGTGTGTCACTTTGATTTTTAAAACATCTCAATTTCACACCTGTCAATCATCTTTGGCTCAGACCTAATGAAAACACTAACAGTAAGACGTCACACTCACTGTCCAGGTATCCGTGCAGGGCCAGTAGATGCGGTCGGTCTGGGCTGCTGAACGGTGAATAGTGGATATCATCTGGCAGCGATGGAGGCATCCTGGACAGCGGAGCGCTCTGAGAGAAGCTGCTCTGAGGCGGCTGCTTTTTGTGCCGCGCACGGCAGTTCTGAAACCAAACCTGGGAAATATTACAGATGATGTGAACATGTAGCAACAAACACTGTGGAAATCACTGTGGGTCATGGTTTGACTGTTGTCCTTCACACCAAACCCCATTTGTTTATTTGTCAGTTCCAGAGAAATAATCCCATCCCATTCCACCCATTTAACCCTTTCAGTCGCAGGCCAAAAGATTTAAATATAGATTTACTGAACATTTTATTACTAACTTCTTATACTAACCAGGACTGTTCACTGAATTTTAATATCCATTTGATTTATTCATGGATTAAATAAACATGTAGAATTTAGGTTGACCAGAAAAAGTGGTTTGAATTTCTACAGTGTCAAATATGAGAGTTCAGTGGCATCTGTGGGCATTTGGAGAAACCAACTAACCAACTTGGCTTAAAAACCTGCCAAAACTAATAAATGAATTAATAAAGTAAACCGACAGCTTTGCTCAGAGTACTCAGGTTTTACTCAAATCAAACCATGTTTGCTATTTTTTTTACAGTTCACAGCGTCACTGCTTTTAATGTGAATAGTTCACTGAAGCATCAGAACCAATAAATAAGGTGAAATCCGTAAACCCTCATCTCCTTTAGAGTGAATGAGATACTGAAATGTTGCTTGGATATACAGGAGAAGAAGGCTGTCACACAGATTAGGACCAAGTGTAACATTATATTTATAAGGTGCAAGACTATCGATGTATTGACTAACAGTGAAACACACTGATCACTTTGTGTGCAAACGTCACTTAAAAAGTCAGCAGAACGCCAGCTAGGTCCAGTGTTTGTGTGTAAAACCTACAGTGAAATCTGCCTCTCTCTGATGTATGACGCTGTTCGTTGTGATCCTTAAAGAATTTCAGTGGTCAGGGTTTCATCTGAGAGTTTAAGTGTTTAAAATGGCCTAAATCAGTGTTTTCCATGCTCGGGGTCTGGACCTCCTTAAATCTAAGGGTTTACAAGTTGATTAAAGGATGAAAATACATTTTTCATGCCATCTTCTTTTGAAATACTGGATGCTTTACCTCGTCTGGTCTCTAAAAATCCTTCAAATCTGGCAATTTAAGAAGGAAAACCAGCTTCATTTTAAGGGTTTACGAGCAGGAACATTGCGACCCTGTAGCGTAATTAAGCTTTTAGAAGATATTCCAAGCTGCCATGGGCAAAACTCCCTGGGTTTAGGTGGTTATTTGTCTGAAAGATCAGCAAATTTAAAGAATGTGAACATCAACAAAAAGTGGTCTGGTTATTAAATAATACTGGCCTCTTCATCAACATTTTAAAAAACCTGTGTGGGTATCAGATATGTAGTGCATAGTTCAGGAAAAAGTGGAGCATCTTGAACATGAGTGGTTATTTGCTTCTTTATTGCTTCAGACATCTTTAAAGCAAAGCACTGCAGACAGTTTTGTGACTAATAACAGCTGTGTGTGTACAAATTGTAATTAGCTCAACCAAAGAGTAATTTCCCTGTTTCAAACTGCCTCACGGTGTCATTTCATGTTTTATTATTTCATACCTGTATGACTCGTCTGCTCAGGCCCGTCATTTCTGCCAGTTTCTGAAGTGTCTGAGCATCAGGGTTGTTGTCCTGAGCGAACTGAGACTGCATCACCTGCGAGGACACACTGCCTTCAGTTAGGAACCCACACCCACGTACGGTCACGCCACACAACAAGCGACAGTGCACTGTCCCTGAACACACACACGCACACACACACACACACACACACACACACACACACTTTGAAGCAGAATCTACCTGCAGTTGCTCGGCAGTGAACGATGTCCGCGCCCTCTTGGCTGGTTTTGGTTGGCAGTCCTGATCAGAGGGCAGTGCTCCTTCCAGAGTCAGTCCTGTGCCTTTAAGAGAGCACAATCACGACACGTCTCAGACACTTTACTGCCAAATGACACAAAACAACTTAGTTATGTGTTTACAGGCCAATACTGTCACAGCTCAAGTCTGTGTCACAAAATGGAGCATTTGTCCAAACAACCCGTTTTACATAATTAAAATGTTTTCTTGCCAACAACCGCACAGTCCAAAGTATTTATACTATTATGGCCTACATTTTTCCTTGCAGACGACGCAGCACAAAACAGAGTTTTCCACCAGAGGAGTGATTAATGGTGTGAGAACTATAGTAAATAAGGTTAACAGCAATTTTAGGGGTTAATATGGGACAAAACTGACCTCTGTGTCTGCTTAACTGTAACATTAAAACTATACATGTCAATCACTCAGTCTCACATTAGGTAAATAACCACCTAATGTGAGATTAACCTTCAACTCTTTCTCTGCAATTGAACAACTTAACAGAGTCCAACTTTTGGCTTTTCATGTTAACATACCAATATTTCAAACTGTATCTTGATATTTACTCAATATGAGTGTTACATGACAAAGAGCTTGACTCAGCTACTACTACGGTGAATCTGAGATGTTGTCACACAGTGTGGAAAAAAGCTGCTTGACAGGAAACTGAAGGGCTCAAGTAGCCAAAGGTTGCCAGAGTATTTGGTTCCTCCCATTACTGAGGCCCTCATACACTGTATATTTGTTCTGGTAATCTTTATCAGGCCATGTCTGATAATATCCATTACCGTTTTCTGCAGCCCTGCGGAGGTTGTCCAGCATGATGTCGTAGTGGCTGCGGCAGAGCACCCTGCCCTCCACCAGGCCGAACTCCTCCCCAGTGGACAGCTGCCTCTTACAGGAGAAACAGGCGAAACAGGCCAGGTGGTACACGCTGCCCCGAGCTCGCCGCACCCAGTCACTGGCGTATACCTGCCGGCCACACTGGGCGCACTTAGTGCCGAACCTACTGTGAGGGAGAAGGTAACATGTGGGTGAAGATAAGCTGCTGGTTATTTCCAGTGTCTCTTTTGCAGAATATCACACATGGTAATAAGTTAATAAATAGTAGGTTGAATCATTTTCTTTGAAAAACATGCAGCAGTTCCATTAGTCTGTATTTAGCCCGAGAGGTAAAATCCAGGGCAAAACATTTGCAGATTGACTCACTGCTGCTTGTGGTTATTTCTGAACGCTGCAATGTGACTGAAGGTGAGCTTGATCGAGCTTGTTCATGATGTTTTTGTCAAGTCATACCTTCTCTCATCCGAACTTTAGTGGCTACTACAGTTACAAGACACAGTTGAAGTAGATCAAATTGTACAAATGGAAGTGATGTCTGAGACTTTTAACAACAGTGAGAGTCAGATGTTCCTCCAGTCCTCCAGTGGAAACCACACCCTGCCAGGACCCAAAGTCTCTATGTGTCTTTGTGGTGTATTGATTAAACACAACTTTATTAGAAATGTGCATCATGTGAGGATAATGTTAGCTAAAATAATAATGTACTAAAACTAGATTTTGATGCATGGTTCTACAAGGCCACAAAATAAGCTAGAAATGACAGATAATATTATATATTAATCCTACAAATTTTCTAACAAATCCACCAAATTACAAAAACCTATTCAAATGCAAAGGGAGGTTTAGTACAGCAGCTCACTTTGCCTTGTTGCTAATTGAGCTATTTGTTCATTTATCTGAAGTGATTGTCAGGCAGCAACTGTGAACAGATAAACAGTGTTGATTTTCACAGTCTGAGAGTTTGTTTCAGGATCATGGTTTTGATTGTGGTTTGCTGTAAAATATTCATCTGAAAAGGCCTCGTAGACCAAAAGCTCCTTATGGTCCATAACGCAGAAGATATTTCTTCACATGATTTCCTAAAGTCAGAAGCCAAATAACGTTACACTTGAGTCCAAAGCTGATCTTCTAGAGCAAAGAAAGATCAATCAACTGTAAAATAAAGCAAATTCTAACCAATAATTTATCTGATCTGGGAAACATAATGTACATCAGTTACTGTGTCAGTCCTGTTTTATCAGGACTGAAACAAAACAAAACAAAACAAAACAAAAACAAAAAAACACCCATTATCATCTTGCATGTATAGAAACAATTTCAAATTTTATACATTTTAGAAACAGTTTCCAAAATACTTAATATTTACTTAGAATTATATTATTCATAAGAACATGTAGCCTGTCTGCAAAGCTTTTGGAGATTTTATTTTTATATTATTACAGACAAATATCAATAAAGAACTATTTAAAAAGTCACCATTTACAATATTTTAGAGGATTCAACTAGATTTTTTTTAATTAATTAAGTATATATAGAATCCATAATCAGTATTGGGCTGCGCAGATTAAGTTCAGGAACGAGAATATTTTAAAAAAAACTCTCCGCTCAAATTTGTAATCTGTCAATTGTCGTCGAATAAATTTTTCGTTTATTTTGTTTTTCAAATAAACAGAAAAAAATTAGACACGTGCAGGTCATGGAGCTGATCTCGATACTATCAAGATAAATCACGTGGTTTCTCGTTCGCGAGACACTAACAGTCTATTTACGAAGCGAAACAAGACAACCAGGAAAAAGAAGCTCGAAATAAAATTAAATTCAAAACGGAATAAAGATATAAAAAAATAAACCGTTGAATAAAGTTGAACAATTGAATTCATTCGTGGTCATTTTTTAACCTTATTTCGGTAATCGACAAATTTGAATTGAATCCCATTCAAAGGGCGTTAACCAATTATGAAATCAGGCCTGTTAGAGGGACCAGCACGTTTATTTTAAAATGATACATCGTTTTAAAATAAATCTATGGCCTGTGGTAGTTAAAATACATAATTTGGTGATGTTTCACATTTATTGGCGATCCAAAAATAAAAGCCTGTAAAAAGCAAACAAGGAGCCAAAAAGAAAACAGCTCAAGTCTTT
Source organism: Datnioides undecimradiatus (assembly GCA_008933995.1). NCBI lineage: Eukaryota > Metazoa > Chordata > Actinopteri > Lobotiformes > Datnioididae > Datnioides > Datnioides undecimradiatus. The sequence goes on from WARS01000015.1 coordinate 11,622,655, forward strand.
GTAGAAATAAACCCAGCTCTTACCTGAAATAATCCAGTTTGCAGTAGATTTCTTTGTTTTTGACGTAGCAGCTGTTGTGTTGGCGCAGAGACGCTCTGCAGACTGAACACTCCAAACATCCCAAGTGCCAATTTAGGTTGTTGACCTGTGGAAATTCAACAAATACAACCAGACTCACACACCAATGCACGTGTGACTGTGTGTGACCGAGAATTTACCAGAAAATCAAACTAAAAAAACAGTCTACGTAGAAGGCTCAGGTTGTGTTGAAACTGTTTCGCTATAAATGAATGAATTTGACCGCACAGTCACCTATTTTGGGCTGTAAGGATCAGTCTGAATCGTAAAGACGAAAAGAATAAAGAATAAAAAAAAATAAACCAAATTGAGAAGCACATTTGGATCCCTCTCTCTATCAGAGATCTTACAGATTCACATTTTCTTCTGTTTTCTTACCTTCAGCAGGTACCGGTCATGGATCTCCATGCCGCAGCTGGCGCACTGGTTCTTTGCCGCCGGAGGAGAGCAGAGACAGGCGGCCTCCGACGGACTGGACTCACCGGACTCCTTCTTCACCTCCGACTTAGACTGCGCCAAAAAAGACGGTTTTATAAAGAGAAGAGTGGGTTCATCGCCTCTTGTAGTTTTCATTATGGATATTTTTTAATTGTAAAAAGTGAATTATTTCAGTTATAATCAGTAAGTGGATTCAGTCCCGGAAAAAAACACGTATCTCTAATAAAATAAATCAGATTTCCAAAAAAGCCGTAATTTCTCCAGTAATGCTGCCTACACTTAGACATTTACTATTAACTTCATTTTAAATACGTCCACGCATGTCCTCTGATTGTGCAACATTTAAAGTTAAATTTACATTTCATAAGATGTGTCTCATCGTTAAAAAACGGTGCATTGCCTGAATTAAAATAAAAAGTTGGTAAGTTGAGCTCCGGTGGCTTTTCGTGCAGCACGACATCCCTGATCATGAATGCATACAGCCAATAGACCTACAGTGAAGTCTCCTCCTGATTAAACCTGAGTCAAATCCAGAGTCATGCGAAGGTTATCCCGCATGCAAAAGTTTAGGAAGAGAGCAAGAGGAGGAATCAACGAAACCTTAAACAGACCGAAAGACAAAGAAATCAAAAGGTTGCAAACCAAACTCGTCCAGATGTTTGTGACTCACCATTTTCGGGTCTTGAACGCTGCCTATTTGGAGAGAAGATGGAGCTTGCTCTGCGCATTACGCATCTCTGCCCCAGCCCACACTATATCCGGTCCAAAACAACGAATAACAGTCTCTCCTGCATTTAAACCCTGGCAACAAAAGAAATTTTGATGCAATTAGAAGAAAAAAAAGACATATGAGCGATCGATCATTCTTCTTGTGCGCAATGGGAGGCTGTATTCCCATGCAATCAAACGCAGTGAAAAGAAAGGATGGCACTATATCTGCAATTAGCGGTGGATTGAAATGCTTCGCCTGATAAGTGGCAACCCGAGTGTCAATTTCATCTGGCAATCAAAAAAAAAAAAAAAAAAAAAGTAACCGAGCCACCAAGCTAAGAGGCTAAGAGAGAAAAAAAGCGGCGCATCCTAATTTCAATAGCTGTATAATCGAAAATCGAAAAATCTCCAAAGTGAAGAGGCTCAATTGGAGATCGGTCTATTCATAACAGACAATGCGCAGAAACTGCAGCTGATCTTGAGGCATAAAGGAGCTTGATTGTCTCGTTCTCATGATGGACCCATTTAAGTACTTGAGGCTCCCCTGGGTGATTACAGCTGCATTCATAAACTGCCAAAAAATGCGCGTTTGGGTGGCAATCCGGAGTCCGTGTTGTCCTTCATTTTGTCGAAATTAACAGGAATGCAAGATTATGTTAATTACCAGCTATGGTATAAATATTGGAGGCAGTGAAATAACATGAGATGGCCTATGGGAATCAAAAAGACATATACTTCATACATGAAGAACCTCCCAAAAGCGGCGAAAACATCGTCCAATAAAAGTTTTCCCCAAACATCACAGGCTAAATATCAAAATAATTCCGTGAGCCATGCTTCTCTTAAAAACAGACTTTGTCTTCAACGCAGAAAAAATAAAATAATCCAACTTCATGAACTTTGTGGGACTTGTGGGAGTCAAACTAGTGGCACCAGTGGCACCTCCCAGACAGGCTCCCGGTGCTCTTGGTTCTGCCGCAGTTTCTTCTCCCCGCCTCGACTCAAAGTTCACACCCAGTTCACTCAGACAGGATATGATGCTGCCCATTGGACCAGCAGAGAGCTGCGTTTACCCTCCTTTTCTGCCAGGCTCATGAGATTATTTATAGCATGAATTCATCAAAAGGGATGATCAGTTAAAAAAAAAAGTCTGGAAACACCCACAAATTAAAACTGATCACGTCTATTTTATGCCTGAAAACGATGGTTGCAGATCGGAGGTCAGCGTTGTTGACATCACTTCACTGGATCACTGTTGATTGGAGGATGATGGAGGGTAAGAGGTGTTATAGATGATAATGATAGCAGCTATATAGAGCTAAATATTCATTATATAGACTTTGTTTTTAATGGATGTAATCTTTGTGTGCACATTTTTTGTTCTCACTGTCGGTCCTGTCCACACTGGATGTGAAGAAATCTCTGCCTGAAGTGTTTTTAACACAACAGATGAAGGACAGAGGTTTGGCCTGCAGTCTTTTTAACGTGAATGTCTCTTTTTTTGTTGCCCCTCCCCAACTGCCTTTCAACAAAGAAACTGAAATATAGTAAATGTTGCATGAAATGTTCCTTTAAGATTTGTCTTCATGTTATAATGAAAAATAGCTTGTCGCTACAACTTGGAGAGTTAAATATTTACATCCAAAATGCAATAATTACCCTAGCACTCATTACATGGACACATTCCTGTTGGTAAATAGATGTTGGCTCATGTTCTCTTGAAGATCCCTATCAAATGTCTTAAGATACATGAAACATTTATTGGAATAATAACTATGTCTGACATTTCTGCAAATAAAGTTAGAATTACATGTACTTCTTTGGCATTTTTATAAAACCACGATCATTGTCTCTGCAAACGTGTAAGTTGCACAGTTAGTGGTGTGAATGTACACATTTAAAGTGAGATTCAAAGACAGTTCAGAGAAACGTTCCCCCTTCAGCAGATAAATGTGAAAACAGCCTTCTGGTGTCAGACTCTGCACATGAATCTTCCTGCACTTGAAGGCCAAACAAGTAAGACAAAAACAAGCAAAACACATATTGCGTTGAGTTGAGGGCACCTTTGACATACTTATCACAGTTTGTTTACTGGTCTTAATAAACCACATTCTAACACTGGTTTTACTACTAGCCAAGTGGATGATCCTAAAGAACTGAAAATGATATAAACTGACCTGCTTGGATATTTTTGGACTTGCTGCTAAACAGATCCTGCTGTTGGTGCTGGTCTCCATACTCTGGGACAATATGCTTTACATCTGATGGGCTTTCCTTATGTTTTGCTTAATTGATTACAATTACTCTCTTTTCCTTTCTCCTGCCTTCTGTCTTTGCTACATGGACATATTTACATTGTTGTGTTATTACTAGAATGCATGTATGCATTTTATGCAGTGACATGGTTGGTATTATCTTTCTTTTGTTGGTGTTGTTTCACTAAAATTAAGTGAACTAAACTAAATGAAAGATTGTTACAGATATTTCCTGTTTTCCCTGTGTATATTGTGTTTAAATGAATAAAACACACACACACACACACACACACACACACACACAGGTTTATTACAGGAGAGGAATGTTGTCAGGAAACAAAGGGATAGACATGGGAAATGATATTCAACAAACCAGTTACTTCTGTGATGAACCTGTAGCATTGAGGTTCTCCTTTGGAGCCTTAAACCGCTTTTTTAAATTAAATTATATTTGACTGATGATTGCTGTGTACTTGCTGCCATGTTTGCTGCTGCATTTACTGAAAAAGTCTGAGAAAACACAGCCAACTAAAAATCCCCACGTCTCCCATCATCTCCCATTAGTACAAATGGCACACTAGTATGTGGGTTTGTCTTCATAGGAAATTAAATATAACATGAGCAGGTCATATTAGGCCTTATTGGCATCAACTTAGAGACAGAGATCATTTTAAACTGTGCTGTCAGGCTGTATGACAGGACTGTACCAGAGGCTGTTAGTCTCCTAAAACACCAGAGGAGACAGTAATAGTACAACACAATGGCACAAATGATCTGTACATCTGTACATCTGCAGAGATGACAATAAAACATTGAATCTTGAACCAAGAATTGATTTTTAGCAATTAAATGATGAAACAAAGAACTGGATGCAACAGTTTGATATTAGCCCACTCTAAGTTTAATTTCAACATGCCCTTAATAACTTGCACATGTTGGAAGAGAAAATACTTTATGTTGTTTAGGTGAGATGAAATATTAAGTTTCACATGTTATTGGCCCTACGATGATTTAAATACCTTAGTTTTTATTAAAGAGAAAGGAACCTTTTTAAAAAAACCTGGGACAGAAGATAAAGGTCTTTGTTTGATTTGAAGAGACTGCGTTCTTACATTTTTATCTAATGTTTCACCTCTGAAACTGTACTTTTAGTCTCTATATCGGCATGACACATAGAAAAGTCAAGAGAAGAGAACAGAGCAGCCTGTCCTCTTGAAGTGTTGACATTTTGGAGATTTTTTCAGCTTTAGACTTCTCCCACTATAATCACCAAACTCTCAGCACCTTAGCACAGAGAGGCAATAAAATGACTTAAGGTAAAGGTTTCCATGAAATCAATGACACTTTAATTCTTATTGATCACTTAAAAAGCATCCCTAACTGCAGAATTACATTGTCTCAGTCTCTTTGTATTGTCAGTGTAACGCACTTCTGTGCATTAACTGTAATTACCAGATGGAGCAGGGTCAGCTGGAAGTGGGCTGGTCAAGATGTAGGAGGACTTACAGGAGGAAAGGCTGTTATTTCACCTCCATTATCGTTGCTCTTTTGTGATGGAGTGCAAGACTGAGTGAAGGTTTGTGACCAGTTTTGACCAGTTTTTGTGTAGAGTTGATTTAGTTGCGTCACACAACACCTTCACCACTGATTCAGAGACAGTGATTTTTAAGGGACGATCTAGGCTAAATTTAACTTTGGAAATAAGCTGTTTGGAACACTGTCAACCTTAAAATTACAAGTGGACTTGCAAAGAAGACACATGACAAATGATTTTATCTTGAACCTTATTGTTCAGCACTTCTGACATGGTTTTCACATCACCATCTACAATTTAATCCTTAACCCACACCAAGTCTTCATTTTGAATTTCTTAAAGTGACAGTACAGGAATGCCTTTTACAAATATATGAAATCTTCTGCATTTCATTTCAAAGGATTTCACACGATGATTATTCCAATCATTGTCAGATAAATAACTCTGTTTTCCTGGTGTCTGGTGTGACATTAGTGTGCTGGTGCACTGGAAGAGATGTGTCTAACATTAACCAGCAAAGACTACAGCGTAGAGATTAGACTACAGCACCTGCGGCAAGAGAAGGAAGGAGGCTGTGGTGTCATAAGTGTGTTTGTGATGTTTATGTAATTACTGTCACTGCCAGATGGGGGAGACAAAAGTCCCGCAGTATAGCTTTAAGAAATATTTTACACTTTAAAACATGCATTATTAGGTTATTAATGAAATGATGTTTGAATAAAACTACCTTAACTGTCCACACACTGGCTTATTCAGGGGCTTCCAACCATATCACACAATGATTGCTCAGATAAACTGGAACTGTATGTTGAAAGTTTCCAGTATTCAATCCCTTTAATCATTGGCATTACTGAGAAAAATGTGTGTTTTTTAAACTGGGCTGCTGATGAAGATGATCGAAAGTTCCTTAAAAAGTCAGTAAGTGGAGTAAGTGCAGTAAGTGAGTTGTTTCATTACTAGCTGTTTCTAGACATTGATGAGATTTTGGAGCATGGAACGTGAACTGTCACTGATGTAAAGGTTATCTAAAAACAGTCCAGGCTTTTAGAGGTGTGACTCCTGTTTTCCTGAACGTCACCTCCTCTGAATTTCCTCCTCAAAGATCTGGCACTACAAAATGCACAACAACCTCCTGACAATGGCAATATCCGAGGATGGGTCACCTGTTGCATCCTGTACAGCTCTGTGGATGTGTGATTTCACAGCCCTGTTACTATACCTGTGTGTAGGGGCTGCCTTTCCTTTAGCTGTCTACGATCCACCAAGACAATAAACGTCCAGCACACTGCCACAATAAAAACAAACTGTACCACATGCAAAAGCTATTAGACTCATCCAATGAGCCCCAGTGGACACTTTGATGGCTGGTATGCTAACAATGTATGACGTGCGTCGTCCGCTTGCTGTGGAGGTGCGGAGAGGTTCACATGAGGGCAACATCTTATTTACTGTGCTGAACGTTAGGAAACAACCAGCATTAAGGTGGGGTCCTTTTGTCATAACTGAATAACAATTCTTGTATAACATACTGGCCTTCACGGTTAGAAGTCTAGGTTGTAATATAATGTAATATGAGCTGCTGCTGTAAGTAATTTTCAGTGGATTGATGTGAAGTTGAGCAGCCAAAAGACATCATCTGACAGCTAAATCATCTGATTTTTTTTCTGAGCTTTGCTGTGCCAGCACCACCTTCTCTGGCTGTCAGTGGTTTTGGATCCATTCCTCTTAAGTAGTTTTAGGTTAGAATTCCTCATGGACAGTATAACCTGTGATAGATTGACATCTTAATCAAAATACAAAAATCAGTTGATAAAGACATGCAATCACTTTTAGTAAATGAGTTTCAATGCACGTATTGTGTTGGTCTTTCTTCAGTTTGCAGTGTAAGTTTGTGTGCAAGGACTCAAGGATATGTTTTGGCCTTTTTCTATCAAAATATGTTGTCAGCTGCTTTGGCAGTACGTCATCACTACTAAACTGCAGCAGTTTGTGAGAGCAGTGTAACGGCCAAGAGCTGCTGTGGTGGCAAATGTTAATTTTACCCCTGTCTCATGAAATCACACAATAATTATCTTGTCATCTTGAAACATCAGACTGAGTTTTCTCATGATTAAAGACCCAAAAAGCTCTTTTTTCCTCTACTCTGGAAAACAGAGATCAGTTTAGGTTGTTCCACATGACAAAAATTTGTTTATGGGGTCTTTTGACTGGTTTGAAGTGGGTGAGGCTCAGCTGGACAAAGGTTATGTCACGTACCTCTGTGCACCAGAGGGAAAGATTTAGCAACATTTAAATCTGACTCAGATGACAGTTGTGGGGATGTTTAAGCTTTCCTGGGGCACTGTCCATGAAACCATATAAAACCACATATATACACGACCTGATTCAAATGTGAAATTTAAATAATCTCAAGTGCAAAACACCTCTTCTACCTGTATATTTGCTTATTTGTTTCTAATGATCATTTGCTTACCTTCTCTGTTTATATCTTTTTTTCGCAGTCTGTTTATTTTTGCTTTATACATCTCCTAACTCCTACTTGCTACTGTCAACTCCATGAATTTTCCCTTGTGGGACAAATAAAGGAATTCTTATTCTTATTCTGATGATGCAGAGGAGTACAAGTACAAGCTGTCATTACAGCTTGTCATCTGTCACACACAGATGAGGAGTTATAAAGTCTTATAGCTTGATGATCACAATTTTTCTCAAAACAATTAATTATGTTGGAAATTACCTGATCATGAGTCAATTTGCCAAATGTTTAAAACAGTTAGATTTGAAATGTTACAGAAAATCAAGCATAATACACTTTCTAAAGTTATCAACAGTGTGTTGTCAAAAACTGAGCTGTCACAGCTACACAGCAAGCCAGTTAAGCCACAAAAAGCATATTTATCATCTGAAACCAAACTAATGTCTTTGTTATAGCCTGCAGAGGCTTAATCTGAACTCATCACAACCATTTGTGGTCACATTAAGATAAATTGTGATCTCGAGTAAATGGGAAAATGCATTTTTCCTAAATTACAGGCAATAAATCAAAAATCAAAATGAAATAACAATTTAAATGGCAACATAGATGTGAAGATTGGATGAGTTTTGAATGGATCCTTTAGTCACTTTAATGTCTCAATAATTCCTTTGCACCTACATCTCAATGTAAACATAAACATATGTACATATAACATATGTCTGTCTTATCTGCTTTGTTGTTTTCATCTCAAATCTGTTTCATTCACTTGTTTGTTTAGTTGTTTTATCCCAATTTAAAAGCCTAAACAGTTACAGGGGCTGCAAATTAGCTTCAGCTCAATTATTACATCTGTTGCACTACTTCTTCCAAACTGTACTATGTTGAATGAAAAGATAAATACATTTGTTATGATGAGATTATTTGGTTGAACATGTACAACATTGTCCTCTCCTCTGCAGAGGTTGATTGCCTGCAGTTCGTGATTTACTCCAAATCGTTTACGTTTTCTGTAGATCTTTTGGGCAAGCGTCAGAATAAATGCAATGTCCAGATTTCATACCTCTTGTTACAGAGAACCAGAACAAAGTTTCAGGGATGACTGGTGCTCTGCTTGTTCACATTGGCTAAAAGAAAATGTTTAGAGAAGGGTGGAGCAGGCCCTAAGTGCAACACCAAGGTCTTATCTTGTTTCTGTAGAAAGTCTATGTGAATATTGCAAGATGTTTGAGATAAGAGTTTGATCTGAGGTGCGTCTGTGTGACAACAGGTCTTGGAGAGATTCAGTGCTTCAACTGTAGTTTACCTGCCTTGTAAACCTGCATTCCCAACCTTTTCCCAACCTATTCCTAAGCCAAAAGGTTCAATGAGCTAGGGATTAGGATGAGTTAGGATCATCCTATTTACTAGAGCATTGAACAATGTTTCCATTTTTTTTTTTAAGATTTTGAATCCAAGACACCTGAGATATTCTCCTGACTACCAGTAGTTCAAATTTGTCCTCTGTGAAGGACATTTTTAAACCTGAATATCTCCCACCCACTTTATACTACTAAATTAACTCCTTTTGCTCTCTACAGAGGACATTTAGGGCTTTTAAATGATACCAAATGTGAAGGGGTGCGGCGTTGGTACCTTACAAGGATTGGGGAATTTTTAAAAAAATGTATTTTTTCCTGGTAGTCAGGAGGATATAAATTAATCGCCCTATTCTCTGTAGAAATTGACTGCTGCCCATAGTCAGAAATGAATAAACTCCCTGGAAGCAACAGTCCTTCTTTGCACCTTGTCACACTTTATTACTTACATATAGCCTCGGTAAAGGTGAATGGACGTGGACTTTACATAAATAAGTTAGAAGTAATGTATAAGAAATTGAAATAGTTACCTCAAATAATAAACAAACTGTGTAAATAAAACTTGTACATGGAAACAAGCAGTGACAGTTCAACAGTATGAAAACATTATTCTGACAGTAACCATGTTTGTATCACTAATGGTGTTGAATAACTTCCTGTTTATGATCCATTTTTAAGAGCCCATTTGGACAGTGATGGATGGTGCAGATCTGACAGGGTTGTGGAGGTACATCAGATAAAGGTTGGGATCTGCTGCTGAAAGGCTCTTTGGATGGAAGTGTCCGCCAAATCTTTGTACAAATCTTTCTTCTAGACGTGCACGTTTTAGATTTTTCAGAACGAGTAACTGCTGCAGATGTCAAGCACACATGAATAATACAAGGAAAGGCTTTAAGAGGCTCCAGCCAGTGAATGTTTGCCTATGGGAGCTTGTTGTAGAATCAGTTTGACATCTGAAGACTCACCATCCAGCAGCGTCCAACATTCAACAGGCTGCATCTACTCTGAGATCAAACCCATCTAGATTACAGTCCTGCAGCCAAGCTTTCAACAAACAAAGGAAATGGCACATTACACCATCCCTCTCTCTGAAAAGTTGCACTGGAGAGAAAAAAACCCTCTCCAGTTATTTAACAAATACAAGTTTATTTGAAGTACAGACAAGGAAAAATGAAGGGCTTTTTTTCAAGGCTTGCACTCCATATGACAGCAATTTGGGGGTATTGTGTATTTTGGCCCAAGCGTGTGGTCTATGATAGATGACAGGAGAGAAAATCACAAGCCGCTGGCTTGAGCACAGACATGCAAATTGCTTTCAGCTGATTGCCGTATTCTGCTTGATATTTATCAAGTGGATTACAGTATGCCTCTTTATTTACAGCCAGGAAGCAGCTGATCAATTCCTCTCAAGGAGGAAGGAAAGCGAGCTGATGTTTTTCCTCCGCTGGGTGAAAGTAGAAAACCCAAGTGGTCAGTGAGCACTGTAAAATTAAGTGTGTACTCAATTGCATCTTGTTTTACCACACCGAAATAGACAACATCCAGAAATACAGATGTTTCAAGACTATCCCAAACCCACACAGATATTGTTTTGTGCCGAAATTAAATTTGCAAAGAACACATCTTACAGTACAAGCTTACAAGTCATTATACAGCATTTAAACCTGCAATAACTGATTTTGTGGTCATTTAGACACAGTGGAAACAAATGAACACTGACATATTATTACCTTCATTGTCGACATGGTGAACACTGACACTTCCAGCGGTCATAGAGTAACATTATCATTGCTTTAGAGTTGTGTTTCTGGTCATCTGGTTAATGTCGCTCCATGATATTCACTCTCTATTAACTCTGTTTTTGGTCTCAATGAACTCTTGATGGAAATATCTTGATCTTTAGCTGCTAAGTGCTCCACTCTGTTCCCCAGCTGGTCTGTGACTGTGCCTGCTGCTCGGTGCTGAGCAGGTAGCGTGCAGTGTCTTTTCAGAGCTTTTTCTCTGACAACATCTGCCTGCCTCGTTCAACAACAACACTGTTGCAGGTCGTGCAGCTAAACAATGAGCTGAAGATGACCAACCCCCTTTACATGAAAGTGGCTCCACAAGACATTTTGGCTGAAGTTTTTGCCACAAACAGCAGCTTCACTAAACATTTCATTTTGTTTGTATTTTCATGTGCATTTATTTATTGAATGGAAAACTAAATCTTTTGGTACCTTAGGCTGTAGCGCAATGAACGACTACTATTTTTTTGTGTTTTTTGAAAACAGAGACTCTGTTGTTTTGAAAGAGAAAGAAAGAATTAATTAAACACAAAAATGATTTTCTTTGTCCTGTTGCATTCATTCAAGATCTTTAATAACTCTTAGAAGCAGTGTTTCTTTTCTACTGTTTATAGGAACCACAGATGGGGGACAAATTAAAGGAAAGACCAACGTAACTTAACTTAAGCAGAAAGTAAAACTGGTCATTCAGCGGAACGATCATTTCCAAAGCTTTTTTTTTTGGTCTTACATAAAGTGCCTTTGTTAAGTGTTGGACCACTGCGAACTGCCAGAACAGCTTCAGTGGTATTTATTTTAAAAGTGGAGGGATGATCACTATACTTACAAAAGGTATTCACTCATTTGTTATTTTGATAATGGTTTTGGAGGATAACATCTTACACAAATGGCCAAAATCTCTCAACAGTGTTCAGCTGGGTTCAGATCTTGTGACTGTGAGGGTCACAGCGCATGGTTCTTTGTGTCCCGTGTGGAAACATCTGAATTTGTTAAATATTTTCTTTTCATTGTACACATGAAGTGCAGTTTATTGGTCAGTTTTATAATCTCCTCTATTAATCTGAAGGGAGCTTTATATATTCTCAATAAGTATCCTTACTGAGCTCAGTTTTGGCTTTAAAGTGAATTGAACCTTGCATTAGGGATGTGATGTCTAAAAGTCTAAGATTCAGAAAATATCTCAGCTTATTCCATTTTGATTTGGACTATTTTTGTGCACCTCCCCATGATTTTATGAATCATTGGAGTGTCCCTTGCAACCAAAAATCTGAACTATCCATTAGCAAGATACTTTACAGATCTGATCTTTAGCTGAATCTGACCTCTCACCTCCTTTTACACTGCTAAAGTGAATGTGACCCCCTCAGCCTCCCAGAGGAGATTTTCTTTGGCCAGCACATGATTTGTGTTTTGTCTCTGTTGCCGATGACAAACATGTGCATATGCGCAAAGACATTTGAGAGAGAATTTTTTTTTCCTCACTGGCAACTTGTGAAATCAAATAAACAAGAAGCAGAAGGTTTAGTCCCATTTCTGTAGGCACAGCAATTTCACAGCACTACAAATAACAGCAGAAATATGACAATAATACACACCAGGTTCAATTTCATGTGCAGAACAAATTGTTGTAGCTCTTTGTGATTTAATTTAGCTTCAGCTTTGCCTCTGATCAGGATCCAGCTCTTTACGTCAGCTCTGGATATGTTAGAGGACTCGGGTCAGTGTCAAAGATCAGCTACTTACTCAATCAGGTAACCAGCTCCAGGAGGAAAATTACCTCCTTCCGACCACTTGCACTCACCTGCAGTGACCCGGAGCAATCAGAGGTGAATGGGGCTCCTAATCACGGAAAACCCTTTAGGTCAGTACAGGCACACCCCACCGTAGCCCACCCAACCTCCTCTGACACCGCCTCCCCCGAGAGGCCAGCTCTGAGTTCAAGTGTTTAAACTGTCACATCAAATAGGTTCAACGTGGAGATTACTTGTGCAGGACGCATTGTGTGTTTAGAAGGATGCCGACTGCAATATCCTGACACGCCGTTGATCCTAGCAGCTCTGGGTGTAGAGCAGGGGGACTCGGGCTGTGTCAAGTAGAGGTGGCTGGTGCCAGGCACGCTCGCACTCTGATCAGCCTGGGGAAGTGTAGAAGGTGGGACAGGAAACAGAGGGTTGTTTTTAGCTAAAGAGCACTGGAAAGGATCTATAACCTGGAGCACAACCAGGACTGTTTGTTTTGAAATTCAGCGGGAGTGTGTAACAAAAAGAGTGCAAAGGGAAATGCTTTGGACTGGATTTGAAGACATGGATGGATATTTAGCTGCGAATGCATGCTGGTGTTTGTGTTTCATGCACCCTTAACTGTGGAGGGCCAGAGCCTGAGCTTTTGAAACCATGACTGCTTAAAATGTGGTGTGTGCTCCGAGTCACTACATTACAGTACAGTACAGTGTTTTTCTTTGGTGAACTGTGCCAGCACTCTGACAGCTGATGAATGAGCCCACATCTTGCTCCTCCCACAGATCTGTGATCATTTGCAGCATGCAGTGTAAATGTCTGTGCACTGTGAATGCGTAAACCTACCTCACAGGAAGGTCCACATATTATCACTTTATCTATGGTTGTTTTCAAATATGCACAACAAACACGGTTCATGTCATGGAAAATACTGTACCTGCACTACTAATCATACCACTAATCACATTCCCTTTAGCCTCAGTTCAAAGTCATGTTTAGTGGTAACTGTCAAATATGAGCATGCCAATGCTCTCTCAGATTGTGAACAAAGGCAGTAAACACCATACCTGCCGAATATTGCAATCGTTAGCACTGTCACTGTAAGCTTTTAGCATGCTAACATTAGCATTTAACTCAAAACACTGCTGCTTAGTATGGTCTCAAGGAGCTGCATTAGACTATGTCTGCAATCTCTCCCCCATACTTAGTCTGCTTACTATATAATGCGCCATATTTTTTGTTTACCATTTTATAGGTGCCCTCAAGTACCCTTTAAAAGATCCACTGTGGAGCTAAAAAAGTGTTGTCATTTCCATGTAAACACAAGTGGGAGAAGTTTGCAAGGTTTTCTGCCAGAAGTCAATCTCTGAACCCATCAACTAACTGTCTAAAAACAGTTTAGCCTCTGGGGACACCAGCCATTATATACTAATAAATAGCTAAAGTGTCATTAGACGACAGCCAATGGGTTGATGTAAGTGGCTACTTTTCGGCCAGTGTGTGCGTCCTCTTTTTCTTTATTGTTTCTCTGCATGCAACCAAAGGCTGCTTAAACATGACTGGTCAATACTTTTTTGACTGCTTTCTGCCAAGAGTCCCAGAATGCAAAGCTCCATTGTGTGACTGTGGATTCGTCAGTAATAATGCAAAATGATCAGGATCGCTAAGTGTCTGATATCTCAATTTATTTAAAGTGTTTATTTGCTTCTTAAAGGTGAGTACAGCATCAGAGACAGATGATAATTCATTGTGAATTTGTCACTCACATTCTCATTTAATCCTTTATTTATATACATAACACTGACTAATGCAGCTTTTAGTACAGTTGGGCTTTTTGAGTCAATATTTCTTTCCACCCTTGGCTTTACCTGGACCACCAGCTGACTCCAGAGGAGATCTGCTTCTTCCAGCAGATGTAACAAATGATACTTGGTGGGCCACCGCTGTGTGGTTCTGTCAGAAACCCCATCTGAGATAATACACGATGCCCTCGCCTGTACGCTTATCACTGATTCGTCAGTTGGATTGGCTTGTTTCACAACTGGACAGGAAGTGTGCTAATCTGTAACCCGATCCAGGGGAAGGAAGAAGTCAGGAACCAGCCTTCAGTGCTTTCACCAATCGTATTCATCACCAGCGCCGGGCCGAGGCTCATTTAGAGAGGGAGCACAGCTTAACTAAACATCTTTTCCATAAAATAAATGCTTCCAGGTTACTCACAGTCCAGGTTCCACTCAGAGGAGCATCTGATCTCAATTACCAGGAATGCTATAGGAAGCAGCGGGCCTCGGCCTGCAGCCCGCGCCAACTGCTCCATGGCAACCAGCAGCACATCTACAAGCCCTGCGCAGATAGGAGTCCTTTTCAGGCACTTGTAAGGCGGGAAATGATGATTTGATAATTAGTTCCTGATGCCTCTCATTCTTTTTCATATCAATCATGTCTAGGAAACAGAATGTAGCTCAAATACAGTTAGTTGTTTGAAGATGCAGTGGTTGGTCGGTTAGTATACTGAACGTCCACTGAAGACTGGAGTGCAGATGTATGGATGCCCACAGTCCAAACAAACTTCAAGAATAAACATCAGAAAAACCGATGGAAAGAAAAGGAAACCCCCAAGAACTGATAGTTATGGGCATGGTTTCGATGAAAATATCACAAATGTAGGCTGTGGCTGTGCTAATGCAGTTTCCAAGAAGGATTGGTTTTAGAAGTGAGTTCTCTTTAAACTTGAAACACATTTCTTAGGAAACTAAAAACATTTGAGCAGCAGAAGGAATAAAATTTGTGTTCTGCATCCTCATTTACTCAAACATCTTTTTCAAAGAAATTTTACTTGATGTTTTACTTTACAAAAAAGGGGCGCCCCCCCTATATTAATGTGGTCAGGGCAGGGTGACAGGAACATGTGGGATAGCACCCAAATGCAGATTTGTGAGGCAGAGCTGGTGCAGTACAATGATTTAATTGAAAAAAAAAACAACCCCAAAACAATCAACTCAATACATTCAAGGGATAGTGAGGCAGAAAAGAGGGCAGTCTTTCACAGGCAAACAAAGTCACCACTGAAGAAGGACAGAGATGCAGGTGAGGAGCTAGGTGTGTATTTGGGTGGGCATTCAGGTGAGGAGGACAAGCCCGAGGACATCTGGTGGATACGTAGAGAACAGCACTGATGAGATGAGAAAAACAGAACTGCCTTCAGAGGAGGGACAAAGAGACATACTGTGTGACCAAAATGTCAAATGGACAACTTGGAGAACCTTATTTATTTATGTTTTGTCCACACATATAGTACTCATTAGGCAGGCTGAAGTAATGAAAGAAACAAAAAAACAAAAAGAAAGAAACAAAAACAGGCAGAAAAGAAAGAAGGGGAATGACAGCAACATATACAGAAACAAGAGCATGTGATTTTTATTTATTATTTACTATGAACAACAAACAATGCCATCTTATTATCACCATCACTGTTTCATCATAGGGATAAATTCAGTCTTAAAATAAAATACCATTCACCACGAGCATCTGGCAGTAGTTTCAAGAAGATTGCAATCAGACAATAAAATAGTACATAGAGAGGGCAGGTCAAACCTGCTGCAGTTTGTTTGTTGTTGATGGATGGATTTATGAATCCAATTTAAAAAAAAACACCACTTCAGATGCCATCAACCATTTTTTCTTTTATTCATGTTTATGTAGACATTAAGAATGGAGTATTATCACATAAATGAGCAGATGTTAAAATATCCATTGAAAAAACACTAAAACATGCAAAATCATAACACCAGACTGCAACTGAGAAAATGAGCAGATCAATGACCCATAGGTTGAGGACAAGTCAGGGAAACTCATTAGTATTAATAATATAAAAACTTTAAATAAAATCCTTCACCATTTGATCTTTTAGGTATAATTATACTATAACACTAATATACTTTTTTAAAAAAATATATTTTAATGACTTTTACTTGTAATGAAATACCTGTTGGTACTTTAAGAAAACATTTCTACACGGTCACTGTCAAACTGAACAGACATATTCTCACGTTGAAACTTGTTAAATATATTTAAAGCTACAATTGTTTCTGAGTGTCACTCACTGTTTTTTGTTTAAAAAAAAAAGGAAGGAGGAAAATTATAAGACGTCTGTATAGTTTTGGGAACATATAGAACCCACTGGATCGTGTATTTGTCCTAAAGCCTCTGGGCTGCGCACAAACACACCCTATAAGCCAAGCAAGCAATACAGCAAGTGACAAGAAGCTGAGCTCATGTGGTTCTGAAGTGGTTTGTGAACCACAGCAAATCTTGAGGATGACAGGATGTGGAAAAGAAAACCTTATATCACCTTGTGGTATGACAGGACAGATCAGCTGGGCTGACAGTCTCCAAGACAGGAGACTTTTATATATTATGGATACAGCTGATGGCACTTGAATCACACTTCCACTGGTAACAAAACATTTAAGCAACTAAGTGAGTTATTTCTCTTTTTTTGTAAAAACATATTCAGTAACATAAACTGCATCTTCAGAGAGCTGAGCTGAGGTCTGCAAAGTTTACAAGCTGGACATGTTTTGGTCAGGATTTGACTTATCTCCATGTGGACTCTGCAGACAAGCTAGTCCTAAAATTGCTACAGTATGCAGGAAATTACGCAGAAGAGTTACTTCAACACTGAAAAATCTCACATAGGTTTGGCTCAGATGATGTCTCTGTGGGAAGGTATCAAACATCAGAACCTGGCAACTCAACTGCATTGTTTTGGTTGCTGTTAAAAGAAGACAGCCTCTTTGTTCCCATTTATCCATCTTTTTCTTCCTATATTCCCAAAAAAAGCACAAATGAGATACACTGCTAGGGACCCACCAGTGTCTCTGTGTTGTTCCTGTGATGGACTGTTGGCCACTGCAGGGTGTCAATGAAAGGTGGATGTTTTGCTCCCTGGAGCAGCAGCACTTCAAGCACTGTCAACTATTGTTTCCAAGTTCAAGAACGAGCTCTCAATCTACACTTCTAAGCTAACATGCACAATCACTCGTTTAATTGCCTAGGAAAAATTCAATTTAAACATCTGCACTTACATGGCAACTAGAAAAACTCTGATCTGATGAGGAATCCAATGTGTACTATTGGAATGTCCAGGACAGCTACTACATGGATTGTGGTATTGTGGTGAGACTGTATACTCTATATCTGTTCATAATACTATTTCCAGGCCCAGTGCTTCCTAGTCTAGGGTGAATTAGGTGAACAAATATTGAATCTTTGACACAACTGAAGTTGTAGATGTAAATACAGTTTTATGTCCTCAAAACCATGGAGAGGTTGAACATTTTGTGCAGGATGCAACTCTATAAATTTCATTATCCCGCACACATAGAAATTATTATTTTGGTGTCTAGAGCACAAAAACATTTAGCAGGTTAAGCATTTATAAACAGAATGAATAAAATGACGTGTTTATCAGCATCACCACAACATCAGAATGCCTCAAAATGATTTGCAAACTACAAACAGGACAAGAAACAGTGGAATAGTCCTTTAGGCAGTCCTGATGAAGACAGCTGCAGACCTAAACAAAGTGAGATAACACAGAGTTCACCATGTGTAAGGTTAGAGGTCACACTGTCCTTTCTGACATCTTATTTAGCAAAGACAAGTAAAAAATAACAAAAAAGGCCTGATGTTATAATTATTTTCCAGTAGGTGGGGATAGAGCTCTTGTGAATTTTCCTTTTTTGTTTCTCGGTACTGTAGTCGTTTGAATGAAACAATGTTCAACAGCAACATTCATCGTACAGAAATCAATCAAATGTACTCTAGATGGGTCAAAATACCGCCCTGACAACAATTTGTGCACAACTTCTGTTTAAAGAAATGACCAAAAGATCGAGATTATGTGGTACCACAGTTTCTTTAATATCTATTCAAGACCAAATAGAGGAAGTAGAGGAAACTGTGTTGCTACCCTCAGCTGATGTACTGGAGCCTGTCAGACCATATCACACAGTCTTAGACTTCTGTCAAGAAACCACACACTAACCAAAATTCATTGAATTCAGTCCTCACAGAAGAAACCACGTGGGGGAATCATGAAAGGTGAGTCATTGATTATCACCAATTAAACACCTGTGACTGAATTTAATGCTTTACAGTATTTGGAGATAATATTCAACTGTTATTATTTTTTCTAGAGTTTAACATCTGCTCCATCGGGGTGTTAATTAACCTGCTGCTGCTGCAGAGTTCACCAAGTGCTGGAGACACAAGTGTTGGTGAGTAGTAATGACATGGGGCCCTTTGTTTTTTTCTTTCCCTTTCATAAGGTTTTTGTAGAAAACTGAGATTCTGTGAATATTTTCTCTGCCAATGTTGCACCATGTCATGTTGTCCGCTATATACTGGGCTTGTATGGTGGGCTGCTGCATGGCTATTTCTTTGAAAAACTGGTTGTTAAAGTCACAGCTTTTTGGTCTTAAACAATCCTGAAAACAGCCTGAGAAGTGACCCAGGAACAAAAATGTGCAGAATCTAAATGTCATCAGATGCTTCTTTCTTTCACCTGTTTTAAGACTGAATGTAACTTATTAGTTTAAGATGCCATTTGCTCAAAGTAACATCCATGCAACAGCACCCCTTGTGGTCATATACATCAGCATGAGTTAGATGACTGGGAAACTCTAAATACCATGATCAATATGCTAGAAGGAGGTTGGTGGCACAGCCATTTGGTCTGATTTAATTAAGTTCAGCTCACCTTATTTAACTTTAATATAATTATTTCAAATACTGCCTTGATTTGCAGGGTGTTACCTTGTCTAAGCCGAAAACGAGTGAACTTTGGTACAGAGTGTAATGCAGATCATACTGTTGGGGAATAGTGAGAGAAAGAGGGACTGTGCAGCAATATGTAATGCAATGGTGTAATTCAGACAGAAGTAGAACTGCAGAGCTTCTACTGTACATATACACATCAGTACTATTTGAAACAACATTGTGTGTTCCTGTATTTTCTCCTTTTTGCAGCTTAGCTCTATGTGTTGTTCATGTACACATGCTTTTCTGTCATCTCATTTACTGCTCATGAGGAAGGAAAAAAAAACCCAGTGTCTCATTATCTCATTAAACTTCTGCAAGTGTGAAGGAGCAACAGGAAGCTATATAGCAATGGCCAAGAGTGTTAAAGATATGAGGACGCTGTACGCAGCAGCACATTTTTTTTTCCAAAAAGCAACAAATTAATTTGGTAAACCAGTCCCAGTCAGAAAGCTACATGCAAAACACTTCAGTCTTTATTTATTCGTGGTAGTTTCAGTGACTCAGACAGTCACACACATTCATAGCTGAAAGTTGCCCAGTGCAACCACAGTCTGATTTGTAGAGTCTTGCTCATGGAGTTCAGTGGTTGTAGTGACAGTATAGGTTAAGGCTTGATGTATTAACACATGCATTGATGTATAAATGTTTCACCTTTCAGCCCCCCACCCCCCTGCTTATGTTTGGTTTCCCAGGCCTGTTTCAGTATGACTCTGAGTCATTTCATGTTAACTAGTTGCATGTTTCAGCAGGAGCCACTTTAACTCGACCATTAATTTGTACAAAGCAAGACAATCGTTCTCTTTGTTTGCAGTGAATCCCTGTTGTTACTATCCATGTCAGAACTCAGGAGTGTGTGTGAGATTCGGTGTAGACCGTTATCAATGTGACTGCACTCGCACCGGCTTCTATGGAGACAACTGCACTGTTCGTAAGTACAGGATAATGTGCATTTTTGGCATAAATCAATGTGTTCATTAAAGTGTCCACTAAGTGAAGTTTGGACAAATACCTTGTAGCTTCAGTGCTCTGGTTGGCCTGCAGCTTTAAGGGTCATCGCAGGTGAAACAGTCCCTGTGACCCTCTACTAACTTTCTCTCTACCATGAGTCATTCTGAACGAGGATTTTAAAAAACAACCAGGAAATACTAAAGTTTTGACTTATCACTGCTCTGTAAAGCATTCTCAAATTGGTCATTTCCATTAGTCACAATGTTTAAACCCTAAGGTTGTTTATAGAAGTAACATTAAAAAATTGTTGTTTTTAATCTACATGTGTAGCGGAGTTCTGGACCAGAGTTTATCTCATGTTGAAGCCAAGCCCAACTGTGGTCCACTTCATCCTCACCCAATTCCAGTGGTTCTGGGACGTTGTCAACAACTCTTTCTTGCGAGACACTTTCATGAGATTAGTGCTGATAGGTATGTGAAATGCTCAAGGTAATAAAAAAAAAAAGGTCTCAAAGAAGTTACTCATACAGATCAACACCATTTTCCCCTCAGCTTTTCTCTGTAATTTATGGACACAATATGTATTTAAAAAGACAATTTTAATCAGCCTTGAGATATTTAGAGGTAGAGAGGTTGACTAAGAAATACATTGTTGCGTTACTGGTCTCTTTCTTAATGCAGAACAACTTTCAAGAGTGTTCAAGAAGAGATGTATGCAAAAGATTACTTGAAACCACAAAAGGAACTGAGATATCAGACTGAAATAATTATTCAGATTTCCTTCACTAAATATTTCAGAAGTTTCAGTTCGCCTTTAGGTCTCTTGTGTTCCTTGCAACAACTCAGACTAAGAAGAGAATTAAAAACGAAATCTGGATTTTCTCTAAAGGTTTCGTTATTAACAACAAATCTCACCAAAAGAAAAGATGTGTAAGTTTGTTCCTCAGCAATTTAGTCAGTGACACTCAGCCCCAAAACTATGTGAAGCTACTGAAGATCATGAAGTTAATATGTTACAACTACATGGAGAAGAAGAAGAGGAAGAAAAAGATGATGATGAAGTAGAAAAAGATTCAAATATCATTTTTTTAAAAATTTAAACTAAAATCTGGTAACCCATGTTTTGGGTCTTGTGGTATTTTATTTTATTTTATCTAATGGTCTTAACTTCTACCTCCAACAGTAATGCTAAATGGAACAGAAAAATGCACAACGTCAGGTTTTGGTATGCAAAAATATGCACCAACAGGATCAATTCAATCTTGGTTTTGTTTTTTTATGAAACATACTGGCATGGAAATGTATTATATTATGTATGTATGTATGTATTATGTATTAATCCTTAAATCCATATAGTAGTGCATTACATATTGTCACTTTCTCCCAAAGTAAGAAGCAACCTTATTCCAAGCCCTCCGACCTACAATACAAAATATGGATACATCAACTGGGAGTCCTACTACAACATCTCCTACTACACTCGGCTCCTACCACCTGTACCTGCAGACTGTCCTTTGCCCCTGGGAACTAAAGGTGAGACCTACACCACTATACACAGACTAAAATCAAAGTAAATAAATGGTGTTCCTGATAAAATGTTTACATGTTTCCTCCCCTGCAGGTAAACCTGTTCTTCCTGAGCCCAAAGTGCTGGCTGAGAGGTTTTTCAAGAGAAAGAAATTCAGGCCAGATCCACAGGGAACCAACCTGATGTTTGCCTTCATGGCCCAACACTTTACACACCAGTTTTTCAAGACAAACCATGAAGTTCAAGGAGGCTTCACCAAGGCTTTAGGACATGGGGTGAGATACATCAGTCAGCATCACCAGATTAAAACGTTATCAAATAATTGAGCAATACTCAACCTTTCAGGTAGGATTTTGAATTTATTGACAAATTTCTGATCATGCAGGTAGATGCGAGCAATATCTATGGAGACAACCTACCACGACAACTTCAGCTCCGCCTTCATAAAGATGGAAAGTTGAAATACCAGGTAATAAAGAAATAGCTGGAAATTATCATATTTACTGAGAGTTAGATGTTAGATCAGAGGATTAACATCATACTCCTCTAATAGCCAGCAGCTGGTTAGTTTAGCATAGCTTGAAGGCAAACAGCTAACAAGTCTGAAGGTTACAGAATCTGTCTGCCAGCTAAAAGTTCACAAATAACATGTTCCATCGCATTTGTTCAACCTTTACGAAATGTTAAAATTATATTTTGTCTTATTTGTCGTAATTACATGCCGATATTGGCTAAGCTAAGATTTAATAGGTTTGAATAGTTTATTCATTCAAGTACTGTACTTTAGGAAGGACTATTACTGTCATTTTAATGGTATTTTAATTACATTTTTACTTCACTGTGTCAGGACTTGGCTATGGGGCGAGAGCAGGACCCAGACGCAGGCAGGGACAGGGATGCAAAAGCTTTCAACAGTTTATTAGAAGGCTTAGGAATTCAACTCAAAACAAGAAACTCAACTCAAAACCCTGACACACTGTATATATAGTTAGAACTGAGCCTTGGTTATTTGCAGGTTTGGATCATTTTTGCAAAATGTAATTAATAAATAAAAACCCATTATCATAGGTTGAGCTACCTTGTAGTGACTATTTAAAGTTGGCTACCTTTACCAGTTGCAACATTAAAGTGATGTAAGCTTTGTATTGTCTTCCATTCTGCTTTCACATTTGGTATTGAAATGACATTTTAATGCTTGTACTTTTGTACTTTTATTTAGTTAAAATTGCAAGAGTACTTCTATGAACAATTTCACCTTGGTAAAATTATTCTTACTTCTGTACTACTATACTTTTTCAACCACTGCAAGAAACCTAATAGGCATTTGCCCCAAAAGTGCAACCTAAAATGTATCAAAGTGTAGTTTTTCTTAACACTTTTTTAAAATATTAAAGATGAATGACAGGTAGTTTTCGTCACCTTCAAAAAGAGCCAGGCTAACTGTTTACAGCCTTTATTGCTGTGCTAAGCTAAATAGCAGCTCTATTTGGAATAAATTGCTTACATGAGAGTGGTATAAACCTTGTCATCTAGCTCTCTACAACAAAACAAAAAATGACAATTCGCTACCAAGAGTACCAGATTTTACATACCTCTCATACTACTAATAAGCTTTGTCAATCTTTTCAGCTACTTTGGTTTTAAATAATAAGTAATGTTTTGAATGGACTCTGGCTCTGTTGTTTGTGATTAAACACAAAGAGTTGTATCTTATCTGGCTTTCACACTGCCAGTTGACAGTGTTTTATCTTGCTTTTGACATTATTATGATTAGGGAACTTCCAAACCCTCAAACCATCTGTCATGAGTCAACCTGAGGAGGCTGTTTTATCAAGAACTGCTCTGTGTGACGTTTGAACATACATGCAACTGACATGCCTCTCATGACCTGTGTGCAATAAGGCAGACTATGACAGCAATTTGGGTTGGTTGGGAACTGGCAGATCAAACGTGGTATACAAAAGTTTAATTTGCTCAAATATTAACTAAAAGGATTTACGATAAATCATTTAAACCTTTAAAATACTTCTCTGTCATGTATTTAACGTTTCTGTTTGTTCACAGTTAGTAAATGGCGAGATGTACCCTCCTACAGCCTCTGAGGTCCCTGTGCACATGGTGTATCCTGAAAGTGTCCCTCCAGAGCAGCGTCTGGTCATCGGTCAGGAGTTATTTGGCATCCTGCCGGGTCTCACCATGTACGCCACCATATGGCTGAGAGAGCATAACAGAGTCTGTGACATCTTAAAAGCAGAACATCCCACCTGGGATGATGAGCAGCTCTTCCAGACCACCAGACTCATCATTATTGGTGAGGGCTATGTCTCCAATGATGAAATCATTTGCCTTGGTAGTGTGGTTCATAATGGACAAAATGAACAAAGTAAGAGAAAGGAAGATTTTCACTCATTTCTCTAGCAAGGACCACACCATCAATGAGATGCATTTGAACAATTTATTGATGAGATTAAGAATGTAAGCCAATTTTGTGTTGCTGAGTTTAGGGAAGCTTCGAATGGGAATCCGTCGTAGCACCCTGGCACGACGAACCCCCATAGGGCCCTATGGACAGAAAGAAGGAGAGAAAGAACTACAAAAGAAAGGGGTGGGAGGGTGGGTTGTCGAATGCAAGAGCGAAAGAGGGGAGAGAGGGTTAGGAGGGTATTTATAGGGAAGAGATGCTTTGAGGTGTGGTCCTGCTCCTGAAACTGAAACTAATAGCTTCAAATAAAAATAAATTGTTTTACAATTAAAATTCATAAAATATATTCAAAAATAAAGAGTTATACAGTGTTTAAAATGAGAGTAAGAATTTTAAAAGATCTGCACTGCACTGAGAGATTTAATGTAATTGGAGCATGTTAAATTAGATTTAGAGCCTTTACATTAATTAAATGGGTAATGTCTATAGGCCGGGGTACAAGAAGAATTAGTGCTTCAGAATAAACACATCAAATATCAAAGAGGTAGAATAATACTAAAAAAAGAGCAATACATACATACATCAATTATCCAAAAATGAAATTCTGGGAACATCCAGCAGACACTAGCTATCTGACCTGGGGGACTTTTAATTAAGACACAGCAATCCAGAAATGGATTTGGGCATTTCACCAGAGCCTTGAAGGTTAGAGTTAAATTTTGTGTTCCTAATTAATCAATTAATTTTGTAGTTTACTAAAAAATTGAATACAGTGAAAAATTGGACTTTGTTTCTTCTTTTGTCCAACTAACACTCCTATTCCCAACAATGCTCCATTTAATGTCTTTTATATTTTAACTAAGGTTGACTCTGTGTGTGACATCAAGTGATAACATTCTTGTTTTGTCCTCCAGGGGAGATTATCAACATCATTATTGAGGAGTATGTGCAGCATCTGAGTGGTTACCGGCTAAAGCTGAAGTTTGACCCCTCTCTGCTTTTCAACACGCATTTCCAGTACAGCAACCGCATTGCTCTGGAGTTCTGCCACCTCTACCACTGGCACCCACTGATGCCTGACAGCTTTGTCATTGATGGACATGAAATCCCATACTCCCAGTTTATTTACAACACCTCCATTCTCACGCAATATGGGGTGGAGAAACTGGTGGATGCCTTCTCTCGACAGCCTGCAGGACAGGTAGTAGAGTAACTCCTACAGATTATATACAAGAACACACTGCTAATGGTTCAAACCCAGCTGCAGTCTTGTGAGTGTGGCTGCCTTTTTAGATGTGAAGTTAACAGTGGTGGAAAATAACTAAGTACATTTACTGGAGTACTGCACTGAGGGACAGGTACTTTACTTCATTGTGTCATATAACTATGTGTTGCTGTTGATTAGTCACAGGTGGATATGTAAACTCTGGTTGTTGCTCTGCCATTTATCACATTCACTATCTGCTCAGGGTCATTTGAAAGACCATAGACTTTTGTGTGCAGTGCAGACGCCAGTCATGGTGAAACATATAGCACAACATAAAACCACAGCATAACAACTTCCTTAGATCAAATGTGAGACAATCTTCTCAACTATCTCTGAACATCAAATGCATGCAGAGTGTTCCTGTTTACTGAGAATTAAGATATAAATGATAATAGGAAGTGTCGTAATTATTGCCCGCCAAACTGTTATCTGATGGTATTACAGCTTAAAAAAATGATGTTGTTGTAACTGTTTTGTGTTCCAGATAGGTGGAGGTCACAACTCTCATGAAGTAGTGCTCAAAGTGGCAGAAATGGTCATCAGAGAGTCTCGAGCCACACGTGTGCAGCCCTTTAATGAATACAGGAAAAAGTTTAACCTAAAGCCATACACTTCTTTTTATGAATTTACAGGTAAGCAGGAATAATATTGTACTGAAATCTCCTGAAACTCTTTTGCATTACCATACTTTTTTTTCTTTTAAACATGGCATTCAAATGTTTGACTTCAAACCTACTAAGATCACTTTGTCTCTGACATCAACAGCATTTAAACAAATGCATTACTGCAAAATGGAACATTGGAATCGCTTTTTGCAATTATGTCAAGTAGCTTACTTAAGACATTTCTTTTCTCCATTTCCTGAAAATCTTTGTTTAGCTTGTCAGCATGCTAATATTTGTTAATTAGCACTAAAAATAAACTTTAAAATAGCGTAGGCTGATGGGACTGTGCTAAGTATTTAGTGATGAACCAACAGGGCTGATTGACTGACATTGCCATCACTAGAGCTAGGCTGCTATGTGAATCAAAACATTAAAGAAAAGGCATACTTGAGATGACTGAGAATGGTTTAACAGACTATTTTTTGGAGTGGGTAAAGGAAAACCACTCTGCTTGCTTTGTGTGTAATGAAAAGTCACTGTGTGGCTCATGCAGTCTGTGGTGTAACATGACAAGATGAGAGCAAGGGGTTTTTTAACCTTTAAAGTTAATCAGCAGCTTTTTACACTTTCCCAAACAGATGATATAGAAACAGCCAGAGGTCTAGAGGAACTCTATGGTGACATAGATGCTTTGGAGTTGTACCCCGGTGTCCTGCTGGAGAAAACACGGCACAACAGCATTTTTGGTGAGAGTATGGTAGAGATGGGTGCTCCCTTCTCCCTGAAAGGCCTGCTGGGAAACCCCATCTGCTCCCCTGACTACTGGAAGCCCAGCACCTTTGGGGGCGAGACGGGCTTCAACATCGTTAAAACATCCACTCTGAAGAAACTGGTGTGCCTCAACACTAAGTGGTGTCCATATGTTGACTTCCATGTTCCACAAAATGAGGAGGAAGCAAAACTGAAGAAATCATCAACTGAACTTTAATTAATGTTTATTTGCCGTAATCCCAGATTGGATTCATTACTCTTAAATTGAAAAGGGGATTTTCATACAGCATGTGACAATTTAGTAGATTTAACCCTGCCTACAGTCGGTGACACACTGCACGTTTAAGCAGGTCTACCTCTTGAAAATGCAGCTGACAAATCACATAGTCAGATGCTTTTATCCACAGTGATTTACATTTGGAATAATAGTTTCTAGTGCACCTGGTGAAATCAAGGTCTTTGTTACTGTTTAACGGGGAAAATTTCTTTGGACCTCAGAAATTTATTTTAATTTTCCAATGTTTTAACTCAGTATAAATATTTTGTTTTCATGATGGAGGACACTGTACTTTCTTGAAGCCCACCATTACTGTTTAAATGACCTGCTCTAAGTATGTATTTTAAAATGTGAAAAATAAAAGTAAGATAGAGTTTAGGAGATATAAGTGCTATATCTGAGCCGCTAGCCTGACTGTAGCCCGTTGTTACTTTATGTGCAGCTGATGCATGAGTTTTTTTTAACAATTTGAATTAAGAAAAAACAAAACCAGAATACTTAACAGCTCAATGTGACGTGTATGTTCCTCGCAGTGACTTACTGACAGGATGCAGAGGGTGGTGGGTGGTGTGTCACTTTACAAGTGTGAGAAAAGGGCTCACACACCACTGTGGTTTTGTTATTGTTGCAAGTTATTTTGACAGCCTTACATCTGTGTTTCAAGTATAATTTCAGTGGTTCCAACTTTAGATCAGTAGGTAATGTGCTGAGTAGAGCATGACACCAATACTGCTTATGTCATGGGGGTACCCATTGCTGAATGTCCTTTACTATACAGTGTGTGCACTTGTGGTTTTGGACAGATGAAACCATTCGTCCATTCCTGTTGCGCTGTTCTTTAGGATGAATTTATTGTGGATGAAATGGTATGGATGCAAAAAGAACATAAGAGTTTACTACTGTCCCTTTGGTTTGGTCGCAACACATCTAATTTAAATATATTTTGTGTGAAGTTTCCTCAAAGTTATACTGGGGTGGATTCATTTAACTGTATTGTAAACTATCATCCACATAACCATAATAATCACATGCTCAAATGTTTTTAAATGGCAGAGAAGTTGGGTTGTACTGACCCCTGTGGGTTATATTTTTAAGATTGCTGCATGACGGCCCAGTGTGTCACTGCACTTTGGGGGTGTCAGCGTTTCCACTGCTAGATGGCAAAAAACACAAGAGTTTTTGGCCTTTTTCACACGAGACATTTTGACATGTCATAGTATAAAAATCACAGATGGGTATAAAATAAAACTTCTATAAAATTCCCCTTTGCTCCTTCAGTTTTAGGTATCAGGTATTGCCTGTGCTTGTTCATTGTCACACTGTCATGACTTATTGGGACATTTAAATTGAAGTCACTGTTAATGTAACACTTTTTCTTGCTTTTTCTACTGTGACAAGCCAAAATGTCTGCTGAGAAAAATGCCTGTTAATTTTTATAGACTGACCTAAAACTATTGACTGGACATGAACTACATATTAAATGAGATCAATGTTGAAAATGATGCAGCAGTTGTCATTCGAAAGAGGATGGCTGGATGAATTGAGTCCTGATTGTCTATGTCTCAATGCTACACAGCGTTAGCTGTCATCATCCTCCATTGTCCTAGATCAAAGCCAGAAAATGACAGGGTAAAAAAGGTATCACTATGAACTGCTGTGGGCTGACTTTAGAAACAATATAGGGCTGGTAAGAAACCTTGTAGTTTAGGTGCTCTTGTGGTTTCAGCTGGTCCTGCAGGTCGGTCCCGATTTTTAATCAGATTCAACATGTTCTCCCAGGATTAACTGTCACCTGCCAGCTTCCTAACTAAATACAAAACCCCAATATCCCATCAATTTTCTTTAGCTGGTTTGTTTTTCTCCTGGTCCCTTTTGGATTTGTTTACTTGTTTTTCCCCAACTAACCCTAAGAATCAATATGTACATGTGCATTGAGCTCTACATCTTATGTGTCATATAAGGTTGGTCTGCAATATGGGCTGTCTTACATATTATACCTGAAGCTACCACAGTTTTTACATATGCAGTCCTAAATTTGTATAACCAAATGTTTTGGTGGTTATCAGGGAAATCTGGTTTTTGTGGACTTAAAACCTTATTTCAGATCATTTGAAGACAAACTTGCAGACTCTTTCTTTAAAAAGAATATCTATCTATCTATCTATCTATCTATCTATCTATCTATCTATCTATCTATCTATCTATCTATCTATCTATCTATCTATCTATCTATCTATCTATGTCAACTCTACTCAAGGAAGCAACTAACTTCTGAAGCTGTTTATGGAACAAAGTGAGATAAGGACAGATTCAAAACATATAGTTGCCTTGGAGGTTCATAGGAAGTCAGTAAATTTCCTTTGACTATGATTATTTGGGAAACATGGAGTGCATCATTAATTCATTTGCAGGTCACTAGGACTGCCTTCTTTCACTTGCGCAACATAGCCAAGATTAGGAACATCCTGTCCCAAAGTGACGCCGAAAAACTAGTACATGCATTTGTTACTTCAAGGCTGGACTACTGTAATTCCTTGCTGTCAGGTTGTCCGACTAGCTCACTTGAAGCCTGCAGCTCATCCAAAATGCTGCAGCGAGGGTTCTGATGGGAATTAGCAAGAGACATCATATTTCTCCAGTTTTAGCTTCTCTTCATTGGCTCCCTATAAAGGCCAGAATAGATTTTAGAGTCCTTCTTCTTACCTACAAGGCTCTTAATAGCCAAACTCCATTGTACATGAAAGAGATGCTAAATCCGTATTACCCCAACAGCAGGTTTGCTTGTGGTTCCCAGACTTTCCAAAAGTAGAATGGGAGGCCAAGCCTTTAGCTCAGGCTCCTCTCCTGTGCTGCCAGTTTGGGTTTGGGAGGCAGACACCCTCTCTACATTTAAAGTACAGCTTAAAACCTTCTTGTTCAACAAAGCTTACAGCTAGTTCTAGTTACCATGACAACTACACCCATAGTCAAAACCACCCCTTCATGCCACCCCTTAGTTATGCTGCTATAGGCCTAGGCTGCTGGGGGATATCCCATGATTGTCTCCACACTCGTCCTCTCCTCTTTCTCTCTCCTCAAACCCATTCTCTCATCAGATTAATCTGTGCCCTCTCTCCCCTAGAACTGTGCTTATTTCTCTCTGGTCTCTATCTCTGTACCTCCCTACAGATACCTGTGGCTACAGAGCTGAACATCTTATCTGTGGCTCCACCGACCTGCCCCATGTCCTCTGCTGCCATTTGTTGTCATTATTCTATATTGTACTGCAAACAGTAGCCATAGTTAGGACTCTGCTGCTTTACGATTCTGTCAGTTTCATCTTTATGTACTCCTGTATCTCTGTCTGCGACAAGGTGTATTCTCTCTCTCTCTCTCGCCCCTCTTCTCTCTCTCTCTCTCTCTCTCTCCCCCTCCTGTCTCTCTCTATCTCTCTCTCTTTCCCCCCAACAGGTCAAGGCAGATGGCCGTCCACCTAGAGCCAGGATCTGCCCAAGGTTTCTGCCTGAAAGTTTTTCCTTGCCACTGTCACCAAGTGCTCATGGTGGAACTGTTGGGTGTAATTAATAGTAATGAGTGTGGTCTAGACCCACTCTGTTTGTAAAGTGCCCTGAGATTACTTTGGTTGTGAATTGGTGCTATATAAATAAAATCGAATTGAATTAATTTGAATGAAAGGAGTCGGGAGACTATTGTGACACCAGATCCCACACAACCAGGACTGGACAATATGCAGGGTTGTTTGTAAAAATGATGCATTTTACCAGCTTTGTCTATCCATCTTTGGAACATGTATTAATAAAAAATAAAATCTAGACATGACTTCTTTTTTTAAAAAATTTTTTTTTAAGGCAACAGAAAAACGGGCAGGCAGGTACCATTGTGGTAGTTTGGGAGTATATTTGCTGTGATTTTAGTCATAGTTAGTATCCTGCACTTTATCCCAAAATGTTTGTGCATATACATTTTTGATTCATATCAAATATTTTCTTAGTTTTCTTTAATCCCCTGTTTAAACTTTATTTTGCATGCCAAACATATTTCTGTGTTATCTTACATCAATATTTTACTTATTTCCAAGATGCTACAGAATTGTTAGCCTTTCCTTTGATCCTACGAATGAATAATCTGACCTTGTGTCTTGACTTGCCTACATTTCTTCATGTTAATGAACACTGACTAACTTAAAGGGGACATATTATGGCAACTGAAAGCTGTTAAACAGGTCCTGGATGTCTTAAAAACAAGCTTTTGAAATTTTTTGTAAAAAAAAATCTGAACTACAGTACACTATAGCTACGACCTAGAATCTGACCGCGAACCGCGGGAGGAAATGGTTGAAAAGAATAAAAAAATAAAACGCAACCACGGTCTCTTCTGGTCATCTAGGGCGGGGACAGAATATAGGCATTTGTGTTGGTTTTTACAACCAACAACAGAGCAATGTGCATGTCCGGCCCTGACCGATGATATCGCAACACACTGCTAGCTTACCGCTGGAAACAACGAACTTCACCTAGCGGGATGAACACCCCCTCTCAGTGGTTTCACTCTGAGGAGGACGACCTATGTAAATCACTCCTGTCATTACATAACAAATCTGAACGGCCTGCAGGAGCCCCATTTTACCAGTGGGTGGGCGGTAGAGACGGTGCAGAACTTGTCTGCCTTCCTCATTCTCTGAGTTGGTAAGCTGAGGGGGGACTAGTTTAAATATGTATAGGCAAGAAAAAACATGTTTTTCATAATATGTCCCGTTAATCAGATACTGAAGTTGTCCCACTTTTACAGCAGTTTAATTAATTTAATGTGCATTAACAATGTACTGTCTTCTTTTACCTTCAGGCACTCCCTAGTTGGAAAATACTGAAAATCATGAATGGCATTGAAATGAAAATTTATTCAACATGAAATTCATGCTAGGGGTGAAACTACATTGTAAGTGTTGCAAAATGTAGTTAAATTTGAATAGATTTAAAATGGGTTGTAACCAAATCAATCCAATATTTGAATTGACTTTAACCTGCCTTGTCCAGTGGGTTTTTTTGTATGTTTGTTTCTTTGTTTTTATGGCAAGGCAAGGGTCCCTATTCCAAATGTCTAGAAGAATTTGTAGATTTGATCCTTGATCATGTTGCTCAGTCTGATCTGATCTTTTTAGTAATAGTATTTCTATATTAATTATTTAATATTTAATATCACTTGTCATATGTGACATGAATAACGCACCTAGAGAATACATAACATATTATAAGTACAATATGGTCAGTATATAGCAACAACAACCAGTGGGACTGCATTGTACCTCACATTTATACTGAAGTGCAGTACTTAAGTGAATGTACTTAGTTACCCTCCACACCTGCCTAATCTACACACTAAATTGTGTTTATGGTGAAAGTAAAGCAGGGAATACCCTTGGCAAAAGCCATAAGCCTCAGTATGGAGTAAATAAGTATATGTGGACTGGGACCACGTCAATTTCTACCTCATCTACTACACTAGGATATTTTCTCCTTGACCTGATTGTACACAATGAGCTGTGTCCTTAAAAAGTCCTATTAACGTATGCAGATCACCCCAAGTGCTTTTTATTAAGTGTATTTTCTAATGAACGAAACTGTGTCTTGTGCTTGTGGAGTGTTTCTGAGGCCATTGTTCTACTTTGAATTGGAACTACACTATTTAAATAGGCAATGCTAATTTGCACCTCCCAGTTCTGATGTAACCAAATGACATGTCATATAATGAAGAGAATTCTCCTCATTTAAACAGTTCAGCTATAAAACCAGAACTAATTTGTGCTGGAGCATGCCACACATTGAAACACTGAGGACCATGAGAGGTGAGTTTTGAGAGGTGAATATCAATGTCAAGTTCAACATTTGACATGTTTAATTTACATATATTTAGAAAAGCACTGTCATTGTTCTAATTCAGGGTTTAGTGTTGTGTCCATCTGGTTGTTCAGCCTCCTGTTGCTGATGAAAAACTCATCATGTGCTGGTGACTCCAGTGTTGGTAAGCTCATTAACCTCTTTACCTTCACAACTGTGTAGACTGTGTTCAGTTTATAGAGTTTTGCTCTTGGTTTTATATTGAAAAGTTCATTTAATTTTGTAAAAATATAAACTTTTAAAACATGATTTTCATTTCTGATTTATTAAGTGCTTATTGCTCAGCACAAAGAGACTATTTACAAATCATACAAAAAAGAACAGCGATAAAAGTGGTGTCTCATCTGTCCACGTCTCTGAATAAATTTAATGAGTTTAAAAAGAGTATTAGTAGTATTTGAATCTGGCCTGGCCTCATGCTGACATGCTGTGAGAGGCGCTGGTGTGTGTGTATTGTTAATGTTAATAAAAACACCAATGCCAATGACAGCAGTGATTTATTTATTTTTACAACATAGATCTTTTTATAAGAGTATATGGTGCATGCACACAAATAAAATTATTTTTCCTTGTTTGTAGTGAATCCGTGTTGCTACTTCCCATGTCAGAACTCAGGAGTTTGTGTGAGATTTGGTACAGATCGCTATGAATGTGACTGCACAGGCACTGGTTTCTATGGGGAAAACTGCACTGTTCGTAAGTTAATTTATTTAATTTTATATAATCAATTTCATGATATTAATTATGATATAATCTGTTAGCTTTGTATTTACCATACAGTCATGAGAGTTGCATCAATCTTTTCTGCTCTGCAAGAAAGCCAGTAAGAATTATTCCCACAATGCCATTCCTAGGCGCTCTGAGAAAGAAACCCATTTGATCAACTGTTATCTATCTACAGCCTTATTTTTCAGTACATTACTGAAAGCTTGTAAACGTATTTGCAAAAAGAAGATCATCTCTTTTCCTTTTCAAGTAAAGGCCTCAACTCACTTATAGAGAAAGGACTTGGAATCCTCTTGGAAAAGAGCTTTTAGACTAGCACAAAGCTGACTTGGACCTGTACAATGGGGCCACTTAGGCTGAACATCAGACTTCAAAAACCTTCTTCTTTGAAATAAAACTTGCATCTTATCTCAATCAGCTTTAATTGCTTTAACACAATCTTTGTCCATAGCGGAGACCTGGAGCAGAGTTCACCTCTTTCTGAAACCCAATCCCAGCATCGTTCACTACTTCCTCACCCACTTCCACTGGTTCTGGGACATCGTCAACAACTCTTTCCTGCGAGAAGCATTTATGAAAATAGTGCTCACAAGTAGGCTGTCTTTTTTCGTTTCACATTATAAGAAGGACATGAGCTTCAAAAAAGAGTAAAATGATCTATTTCAAAACATGAAACTATACTGTACGTGCAGCTCTGTTTCAGGAGTTCATATCTATGGTCATATCTATGTTGATGTGTACTTCAGACACTGCAGGATGAAGTACGTAGAAATATTTGGAAGAAGAAGCACAGGAATTTAAATAATATAAAATGCATCTGTTCTGTCATTATCTATATTTTGATCCTGGGGCCAAAGAAGCATTTTTATTGCCTTTTGCTGTGGGAGATATACTGATGTTAGTTGCAGCTCTAGAGCCTTCTTATAATTACAATAATTTTAATGACATGAATTTTGCATATTAACTAAAGTATGCTGGAGCTGCTAGAATGTGCTTTTGATATTATTATTTTATTTAAAAGTCAGAACCATCTTAATTCCAAGTCCTCCGACCTACAACAGCAAGTATGGATATCTGAATTGGGAAGCCTTCTACAACCACACTTATTACACAAGGATCCTACCTCCTGTACCTGAAGACTGTCCTTTACCCATGGGAACAAAAGGTAGATATTTTGTCAACACACAACTGTGCAAAAGAATATTCTTCTTGGTGCTGAAGCTGCCCAATCAGTGGTATATAGGGGTATTTAGGCCAAAGAGGACTTTTGCATTTACCACATGATATGTGATTGTGAAATTATGTTTAACTATAACAAAAACTACTGGCTGCACATTGATACACCAAGTTGATAAATGGTTGAATTAAATAGAAAAAAGCTTAAAGTAGTGGAGAAATTGTAAGCTAAAGGTATAAGTAATGGGTAGATAATTGGAATGTTCACTAATGGATAAATAGTTGAAAGAGTTAGCTAAGAAGATAATGTACGGTAATCATCTCTACTGAAAAAAATGGTACACCTATGAGGTGGAAATCTAAGTTTAACATGAAATTTCAAAATATTATTAGCTAAAATGGTAAAATAGCTGGGATAGATAGAAAACATAATAGACTGTTTATTAGCAAAAGTAACAAAAACATGATTGGAATAGTTTACTGAATTGTACTTGCCAAAATGGTGGTGGTGGTGGAAATAGTTAATTGGAAGTAATGATAAATGGTTTAGCAAAAAATAATAGTTGAAAAAATGTATATAAACAAAATTATGGATAAATCATTTTAATAACCAAATTGTTCCACTCAGGTGGTACTATAATTATACAAATGAAAATTTGTCCAACCCAACATTATCTGACAGAGTTGTGAGGGTACATCAGACAAAAAACAGGCTACTGGGTACTAGGTGCCGATTCTAGGTTCTACTAGGTACTATTTCTGTATAATGCATTATTAAATATCTGTCCACAGGCAAACCTGTTCTTCCTGATCCCAAACTGTTGACTAAGCGTTTTTTCAAGAGAACCAAATTTCGGCCAGACCCACAAGGAACCAATCTGATGTTTGCTTTCATGGCCCAGCACTTCACTCACCAGTTCTTCAAGACCAACCATGAAGTTGGAAGAGGCTTCACCAAGGCTTTAGGACATGGGGTGAGACACGTTTACATTATTTGTTGATGTCCCCACTAGTGAAGGACAAAATACTTTAAGTTGTCATTTAACAAACCTCTCATACTGTTTAAGTGGTGATTTGCCAAAATAAGAATCATGATGCAGACTGAACCTTTTAAAATCAAAGTCTGATCAAGCTGACCATCAATAATGGTTTATCGGAATCCAAAGAGAAAAGTGCTAGTTTAGCAGGACTGGCTGGTCAAAGCCAACACTTTTTAAGCTTATACAGCTCTTTTTACTCTCCCTCTTTTGGACAGCATTACAACGTGGTGACATTTTTCATTGAACTACAGCCATCAAACATTAAAAGGTTTTTATTTGAACTGGCAAAATGAAAATAAACTCAATAGGAAGAAATTCATCAGAGAACACAGCAGCTGTGGGCAAAAGTACGCTTTCATTTCTTCCAACACAGTTTTTCTGGAGGATATTTTTTAAAAACTCTCCTTATAAAATCACAAAGTTGTGAAAACTTTAATGCTTTGCTTTCTGTGTTTGTTTTGGTGATAGACAACATCATAATCAAATCACTTCAAATTTGTACACACCACCTCAAACTTTCCTTAAGGACAAAATGTTTTCATTTCACACCCTAACTCTTTCAGGTAGATGCTGGAAATATATATGGAGACAACCTTGAACGACAACTTCAACTCCGACTTCACAAGGATGGAAAGCTGAAATATCAGGTGTTAAACCAGCACATCTGAATATACTTGTGACATGACCTGGACATCCACAACAAGAGATCAGATTACATAGTGCACTCTGCTTCCAAATGTTAAATGTTTACCAACTTTGAGGTAGTCAGCTTCTCGGTTGTAATGTACTTAGATTTGTTTTCATGTTTTGTGTGTATTATACTTTCATTTTACAGATATTAGATTTTATTTTTCAATGCTATAGAATTAATACATTTAGTTTGTTAAACTTTTAAAGGAATAAAAGGTCCTAAAATCAGTTAAAGAACAGAATACATCACAGCATCTCAGGAATTACAGGGAATGATTCAAGAGCATGTTTTTGTTTCCCAATCTAAGTGAAAACTTTTAAATACTTATGCATGTTTCTCTGTTTGTTCACAGTTAGTAAATGGCGAGATGTACCCTCCTACAGCCTCTGAGGTCCCTGTGCACATGGTGTATCCTGAAAGTGTCCCTTCAGAGCAGCGTCTGGTCATCGGTCAGGAGTTATTTGGCATCCTGCCGGGTCTCACCATGTACGCCACCATATGGCTGAGAGAGCATAACAGAGTCTGTGACATCCTAAAAGCAGAACATCCCACCTGGGATGATGAGCAGCTCTTCCAGACCACCAGACTCATCATTATTGGTGAGTTTAGTCTGAAATCAACTGAGATTAGTGATCACAACCAGACATGAAATAAAGCATTTCAATTTATTTCCTATTCATCAGGGGAGACAATCCGCATTATAATCGAAGAGTATGTGCAGCAGCTGAGCGGTTACCTGATCAAGCTGAAGTTCGATCCCACCCTTCTCTTTGATGTGCATTTCCAGTACAGCAACCGCATCTCTCTGGAGTTCTGCCACCTCTACCACTGGCACCCACTGATGCCCGACAGCTTTGTCATCGATGGACATGAAATCCCATATTCCCAGTTTATTTACAACACCTCCATTCTTATGCAGTTTGGAGTGGAGAAACTGGTGGATGCCTTCTCCCGACAGTCTGCAGGACAGGTAGTAGAGTACCAATCCTGTGACTGTGTGCAAGAATCCAGGGTAAAGGGTAGAAGTACAGTTACAAACTTAGCACTATTGTTTTTTTCTAAAGGTAAGCTGTTCTTTTGTACAAAGGGCATTACCAAAGAGCTGCAGTTGGTCATTTTGTTCATATGCTTATGTTATTGTTGGTTATCTAACAATATTCATGAAATCAATACGCACTTGTCGCATTGTTGTCTCGAGACATTGGCTCAAAAAGCAGCACTTTATTTAAAAGTATACTAAAAATAATTAAAATACTGAGAAAATAGTGAAAATAACAAAACAAAGGGCATGCAGACCTTCCAGTACAGAGTAACTATTACTTGAAGTTGAGCATTTTCATTCCTAGATGGCTGTGCAGATATCAGTTATTATTATTATTATTATATTTTATTATTGTTTTCGGTTATTATTGTTATTATTCAGTGCAATGTTCATTTTCAGATAGGTGGTGGCCACAATTCTCATGGAAGCCTTCTTACAGTCTCAGAGATGGTCATCCAAGAGTCAAGAAGAACACGTGTGCAGCCCTTCAATGAGTACCGGAAGAAGTTTAACCTCAAACCATACACCTCTTTTTATGAATTCACTGGTAAGCTGGCTTGATATTGTCATTATCTGTTTCTTTATACTGTATTACTACATCTAATACTCATTTTGTTTGTGTTTTGCTGCCATTGTTTAGCAAATATTTTTTAGATAGCCTATTTTAAATGTAAACCCAGAGAAATAATCATGTGTTTTTGTCTTTTTCAAAATAGATGACTTAGAAATGGCCAGAGGTTTAGAGGAACTCTATGGTGACATAGATGCCTTGGAGTTTTATCCTGGCCTTTTACTGGAAAAGGCACGTCCTAATGGCATATTTGGTGAGAGTATGGTAGAGATGGGTGCTCCCTTCTCCCTTAAAGGCCTGATGGGAAACCCCATCTGCTCCCCTGGGTACTGGAAGCCCAGCACCTTTGGGGGTGAGACGGGCTTCAACATCGTCAAAACAGCCACTCTGAGGAAACTGGTGTGCCTCAACACCAAATGGTGTCCATACGTGAACTTCCATGTTCCACGAAATGAGGAGGAGGCAAAACAAAGAAAACTGCCCGCTGAACTTTAAATTACTAACTTTAATGAGTTTTGCTTTATTGTTTACTCATAACCTTTCTTTCTTTCTTTCTTTCTTTCTTTCTTTCTTTCTTTCTTTCTTTCTTTCTCTCAAAAGTTGTGTGTAAAAAAAAACCACAATTCCCAAACAAAGTATCATGATTGAAAAATAAAGATTTACCTATCTGAAACACTATTACTGTATATGAGCACTGTGTGAAATGATTGCTGATCTATTTAGTAGGATCTAGAATCTGGGGGGATGACACATAAAGGCTTACAGGTAGAGCTGTTAACAAAGATAGCAACTTACATTTTTGAGATAACGATAAAGACTGAAGCTGAAGGTTCACATGACATAACTGACTTACATGAAAAAAATATGACCTTTGGAGACCTTTGGTTGTATTTTCTAAATGTTTATTAATACAGCCCCTCTTGTCCTCCTTTGGTTTCAAAAAGCTGTTAACAGTCAAGTAGCTTGATTTAAAAAATAAGCAGGACCTTGAAACACACTGTATAATGTAAGAAAAAAATAATTATTTTGTGACAGAGTAAAATATCCTTGGCTGTTTCACTAAAGAAGTCAAGAGAAGTCAACACATTTAAGTCAAACTGTACTTGAACTAAGCCA
This sequence comes from Datnioides undecimradiatus, assembly GCA_008933995.1. Lineage (NCBI taxonomy): Eukaryota > Metazoa > Chordata > Actinopteri > Lobotiformes > Datnioididae > Datnioides > Datnioides undecimradiatus. Next base: position 11,661,924 of record WARS01000015.1, read on the forward strand.
TAACCAATAGCACATTATAAATCAGAGTGTATCAAGCGTGTGATTCCCACATAAGTAATAATAAAAATTACCACTATGAATGCATGTGCTCTTCCAGAAGGAAAATAGTGAAACCTAAAAAGTAAAATTAAGTTTAAAGAAAGACTAGAATTCACATAGCTGCATTAACATGGCTGTAATCAATGTCACCACAAGAAGTAAGACAGAAAGTGCTGTGCTAAAGCTAAGAAATAAACATTTACATAAAAATGTGGATGTTGATTCCGAATGTTAGCCCCATAGTTACATTTTTATGAGAACATATCAACATTTCAGGAAAGATGTTTATTGTTTCTTGCTGAGAGTTAGATGATAATATCAATACCACTCTTGGCATTGAACTTACTGTATCATATCTGTTTTCGTCCGTACAAATACATCTGAAAAAAATACAAGCTTTTATTTTGGAGGGAGTTTTCACACATTTAAATTTGCTTTCTACCATCACAATGATTTATGCATGTTTTCCTCATCGTGGCTTCACAGTTGGTGGCTTTTGAAACTTGATGCTTTAATCTTTAGCTACTTACTTTGATGAAATCTTGCAGTTGATTGGTCATTCTCCTGATAGTTAACTAATGGAGGACTAAACAGAGGTGCAGCCACTGAAGTAGAACTGGACACTGAATTGATATGAGTGCTAGTGCCCGCTGCCATTGAAGAAGTGGCTGCTGGGTAAAAGTGGACATCCACTGCAACTGTAGTGAGGCCCATGGAGACATGGTGAGAGAGAAGCAAGGGAGGATTGCCATGTGAGATGCTGAGACTGTGGTGGATGGGTGCCACACATGGCTCAGCACTTTGCAGGGTTAATGAGGAACGCAGGCCCTCCTCAAGTCTGGATGGTGGAGAAGGCGAAGGTGAGCGGGAAGGTAAGGATGATGGAGGAGGCAAGGCGTCTTGGCATGGGCTGCGGTTGTCTCCTCTGTTACTGGTCCAGTCCTCAGCACACTGCAGCTGAATGCTGGGCTGTGACAAACTGCACCCCTTCTCCTCCTCCAGAGAGGGATCAATCTGAAATAAGTAAGTAAACCCTTTAATCAGAAAATAATATGGTCTAACCAATTCAATAAAACAAAGGCCTTAAAAGCTATCCAATTTACAATAAGATTTATGTAAAAATTTCTGATTTGTTGATAGTGACATGAGGTGAGAATCAAACCCAAGCTGCTGTGGTAAAGATTAGTCTTTAATACACAGTATGCAGGTGAGCTAACGGGGGCACTCCAGGTCTCCTGTTCAGTTTACACACCAAAAACAACAAATGCTGGATAACTAAAAAATATAGATAGTTTTGCTGTTCTTAGATTTTTACCAATAGTGTGTCAAACTCAATATGAAGTTAAAACAATATAGTATTAAAATCAGCAGAACCAACAACATCGTATTCTTCCTCCTTGTTGGCACCTACATTGCTCATAATGCAACTCACCACACAGCCTCAGCTTCAACCTCTGCAGCATTTTCAGATATTACATTTAGTGCACTAGCAAGGCATGTTACATATGTTACAAGCAAACAAAAATACAAGAAGCGACAATATTTCCAATAGGCCTCACAGAGATTGTAATACAAAGAGTTTGGGAGGATTCTGTCTTTCAGATTTTGTGTACAACGGTTCTACCTTGTTATTTGTGTTTATGCCCAGTAAACCATATCCCTGGACAAATGTTTCACTGTGTAATGTTTATGTGTTTTGTGTTATCAAACCTTTGTGTCAAGAATAGGCTCAGGATATGTCTCTACAATGACAGAGTGGTTGTCCAGAGCGGGTTGCGTGTCCTCTTGAAGTTCCTCAAATGTGGGCTCCATCTGCACCGTTACCAGGCTCGGTCCTGGGGGTCGGGCTCGAGTGTCAGATGTGTTGGGGCTCTGTTCAATCACAGCCACACAGTCATCGTCTTCAAAAGCTCTGTGCAAGGAACACAATACACTGGTTGCATGCATTGTTTACAAAGAAAGTTTCATCAATCTCCTTTGTCCTTTGTGTCTGTGCATTTACCTGTTTTCGTATGTTCGCCCTGCAGCTCGACGTTCAGCATGTCGTATAGGGACACCTAGATTCCTCTGAGCTGTCAAGGACATGTAAATTGGCTCTAAAGGAATAGTTTGACATTTTGGTAAATATGATTTATTTTCTGTTTATTTTCTGCTTAGAGTAGCTTAGCACAGAGTTTGGAAACATGCAGGAAAAAACTTTTGTCAAAATTGGTGCCTACATTAACCACAAAGCAGCTTGAATGCCAACATTTTCAAGATAAATATTTATGCTAGTAGCAGCTAATATATCCTTAGGCCAGTAGCTTCAAACAGAGACTAGGAGTAGGATACAGAGGATGGGTTAGCTCATTCTTTCTAACTGGAATTGCCTAAAACTTAAAAACTTTTAATACGTCTAGTCTCCTTTATTAATTTGCACACAATAACAGTATTCCTTAAAAGAAATTCCCTATTAACAGGTGAATGTCAACGTTTTATCCATTTTATGCACTATAGCATATTTAACATTAAGTCAAAGTCTTCAATGAAGATCAGGATTTTGGGATGAATGTGAGATTGGTGTGCTGACATTTGATGTGGCTGAGTATCTCTGACCTGCTCGACTTGTTGGTGCAGGTTCATTCTTGTGGACTACTGAATAAAAGGTAACAGTGATGAAGATGAAGGCCAAAGATACACCCACTCCCACAACGATGGGGATGTCATGCTTTTCCAGCACGGGCAGCCATGATGGAGACCGCTGCGTTACCCTGGAGTGTAGAACAGAAACTTAAGTAAAATGTTGCAGGTATGCTGGGCTCCTTTTTTGTAGAAACCCTATCTGCATAATATCCATTACTCATCTATCCATAACTTAATATCTTTTTTTTTTTTTTTTACATACCTTGGATCATTGCTGGTCATAGGTGACTGGGAGGTGTTTCTTTTCAGCCACTCTATAAGCTCTGTGTCATTGGCTGATTTAGATGACTGAATCGGGACACCTTGCTGGCTAGTGTTTAGTTCTACCTCATCAGACATATTGACCTGATGGACAGCAGGAATCTCAGAGTCCAATTTTGAAGGGTCAGAAGTGTGATATGAAGAATGAATGGCAGTGATGGATAGCTGGTTTCTGTGTTGGAGTGGAAGAGTGTCTGTTGGTGGTGGAGGAGTCCATGAGTGAAGCAGTGGATGTTGTGTTGGAGATGACTGAGGCTGAATTTGAAAAAGTGTAGATATGGCTGAAGTTGGTTCAGGCAGTGCGGGTGGACGCTGACTGTGAGTTTGGGATTGTTGAGGGTTTGTGACTGAAGGAGTTTTAGGTTGTGTTGAAGGCAAATGATGCTGGATTGTCGATAACTCAACCTTTGGAACCTTCGGAAAAACACTTTGGGTAAATGATTGATGAGGATCAGATTTAGATAATTGTAATAGGGTTGGTGAAGGCTGCCAATATGCTTTTTGATGTAGATGTTGACCTGAGTTCTTGTGCTTGGTCTGAGAAATCTGGGTGGTGGTTAGCTCATTGTGGGATTTGTAAAATTTAGTTTTTGAAACCTGTGGGGGCTGAGATATGTGCAATTCAGCTTGTGAAGCAGCAGACTGGGTGGGTGCCCCAAAGTGGCTTGTCTTAGTTTCAATTGTAGGACTCTGTCTTGTCAGCCAGTCCAACTTAAGAAAGCCAAAAGGTTCACCTTGTGAAAGCTTTGATGGTGGTTGAGACACAGATGTCTCTGTGAAGGATGTGATTTGACTGGCTAGAGATACAGTGGCAGGCTCTTTCAACCATTTGTCACTCACTTGATGCTGAAACTGTGTATGTGGACTCTCAGTGAGTAGATACTGAACTGTTGAACCCAACATATCTCTGGTGGTTGGTTCAGTGTTTAAATTTAAAAGTGGATCATTTGTCACTGGCACTTGGGAGTGAAGATCTACTAACTGAAAGCTTGGATGCGGAGGAGGTGGTAACATAGGAGGCTGCATCTGAGTGAGTAACTGCTGGGATGGACGGATTGTTGGCTGATTGAGGTGGAGCTTTAAAAGACGATCAAGTGATCCTAGTGGCATCTTTCGCTCAGCCACTGTTTTCCTTGAAAATGTAGAAAATGTGGTAGCTCTGTTTGTTGTAGCATCACAGTGTGATGAGGCACCTGGAAAAGGAAAACAACAAAAAATAGCTAAGTTGTGTTATTTTTCAAATAAGAAGTACAGTTTCACCAAGGTAAAGGCTCAAACTTGGAGCACGGCAACATTATGATATGTTCAATATGGAAACAAACTGAGCAGTTAGTAATTAGTTATGAAGCTGCAAACAATTTGACAGTGCTGCCAGATTAGCTTTCAAGTGACTACACTTGAATGTACAGTAAATGCATTTAGTAAAAGCTTAACCAATCCATACGGTTTTACTGGAAGAGTTTGAATGAACCACTGCAACTAATCATTGAGGTTGAATTTACAGTTCACCTTTGATTTCTCTTGATGGCTGTGATTACTTTGATGCACACCCAATTATCAAAACCTATACATATAATGTGTGTGGCTATAAAAATCAAAGTTATCTCAAATACGTACATGTCTCCTCGTTATGCTGTACATGAATGTGTTGGTGATGTGTTGTGGTGAGGTGTTGCTCAGCCACAGAGTCAGGAGACGGGGAAACCGGCAGTTCATTGCTGGTGTTTGTGCTCTATAAAATATGAGAATAAGGACTCTTAGATTCAGGACAGGCACAACATTTAACACAATCAGAGGCCAAAAAACATGTAATAAAGGGGTAACGGGCAACAAATAACAGGGCAGTGATGTTACTCTTTGAAAATTGAAAGTAACTGAATGTAAAGTTGCACACACAAATAAGTCCACTCACAGCTTTTTCTACAGTGTCTACACATTAAAACCAAATGCAGATCCACACTGATTTGAAAGCAAAACAGTGTCACCAAGCAAGTCACAGCAGAGATTATCACATTATTATTACTCACAGCAGACACAACCAGTCTTGTCTGCTTGCCTCTGTCAGCTGGGTGATTTTCCACTTAGGACAGAGGACAGCATGAAAAACAAAGAGAAACTTGTATATCTGGTGTCAAGTAAGAAGCTTATCATATACCCTGTAAGTGTACACATGTTTGTGAGTTATTGTAGTCAGAGCACCACAAGGCCTTAGGACTGGGCTATCTGAAAAACATAAACCTGAAAGATCACATAAAATATGTAAAACATGCACTTTATAGCAGCATTTCACACCCCACAGTAGTAGATGAGCAGATGTTAACACACCTGTGACAGTAAGGGTGGTGCGTCGCTGGTGTCGTCCTGCTCGGTTCTCAGCAGTACAGTAATAATCTCCTGCATCATAATACTGCAGGCTGGAAATATGCAGAGCTCCATTTTCTACGTGAGCCATAAGATAACATGAATCACAGACAGTTGAGACACAGTCACATCCAATTTAAGCACTTGTAGATTATTCAAGTGTATTTCCACCTCTTTTAAGAAAATGATTCTTTCACTTCCAATGGGAACCAGGTGGAAAAACCTAATGAAAAATAAGCAAAAAGGCACCAATTACACTTTAGACTCACCGTTAATGTTTCTGGCCTCTGTGTAGCTGATAGGGGACTGTGTCTCTCTGCCCCTGGTCCAGATATATGTGATGGGCAGAATCCCTACTGCTCTGCAGGGCAAAACTACTGAAGCCCCGATCCTGCTGCTCACCTGACCTAAAAAGGTCACAATGATGGGACTCACTGGAAGGAGGAGAGAGGAAAGTTGAGTTATATTTTTCATTTTAGGCAAAGAAAAGGCACCATCATCATGCTTTAACATGTGGCATTACTTGATCATCAGTACAATATCTTAATTGCAGCAGTTTGCACAAGAAATACAATGGTGGAAAACCTGATGACACGGTGGCATGTTAAAAGAATCCTGAAAACACAAAACATTATGTGATATATGAACATTGTTTTGTTTACAAAACTCATTTTGTCACAGTGTCTTTTAAAAACATTTGCAGGGTCCAATTTCATATGGTGTAGAGAAATGATTTGGACTTATTAAATCAAATATTGACCATTGAAGTTAAAACCCTGGATTGGTGAATAGTGCCTTTCTGCTTCAACAGCATATCGTTCAATTAACATCATTTAACATCACCATACCAAAGCCAATATTGGTGCGTGTGCAGCTATGTATCTACATACAGACTTGAATTGTGCCTTTAACAGTGAATATTTCTCGCACTCAAATGGTTACTACCAGATGCATAATAAGAATTGTAATTATGTCAGTTTGAATATTACCTCTGGTGTTGTTTGACTTGACATAACTTTACAAAACTTTTCATAACATTTCTTCAAATGCTTACCAGATCCTACAGAAGCAGATGTCATGCTATGACTTAGACCTGGACCTCAACTGTTAATTTGAGGAGTTGGGACATTACATGACATTAAAGTTGAGTGTGTGAAACTTACCAGCCACTCTCAGCATTGCTGTGTTGCGGCTTTGGCCCAGTGTGTTGGAAGCCTCACATACATACTCTCCTTCATCATAGCTCCGGGCAGACTGGATGTAGAGAGTAGCATTTCTCAATCTGTGTGAGAAAGATGTCATTGATCAAAAACTACTGGGCAGCTGTCAGATTGGAGAATATTACTAACAGCCTTTCCATCTCAATAACATCTCCACACATTATCTCACCCCAAGGCAATCTTGCCTCCAGTCTGCTTGGAGTGGCCTCTCTTCACCCAGCTGATGGAGGGTAAAGGATGACCGGACACCTGACACTCTAGCACTACCCGAGCACCCATAGGCACCGTCAACACCTGGGGCCACAGTTTCACGGAAGGAGGGGCTTGCAGGGAAGAGCAAAGAATTTATTTTACTTGCAGATGAAGCAACAGTTTCATTGTCAAGTGGCACATTATGGCAGGTCTGTTGTAATGTCGTACCTAGTACAGTTAGTGTTGCTCTTCTAGAAGTGAGAAATCTTAGAAGGTGGATGTTCGAGGCCCTGCAGAAGTAGCTCCCACTGTCATACTCCCTGACACTGCAGATGATAATGTTAAGACACAATTTGAATTTATTGCTTGCCTTTATGTTCAACAGTACAGTAGTAAAATGCAATAAATACAAACAAAAAACAGTCAAACTGGGGAAATGACATTTTATACAAACACACCTGTGAAAGAAGAGGTCTCCACTGGGCAGAACAGTGATATGAGTTGTGGGAGTGAGAAGCTGGTTGTTTTTGAACCAGGACACCTGGGCTGCTGGTTTGCTGTATGGAGGCCTGCAGGTGACTGTCACATTTTCTCCTCGCTTCACTCTCAGGTCTGTGGGCTGCTGGACGAAACTCCAGTCCATCTCTGGAAAACACATGTGTGTCAGTTAAATGTATTTGTGTCACTTCTGTGCATATAGTATTCACATGTTTACCACAGAGAGGCAAAAGGCTAATTCTGTGATTTAGTTTGTTTTTCTTAACATACCAGCTGGAAGAAGAAAGGCTGGCTGAGACTTGATTGATTCTTTCTGGTTGGTTGCTTCACAGTAATAGGAGCCCTCATCCTCCTTGGTCACATTCCTGGAAATGCAGCCAGAAAAAAGACTTTAAATTCTGTCTGGTCTGTAATATGGTATAAGAGAGTAATTGTATATCTATTTTTAACATAAAAACAATAAGCAAATAATGTTCTTTTTATCCAGTGCAGTGTTGGACCTGAATGTGAGCAGCTGTCCATTGTTCTGGAGGCTGAACGAGGCCGAGTTGTTCGTCAGGAGGCAGCCGTCTTTGAACCAGTGCACCATGGGAACAGGGAAGCCACGAACAGTGCAGTGCATGGAGACAGCTGTTCCTATAGCAACCGTAATGTTGTTCGGGGCCAGGGTGATCTGTAGACTTCTAGGGACCCCTGCAAGGTAGAGTGCCCACACCTAAAGCTATTTACCCCACTGCATTACATTAGTATTGTAAATACAGACTTATGCAAAATAAAAAAATAACTTAAGTCCTGTCAATGTAACACTTGATATTGTAAGAAATGTTTAAAAATGGTAACAATTAAAAATGTTTGGGTGAAATTAGTCGTTGTTTTTTTTTTGTACTAGACTATGACCTGTTAGATATATTAAACATAAAGTCACAAATTGCTGTATTAAACTGACACAGTAAAAACAAAACAAAACAAAACAAAACCATAAACTCACCCTGCACAGTTAATTTAGCTGGCTTGCTCCATTTGCTGATGTTCAGTAAAGGATTGTGTGTGACACAAATGTACATCCCATCATCTTCTAATGTTACATTAGAAAGATGCAGAGTGCCTGAGGTCTTCCTCTGGTTACCACCTCCATACTCACCCTGAACAAGAAAGCACACAGCATAAAACATCTGGATGAGTTTGTTAATTGTACAATGTGAAATTAGAATTTGAACCAAAAAGCTGCATTGTCAGAAATGTTGCTGTTCACTCATTTCACTCACAGTTTGAGTGGACACTTACACTAGCAGCTCTGAGTACCATCCCCTTTAAGAATAAGCTATTAAATGGATCAGTCTGAAGCTGTGTCAGCGCTCACCTGGATCTGTCTTCCTCTCGTGACCGGTGTTACGTCTTTGAGCCAGGTGATGTGTGCAGGAGGTGAACTTTCCCCTGACACACACTGGAGGAAAACTGCCTCTCCTTCTCTGACTGTCTGATCTTGGGGACTGAAGAAAACATCCTCCAAACCTGCAACAGACAGCATGAATAAAAAATGGACAATCAGATGATAGAAAATATTTTGTCATCACCAGTGGTGTATATATTTATCTGCTGTCGTGGTTTTGATTTAACATACACAACATATGATCGACTTATTGAAAATTATATATAGTTAAAGATTAAAAACCCCATAGACCCTCACAGGTGTTGCATATATGTTGCACATCAGACCTGCTTGGGTTGAAGATGTGTCAAAATATGCTGGAAATTATATACTGTCCTCATAAGAATGATAAAGCTTGTAAACTGACCTGCAACAAAACTAACAGGAGAGCAACTGAAGTCCTAAAAATATATTAATATCTTATGTTCACAAGTGTACAAATTATAATCTTATCAGTATATAAGAATGTATCATCTTTCAGGACTTAGAAAGCTCAATAATTTAACACTCTGACAAAGGCCATTTTGTATAACGAGATGATACTTTAACTAAATGTTACTATATGTGTACTTATATTTAAGTAGGATGATCACTTTTAATTAAGCAAAGGACCAACTGTCATTACTACTTCATAATTATTTCATTGTAATATCTACAGGATCCACATTATGTCAGAAGTCGACTTTGGCTACCAACTAACAACAACTTATCAAGCGCCATAAACCATTCATGGTGGTGAGGGACAACAAACATCTTAAGGTTAAGTCAACTATAAGAGAGACTCACCCAGTTGGGATGAGACTGCCAAGCTGCACAGGATGAGTAAGCAGAGGTGGGGAATCATCTGTGAGAGTGTCCAGATGGAGACACAGACATGCATCCTACTGCAGAGCTCCCTGGGAGGCATGAGAAAACCACCATACAGCTTCATCCATGGTGTCAGCTGTTGAAGTGTGTAAACATAATATACAGAAATATGAGTCCGTTTAGACTGATTTATCACACACTAAAAGCTATTTTTAAAAAGTGACCCAATGTGGGTCAGTATAGTCCTGGATCACACTGGGTTAACTGTACTAAATGACAGGAGGTCATTCTGACCCAGAGTTAGTATTATTCTCTTATAATACTGTTGGGTTACTTACCCTAATTAAATGTATGGGAGATATTGATTATTTAGGTTATTTAAACTCAGTTTTAGAAACAATAAGCTCAAGTTTTACAGTCACTTCAAATTCTTTGATTGTTATACAGTACAATATGTTTGTGACATTTAAATACTAACATATAGATCATTTGCAGTATACATATGTAAATAGTAATCAGTAAAAATGGTGTGTTTTAAAGATATTCCCAGGTGGCATGATGTAGCTTTGTCTTTCATTTGCTTCGCAAACACTCACTGCACATTCACAACATCGTATACAGCAGCTGTCATTTCAACACAAAAATTGGCACTGAACCTGTCGTTTGCAATGATTCACTTTTGATCAGTTTCTAGCATCAAAATGTATTCAGCAGATGAATTGAACATTTCTCTCTCTGTCTCTCTCTCTGTCATTCTGCATTGCTCTTAATGCCCTCCCCTCCCTCTTCCCTTTGCTTCATTCCTATTTTGGTTGAGTCTGTGGCACCGCAGCAAGCTCAGCTTTGTCCTCTTTAGTCCATTGAATGGGCCCAGCCACTTTATAGAGCTTGCACCGTGGCCCTCCACTCAATGAAAGTGACATGAAAAGAGGCTGCGGAGCTTTGTACTATGAAGATCAGTTATTGGTCCTCTGCAAGGAAAGCTAACCGTCTGATCACATAGGCTTTCATGATTCTCAATATGGCCATGTAAGGGCTGATCCTTTATTGTCCGACAAATGTGTCACAAATTTTCACTTATGCTGAATTTGCACAAGTACATATTAGGGGATATTGAATGGAAACATGTCACAGACATAGTTTTGATCTCAAGAGGCTCATGTATGATTAAAGGTAGAAACTGCATGTGTAATGATGAAGGCTAAAGGCTTGCGTGTGCTTTGCGAGAATATTTGTGTTCAATGAGAGAAGCATATTTTGGCATGTTTGCAGTTTAGCATGTTTTAGATGTTTTTATAAAGAGACTGTACATTAGCCAGATTTTCCTTCAATTGTTGTGCAGATGTTTGACAAATTTTGAGACATATCAGGAAAAATTAAAAAATGCCAACGTGACGTCCGTCTTCTACATATTAGGAATTCATTGAGATAATAAGTTAGTGGTGCTAATTCTCCAGTCCATTGCCAATAAATCAGGCAATTAATCAGTTTTGAGACTATAAGGATTTCATTTTATAATTGTAAAATTTAGATAAAATAAAAATAATAAAGAAATGAGCAAATCAATGTTGTTCTTTGGAGAATGTGATTATTGAACATTAAAACACTATAACATTGAAACACATTACCTCATTTCCATAGTATAATTGCAAAAGGAGTTTGTCTTCTATTACAGGAATACATTCATAAATAATTTGATTTATTTGGTACTATTATAAACCTCATGCAGTAAAAAAAAAACAAACAAAAAAAAACACATATGAAGTATATTGAAAATATGTCATTTTTGATCCTTTCATGTTAATTATGAGTGATGTTGCAGTCTCCTTATAAACCCACATAGATATGTTTTGTCATCCACTATTTTCTTTGCCATAGTTCTTTCTGTGTAGATATGTGCTGCCTGTTGAGATGTGCTGGTTCAGCAGGGCTTGTGGCTGGTGATACTCACATAATGCTGAGAGCATGTGGGTGTCTATTTGTTTGACTCATGAGGCTCAGATCATTTACACTGTTTAGCATGTCATTACAGTGTTTTTAGCCCACACACTGACTTCCCTCTCTTTTAGTACAGATTGTCAAAAAATATGATATGCATTTTAGATTTTCTTTATCTCTGATTTTTTTAATAAAACAATTAGTGGACATGCTCCACTAAGGAAACAATTTAGCATGTGTTGGTCTTTAGCCTTCCTAATCGTTTTTACTAACAGACACTTAAATGAAATACAAAGTCAGAGAACAGAGGTTTCTGTTAAGTACATGTTACATTTTTGTATGGTGCCCTTTTCTTGTGAAACTAAATACAGGACAACATGGACGCTAATTTCAAAAGATGTTCATCATGCAGCACATTTTTATCCATTGCAGGGCCATTAAAAGACTATTTAGAGTATTGATACTTACTCTGCAAGTGTCCAAGGATTGTTTCTGTCTTGGTTTGCAATCAGCCCATTCGTCCTCTGTGTAGCCTGTGCAGAACCTCTGTTCTCCTGATGCTTTTGCCGAGTTTCCAGCTGAGAGAGAACAACGAGCAACAGCCGCACGCATGTGCTAGACATCCTCCACTCCTCTTCACACACACACACACACACACACACAAACATAGAGCATTCTCATTCAGAGCCAACAGCTGTAATGAAGCCCCCAACCCTTATTTGTGTAACCATTATTTAGACAGTAAACAGATGCAAAAATGATAACACACTGCACTCACATCACAAAACAATCAATTAAAACGTGAAGCTAAGTATCCATTGAAACACTGTCCAGAAGAAAATGTGAAGATTTCCAAGGATATTATTGGTTGTTAAATTGTAAAATTTCTGACCTAATTGTCCTTTAACCACGAATCTATGTCCAACACTGCCAGCACAATATTGCTTAAGCTAACATCACAACTGTGAATGATGGACTTTAACAGATGTGTCAGCTTAATGAGGAAGCGGTGGTCAAATATAGGTTAATGGGGATGATAATGACTACCACAACAGCACTCAGTCAATCTATGTGGCGCATTAGAGAAACAGTACTGCCGAGACATCATTTACTGTTTTTTATAATTAAACACCTGATCACACTAACACTACCCCATCCCAGTCTCAGTGCTTCTTTGTCTTTTGTGTTGATTAACAAATGTTAGCATGCAAATACACTCAAATAAGACAGTAGTGAGCATGATAAATATTACTCCTGGTAAAAATCAGCATTCATTGTGAGCACTAGATTCTCAGAGCTGTTAGCATGGCTGTAGACTCTTATTTTGACCATAAAGTGACCTTTTTATGTTAAAAGTGGGGAAGAACATGTAAAAACAGATCCTGCATGCAGTGGCTTCTCTTTCACTTATTCACATGCATGGCTGCAGCTAACATACTGTAGTCTCGCCACATGTCTACTAGGGCCAGATGAAGTCCTTGCAAATGTAAATTGAGCATCCATTCAGCATAATCAAATGGAAATGAAAGTACAAATGCACCGATTTATAATCTATGCAGGAGGGGTCATTTTAATTAAACAGACAAAGACTGATTTAGCAGGCAAACTGTAACATTGTTGGATTCAGGACAACATCAAACACATAAATCCACCAAAGGAGGTGACACGTCCCAGTTGTGCTAAATCTTCTGTTTAAAAGCATGGTTTAATATAGATATTAAAACTGGTATATTTGGGGTAAAGACTCGCTGACTTTTGGTGCTAATTTTTGAGATGTATTGATTATTGTATATATGTATTGTTTTTCCAGTGGAATGAGGCCCCTCAGATATCCTCAGCTTTGTCTTGCACTTTGTCTTTTTTCTTCCTATTTTCTTTAGCTTCCTATGTAACAAGTAGCATGAAGGTGATTAAAACTTTTTAATTTATAGATTTTTATCTCTTATAATAATGTTTATTTTTTTTAAATTCATCAATAAAAAGCAGCATTTGGGCATTGCATCTTGTTAATGTTAAAGGTGTTTTTTAATTCCAAACTTAACAGTGATGACACTTATGGAAACACTCATGGAAATCATCATTAATATAATTTAAATAAATCTTAATATCATTATAAAATACAGGAATTACATTACATAAAAATACACAGTCACACAAAAACACACTCTGACTACCCAAACATTTCATTCTATGGCTACCACTGAGGACATACTATTTAATACAGTAGTTTCACAAATGCTCAGTACCCATGTTTGCAGTTATCATTATTAGAATTTTAACACATACAGCGCTGAAAATCAAACCAATCAGAAGGAAAAGCATAGAGTCAAAGAGATTCCCTGTGTTACACACATATACATAGCAATTTAGATCATAATATAGGAGAGACCTTTTACAGAAAACATCATTAAATACATTTTTTTTTAAAAATATTCTTAAGATTTATCAGAGATCTACATCAGAGCACCGATGACATCAGTAGCTTTCCTAATCCTGTGATCATTGGGACTCTTCAACTTTATAATAATGAGCTGAAGGATCTTGGCATTTTGGAGTTGAGTCACAACACTAGCAAGAGAGTCATAGAGATGATGGAGGAGAGGAGGACAAAGCCCGGAGTGATAAAGGTGGACTGGGCAGCACTGTGCAGCTCATTTAAACAGAAGGCCTGCTCCAACATTTGATGAGTCTCAGTGCTAATACCTGAAAATAAAAAAACACAAGATGAACATTTATTTATCAAAACACGAATGGTTTCACAATGTCAGACTTCACTAGGAGGCCTTACCGTGTTGGGACCATTCCTTCCAGGCATGCAGAAATTCAGTGTCATGTCCCCCCCCAGAAACTGTTAAGTGAGAAAAACGAATATCTATTCGGAACCAATGTCCTGAAACATACGGATTTATAATCCAGTAATGAGACAACTCTGCTCTTACCTTTGGAGTACTCTGTCAGCAGATGTTTTAAATCTCTGAGAGCCCGGGTGAGGTTCTCCAGCCGGTGCTGCAGGTGGAGGTTTTCCTCTTTCAGGGTGTGGATGGTGTCCTGGAGCTCATAGGCTGAGCTGTTGTGTGAGAGCAGAAAAATCAACCACAAATTGGCAAATTGCAAGATGGAGAGCATTTTACTAGTAAAATGGAAGTACAAGTGGACGTCTCTCAGTCAAATCTGCAGCTGGTAACAGTCCTGTTGAATCTTTTTGCTGCTCCAGAATGTTTTGAACTCAGGTGGAAGAGGCAATGTTATTCAAGAGCCAGCCTATTTCTGTGTCAAATTGATTCACTGATAGGCAGCTAAATGCTCTTCACCTGACCACTCTAAAGGATCAATTGTTCTGTTTTGTACCCCATAGTCTGAATTGGAGAGAAACAGATAGAGTTGTTTTGGAGTTAATAAGTTTTGATCTTGGCAAGCAGCTTTTACTGAGCAGACACTCATGAACCAATGGTATAGGACACAAAGCAAGATGAAAACATGTGGTTGGCATATATAGTTTAATATACAAGTAAGGAAAACAACAAAAAACATCAAAGTTACTGTTTCTAGATCATTTTTATTGCAGCTCCAGAGTTGGTGTTTGTGGAAGTAGCCTGGATGGCTCGATGGTAGGCACTGATGTTGGGATACCTGCTTTGAAACACTGTGCTGGTTGATCAACCTCTGCCAGTCAATTACAATCCAAGTTGCTTTTGCAGATAATTTTTTAAACATAAATGTATTATTTTATAATCATGTAATTTTTTGTTATAACAAACCCAAGAGTCTATCCGCAATCTTAAAACGTTTCCACTCTTTAATTATTATGTGTTAGTTGTATTTTTTGCTTTTCTTCATTGTGGCATGACACCACCATACCACACCTTGAGAGTTTACATTCATGTCTAATGCAAAATAGGTAGAAAACAGATACAACATGGTGTGACATTTATGTGACTAATTGTAATTAACATTAATTATTAATTATCCCCCTCTTCTTCGTATACCAAAATTATATGCCATAGAATTTTAACAATCCTCAATTTAAAAATAGCAGAATAATATAAAATATAATTAACAATTACATTGGAAAATACACCTGCAATGCTTTTCAGGGTAATAACACGCCCAGAAAAAGTTATTTTATAATAACAAGCGCGGAGGCGTGTTCGCGGCGGAAGCGCTTCAGGAAACTTTCATCATCATCCGGGTCGACTGCTGGTCACGGAAGATCCAAGATGGCGACTCACATGTCGAGGTGTAGAACCTGGAGTCGTGTTCAAAGGTAGTACGTGTTCAAACTATACGCGCTTATATTGTCTTCAGCCTTACTTCAGACAAAGAAAAACACCAATACTAGCCTATTCCGCATCTTCCACGTCATGCCTCGGCCTGACATCTGCAGCCGCGTAACTTCTCTGCGTCCTCATCACCCGAGATTAGCTTACTGAGTTAGCATGATGCTAACTGTTAGCTGTCAAACAAGCTGCAGGGCTGCTGTCAGGGTGGCTTGGCTAATGTTACATCATGGGCAGATGGGGTAATTCAGTTGAACAAAGCCACCGGTCTGTACAATGTTGATAAGAGTATTTAAGAGCTTGTCTGTAGAAATAATATAAATGGAGTACTGGTGACTGACGTGGTTTGTTAGACTTTGGTTGATACGTTAAATTCAACTGTATGTTTGATAATAGTTTTAAATATCCCGGTTTCTAGCTATTCTGTTGTATTAATTGAGCAGTGAATTTTCCTGTCAAGTAGATTAAATACCTTTTATATAACCAGACTATTTTGAAGTCAGAGATTTAATCTAGGTGTGTTAAACTCAATTTGTCAACATAGCGCAATGTTGACAATAAACTTTCTTGTTTATTAGGTGACGTTTAACATAATTAAAACTAAAACAGAATTATAGAATTTATGCACTAAATCCTGCTCCCCCATCATCACAATGTTCAACTGTTGCTAAATGCTTTGTTTCTACCAAGTTATAACACTGTGCCCAATGTCTTGTTCATCCCATCTGTATTGATTGTAGACTTAATATTTGAAACATCCCTCAATATAACACATCATAGTTAAAAAGCATTCCAATCTGCAGCTTCCAAAATGACTACCCGCTTAGATAAGCGCCTAAAACACAATGACCCTTATATAACTTCCATGATGGTTGCATTTGTTGTAGGATTGTTGTGTTAAAACTGCTCCAGTTTGAGCAAGGTATACCTTATAAACTGGCAGCTGAGTGTAACTACCAGACCATTTCTTCCTTCGATGTAACACTGTTTAACTACAATGCACAGCACTACTTGTCAATGCACTATAACGTAGAAAGTACAGATGGGTGGCATGGGTGATGGAAAACATATTGTTGTCTTGTTCTCAAAGGTTTGGGATTGCAGCATACAGAAAGTACAGCAGTGGTGGCGGATACCCAAATATCTCCCTCTCTTCACCGCTGCCTGGGATCCCCAAGCCAGTGTTTGCATCAGTGGATGGTCAGGAAAAATATGAGACCAAGATCACGACTTTAGAAAATGGCCTCAAAGTGGCTTCCCAAAACAAGTTTGGTCAATTCTGCACAGTTGGAAGTAAGTTGCAGTAGTGATATGTGAATTATACCATACACTTGTCTTCGGGCTCTGACTGAAGTGGATAAAATGTGTTTGTTTTCTTTCTTGTTCTTAGTTTTAGTAAATTCTGGCTCTAGACATGAAGCAAAGTACCCTAGTGGAATCGCACACTTCATAGAGAAACTTGCCTTTTCTGTAAGTAAAACAAAGTAAAAACGTCAGAATGAAAGGTCAAGTAACTAGGAGGAAAGTGTAAAAAGGGATGTTAACAGCTGTTTCTATCTGAAGTCCACAGCTCAGTATGGGAGTAAAGATGAAATTCTCCTCACATTGGAAAAACATGGAGGGATATGTGACTGCCAAACTTCAAGGTATGTAATCTACTATTATTATTACCATTTTACCTTCTATATGTGGTCCGCATTAGCTCCCTCTCCTGTTAGACACTATGGATACAGCTGTTGGATGTTTACTGTATCTTTCATGTTGCTGTGTAGGGACACCACCATGTATGCAGTGTCTGCTGAAGTGAAGGGTCTGGACACAGTGGTCAGTCTCCTCTCTGACACTGTTCTTCAGCCTCGCCTTCTTGGTAGGTCCACTTGTATTTCAGGAGACAAAGTCATGGTAACTGTGCCGAATATCTGTCTGAAATGATTAATGTTTGTTTGCATGCAGATGAAGAGATCGAGATGACAAGAATGGCGGTGCGCTTTGAGTTAGAAGATCTTAACATGAGGCCAGACCCCGAACCTTTACTCACTGAGATGATCCACGCTGTAAGTCCCATCAGTTGTGTCCCCCCCCCCCCCGACCAGCCCTCTGTTAACACGAATCAGTTCATTCATGATCTTTAAGTATAAAGGCTGTTTTTAATATGTAGTGCTTTTGTTGTTGACAAGGTAATTGGTGATTCTTTTGGTTGTTGTTTAATAATTTTTAATATAAAAGATAATAACAGCCAGGCCTTATATTAATGACAGTGCCCCTTTTCTGGCTGTACTTTTAAACCATGATTGAACCAGTCATTGTTTGTTTCCAGGCTGCATATCGAGGCAACACGGTCGGTCTGCCGCGCTTCTGTCCTGTTGACAATGTGGACAAGATTGACAAGAAGGTGCTTCACAGCTACTTGCGGAACTACTACTGTCCTGAGCGGATGGTGCTGGCTGGAGTCGGCATCGAGCACGAGCAGCTGGTTGAATGTGCCAGGAAATACCTGCTGGATGTGAAGCCAGTGTGGGGAACAAGTTCAGTAGCCAACGTGGACCTGTCTGTCGCACAGTACACTGGTGGCATCGTCAAGGTGATCCACCGGTTTTATTGTTTGCACTAAATCTTTTTGTCCTAAATGTTTAATAATGATAAAATTGTAATTTTAACCTGTTAGATGGAGAAGGATATGTCAGATGTTAGCCTTGGTCCCACCCCGATCCCAGAGCTCACCCACATCATGATCGGCCTTGAGAGCTGCTCCTTCCTGGTGAGTGTTTGCACTGTGTGGCTGTCTTAGAGAGTGTCCAATCAGGTGCCTGATACATCATCGCAGAAATCTCTCAAGTAAAAATGTTTCGGTGTTTTAAAGGAGGACGACTTCATCCCATTCGCTGTGCTCAACATGATGATGGGTGGAGGCGGCTCTTTTTCGGCAGGAGGACCTGGGAAAGGCATGTTCACACGCCTTTACCTCAACGTGCTCAACAGGTGAATGACTCTTAAACCTCAACTTAAATCTTAGCTTTGTTTCAGATGACACCAGACAAAAGGTTTTAATAATTGGCTTCCTTCTTTTCCTTGTCTGTTATAGGCATCATTGGATGTACAATGCCACCTCTTACCACCATAGCTATGAGGACAGTGGTCTGCTGTGTATCCATGCCAGTGCAGACCCAAGACAGGTCGGTACAAGCTCAGGACAGCAGGGTTCAAACGTCGTGTCGTACATTAGTTTTCATGTTATGTTTTCAAATTTTACACGTGGCTTTGTTGTGTGAATAGTTCGTCTTCGTTGATGTTCATGCAGAGTTTTTATGACATACAATCTTGTCCAGGTGCGGGAAATGGTAGAGATAATAACCAGAGAGTTCATTCAGATGGCTGGCAACGCAGGAGAGGTAATGGCTGTGTTTCCTACAGAGGCAGTTCCACCACAACTTAAGTCATATTGATGACTGATAAACAAAGTTGATGTTCGATTCTTTTGCCTTTTCTTGTTCCCGGATTTACAGATGGAGCTGGAGAGGGCCAAGACTCAGCTCAAGTCCATGTTGATGATGAACCTCGAGTCGCGACCGGTTATTTTTGAAGATGTTGGTCGTCAGGTTCTCTCCACTGGAAAGAGAAAGTTGCCCCATGAACTGTGTGATCTAATAAGTGAGTATTGAACAAAATTACAGATGTTTCCACAGGATTCATCCTAAAACGTGAGAAAAGGACCGTGACAGTGTGACAAAATTCAATGCAGGAGGGAAAATTAACAAGTAGAAATCATTTTATTTCAACTACTTATTTTATTTTTTTTCTTGTCAACAAATTATTTCCAGGCAATGTGACAGCCAGTGACATCAAGAGAGTAACCACCAAGATGCTGCGCAGTAAGCCTGCAGTAGCAGCCCTGGGAGACCTGACAGAGCTGCCTTCATACGAACACATCCAGGCAGCCCTAAGCAGCAAGGACGGACGTCTACCCCGCATGTATCGCCTCTTCCGATAGACCTCCAAGGCCATCGAGCCAGTCGCCACTGGCAAATGTCACTGTAAATAAAATGGACTTGAAGATCATACTAGTGTTCCCTCCCACCACTGAACTTGACACAGTTCCCTTTGGGAGGGGACTAATACCCGGGCTTTCAACTGAACCCTTGAGAGTGGGGATTTTAAAGAAAAGTTACATTTTACTCTGCAGTAAATTAGTCAACATACAGTTGGAGTATCTGTATTTATTGTTTGTGAGCAGGAAGCCATATTTCATTATTTACTGGGATGGTTTTCAGGAGTTTGGCTTTGAAGGGACAATTCACCCCTGAAGCTGAAATTAAATTTCCCATTTAAAAACTCCAATACCAACCGGTTCTGTCTGAGTTTTGAATGAATAACGTAACAATGTGAAGTCATCTTTGAAATACATCAGCATGTAGGCAGGAATCAGGGGTCGTCCCCAGGAGTTGCACATTTATTTTGTATTAAGTAATTATTTTTCTCTCAGATTTCCTGAAGTGACAGAGCTTCACTTCAAACTTCCTCCTTTTCCAGAGTAGATGGATTAAAATCATACTATTTATACAACAGCACTTCATAGCCTCTATTCACAGGCACAGGAGGCACTATACACGGTGATGAAATCCTTAGAAATTATGGGATAAAAGTGACAAACTCACCACTGTAGCCTGTTAATTCTCATGACTGACATCATGGTTTCTGTCAACGCTGTGTCTCAGATCTTCTGTAAAGAGACTGACTTGTCCCTTTTTTGTATTTTTGTGGAAGTCTTGCTGTCCTTGCAAATTAAAAGAAACGATGGCTTAAATTAAAGGAATAGTTTGACTTTTGGAAACATATTCTTTGCTTTGTAGCAGAATGCACTGCGCATTCAACTCTGCACCTGAAAGCAAATAAGTGTTCTCAAAATGTTGCACTGTTACTTTAACAGACCTCTTTCTTCTGTTCAAGTGAATTTAAAAGCTTGCATTTCCTGATAAGAAATATAAAAAAACTTGTATTTGAAAGTCAGCATGCAGAGTATGTTCAACTCTGTTAACATCTCTGTATTAGCTGGTTCATAAATGTATTTACTTCCATAAATAAAATTCTATATTTTAATGGTTTTGTGTTGCTGTGTCATGGAAGAAGTTTATCCAACAATTAAATGAGTTTTAAAACATTTATTACATGACGTTAGTGAACATATAAAAAGCTGCAGATAAAGTTAAGAGGGTCTGAAGAACCCACAGGCACTTTAGAGCAGACTGCTCGTCATGCTGGAATTTGCAAGTACAGTAAATGTGGTATGTAAATACAGTACATGAACAGTTAATAGTATATATGAGGTTACACAGCAGCCAGAAGAGAGGTAAGGCATCGAGTTACAGTCTGTCACAAAGGATCACTTGGCCTAATAGGAGAAAACATGGTGACAGGCATTAACAGAATAAATAAAATGCTCCATCTATTTTATAGCATGTGAGTTCATTCAGAAACACGTGATCTCCCTGAAATTCAACAGTAGCAAGTAATTAGCAGGAAAAACCTCCCGACTGTGGCAATCAATGTTATTTAACCCCAGGCTCTCTTCATCACTCATATCGTATCCCTCAGCTTGGTTCACATCAAAATTCAAGTTAAAATCAACTAATGGCAAATTATGTTAAAAACTGCCTAAATGTGCGACTGAAATGCAGTAATGCTTGGTAATCTGAACACTGATGTAGCAATCAGAAAATCAAAACATGGTGTTTCCTGATGCTTTTTAAAATGACTAAAAAGAAATTAGAGAGTGGGATCCGGTTACACAGAGGCTTTAAGGTTAGATCAGTTCACACTGTGAAGAGTAAGCCACAACGGCAGTGCTCCCCTCTCACTCTGTCTCAGTCATGTTTGAGCAGAGGGGGGCTAAATAAATAAAAACCAGACTGCTGCTGTGTATGTCTGACCTCAAGGTCCCCGCCCTCAAGTACAGCCACCAGGACACGCATACACAGTTCCCAAAAATGCCCAACAGAGGGCAAACTCTGCTCATTCACCACAACCAGCACCTCGCCCGGTTTAGACTTCCTCTCGTTTCCTTTTGGTCCTTTTCTGCACCCCTGGTTGTTCATTCCAGTTCGTGGCACAGGTTGAATCAGTCCAGTCTAGTGTGGAGAGGGTTTCTGTTTTCATTTTAAGGATTTAGGAGATGGAGCAGATGGTGCTGCTACCCTGGTTCTTCATGGCTTCTCTCCTCTTCAGCTCTCTGGTGATCCTCCTTCTGATGCCCTCCAAGTACAAACCTCGGTCAAACTGTCCTGCACCCAGGGGAATACTGAACAACACAAACAAACAAAACAAAAACAAAAAGGTCAAAATAACAACAACTAGTTAATTCGGAATTTAAATAATGGGCCTTATTTAAATAATGGGCCTTAAGAAAAGCAGATTACTGTTTTTGGCATTACGGCATTTGAAAATCAACACATTTATAGGAAATGCACATTTGTGACTTTGTGACCATGCACTCACTCACACCTAATAAGAAGTCAAACTGTTTTATTTTCAGATATAATTACAAAAACAGTTATCAATTGGTGTACTCCTGAGCTCTACTGGTTGTTTACAGAGATCCATAAATTGTTAAATGCTTCCCTATCATGAAGACAACATATTAAAGTTTGTTGTTAAAGGACAGTACGACTCACTTGTCTCTGCCTGGCCTGAGTTTGACCTGGAAGACACCGATGACGGGCCGATGGTCTGAGGTCTTGATGCTTGAGCAGCTGGTGTACTTGACTACTTTTATGTCATCAGTCTGCCTGTTCCTGAACAAGATCCTGTCCTGTGAACGCAAAGAAGTTCATAAGACTAATAATAATAAGTGCACCAAACGTTTGGCTGATTTTGGTGGCTACATTCACATCTGACCATGTTGATGTTGATCTTCGTTTTCTTCTTACCGTGTATGAAGGCGTTCTCTGTTTAGATGTAGTGTCATAGATATCACAGCCAATATCAAACTTGTATGTGGGGAGGAAGTGTATTGGTGCCTCTTGGAAGCCTTTAAAGATTGAACCTGGATTGAGGAAGATACACGTTCACAAGGTGAGAGTCAATAAAACATAGCAACATTTAATAATATAATATAATAATATTATATTATAAGATAATATAATATAAGATCTGTTAAAGGTTTTTACAGTTTATACTTCTACATGCAAGTATACCATTGTTCATTTCCTTGGAAAGCTGGTCATGTTCCAACAGAGGGCCCATATTGCCATCGACCGTGTGATTCATGATGGCCTCCACATCAACTCGGTCTTTACTCAGCCGAAAGTTAAAATCTCCAAACCAGAAGACCTGGTCAAATCTTGTGGTGACGTCAGCTACAATTACAAATGATCGTTATTTGACTATTATTTGACTTAAGTGAATATCCTCAAGATTAGATAACAATTTTCTTGATCCCAATGGCAGGAATGTTACATGCTTGAGAGAAAAAAAAAATAAAATAAAATAAAAAATATATATATATATATATATATAGAGAGAGAGAGAGAGAGAGAGAGAGAGAGAGAGAGGGAGGGAGAGAGAGAGAGAGAGAGAGAGAGAAGATGAGACTAGTTCATCATTTGATCATTTAACACGTAGTGCAGCGCTACCTAGCACCACATCTGGATAGCATTATTTCGTGAGTCTTACATGGTGTGGAGCGGTAAGGGTTAGTGTCTGGAAGGCCTTTTGGAAGAGCTAGAGCCTCGACAATCTTGTTGTAATCTAGTATTCTCTCGTAAACTTTGGCATCTCCAGCTGAAAGAAGAACAGAATAACACATTAGAAACATGTGAGACTGCAGAGTTGTGAATGCTGCAAAGTTCACAAGCAAATATGTAAGACAAAGGCAGAAGCTGTTATGTTTATTATTAATAACTTCTACAGGCCTCTAAAAGAATGAGTGGATGGTGTGTAATATTTACAGTCAACATGCCAGTTTGCCAGAAATAAAAACAATATTATAACTGTTCTCTGTTGTGACACACTAGCTATGATGCCACATCCTTTCTAAACTCTATTACAAATCTACTTCCATCCTGTTAAAAGCCTCTCCTCCTCCCACTTACAGGTAAAATGGGATGTGATGAAGAGGAAAGAAGTGCCAAAAAAGGTAAAGGCGATTCCAACAGCCCCTTTGGTCTTGATCTGAGAGATGATCCTGGTTGTGACTGTGGCATGCTCCACCTCTGTGTGGGTCAGCATCACAAATGTTGTGGTTAATGTCAGAGATGGTGCAATCAATTAGATCTGACCATAAAAACAGACAGTGCACAGAAGAGAAATATGTAACTAAATCAAGTCAAAATAATGATGAACAATTATCTGATTCTAAAATGTTTCTTAAAGACTAGATGAATAAAAACAAAAGATCATCTTTCAACAATCCGCTCTACACAAAAGTTACACTGGCATGGAGTGATATAGAGTTTACATGTAAACATGTAAACTGCTGTTTATTTCCTGTATTCTGTGAAGCGAACTGACCTGAACAGAACCAGATGAGATCTCGCCTGACAAACACGGTGAGATACAAAACACCGTGAGATGCCGCATACAGCATGACGTAGTAAGGTCCCAGAGTCTCCTGAAGACGGGTCTCCCATTCCCTCCTGCACACATGGACACAAACACAGTAGCAGTGAGACTGCTCTTACAGCTCTGATACAGAAATCAATTGTAAAACTTATTTCTATTCAGATATCATGATTAAAACTAAACAAAACCTAACACACCTGTCAGGGCAGCCCTCCTGGACCCCAACTATATAAAAGTCTTGTGCAAATTCAGAGTCTGTTGGCAGGAGGAGATCATCTAAGTTTGCTGGAAGTCCCTGAAATTGGTAGAAACTTGGTTACAACAGGCAGGCGCTGGCACTTGCGCAGCCAGTGACAAGACTTAAAATGATGCTTCCGTGTGTCTGTGAGACACTGCCGACTCATGATTTCCTCTTACCTTCTCTCCCTGCATATTCCACGTGGCTATGTAGATGCCCACTCTCCTGTCGGGGAAGTAGCGGTCCAGCTCCTCAGCCCCAAGCAGGGCACCATTTCCCAGCACACTGCCCTCCAGAAAGCTCCTGGAAAACACAAAGTGGAAAAGAATATTAGCACTTAAATTATCAGTCAACTTTCTCCGACACTCCCTCTTCTTTCAGATGATACCTTGATCATTTTAAGTAAAAATTAGACATTTCCCTACTAGGCTCTGACTTTGTTTTGAGACTATAGGTTAAGACCCACTTTTTTCCCCTAGTCAAAAACTACTGAACAAGCGTACCCGCTGATCCCAGATGTGAGCAATGCAATTTGAAAACGTCTGGAGCCTTAGCTTCAGCACAAATTAACTATGTTAATTGTTGCTTAGAGACTCACTTCTGATAGTAAGCTACAGATGCACTATGCTAATGAGCTCCAGGCAGAGGGCAAAACTGATCTTGTAAGGAACATAAGGCACAGTACTTATTATTATGCTTTGCCTGTGAAAAGTAACTATTTTTAAACAATTCTCTTTGTATAAGGAAATGGTAGTTAAAGGCGGGCCAGACCTCAGGCAGACATGGTACTGACAGAGTAAGCCATAAGTGCTATTAAAATACAATAAAATATTCACATCTAATTCTGCACTTAGCAAGTTACATGTTGTCACTGGCCTATCTCTGACAAAGGACCTTAGGTACCCTTGAAAGAGACCAGCTTCTAATAGCCTTCAAACACGGGACAGAGTAATCCTGATACAAGAGCCTTCACATCCAGCCTGAAGATGACTCATGGTACATCTACATGGTCTGCTGTGCCAACTGTACCTGTTCCTCACATCTTGTGGTCTGATGGGGCTAAGCACGCTGTAGTTGGACCTCATGGAGTTGACAGAGGCACTATCCGACCCCATGTTCTCCAGAAGTCGACTGTCGCTCAGCTTCCTGTGGAGTCTCTCCCCGGTTTTCTCTCTGGCCAGCACGGCATAATCCAAACAATCCCTGTCAATCCTATTAGCCGCCCTTAAAGTGGCTGACGCAAAACTCTTCTCCAGAGCAGGCAGCTGCCCTGTGGGTTGCACCGGAGACAGACGCACCCTGGCAGACCTCACCTGGTGGTCCGTAGGGTCGCTTTGCTGGCTTGAGGGTCTCCTTTCATACTCGGACAGACTGCTTCCTCTCTCCCGGAAAATTGGGGATCCTGTCGTAACAGCAGAGAGGGGTCTCAAATTGGAGTCCTGGTCATTCTTGATAATGGCAGGGCCACTGAGGATAAGCCCACCTGGAGCTAGAACTGTTCGGTCTTCTTTAAGCGAGTCTGTGGAGGAGCCAGTCTCAGCGGGGTCACTCAGGCTCTCCTGGCTGTTTCTCAGCCTCCTGGTTCTCACGGTCTCCTCTGCTGAGCGAATTTTGGACTTTGACAGCCTGGGTAGTAATGGTGGTCGAGGCCGGTATGGGGCGATCTCTCCCTCTGTGTTTCTAGCAGTGAGTTTGAGAGCATCATTGTGTTCCTTGCAAAATGTAGCATCCTCTAAGGAGGTCTTGAGTGGCCTGCTGTCATTGACAACTGAATCTCCTTTGCCAGGAGACTCACAGGACTGATGGAGGGGGCTGTCCTCTCCATTCTCGGTCATCTTCTCGTCATGTCTGAGACCAGTTGTGGTGAGGTGGACGAAGCTCTCTCATTGCTAACAGACGTTCACCTGAACATATAGGACAGAGATGTTTCATGTGAAATGCTGCCCTCATAGCACGTTAACCATACCTGTTAGCGTTAATTAGCTACTCTTTTAACCCAAGTAGTTAATCGAAGCTATTGTTAATGTCATGTTAGCGTTTAGCAACAATGCTGAACGTTTTAAGGGGTAGCATTGTTCCTTCTTGCTAACAACTAACCATTTAAATTAATACTAACAGCACGAGCTAATTAGTTTTAACCGTAGCGGTCTAAGTTAGCTAAACTCAAGATTTAATCAAAAGATTACAGATTTTAGGGGCTAATAAAAGCGCCATGATTTATAACATCCAGCCAACAACACATGTTCACATATAAATACCGTGCTAATATTAGCAAACTGTCGAGGTTAACTTAGCTAAAAAACCCATAACAGGGAGCAGAGCTATGATATATAGCATACCATTAGCGACCTAGAGGCTAACTGAGCTAACTTATTAAGCAAACGCTTATAAGATCATATTAATACATAAGTGATGTTGGAAGTTTCCCGCTTACATGGTCATTTCACCGTTATCACGCAGCGGTAAAGTTACATATCGTCTACAGTTGTTTGGTGTCAGAGTGTCTAATTTAACAGGCGCTCGATTAAGTTACTTCCTTAGCAACGTTTGACAACAGACTTTGTTACCAAGACAAGAGAGTCACTACAGAGAGCAGAGCACGTGTCACAGCGCTTCCCTGTGCCGAGAAGAGGAAGTACATGCATCTGTTCACCTCAAATTATCTGTCTGGAGTGTACAGTCTGTTGTATTGTCTCATTGACTTCCATACCGCGCATTAAAATAATGTTTTTGTATTGTGAATAAAAGTTGATTGTAATTCTCTGATTCTGTGTGGTGAGGGTTATTTCTGGCGGTATGGTGTAACTGGTTGTAGAAGGACATATTTTACTTACTGCAGATATTTAAGACCTTTGACCACAATTTAATATACAATTTAAAATGTTTGCATACTAGGATCTTATCCTTATTTAGGATCTTATCCTATTTATCCTTATGATGAAAATAGTTGTTGGTTGCAGTCCCCTGCACAGTTAAGACCTCATCGAAATACAGCTGTAAAATGTTGCTTTCTTCATAATGCATATGAGATAATAATCTTGTGAGAAAACAAATAATAGCTTAAGAGTCAAAGGGGATTCTTTTTGGTACTTTTATGTAAGGTTCCTCCACCACTGGTTGTGTATATAACTGTACAAGACAATGTCACTCCGCTGAGACACTGTTCCAACTGAATGAAATTTGCACAAACACACAAGCCAAAAGTAAACTTATCTTCATGGTTGTCTTTAACCATATTCAATCCAACTGGTCTTCTACATCACCATTCATTAAATTAATTTAAACAGTAAAGGTTAAATGGTTTGTTATAACACCCAAAATATACAGAGTATGTACCAAGACCTTGAAAAGAAAGGCACTCTTAGATATTGAATGTAGAGTTTATACTAGCTTATGCTAGTTGTCTTAAATGACTTTGGTAAATTATATGTAGATAAACATAAGATTTCTCAATGTTTATTATTGTAATAGCTATCATCCAAAATATGTAACCTGACGTTTAATTACAAAAGCCAAACAAAAATATAGGAGGAAAAAGGGATGGAAGAACGACTTTGAGAGATGTGGATTCCTACAACAGGCAAAGGGATCCAGAAGCTGTATTATACTGTAAATGTAGTGCCTGTATTAAACTCACAGCACAATAAAGTGAAAACACACAGTAACTAAGCTTATTGACTTTTAAACTCATTAGCAACATATCTTTATAATCAAAAAACACATTTTTGATATACTTGTTTATTATATAATACTATTTTTTTGCCAAGTTTAACACTTTGAATATTATTATTACCATGCTATTACATATCTGTCACTGAGTGCTATCATGAATACAAAATACAAACACTTTCCACGTTCATTACAATGAAAAAATTACTTTACAAATGACTCTGAATGTCAGGAACAAAACACAACTGAAAAAATGTTGTTGCTGACAAACCAGTGCATGTCACAATGAATAAACAACGTTAAGGTGTGACCTCCAATTGTTAACCTTTTCACCCTTACTGTGACCCCTGTGCTGTACGAGAAGCAGCGGTTGAAAGGATTTCTGAGGCCACCGGCCCCTGGAAATGTGGACAATCCCCCCATATTCTGCGCATTTCTATGGCACTGCTGCTGACTCGGGGGGTTTTGGACAAAGAGCCAGTCTGTGGGTCAGGTATAAAAGGAAAGGGTTAAAGCAGGTAGGGTACAGTTTGGTGCAAGAGCAAGAACAGCAGCAGCTCCAGCAGCAGCAGCAGCAGCAGCAGCCCACTGACCAGCAAAATGACTTCCACTGGAATGAACATGATGAGCAGGGTAAGATCTCTCTCATCGTTTGTGTTTCTATAATGTTACAGCAACTACCTACTTTTTGCCGTGTTCTTCAAAAACACTTTAAAGCTGATTTAATCATTTCTTTTTTAATAACAATGACTGTGTGTCCTGTAACAAGGGTCATCTGTAGAGAATTTCTGTGGAGCTTTATTGGGTTTTGGGGAAAAGTTTTGTGTTTTTTGGGCTTAAAATAATTTTGTTCACTCTCAAAGGATTGCAGCAAGCAGCTGTTTTCAGGAAAAAACAACCCAACAACTTTAAAAGCAGTACTTGTCCACAGCACTAAGTTAAAGTTAGACAGTAAAAGTTAGCGACTAGCTAGTGAACATAGTGGAGTATTGAACAATTTCCCTCAAAACTTGGTGAGACCAAGAACAGAGTCACAAGCAGAATGAGTCTTACATTCATCAAGTGGGTGAAAACACAAATGCTAATTTTCAGCATATATGATGCATGCGTAAATGCATGTGATACTAAGAAATGTAATAATATGTCTGTCTTGTGTTATTAAAATTAAAAACATTTACAACAATTTATTCCAAATAAAGCTGGATTCACCAACACTGAACATTTATTCTTATGATGATGAGCTTCAATGTTGACTCATGTGCCTCTTATGCTCCTCACATGTGCTAACCAAAGCCTTGTTCTTCCCTCTGCACAGATCATCTTCTACGAGGAGAGGAACTTCCAGGGTCGTTCCTATGAGTGCATGAGCGACTGCCCAGACATGTCCTCCTACCTGAACAGGTGCCACTCCTGCAGGGTGGAGAGAGGCTGCTTCATGGTGTACGACCGCACCAACTACATGGGTAACCAGTACTTCATGAGGAGGGGCGAGTACGCCGACTACATGAGCATGATGGGCATGAGCGACTGCATCAGGTCCTGCCGCATGATCCCAATGGTAAGTT
Organism: Datnioides undecimradiatus; assembly: GCA_008933995.1. Lineage (NCBI taxonomy): Eukaryota > Metazoa > Chordata > Actinopteri > Lobotiformes > Datnioididae > Datnioides > Datnioides undecimradiatus. The sequence continues at coordinate 11,691,653 of WARS01000015.1, forward strand.
CTTATGCCTGGCTAGACTTGCTGTAGGTGACAGACTGCTATACAAAACCCTATAGAGTTGCAGCTGAAAGTGTCAATACTCCAAGTTAAATCCACCCTTCTTCCTCTTCTGTACCGCAGCACAGGGGATCCTACAGGATGAGGATCTACGAGAGGGAGAACTTCGGTGGTCAGATGTACGAGCTGATGGATGACTGTGACAACATCATGGACCGTTACCGCATGTCCAACTGCATGTCCTGCAACGTGATGGAGGGCCACTGGCTGATGTACGAGCAGCCCCACTACAGAGGCAGGATGATGTACATGAGGCCTGGCGAGTACAGGAACTTCATGACCATGGGCGGAAGCGGCATGAGGTTCATGAGCATGAGGCGCATCACCGACTCCTGCTATTAGACTCTACTTGCACTGAATAAAGCTGTCATAACTTGAACCTTTTGGTATGTTATCCATTGTCTTTTTTCACATTCACACAGTTTACACCACTCACTTTTTACTGAAAGGGAATACACATAGATAATCATTTCTTCTAGTCCTTAAAGGACCTAATCACTTACCACCCCTGTATAAATCTGACCTGCTCACTGACTATTGTGTCCAGTCCAGTGGCAACTGTAACACAACAGGTGGAATTTCTGAGCACTATGAACAAACCTGACTAGAACAAGAGGATTTTAATACAGTTGCTTTCACAAAAAATATTTCACTCTTCACTTGTGTAGTAACATCTACTGTGGTGCCTTTTATCTTTGAGAATTAGAGATCCTTTCTGCTGTTACTGCTGCCGTTTAGTTATAAATAAGGTGTGTGACAGCTGAAATGGTTGCGCTAGCCAGAGGAAGTTTAGTCTGATTCTGAGTGGAATATAAACCGTTGTGTCTAGAGTCTCACATAGTAAATGTGGACATAAATACTGGAATAGCTGAGATTCTCTGATAATATTAACACTCCTCCAGTTTGGCTTCAGACTCACTCAGAGTTGTGATGAGATGTAAATATTATCTTTGGAGCATCTGGGTTTGTTTCTGCTTGACAGTGTGTTTCCTTCAGTCCTGTTTTCATTAGGAGAATAATAGAGCAGTCACACAGGTAAATATACAACCACAATCTGGTCATTTTTCACTGAAATTTCAGAACTGCCATATTAGTGTTGTAGTTGATGGTCGTGTTGGTTTGTAAATCCATCCACCACTTTGGTCCACACTACATTATTACATACGTTCATGATGCCTAGAAGGATGAATCCTTCGACAACACTGACATTTCCTCATGCGTCACTATGATAGATTGGTATTTGGAAAAATGTCTCATCTACTGCTGGATGGACTATAAGTCTGGTACACACATGCAGTCTCTACTGGGTTAGATCAAAATTTTCCATTAGTTTAATACTTTGTTTTGTGACTAAAAACCTGCAAAACAAACAACAATAGATATACTTTATTTGTCCCTACAACGTATTATTATTTTTGACTGTTCTCATAACCTAAGGTTTGCTAATATGTTAAACTAATATAATGAACATTGTTAACATCAAAGCTGCTAAAGAACCATTGTCATTTTGACCATGTTAGCAGGCATTAGCATTTAGCTCTTGTATTTTTTTTTTCCTGTGCAGGTTCATGGCGTTTAGTTGAAACAGTTAAAGGTGCTTTAATTGATTTAAGAACAATTTATTCTTAGCTAAAACAAAAATTAATACTGGACTTAATTTCCCTGTTGGCAAAAAACATGACTCCAAATAAGTAAATGTTCTTCTATAACAGCTGGACGTGAAAATACGCAACTGTTTGTTAAAAAGTCATGTTAAAAAAATCAGACATTTCTCTCAATAAAAATGAAAATTGCGGCAAAAATACATACACTTTGTACCTAACAAAGAAATATATAATAAAAGCCACAGTTTTCTTCAATAAGATACATACTTATACTTCCGTGCCTCAGAGGAGGATTATAGAGGCACATGTCTCTCCATCTTTCCTTCTCTCTCTTCTTCCTCCAGAGGATGGCCAATCCAGTGAGTGAGCGTGGAATCGATGCCGTGATACGAGATTCAGCCTAATGAGGATCAGAAACATCTTAATAAAGACCCATAATCCACCACTTAATCCCTCATTACAGAATCATCTGCATTCAGTGGTCCTGCTCCATACCGCCGCAGTGATGGCACATTCAGGTCCATTGTTCTACTTCGCCTCATCTTTCACCCAGGGCTACGTCTCCTTTTGTCTCCCCTCAGTGTCAGTTATAGTTGATCCACTCTCATTAGACTTTCAGACGAGATGAGCAGAAGGGGATGAAAATAGTGCTTTTGTGTGCACTTCTATGCTATCTTCTGTCTGAAATGGAAAATGAGACATATGCTTAATGAGGAGGAGATGGACTGAGACCTGACGTCTGACAGAAAGATAGGGAGTGCATTGTGTGGAAAAAAGTGCTGTGACCGATGCTGTTAAAGGACACACTTTCCAAGCAATTTCTGTGTCAGTAATTATGACTTCTCAGAGCGTCAAAATTAGTCTGAAGTGGGACAGATGGATTAAAGTTTAGGCTAATGCCGAGCCCCGGAGAGGTTCTGACTCTGTGTTTTGGTTTAGTGCAGCGTTAACACAAAAGTTGGGAAAGTTTTAGGCAGGTTTGAAAATACTATACTCAAGTATGCTTTTCTCAAAATATTCTTGGCTCACAACACATATGCTTGATGGTATTAACCTACCCAGTTTCTCTTTTTATCTTTTCACCTATATTTATCACAGTAGTTCCTAAGAGGTGCAACTAATATGTAACAGGACAAAGAAGGAGCTTTTCATTAAAAGTGCACAGCCAAAAAGAGGTCAAATCAGGCAACAGAAGTAAAAAAAAGACCTGTGTTGGTGGACTATTGGTGACTCTTTGTGCTTTTAAGAGTTGTTTATCCTGCTGATACCACCACTGAGAGTCATCGGCTGGGTCAGGTCTGTCAGGTAGCCATTGTGATTCTGGTTGAATTCTTAAAACTGTGAGCAGGCACATGCACACATACAAGTAAAACACAACCTGTCCAAAGCCAAACAGAGCTGAAGATGTTAGATGTAGGCATCAAGAAAACCAAAGAGTTTTTTTCTCTGCAGTGTGTAAACTGAATTTCCTTTAAGTTTTCATTTTGGCCAAGCAAATGTGGCACCAAAATGCAACACATATTTGCATAATGATCACCACAACCACTTAATTTCTTGTGCCCATTCCTTGAGTTTCTTCGTATCAATCAATGAGGCATATTGGAATGAAGAGATGTTATCAAAAAGTGAAGTTAGGCTCAGACACTCCCCAATGTAGACTAACAAAGGAGGTTAATATAGAATTATGTGTTGGGAGAGGAGGAGAAATCTCTTTTCCTTTATGTGAAGCTGTGAGATTATCCTCATGAGGGCTGGATAATTAGCCCCATGTAGGTGTGGAGAAGGCTGATTCTTAACCCACACTACCCCTCCCTCCTCATTACTCTGTGTGCTGAGGTGAGTAGGAGGTGGAGGGGGATAAAACAAAACAAATAAAACTCATTAAAGGTACCCATGTGACTACAAATCCCCTTCTGCAGTATGCTAACGCACCACAGACATCATTAGCTCCAGTCAAAGGAGCTATCGTTATTCTGCCTGGATATGAATGCACATCAAAGCCTGCTATAGTTCATTGTCTTTTAACCTGAGGCAGGATTCTCAAAATCAGAGCTCCCTCTTTGGCAGTTTTCCATTTTTTTCCTCCCTGATCTCAGCCAGTGGAGACCTAGAAAATCAGTCTACGTTGCAAGAGCAAATCTTGAGTTGAAAAAAATGTTAATGATTTCTCAAATGATGCACCCATGGCATTTTGTTGTTGAGAAGAATGTTTAATTTTTGATGTTGCACAGTAAATGAGGGTTCTTTTGTAGTTCTGTGTAATAAGTTTGATAAATCCAAAAGTAAGTTATACAATGACAAGTTGTTTTTCCCACATTTTTTTCGCCGCACTCGTGACATTAGTGATAAAAATGACATTCTGGCAAACAGCTCAGTAAATGCTGGATGCATTGCCACAACATCTCTTTAACACATTCTTGGGTCCCAGAGGATGAACCCTTATTTCATTCTTGCACCATCATTAGGTGACAATGATGTTTTAATTCAACACCTTGTATTGAATTAATTCAGTAATTCGTAATTAATTTACTATATTTTAGCCCGCTATATGGTCAACACAACCAAAGCACTTAACATCAAGATGCTCATATTTTCACTGGGAGTTCGTTAGCATGCTGTTGTGAGTATTTAGCTCAAGTGCAGCCGCATAATTAGGTGATCTAATATTAGTCTTGCTTAGCCATACTTACAACTATCAACTTTTGAATGGATTGACAATTATTAGGGAATTGATAATTATTTGTGCCCTTTATTTAATTGATTAAAACTTTGGCAATTATCTGACTTTCATCTTGCACCATCATGACTTCTACATTTCAATTTGCACAGGTTTGCAGTCTCAGCTCCACTTTGTATTAAATGCTAATTAACAGGCTAAATTAAGGGTGTGAACATGGCAAACATTAATCCTATTACTGGAAAACAGTGTGTTAACACTGTCATGTGAGCATGCTAATATTAGCTTTTGGATCAAATCGCTATACTAAAATGCAGCCTCACACAGTTCCTACCATAAATGCAGCCTCTTTTCTACAGTGTCATATGTATCAGTTGAGTAGCTGTAAGTTGACACTGTGTTTGTGTAACTGCCTCATGCATCATTTTATATCACTAGTGTCTATCATGATTCAACCCAATCAAGCCTAAGTATGAAATCCCAGTTTTTGATCACCATTGTAAAAATTAAATATTTCAGTTATCACAAACTTAAATATTGTGAAATACTGGACTGGACAAACATATGCCATCAGTTAAATGAGTGAAACAGTGAGTCACAGAGGCTGAATCCTCCCCAGAGGCAATGTTTTGCTCCAACATGCTGGTGTAATCCATTCTCCTGTCTCATTTCACATGCATTTGCATCAGCGATCCTCTAGGTCCCATCTCCATGACTTTGCATGTCGAAGAAGGGCAGTATGACTTGTATCCTCAGGTATGATGGCCTCAACACACCCTGACAACTTGTTCTCAGCTGTGCAAATTACTCTATTTACACTCCATATTTCCCTCCTGCTCTCAGACACACACACACACACACACACACACACATATATATTTTAAACTGTTTACATTAGACACAAACAGAGGCAGGTGCAGGGGTTTTCTCCTCCGGGCAGCTTACAGCTGTGACAAGGGTTACTGCTATCAGACAGAGAGAGAGAGCACGTGCCAACAAACACACTGTACTAATCACACATGATAGCATCTGCAGCTAACACACAGAAGGCATACGTTACAGGCCTCAGGCAGCAGCTAAATGAATGACTGCAGCCAGCCAAGATCATATCACAAACAAACATACACACACACACACGCTCACACAGACACATAACAATAGTGAATATTGAAGAAAAATCTGAAATAGGAATAAACATGCCGACATACCACACACCCATGTCTACTTTTCAGATTAAGGTGGCTCCATTCTTATAAATAGAGATTACAGTTCATTTCTTCATTTACTGTGCTCCACCTTAAGTACACTAACAGATCAAAGTGTAGCAGTAGTGCAAGTTACTTAAATAATTACTTAAATAAAATGGTGGACAGGAGATTGTGTGGCACGGGAAGTTCCTCAACATTCAGATCCATATTTTTCATATTTGTTCACAACATATTCTGATTTTTTTAGTTTTTTCCTCCTCCTTCCTATTTCCTGCTCTGGGAAATCTTATTGCAACAGTACATTTTAGATGATATTATGGTCTTCCAACTTACCTGACAAAGCCGCGCATAGTTGTGTTAAAACAGAATAAATTCACAAGACAAAAAAGTACAATATTTTCATCTGAGTTGCTGTGGAGTGAAACTATAAAGTTGCATTAAGTGAAAATACTTGTAGTGGTAAAGTACTAAAGGACAGCACTTAAAAAGAGTAAATGCATTAAGTTACTTTCTATTACTGGAGTTTGTCTGACCTCCTAAGTCTTCTTTACTCCACTCTACTCAGACTAATCTTTGGTTTGCTCCCTCCTGTTGCTTCACTAAGTCTATTCTACTGTTTCCAGCCATCACTGATAAAAACTTTGTGTTTATGTCGGAGGAATTTGGGTCTCTGGCACTGTGTTTTTCCCTGTGCGGTTTTCTCTTCGTCGGCTTCTTCCCCATGTTTGTTGCGGTTGGAAGCCCTGGGAAAGAAACAAACACTGGAATTCAGTTGGCTCATAACACCAGATACCCAGGAAGTGGTAAATGGAGAGTGGATGTGGCAGTAATGGGAGAGAGAGCCAGGCCTATTGTGTACCCATTGTGTACAATATAACCAACAGATACACAGACAGACACACACACACACACACACACACACACAAATTAAGTCAGTCACCCTGCACTGGTGAGCAGTAGTATGGTCAGACTCTGACCCCTGGCCTCTGACCTTGTAATGGAGTGGTAGGTCAAGTGCAGTCATCAGCACTAACATGGATAACATAACACCACTACAGGCTATGAAAACATCTGAGAAACTCACTGTCATAAAAAATGATTAATTCAGTTTTTTGAGGGGGAGATTTTTCAGGGATTAAACTGTTAAGGCGGTTTTTAGCTAGCATGCAGCTCCAGGGAATGCATTGTCTGGGTTGTCCACCCTTTCGGTTAAGCCACTATAGCATGAATTTCTACGGATTTTTGTTCATTCATTCACAAATTGTTCACAGGGCCTTTCCTCTAGTGCCTCAATGGGGTTGACATACATGGTTTTGAGTGAAATGTTTCAACAGCTATAATGGACTTCTGGTTAAATCCAGTGCATTCTTTATGCACCACTCAGAATTAATGGATTTTTACCAAGTGAACATTTTAATTTGTCCATAACTAGATGTCTGCAAAACTGATAACAATACCCCCAGCTTTACTTAATGTTAACTGCTAATTAGCTAATGTTATCACACTAATAAGCTAAACTAGGATCAACATGGTGACTGCTAAACATCAGCTACTTAGCATTCTCACATTAGCATTTAGCTTAACACAGCGCTGTGTCTAAGCATACTGTAAGCTCTCCACCAAGTCCTGAGGGTATTTTCTGGCTGTTGAGCCAAATGCTCAAATGCTATGTTGACTGTAGCATAAAGCTGGATTTTTGAGTTCAAATGGCTTTAAAAACAAAGCAAAACAGGGTGATAGATGAGCTTGACGATAGCTACAGTTTATAGAGCTGAGTGAAACTGCAGAGGTAATTAAATGTAGTTTAATTTATTTTTTTTTTAGTTTTTATTCAACGTCCAACAGAGAAATATTTCAACAGCTTAGGTTTTTGTTTGCTGCCACAACGACATAGAGAAACATTTGAAAAATGAGTAAAGAGCATGATGAACTACTTTCAGACCATTTTCGTGTACTTTTGCTATATTAACTGTTATCTCCATTAACTTTCTTAACCTTTTGTCCTGCTGCAACACTCAGATAAGGAACTGAAGTGGTTGAGGGAACTCTTTATGACCTGAGAGTCTCCTTCATTGGATTAACCTCTGGCCTTTGTCACGTTATCCACTTAGCAAGCTGAGAGGGTAAACACACAGAACACCGGTAGCTGAGTTCACTTGCTGATAAAGTATCTCTGATTTAAAGACAATCTAAATTCTTTAATTGAGCTGCATATTTTCCACAACCCTCAGCTCAAATAAGGAGAAAATTTGGTTTCATCACTTTAGGAATGCTAATAACGGCTGATGTTAAACTTAAGTAATACATAACAGGCCTTTGACTGTGTTTCTATGTGAAAATAACCAGTAAATCTACAGCTGAGGGCCATGTCTGTGGCTGCTGACTTAACCTCAGGCAGACACTGATGAGGCCCTGATGACCCGCAGTGACCTCTGACCTGTGTCCTTAGCCCTGGCCTCTTGATATAACCTCAGCAGATCAGCACCATATGGTTGTTCAGAGAGAAGGGCTCGACTGAGACCACTTTAATTTAATTAATACCTCAAGAATTTAATTTTAACTCCCCCTAAAAATGGATCAGCAACTTTCTGAAGATGACGATGATCAGTTGATGTGTAATGTGGGAATAAGGTCTTTTGGTTAAAGTTTCAGAGTCACTTTCTTACGTCGAATCACATTAATCATGTGTGTGGGAATCATGTGGTTTAAATTGTGGGAATGTGGATATGAGTTTAATAACCTCACTGTGACCACATATAGCTCAACCAGCTGAACAGTCAAACTCTGTGCCCATTAAAGCCTTGTTATTCACTCTACCTCTGCCCTCAGTTACACTGACCGATTATCAGTATCTGCAGCGTCTGTGGCGTGGGCCATAGTGTTGACACAGCTGCAGTCTGGGTGTAAACTAACTTGCTCAGGATGCACCTCGCTGCTGCTGCCAGCCCAGCAGCTTCAGAAAAACACAAAGACTGGAAAGACTTTCTCCCACCCAAGTGTGGAGTCTAAGAAATGTTCTTTGACCTGAGAGGGAAAATGTCTTCATGGTGAGTGAACAAAGTCCTGAAAACAGGATAAAACTGTACTAAAGTTTCCACAGTTTTTATAGTAGGCATTTATAACAATTATCATTGTTTTTAACAGAATAGCAGTGGAAAGTACTGCGCTTAAGTACAAAAGATTTTTGTACTTAAACTTGAGAGCTTTCAGTTTATGCTGCTTCCTACTTCTACTCCACTGTAATTCAAAGTGAAGTACTGTACTTTTTTATGCGAATACATTTATTACACAGCTATAGTTGATGAATACCTCTAATTGGATTTGATAACATGCTTTTTACATACATTTTAGTATTGTTAAGTAAAGGATGTGAGTACCTCTCCCATTACTACAACAGCTGATGCAACCTCTGGTGCATGCAAGAACTGAAAACAGAGATCAGCACGTGTGTCCCTGGTCTTTAATTTAGTACCTGTCATTACCAGAAGAGGGCAGTGGTGCTGTTGCTCTCGCTTGTATCTCGCTTGTATCTCTCGCTTGACGTTTCATCAAAAATGGGATTTTTCAGTGTGCTCCCAGATCTCTTTCACAAAGCCACACATGAGAAACAAAATCTGACAAGGAAGCTAAACTCTGACCCTTTGTCCACAGCAAATCTGAGATCTTCCTCTCTGCTCTGGTATCATAGTTTCAGTGACAGGGGAGCCCTGCCCTGTAGGCACATGGGGAGAGAGGAAGGCCCTGTGGTGCACAGAAACCTGCCTTTGTCTTGCCCCTTGCCCGGTCTTCACACTGTGCTCAAAGATTCAGCTTTGTGTGAGTGTACGTGTTAACGTACCCAGGGACAATGGTGTCCGATGGATCCTCCACAGGCACAGGTCTAATGAGATCTATATTTATCCTTCTGCTTTTGTTTCAGAGGAGTATAGGTTTTCTGTATTGTTGTGTGTAGGTCGGGGGCTGATGGGTGAGAGGACATCCTCTCTATACAGACTAACAAGTGCTGCAGGGATCGGACTTCCCCAAGGACCAATAGGGAAGAGATCTCTGTGTGTGGTGTACAGTTTACATGCCTGTGAATATAAAATATAACAGAGGATGTTTCAAGACAACACGGTGTAAGCAGTAAGACAACATAAAATAGGTTGTCTGAGAATTGCTCCCTAATGTGTTGCAAGTTGGCACCTACACCGGAATGTCTTTCTATGTATATTGTTAGAAAATCAATGGATTGATTGAATCTCAACAGAGTTCTATTATTTTGATAAACCCTGCACACTATCACAGACATTACTCACTCACTTTTATCTGTTTTATATAATTTTATATTTTAAAAGATGCTGTTGGTTACTGCCCTCTCTCAAACTGATCATGAATGTTTCTCAAAGTTATCCCAAAGTTAATCAGTAACGGTAACACTGGTTGATATATCCCCCACTGACACACACACATTAACCTGTGGGTCAAAGCAGAGTTGACTGAACAGCCACTGACAGAACTTTCCCTCAAGGCTGTGACCAGACTCTAGAGGACAAGAGACCTTTAGACAAATTAGCTGAAATCAGAAGCAGTTCCTTTAAAATCTAATTTCAGTCTCCTCATGATGCTCCTGCTCACTTGCTCTGTCAGAGGTATCAAACAGTCTTCATGAGTGGATGATGAATGCTATGTTGTCATGGAGATGTTCAAACTGTTTCATTACAGTGAGCCCTTGAACGACCTTTTGTCTGAAATGGTTCTGTTGTGATCAGGATTGTGTGATGCAATCAAAAACTCAAAAACTAAATAAATGAGTAAGTAGACCTTGAGTGGAGATTATTTTGCCAATTGTTTGTTTCCAAGGAGGATAATGGTGGGCCTGGAACCTAAGATTAGGAATCAGGTTTATAAATTTATTATTTATTTTTATATTTGATATGGGAAAGAAGAAAATGCCCTTAAACACATCCCTATCCTATAAGTAAGGATGTCTCTTGAAAGTATCCGTCTTACAGAGACTCATTTGGCATTTTTCACAGAGGATCTGAGGTCATTTCCTGTTTGTTATTCCTGATGCTATCATCCTGAATGGCCCAGCAGCTGTTTTCCAACCATCCAGGAAGTCTTTTCTTAATTTGTTATGCCTCAATCACCTCCTCTCCTTTCTTTCTAATTCCCTAAGAAAAGCTGAGTGGCCACTTATCAGTGAGGGACTTTAAAACGTGTTTATTTACAGATCATCAGGGAGCTTGAGAAGTGGGCCTCCAAGAAAACTACTTGATGGGCTTCAAACCCAGAGCTTGTTGGTCCCTCGGCACAGCGTCAGAGGCTATGCTCTTGTTGCCAAGTCTGATGGTGTCGACAGCCTCTTGCGGGGCTTCAAAGAGTAACGTGGCGGCTGAAGATGTGTGACTACTCACAGGGTCCTAATCTGTTCAGAGGAGGGGGGGCTCCAATCCGGATCTTTTTCATCCAACCGCACAGAGACAGGGCTTTTTCCAAGAGGCCTGCTGTAATACAGTGCATTAGCGAGATAAAGGCCTCTCCTCACAGCTGCCTCACGCTGACAGACTCTTGGAAAATGTGGCTCGGGGTGGATCTGGGAGGATCCTTTCCTTCTCTACTGCTCTATCTCTTCCACGAGTTTCTTTCTTTGCAGCCTCACACTTCCTCTCAAGCCCTTGAGCTCGGCCTTCATCTCTTTTATCGTTGTTATGATAAGGTCTCCTCATGGCTCATAATATTGTGCTCTTCACTGCAAAGCCTCGGCCATTCTTTCAGTTTTTCTCACACCAAACACTATGAAACCTTTCTCCCATAAAACACCTTAACCTAAAATATGGTATTGGAGCCAGAAATCCCTTATTCTGTCATTTAATGCAACTGAAAGTAATACATTTTAAATTTTCATTGTAAAAATGATTTTACATTTTGATGATTTTACATGATTTACTTATTTATTGTAAGTGTGTAAAAAGTGTTCACTTATTAATTGTGAGTATGTGAAAGTCTGTGAAATATTTGACAAATCTCCAAAGAGCAATATATCATGGGATTTGAAGTCTGAAAAACTAGATCCTGGAGAACATCTTAATTTTAAAAATTGACAAGTGAAATACATTTGTGTTGGTTTATTCCCCTATTTATGCGTATATTTGAAGTATGTGACAAATCAAAAGGCCAAAGCCATTGTAAACTTTTTAAAAGCCCTTTATTAACAAATTAAACAGATTTTAAGGGTTACTTGACTTCATTTTTAAATAAAAAGATTGTATACATAAGGAAATAAATATTATTTTAAAGTAGAATCAAAGGATTTCAGTCTTGCAGTGAGACAAGAAAAAAAAAGAAAATTCATAGGACTGCTTGACCTCTTAGCAGGATCTTCAGGACCCTTAGAGACAAAGATCTCTTCTAATTGGACTTCTCACGTGGGTAATAGGTGCTTTTGTCCAATAAGAATCTGTGTTGGGTCTGTTGGGTTTGCATTTACAGAATAAGGAACGCAGAGTGATGGATTGGAGTCTTCTCTCTTCAGCAGACAAGCCAGGACACATAGAGGAGGACAGACAGACCAGGGAGGAAGGGAAGTAGTAGAGATGAAGGGAGGGAGGGAGGCCGGGCTCCAGACGTCACATCTGCCACCACTACTCCCCAGGGGCCTCCAGGGCATGGGAACCTTGCTCGTCTCCACCCAAACCCCCTCCCTCCATGCTCCGACCAGTCCCTCCACAGGCCTGGGACCTGCTCTTCCTGGCTGAGACCCCATTTTTCCCACTCGTTTCCCTGATTCAGTCACACCACTATTGCTTTTTAGATTATTTGTCTCTGTCTTTTCCTTCCTTTCTTTTGGCCTTTGTCTCCTTGTACCTCTTAAATTTAAAAGCTGATAAAAGCCATCCAGTATCATCTCCATCTGGTAACAAGGTGTATTTCACAAGTACATCTGTGCACATTATGTAGTTATGCATTTAAAATAGTAAAATAGTGTTTCCTTTTTATTTTCTGACATTTTCTAGGTTGAACGTTTTATTAATATTGAATATTATCATCATGGATCAAATTTCCTCTGGGAACATGTCAACTTTCAGCTTTAATTTGAGGGTGTTTTACATCCAGATCTGATCTGTTGTGCTGTGAAGACAGTGAACTCACACCTACCACTCTTCTTTTGTTTCTTTGGTCCAAACCCCAGTGGAAAAGTTTGTTCTTTCATTCTTAAGAAACAATTAGCAACTTGAGCTGCTTGATTTGTCAACAGAGTTTTAGTGATCTGTCATCATGTCAAACAAAAAAGCCTCGAAGAGGAGAATCAGAAAAAGTTCCCCTAACTTTTGAAATGAAGGCAGGACAGACATGTGTGGGATATTTGTTGTAATTTACAGTCCATTCTCTGTTCAAACAAAGTAAACCATACGTGGAAACAATTAAATATAACCTGTTTATGGTTATCAGAACAATTCTACTTCAAGCCTCTTTTGCATCAATTTGTTTACAAGCCCTTCACAACTTATGTGTAACTGTAGCTGAAACAGATGCCTGCATTGTATCTTCTTCTTTTCCTTTTGGCTGTTCCTTTCAGGGGTCGCCACAGTGAAACATCTTTTCCATCGCGCCCTATCCTCTGTATCCTCTTCCGTCACACCAACTACCTTCAAGTCCTCCATCACTACATCCATAATCATCCTCTTTGGTCTTCCTCTAGGTCTCCTGCCTGGCAGCTCTAACCTCAGCATCCTTCCACCAATATATTCACTGTCCCTCCTCATGTCCAAACCATCTCAACCTGTCCTCTCTAACTTTATCTCTGAAACATCTCACATGAGCTGTCCCCCTAATGTACTCATTCCTGATCCTATCCATCCTGGTCAAGCCCAAAGAAAACCTCAACATCTTCAGCTCAGCTACCTCCAGCTCTTCCTCCTGTCTTTTCCTCAAAGCCACTGTCTCTAAACCATACAACATCGCTGGTCTCACCGCTGTCCTGTAGACCGCTGTCCTGTAGACCACTGTCCTGTAGACCTTTCCTTTCAGTCTTGCTGCACCACACACCTGACACTTTTCTCCACCCACTCCATCCTGCCTGCACACGCCCCCTTCCCCTCTTTTTCACTCTCCCCGTTGCTCTGGACTGTTGACCGTAAGTACACCTTCTGTACCTCTGCTCCCTGTAACCTTACCGTTCCGCTCGTGTCCCTCTCGTTCACACACGTATCCAGTCTTTCTTTGGCTAACCTTCATTCCTCTTCTTTCCAGAGCAAACCTCCACCTCTCTAGATTTTCCTGTACCTGCTCCCTGCTGTCACTGCAGATCACAATGTCATCCACAAACATCATGGTCCATGGAGAGGTGCCTGCATTGTATCCTTGACGTTAAACACTTAAAAGTCAGTTTTTAAAATTTGTTTTCAGTTGTTGTATATTATTGTATACTTTCCACTGACGTTACTAACATGCAGGATTTTTTTTACCAAATACAATCAATAAATGCTCTTGACTTTCATCCACTACTGCAGACATGCTTGTTGTGAAAGTCCTCCAACACTCACTGTAACAGTTACACAGAGATTACATGGTTATACAAGATTTATATATCTCACTTGCAAACAAAATGGCTATTTGTGTCTCATTGTTGCATTTACATCCCAGTTTTGACAGTCAAGGTTACCATGCCACATTATCTCCTCTCCCTTTGCGTGTCTAGAGTAATACAGCAGTTAAACCCCTGCCAGCTGTTAACAATGGCATGCTGTGTGCGTAAAGACCTCTGTGAAGGCTGTGTGTGAGCGTGTGCACACATACATGTGGAGCAGCTGTCGGCTGCATGTACGTTTTCCAGCCAGTGGCTGAAACATAGTGGCCGGCTGCTCCTGAAACTCATGCTTTTACAGCCAGCTGCTGCCATTCTTTTAGAGCATGTCAATATTATTTCTACAATACACGCTCCAGACTTCATACTTCAGCCAAAAATATCTCTGAATAGAATTTGGACTGGATATGCTGAATATTTTCTACTATTCATACAACATTTTAAACTTGTGAGAGTGGGATCAGCATATAAAATGAAAGAGGGGGATATATTGACATTTTAAGAAAGAGTATTTAGAACAATAAGCTTTCTGTACAACATTACAGAGAGTATAACACATACAACTCTGTGTGGAAATCAATAAAATTGAGATTAAGCATCTACAGCCAAGCAAGCAACTTCATAAGACTGTACTAATGCTCAGCAGCGCCATGAGCTAAATACTAACGTAAGTGTGATGAAAACAACAACAGTAACATGTTCTCTCTACCATCTTTATTATGTCAGTTTGTTTTAGCTTGCTAACATGTACTTATGGGCACTTAACATGGTTTCACTTGATGAAAAGTAAAGGGATTTTCATATTTATTCATCCAAAGGCAGAGATGAACATCCATACCATAAATAATTCCACAGGATCCAGTGATTGTCAAAGCGCTGCATGTAAATGTGTCATTAGGACTTATTGCCAAAGAACCATGAATGCCTGCACTTAATATAGTCCATCAGTTATTTAAATATTTTAGTAAAGATCCTTTTAACCACACCACTGGCATAACTAAAAACAAACATGTTTACACCAATCAATAAAAATCTAGGTTGATTAAATAAAAAATAAAAACTTGAACTTGAAATTCTTGAAAACAGCCCACTTAGCCTTGTTGGTTAGACTTTTGGGGCGGGGGCTCATGTGAACAAACTAAGGTCGATACATCTGAAGTGTCTCAGCCCCTCCTCCTCTGCACTGGCAGCTTGGCAACAGCAGCTGATATTTCATAAGTATAACGTTACCTCTTGGACCCACAACAAATTAACATCAAACGGATGACACATACTTGTCCCTGCTCAGGTTTCACAAAGCCGTCCTGTGTCACAATCAAGGGGGGGTAAACACGCAGTGCCTCACATGCCAACCCTTGGTTTGTCACAGTCAGTCAACACATGTCCGAGCGTGGTGACAAACTTAAATCAGTTGCAAATGAGATTTAGTATTTGTTTTGACCTGTGTAGAGTTTACGGCCCACAACAAAGTGAACTAAATTGACCAATCAATTGTTTAGTCTGAATATGAAAAATTGGCTCATCTCAACCTGTCTCTCATCATGAACCAGAGGCCTGTCTCACAAAGCAGGTTTCACTGAGTTGGCAGGATAATTGCTGAGAAAGCCCTCTGAAAAGTCAGTTTTACATTATCTCTACAATGTTCTTTTCAAACTACAGATATTTATGTTTTAAGCACCGGAAACTATACAGCACATTATCACTTCAAGTTTAGGCAAATCAGCTACACAGATGGATATTGGCAAAATAATTTAACTGTCTGGAGCTTTTGGGGTATGTTACATGATCTTCCTCAACAGACTGGATTCGTCATGTGATTGTAAATGGTCAAATTTCCATTTTTCAGAGCTCTTAAAAGACAAGATTTGTTTAAAAATTGACACTGTAAGTTTATTTTTGACTTTGACAAAGCTCAAAAAAAGCTTAGTGATTAAGTACTTTATTCTTATTCATGTAACCTTACACATTTACATATGAAGTTTTACTGGCAAAGCTAAATATGTAGTGGAAAAATAAAGGACCAGCGTCAGTCTGTGGACACACATACAGTCTCTGTTCCCTTTTATGTCTGTCATGGCAGCCATTCATGGTATTCAGTCTGAGACAGCCAGATGATGTGTTGAGAGAGATATTAAGCCGGGTCTTAGCACTCCTGACAGATCTGACACATCTGACATCAGGACACAGTACAAACTGTAGATACAGGTCTGTAGCTTATCTTGAGCACACTGACGTAACGTCACCTCTATTTTTTCTGGGAATTTTAGAAACACCCAAAGTTTACATATGTTTCTAAATTAACATTTTCTCAGGCATGTCTTGATGAAATAAAAATAGAGACTAGGTTCTGACACTTTCTGACATTAGTTGTGTTGACTACAATCAGCATTTGTTGATTTAGGCACTCTCGAAGGCCCGGCTCCATCTAAGAACTTGCAGTAAAAATTAACCAAAGAGCTGAAAACAAGTTACTCTAAGTCTGAGTAATTAAAAGAATTTTCTTTAGATACATCAGTATCTAGATCCTCAAATAATATGCATTCCACCTCAAGACAAAACAACTGCTAACTGCACTCTTCTTAACTTTACATGAAAAGGGCATAATGCTCACAGCATTAGCCGTTTACCCTCAGTGTTATTTCTTTGTCCTCCTCCGTTTTGCAGCGAAATCAACTTTAACTTCCTCCTGACAGGCGGGAACTGAATGGAGGGAACAAACTATATACTTTCCGGAGATTCTTACGCTCATACACAATCAAGTCTGAATTACACCTTATCGCTACAGGAACAATGTCCTCATTCAGGTCCCCTACATAGAAGGAACTGGTCCAGCAACAACAAGTGGGCACACACACACACACACACACACACACACACACACAAAGCTGTTCCAATGTACTTGTAAGGACATTGGATTGACTTATATGAATTCCTTAGAGGCTTAACTTAACTTTAACCGCCACTGCTACACGCATAACCTCCACACTTAGAAGTTTCAGCCCTAATTAAAATGGTGAACTTTGTGGGGACCTTACTTAACGAAACGCTGTGAGTGCCTCAACATCATAAAATCATGTCTTAGTTGCTCTGATATTATTTGTCAGCACTGGATCATTTTTGTTAAAACATTTCTTCTTTATGTTTGTATATTTAAAAAAGGTTCAACTGATGGCAAAATGTTTCTTCAAACAGAT
This sequence comes from Datnioides undecimradiatus, assembly GCA_008933995.1. Taxonomy (NCBI): domain Eukaryota; kingdom Metazoa; phylum Chordata; class Actinopteri; order Lobotiformes; family Datnioididae; genus Datnioides; species Datnioides undecimradiatus. The sequence goes on from WARS01000015.1 coordinate 11,708,961, forward strand.
TTTATATGCAAGCTGTAAATTTAGATGGACAATGTAAGTTTTTAATGTGACAACGCTTGCAATGTTATGAATTTGTGGGATTCAATTAAATCAAGTGCATTACACATTTAACTCCATTTGTTGACGTGTCCCGGAGAATGTCTTTACGTGAGTGCAATAGCAGAATGCATTTTAATCACAAACAAGCCATTTCCAAATAAAGTTTATTAATAAACAAGATGTGAAAACAATACAGATAAGTCTTTTGTGTGCATGAGAGGAATTAATTGAACAGACTGACTAGGATGTCAGCAAAACTTAGATCATTGAGTGCTGAGAGGTTAATCCATCCATCCATCTATATCTGTTTATGCTTGAGGTTAATGTGAAATGAAAGTTTTCATTCTGTTGCTGTTTTGACTGTAGTGAAAAATCTCCAAACCTCCTTAGAACACCTCCTTTCCCACTGTTTCTTTCCATCTGTCACCACAGGGCCTCTGGGGATATGTGGCTTTATCAACTCGCCACATAAACGCTAATACACCTCTCATTTGTCACGAAATGTATCAAACACCTTATTAAAGTCTGGTGCTTTCCTATGCTTTCAGCAGTTGAACGGTATTTCCCATGCGGCCCCATCAAGCCTGCAGGGAATCAATGACGACTACAGGGAGATGAAAATTGACTTAATGTCCCTTTAACGACACGGCCCAGTTAATTGGCATGATGTTGCAGATGGGCCTTGCGTTGATATCAGTGATGACTGTTAGAGAAGATGGTGTTGATCGCAGTCACGTGCGCTCTCCTGCTCTTTGCCCACACACGCAGGAGGAAGGATGATGCTAATTGATAAAAGGGATAAAAATCACAACAGGGGGTATTGAAGGGGGCAAAATCAAGAGAAACAGTGAAAAAGAGATTTACTGGGAGAATCAGAGAGGGAGAGATGGTGCAGCAGAACAGAAACAAAGTCAAGAGATAAAGAAAACAAGGGAGGTAGAAGGATAAGGAAAGACTGGCAGAAAGACTGAACCACAGTGGTGAATATTCTCTGTTTCTGCCTCCTCAGTAATCCCTGTGTTGAGCACAGGCAGCTGGGAGATTGGCAGCTGTTCAGTCCCTAATGAGCGACCATCTCCCTGACCCTGCCTCGTCCCTCGCTTCCTGCCTCCGTTCCACAGTTCAATAAAGCCCTTCAGTCCGAGCCTCCAGCCTCTCCTCGCCTCACTCCAGCCAGCTTTCTGCAATTAGGAGAAGGACCAAACATAGTTGCGATGAAAGGACGAGAGCCCGTGTGGCCTGAGTCGCCGTCGGCTTGACTGTGTACGAGCCAGATACATTGTTCATCAACACACAGTGAAAGCCTTTGTTCCCAGAGTAGACCAGAAAGAGAGAGGTGATGACCAGTGTCCCCAGACCAAGAGAAGGTATGTCCTGCAGAAATCTTCAGGAAATATATGAGGTGCTATTCAAAGGTTCTCAGACTATATCTATCACAACCAAAAACAGTAACTCAGCAAAGCACCATTTGCCAACCCTCCAGGGTGGACTGGAAGCAACGATTGTGGCGGTGCAGCCAAAAGCTGGGTCCTGATGAAAAACCAAAGCTCCACTGAGCAAAACTCAGTTCATTTACAATGTCATAAACATGGTGTTATAATCACATTTGGATGTTCAATTTATGACAAACCATCATTTTAGAATAAAGCACTTGGTATAATATCTTTTGAAACAAAATATTAACAACTATTTGCTCATTTAAATGTGTAGAGTACACTGTTTTCCTCTGAAGTGTTGTGGAGTAGTGGTACTCAAGTAAAGAGCAAGAACCTAATATTTGTACTCAAGTACAGTACTTGACTAAATGTATTCTACCTCTCATACTGCTGGTAAATGGGTTTCAGTGCACTGATCAGTAAGATCAGTTGACCTTTAATCAGCCATAATTTGAATTATCAGCGACAGCAACAACAACCCACACAGTCTGGTAGGATGATTTATCCCTGTTGGACATTCCAGCTTCAGCTCAGTGACTCTGAATGGACGGACAGAGGCCAAAGAAAGGCTGCAGGAACGGTCAGCGGTGGGCTCATTACATGTAAAACTAACCCTCTTTGTTTATGAATGTGTTTGCCTGCAGCCAGACGGTTGACAAAATCTGACAAGCCGAGGGATGAAAGAGTGGGACTGGCTTTTTTTTTTCCTCCGTTGCTACACGAACACTCAACCATGAAACATTTACGTATGAAAGTGGACATATTTTCAGTAAAAGTCTGTTATGCAAAGTCTCACTGATTATTCAGTTAATGGTTTAAAGGATAAACACTTTCATGCAAAATGATACCAACAGTCATTTTTTCTCACAATCATTAAAATAAAACCAGTAATCAACCTTGATATTGTCATTTTTCAGTCCCCAGACAGATACTACTGCTTAACATCTTTTATTTGTTACCATGCATTATATAGAAAATGCAAATACATTCGTGGAGAACAGTTTGACTCAAACGTGATGTAACGTTTATAAGTCAGCCAGCAAACCACTGTGTGAATATAAACATCAATATTATTTCCTCATTTAGGAGTTTTTCCCAGGCTCTGCAGGAATTTTGTTCCTGCTTAAAAAAAAAGAAAGTCCCACCAATGATTGTGTGTAAGGAGAGATTTGAAGTTGGTTGGTAAACAATAGCCAGAAGCCCTCAGGCTTTTTCCTTTGTGCTGTAGGGGGAGAGATGGGAAATCAAACCGTCAAGTGAGATGAAACAGGATGACAGGTGTCGGATGAGTGAAACAGGAGTCACACAGCAGTCAGGGTACCTGGCCCGGTAGAAAGTAACGAGAATCACTCACCTCACACAAGATGCAGTAAGCCCCATCACACAGCATCAGCATTTACAAAACAATCGCAAACAGGCAGAGAGTGTCACGTGCCAACAGACACAGTGTGGGAAACTGATGAAAAGTTTGATAAGAGTTTGAGAGGCTGCTGTAGGTGTGAATCTCACAACCGCCTTTTCCTGGTCCAGGAAGCTTCAATGGAAATTTCGATGTTAGAAGACGACACTGAGAATTCACCAGGCTTTTGAAGGGTGATGGAGACTGGGACTTAAAGAGGGGCATATATAGGACATGGGTCAGATTGATGTAGTTTATTTATTTTTGTTTATTCATATACAACTTGAAATAACCTACTTTTGTGCACAGATTAGGAGAAAAAAGGTCCATGGACACGGTCCTTCACCCTTCTTACACAGGAGCAAAACATTTTGTGGTCTTTTTGTGTTGTTTTTGTGGCACTTAGTGTTTGTTTTTGCATTTCTTTGTGGCCGTTTTGCAATTCTTTGTAGTGGTTTTGCACCTCTTTGCAGTCAGTCCAATGACCAATCAAACCTTGCTGGGGTAAAAACTAATAACATCAGATGAACTCTCACTAGGCTGCTGCATCAGCCCATACTGATCACAGTTCAGTGGTGGGAACAGCAAGTCATTTCCTGTCGTGCAGCCCACTCGAGACATCTGATTTCCACCTCCAGCACTCTGCAGATGTTGGACTGTGATGGGAACTGAGTCAACCCAATACCTGAGGCTATGTGTGTTCATGATTAGAGCCATTTAATGAAGACCAGTGGATGAGTTGTAATAGAGGCAGATTAGCCTCATCGAAAAAAAACCCAGTCACCAGTTGTTTGTTTGAATTATTGTTTGTTTACAGTATTGTTTACAGTGCGCTTACTAGCAAAGCAGATCAAAACATAAGTCTGTGTTTGACTGCAACTTACACAATTATATATTATTAAAACAACAAACTTCCAAATTAGTCAGTAACAATGTGTCAGTCCATTTGTAACAGGATCTGCATACTGTACACTTGTCAGTGTCCTGTTTGTGAGTCATATTGAGGCCCTCTGCAATCACCTGTCAACCTCACAGGACACAGTGGGACACAGACACTAAACTGTTCCACTGTTTGTAACAAGGTTTGTGACTCGCTGCAATACTTTACTCAAGCTATATAAAAGCTATAAATTTATGTCCATATCCATTCTGGCTTAGTGATAGTAGGCTAATGTATAAATTAAACATTCATGCACGTTGTTGCCTTTGGTTTACTCATATAAAAAAGATAGAAAGAAGAGATTTTCTCTTTTTTAGCATCCTGTTGAAATGATCATCACACTAATGTTACCTGAAAACTAAATGGAGTGATGCATGTGCAGTGTTTCAGGGTTCAGGGGCCCGCATGATTGTTAATGTGTGTGGATGCTCTTGGTGTGAACAGGATCAGAGAGTCCTGTGAACGCTGGCTGTAGCTTTGTTTTGTCATTTGCCCCTTTTTTTGGCTTGAGAATGAGGTTTATTTACTTTTTGTAACTGAAATGTGATGCCAGCTGGTTACTTTCTGTTTACAAAACAAGATTTTGACTTGAAGCTGAGCTCTGAATACCTGAGAGTCTCACCTCATGTTTGAAGTAATCACTAAGTTATGTCTTTAAAAAAAAAACCTGTATGCAAGTAAAAAATTGTATATATTGCATCTGAACTTTTACCTATTGTCACTCTACAGTTGGAAAATATGAGATCAACATCTAAGGGAATATAGTATTTACTGATTTGTTTGAATTTGAAGGAAGTGAAGGACAAGAGCATTCAGTGAACACCTGACGATCAACAAAAGTACCTTTGACTTATTCCTCCTCAGTGAACCATTGTTGTGTTTTTCAGTGGCCCTTGTTTGGTTGTAAACAATAAGCAAATTCACAGTTATTAGTAGTCAAAAGGTGTGATAAAGCTTTTATTTCTCCAGAACTTTCTCACCACTGCTCCTTAGGGATAAATGTCGTTCAATTATGTAGCCAGGCTGCATTATAAATTTCCCACAGTTGTAAGATTGTCTTGTCATGGGAGCCAGCTGGGTCCAAACAGCCCTATAAATGTAGACTACTGTATTTGTCTCTGTTTAGACAGAGGGGATATTCAAGTACCCTGTGAACTTCGTGAGAGTCGGAGCCTTAAATAGCTGTTTTCTTTTTAAGAGCAGGATTAGGCACATAAGCAAATAGTTAGCAGGTCTATAATTCATGTAAGTTCTCCTAAATGTTTAGAAGGGAAAGGGGAATTCTGAACAAACATCAGAGATGTCCGATCTTTGATCCTGCACAACTATAGGTGAAACCTAGAACAGGGAGCTCTTTTTTAAAAAAGAAGCTGAGGTGCTTAATTGCAGAAAACAAAACATTTACTTCCTCTGAACTGTGTACGTGCTGCTGGGAAAAGCAGTGCAGCAGGAGCTCCTGTCGGCCCGGTACCACTGAGGAGGAAGTGTGCACTCCATGTTTGTGCACATTGCTGCTTATCGTCCATTTTGTCACAAGGGCCATTGTTGTGATTTCAAGTTCTCGTCCTGTGTCCAGGTTTCCATCAGTCAGCTGCACTCAGGACACTGTGAGATATAGTGGAAAATCATGGATGTAGTGTTGAATCTGCAGCCCCCTCTTTGCTAAAAAGTGTCAGTGTTGTAAATAAACCAGAGGTGTGTGAGGGTTTTTTTCTTTTAACTCTCCGTAACTTCCTCTGGAGTGTCTAAACCCCTCAGGTGCTTCATTGTCCAACAAAACACCCAGTTTCCTCGCTCTTTGTGTGGCACCGTGTCACAAGCTCCCACGCTGCTCTCATTCAGACATCACACGCATTAACAGAGGAGCGTTAATCCTCACCCTTCCTTCCCTCCACCAAACTACAATTATGAGATTACTCTCACAAATAAGCCACACACACACACACACACATGCACACATTATTGGTGTTTGCAGTCATATTGTCGAAACTCTGAGAACACATTAAATCTTAAAGTAATAAACCAGGGAGCATCAAAGGCTCGGGTAAACAGTTATTTTCTAGCAAATATTTCTCTTGCAAACATATACAGTGGGAAAAGGAGTGAGGGGGAGACACTGAGGGTGTCCTGCAGAGACAGAAAAAGAAACAGGAGCAGAGAGAAAGAGTCTCTGAGAGAAATGCAAAAAAAAGTCCCTCTCAATTCAAGCTGTGACCTTGCGCCGGTTAAATCCATATCAGTGACCCCTGGGCTCACAGACTTGACATGGAGTTATTTCATTCCCATGACTGGGCTGCAGATATTTACCCACAATCCCACAGGGTCACGGAGCCAGTCTGTCCCAGCAGCACAGTGATACTTTGGCCTTTCACATCACATCTCCCTGATCAGTGCTGCATTGGAAGGGAGCAGATCACATCAGACATCTATCTGCATGTGGACTGCAGGTGCCTACACTCGCCTACAAGGACTTTGTACGAGGAGACTGTATGAAGTAGGACAGAGTAAAAAGATAAAGAATTGTACTTTAAACTTTTGTGTAATATATTTTGAGCATTCATGTCATTTCTAACATTGCAAACATTGAGGAAGAGTAAAAGTATTGATAAAAAAAAACTGTTCAACTATAATGCAGCATTGTTTGTTGTTACTACATAAACATATGTTCTAGCTGCTACAACACTCAGTGATCTTTAATGCCAAACCCACATATTTCAAACTGACAGTACTGACAATGTCGCTTAGTAACAAAGACTGACCCTCTCTAGCAAACACAAAGATATAAATGCATTTTAAAGTAAGCCCTGTTACACAGAGAACAGAGTTACAGTTATTGAACCACACCCTCACTTTTGAGCAGGCAGGTTTCAACTCATGTTTTACTTACACCTCTCCTTTCTCCATTTCCAGTCTCTGTGCACAGTGTAATGTCTCAGAAAGTGTGTGCAAACCTGGGGCTGGGCTCTGCAACTGCAGAAAAAGAAAAGCAGGAATGCCAAAAGTGGAGCAAAATGGACTGCAATTGGGAAAAGGTGACGCACCTAACTATAATGTTAGGTGGTGGCGCTCTTTCTGCAGGAAGTGATTCAGTGTTGGAGAATATGCTGCCCTTAGGTGACATCACCCTGCAAAATCTGGCATCACTGAATGTGTTTCTGTGTGGCAGATGTGGCCCTCTAGGCTCTTTGTTTTTGGCATATCATCACAGCTACAGCAACATTAATCAAGATAATCTTGTTGGAGACTGATGCTTGAATTAGTCTATATGGGAAGCAACACAACAGGCCTTTCATTGCATGTGAATCAGGTCTATTTTTATATTTCACTGGAAGTCAATTTAAAACTGCGGGAAAAAGTGGATTAAAGCTGCTAAACTCGCCCCTGGGAATTAAACAAGCCTGGACCTCTGACACATGGCACAGCCACTGGGTGTGTGGGAGTGAAACACTCCTGACAGGCAGCTAAAATACTGAAGAGAAAACAGAGAATGAAAGAGTGAGAGGAAGAAAAGGGTGTATGGCAGTGGAGCAGGAATGACATCAAGATGGTGGAAACAGAAACAAGGTAAAGGACATTAATAGTGAGGGAACGAAACTCAGTATGAAATATGGAAGGTGGATGATGAACGGAGGAGAATTCGAATCACAGAGTCCCATGGGAAATCCTAATAAGGGAAAGGCCACACAGTTCCCAAACTCACTCAAACACAGCCTTTTTTCCTGGCTGCTTGCTAGTAGCCTCGGTGTAACGTTGGGAAGCTAACATTTTAAAGTAACACATAATCCCCTTGAGAAGCTTTTGCATCCTCAAAAAACTGATGTTACTTTCTTTTTTTCATTTCCATCAAATGACCTGATCCAGCAAAAATAGCTTTTTGCATAATGGTTGGGACTTCACACGATGCAGCGGGATGTTTTTCACAGTAGATGGAGCACATAAAGGTTGGTATGCAGAGGGAGTAAGAGCTCTCTCTGCAGTAATTATGAAATATTTAAGGAACAAAGGATTGGTGTTCTCTGTCATCCTGGGAACTGTGGCTTGGAGGTGTGTCGCACTACGTCTTAAGCCACAGCATGATAAATGCATTCCTTTGAAGGGGAAATCTGCATGGTGGTAGCTATTAACAAATGAACTGCCCTGTGTATCGTTATGTTTTTTTTGGAGTGTTTGGAATTAGTGAGCCATCTATGTCATTTAATAAATAAAATTAAACGCAGCTTGACAGGTTTAGTCTTTTCAGTCTGCCTCTGTTGATGCTGCACAGTTCGATGGAAAATGTACTTTTGATGATGTACTTTTGGCACATTTTTTCACATCAAATGTGCAAGGTAAGCATTGCACAAAGCAGCTGACTAAACTTTACTTCCAGCTGAAATATGCTGAGGTCCAAGCCGAGCATCCAATGACATTCTGGTTTTGACTATGCGAGGAACAGAGGTCAATTTTCTTTTGTGTATCTCTGAACAGAAGTTCTCCAATCAAGGTTTATCATCAGCGTCAAAGCAAAGACAGCTTGATGAAGGTTATGGTCACGGTTGATACTAAACCAGAAACAAACTAAACGAGCCACTAAACAACTTTGACACTTGGATGAAAACTTTGCCGAAAGACTGATACTGTCTATCTTGTCCAAAGGCATTACAGCATTGAACAACGTCTCTAAATTCCCACAGGTCTTCCGTCCAATCGTATCTGGACTTCAGATGCGGTGCACAGTTTCACTTCACTCTGTCAGCACCAGCAGTTGGTATGAAACTGCTGCCAGCGTCACTCAAAGGTTGATCACTTTGGGAGCATTTTAAAAGCTGTTTTGTAATTTAAATACACATTAATATTTCAAATCTTGATAGATATTTTGACAAAATAATACCAATTCAGGGTCCATTTCTTTATGAAGCTTTCAGTTATATCACGTAGTTCATAACTTATGATGATTTTGCACTGATTGTCTTTTTTTAATGCTACTGTATTGTCATCTTTAACAGTTTTTCCATTCACAGGACAGAAAAAGTGAGTTGTTTGTTCAGTTATGGAGCTAAAATACTTTGAAAACATGAGTTACAGCTAACTCCATGTCTTATTTATGTATTTGTTTCTTTTAAAAGGAAAAATGCAAAACAAAAATATCACTGTAATTGTGGCAGAGTTAGACAAACAGCTCATTTTCACTGAGACCTGGGAAAGGATAGATGTGGTGAAAAGACACCATGGGAGGAGATCCAGTGTGATACAGGGACAGTGGAGTGAAAAGCAGACGGGGCAAATTGATGCTCAAGCAGCAAACATTGGTACAACTTTGTCTTTGAGAGTTTAACTCAACCCCCCTCCGTAAACAAAAGGAGGAAGTGGCCCTGTGTGACTGGCTTGCAGGGACTTCCTGTTTGTGATTACATGTCCAAAAACAGAACCAGGGTCTCTGGACCTCCCACGACTCCGTTTCACTCAGGGCTGGAGAACCACTGACCCGCTGCGTCTGGCTGTCCGCACATTGTGCTTACGTAGCCAGGGTGCCACAATACTGGGAAGCAGCTGCACTGGACATAAAGTATGTTGTTAATGGAGTGAAACACACACAACTATCATTAGTGTAATTACCTTAATGGTCAGTAGCACAGGAAACAGTCCTGATGGACTTTTAACTTACTGGGTCACTAGTTTTGACAGGTTGACCTTATTCTTTATTAGAAAGAAAAGACTTTGAGTTTTGTTGGGGGACGGGGGGGTTAAATAATCCCTATTTTCAACCTGGTGCATTACATTTGTCCTCCACCAGTTTATGCCAGTGGAGGAAGAAGCATTGCCTCAGTCAAAGTAGCACTGGGCCGTTCAGTATTTTTAACAAAATGTTATGTCAAATGTAAACATTCATTGTACAGCAGAGTTGGGCCTAAAATATCTAGACTATTACCAGATGTTAAAATATAGGATACATTTTAATTTTCCAGCTGCTGGATATTGATTATGTTAGGTTTAATTGGTAACAATACCTCATATTTGATAAGCGGATCATGTTGTCAGTGTAAAATCCTGATCTATGTCCATTTTATAAATTTTATAATTCAACTCTGCTACATTTTGGGGGCAGTATTGGGAAAGGACTTCTTCTGAGCAGACCAAACTATTCCAGCAACACATTTGCCACCAAGACTCTCAGCAGCCACCTCCTTCCCTTAACCTTGCTACTGCAGGAAAGCAGGAGCCAGAGACCCTCGCCTGCATTTCCTTGCATTGGACAACATAATCTGCAGTTCAACAAAAAAGTGAGTAAATGCTCCTCCTAGATAAGAACAATACAGCAACACCAGGATACATTAATCCATGTTTGAACCACTAAGGAAATAATACGACTGCAATACAATGGCCTATTTTCCTTCCCTCAGGTATGCTTTGTATCGTAGTAGACACCACGCTTGTCTCAGTGGTGGATGGGATGTAGATTTTAACAGTAAATCAAACGCCTGGTGTTAAAGGTATATGACCATGAACAAAACCAAGTCTGTTTGCTGGGAAAAGGAAATAGAGACAAAAGAGTTGACTGAGACTTTGAGCAGGATTCTTGTCCAATGATGGGAGTCATTTATTGGAAACAAGAAATAAGATGAAAAGACGAGAAAGGAAATGATGGACCAAACAAAGCTTTACCTTTGTTGGATGCACAGTTAAAACATCGTAGACACAACACAAAAAAGTCTACATAGAGCAGGGGCAGGAAGATAAGGGCCTAATTAAAGTTCCATTCCAAAATGAGAGAAAACGGTAGCAAAACACATAAAAGAAACACAAAGAAGAGACATAAAATCACCTAAACATGTGACATGACTCTGTTCGTTGTCTTTTACAGACTTTTAGCGAAACTGGGATGAAGCAACTTGTCCAACTAATGAGAGCCCCTCAGGGAACAAGGGTCAATCATTTTCCTGTTCCATGAAGCTTGTTACATCCCTGTGAATTTGTACGTTGTAAACAAGACTGTATAATTAGAAATGTCTTGGTGGTAGAAAAAAAAACAACAAGACCGCAGGGCTCAGAAGAGGCTATACTTGTTTGGGACTGCTCGGATGCTTGTTGAACATCTGCGGGAGAGTTTCACACATTAGGAGATGTCAACACAACAGTTGCAGTGAAGGAATCGGCACTCGAGGGGCCAAACAGTTGAAGCTGATTTGTTGATGGGTGAGGGGATTAGAGCAGCTCAGTTTTCAGGGGTCATTTACCATAAGTGTCGGCGGGAAAAGTGTCACACTCTCTTAGGATGAAGTGTACAGACAATAAACACATCACACAGTCGTGCTTGTTGTTCACACAGTTGTTCACACATCAGCCGATAGGTTTATTATCTGCTCTAGTCAGTTGTAGTAACAATTATGATCTAATCTGATAATCCTTAGTAGGCACTTTTAGACTTTTATTCCTCTGGAAGAAAAAAAGTTTATAGTTACAGTTGAAAACATCTTTACCTCACATTTCTGAGTGTATTTTGGCTGTTTCGTGGTTTGTTGTTTTTGTTCTTCTCAGCGACACCAAGCAGCCACAGTGTCATGTCAAAATGGAAACAGGTTTTGTTGACAACAAAGAGGTTTTATCTCTAGACCTGATGTAGGGCTTCCCAGCCTTTGTGGGTCCTGAGCATTAGGAAGAGATTTTAATAAAAATTTAATTTTGTTTTTCTGACCTCCAGCTTGTGGATAAATCACTAAAACAAAAAAAGCCTGGTGGTGTTCTTTCTTTTCTTCTTCAAAAAATCCTGTGAAATGACCAAAACCACCACCGATACACCAGTGAGGTGAACTGTTAAATGCTTTCCCCCAATATGATGAACATGGTTACTTCACTTCATTTTGAGTGAAGCCCACATACAGTTCATACAGTTCAACATGTGTTATGCCCAGACTCATAGTCCTCGCCAGTTTATGCACAATTAACTCCAGTCCTTCTCCAAAAATTTTAGAATACATTATATGTGTGTGACCTGATTTTCAAAGATTTACAGCCATTAGCAATTTAGGTTTTGGGAAAAGAGCATAAGCTGGCTCCTGCTGCTGCCATTGCTGCCATAACTCTCATTATATGGCTAAAACCAAAAATGTGGGAAATTAGCATTTAATCTTTGATGATTGTCAAATGGTGCTCCAACATCCAACGGAGAGGAGCTGCACAAGAAGTAAATACGTTTTAACAAAATGATTTAGACTGTTTGCATCTGAAAATGTACTAACATCAAGACATTACATTCTTATCAACATTTTCTATTTTCTGCATGGCTTCATATGCAGTAGTGACAAACCATTACTAATTTTTGAGATGACAGTTGTCCACAACCATCCCCTCAGTCTTATCGTAGTACAGTAGATGCACAGATACGAGCCAAGTACTTACATAAATGTGTCCCGACTTGTCCCTAACACACCACATCTGCCGCTGCAGGCTGCCCGGCGCCCACCCACACTCTCTCTCAAAGACGCAAACAGAGGATCTCTTATGCAAAGTGATATTAACATTGTACATTCTTGGCAGAAGGCTCATCCGTTGATTACAAGGAGTGCTGCAGTTGAACAAGTTTATATTATGTCATCTGACATAATATAAGACAGTCATGAGAATAAATATGATTTAAACTCCTGTGACCACTGATGATAAGATACAAACGTTTCTGTGCTACTGAAAGTCATTCAAAGAGGAATGTATTTTACTGAATATGTGAATAAAGGAAGATGTTGTTACTCTCGCAGACAGCAAGTCCTTTTTCACAGCCTTGATACAGGCTTGTTGTTTTATATGCATGTACTGTACCAACACATGTTCACGCACTTTAGTTTATTTGTGGTTTTTTTGAGTATGTCCTGCCATGAATACATAGACATTACTTGTTGCTAAGACAAATTATGTTGTGAATAATAAATGGCCCTATATATGCTTTTTTCCTGTGATTTAACTATTTATAAATTATTAAAAGCTCAATGACTCTTTTTTCCTTCTTAAAAATCAAACAGAATTTATGAACATGCTCATATATCTAATTTCTGAAGAACCCGACATGTCACGTCGCTCTGCAAAGGCCAGTCTCAGCATATGTGCACTACAAGCTCCACATTTCCAAATCAGACTGTGCAATTTGTATAATGGACAGAGCTTCCAAAGCAGGTGTGATGTTGCAAAATCATGCTTATACAAGCATATCTTGCATAATAGATTCAGATTTAAGGTGAATATAGACAAACATTCTTCCTTCACACTGTGTATCATTCTGCACAGTAAAACATTCATGTGGCGCAACAGTAAGAAGAGAACAAAATACACGGTGTATCTGCTGAGAAGGGACTGGTGCACATTTTTTAGACCAGTCTTCATCATCGGGAACAATACTGTTCGTTTTCTCCCATACCAGATGCTTAAAATCATTCAGTAAATGGCATTCTAGATAATCCCTCATTAGACGCCTACAATGACTATAATGTCCTCTGAATAATTATACGTATCCTAGCATCACTCAAGGGAAGAGGGTGAGTAGATTCACAGACAGACTGTAGACTGTAGCTCTCTGATTTGATCCAACCTTAGCAGCTGTCTCTGTTTTTAGAGGCTGATAAAGTGGAACAGGTCTCTCCATCTGCACCAGTCGAGGGGTCAGACCCCAACCTCCAGGTCAGCACAATGAGAAGGAAATCAACACAAATCCTGTTTACTCTCCACCTCACAATGTGATACAATAAACACATTTCCCCCCTTTTCCAACAATGAACAAAGGCACAATAGGGTATTAAATGAAATACAGTTTTTGTAAGCATCTGTTTGAAGGAGGGAGGAATTACCTTTTGGGTTTGTTTGTATTTGTTATATTATACACAAGCATTTGCTGTGCTGCTGCTGCAGGTTAGTCCTGGTCCTCTGGGAGATGACCAATAGTGTGAAATAGTCAATAAGTGTAAAGTGATAGCTCCCAGCGACCCCGATGAAGCCCAGGGTTGAGACTTAGGTCAGCTTTGGACTCAACACATGAAAGTCGAGTGTTAAATATGTCAAGTGAGGCCACACGCCATCTGTCCATTTCTCTGACAGCAAACAGAAACTTGCTGTTTACAGGTGAAGAACAATATAAGACGCAGCATTTAAAGAAAAGTCCGGTGTTGGTGAAATCCTCCTATCAGACACATTATTAAAAAACAAAATATCAACATCATGGACTTTTTTTTGCCACAATAAGCTTGTGATGTGCCTCTTATTATAAAATGTGTTTTTAAAAGTAGATTATTAGAAAACAAACACATTCAAAATCATCATCTTCAGAGACGTGTGGTTTTCACCGGACATGAACAGTATGGAAACTTTTAATTGGAAAAGTAACTTGCTATAGCAATCTGTCAAACACATGCAGTGGAGTAAAAGGTGCAATTCTTTTGGTCCACGCTGGCTTGAATAAGAGATTTAAAAATTCACAGACAGCAACAGTCTGGAAACAAACTGAACCAAGAGTCCATTTAACCTGTGTTTTAGGGCTTTTGATCCAAACGTTGAATCTAATTTTCCACCACTATCATAGCCAGACTTTTTTCAAAAACTGTGAAGGTTCAAAACAGTAAATTTAAATCAGGCTCCATCCTGTTAAATGCTTAAATGAAATGACTGAACTAAATCTGGGTGGGTTAATAGCCAAACAGCCAAAGCTGATTATGAGATAACCAGACTGATACATTTACATGACAATACCCATCTAATGTCGCTTTAATCGGACTCTAATCATGTTATTAGCGTGCATCTACATGGACTGATGTAGATGTAGGTTACCCACCGTTAGACTCAGCCTTTTCACGGTAACCTCCGCCTCCTTGTTTAATATTTTCTCTCCATCGTTGCCACTCGCAGCACTCCTACGCTCTGTCTGCCCTCAGGGTTTAAACGTCTGCCTGATGTTTTTTTTTTTCTTCTGGCTCTCTGGCAGCTGTATTACCTGTAACGTTTTTTGGCAGAGTCTCTGTCACTCTGTGGTTTATTAACATATGAGGATCTGACTGCACTGAAAGACACAGTTACTGCCTATGTATTTTTTATAATCCTGAATGACTGCATCAAAAACAAATTTGGTTGTCAATTTTAGAGTAAATTATGAAAATGTGTTTTTAAAGCAGCCTTGCCTTGTCAGCTCTTTAGTTTCTACTGTGCCTCTATATGTACAGTTCTTGAGCTTTTGGAGGTTTTCATGTTTTCTTACTATACATCACTGAATCAAAGCAGATTTAATTAGACTTTTCTATGCTGATCGCTAAAAAAATACAGTTCACATGAAAAACAAAAGTGATTTAAATTGATTACAACTATAATATCTTCAATATATACACATCTGCTCCTTTTAATAATCAAAAAGATTAATCTCTGAACCATTTAGTAGAACTAGAATATGACTCATTTGGGATTTGAGACCAGCACAAGTGCTAGGGGAGAAATATTCAATTTCCATTACTGTAGCTGATAAAGTGAGGTGGAAATTTCAAAAAAACTTTTGTGTGTGGATCGTGCAGTGTGGATGGCACAGAAATAACCAGAACATGTAAACAATACGGATATATTGCAGTTAAATATCCTTTCTGTTGAATGAATTACCATACAAGTCAAATCATTCTAAAAATGAACACTGAGAAAACAGAGCATTAATAAACTCATCAGTATGCTGTATGCTCAGTATTAGTCTGCCTTTTCTTCTTTGATTTGGTGTCGTAAATCCTGAAGCTGCCACAGTTCAACGAAACATAACTATGAGAATGTACTCAGTCAAAACTATCTCCACTGAAGGCCAGTACACTTTCCTGCTTGAGCTTTTGACTGTAAGGGTCACTGTAGATGTTTAAACTTGACATTATTTGGAGCAATTTTAAACATTTGTTGGCTTAAAATGTGCTCCGAACAGTGCGAAGTAAGGGGAGGTTCCATTTTATAAAATGCCAAACTACTGACCCCATGATGGAAAAAGTACATAAACAGACGTGTTATCAGACCGTCTTGCCTACCTGTGCATGACAGCATTTACCTGTGTGAAGCTGCTCAGACTCTGTTCACAAGCCACCTGATAGGAATCTGTCCCTGTCTCTGCTGACTCTGCAAGCAGGCTGAGAGAAAACTTCTGCGAGCCACTGTCAGCGTTTATTTATCGGTGTAAAATATCCAAACTGCCAACAGGTTCCCAGGCCGTGTCAGGTTGTGATGCGCTGATGCTGGACAGGATTTGACTGATGTGAACTATTAAAAGACTAAAACTTACACTTAAGTTTCTGGGTTTGAGCTGCATTTTGACATTTTTCTCTCCCCTATTTGCTGGAATATTACTCTTTTCATACTAATATCCACAAGCAATAATATAGTGTTTCATACAATTGTATCCTTTGAAAACAATCTCAGACTACAATTAGACAACTGTTATTGTATCTTTCACAGTGCTTTACAAAGTAAAAAGTACCTCTTCTACAGTTATGTTGAAGTTGTTGCTACTCATCTGATTGAGGGTTTTTGAAAAAACTTCAGTGTTTGAAATTGTGAAATTGTGACTTTTTCAGGGTGACAGAGGTTGTCCATCACAAACTGTAATAAATGTGTATGCACCAAAACATATGAAAGAAATGCACAAAAAGTAAAAGTACTCTTTAGGCAGAACGGCCTATTTCCAATTAACAAGTGTAATATAATTAGATTAGAGTTATTGATTAGTGATTCATCAGAGTGGCTCTAATTTGTAGTACTTTATTTACTGCTGAGTAGCTTCACCTTGTAACAATGTTAAAAATTCAATTAGTTGACTTATATTTTATATCTAAACTGGCAATTAAAGCTGCCAAATAAATTGAATGGTGTACAAAGGATAATATTTGCCTTAAGAGATCTATAAAGTAGCAAGTAAACTACAAATACCTCGAAACTGTATTGAAGCACAGTAACTGAGTGAATGTATTTAGTTATTTTCACCCACTGAGCATTACCGTCTTTAATATGACCCACACAGACGCTAAAAGTTCACCTAAGCTGTAAAAAGTATCTGCTGTCTCTTACTGTCACTGTCACTGTTTTAATCAGCCAATAAAGTTTTAACAAACTCTTCTTCACCCAATGGAAAGGTTTGCATTAGCTAGCTATGTCATCATGTCAGATTAGCCAACTGTGTAAATAAAGTTCAAGTGATTAATTACATTGATTACATTGTGATTTAATAACAGACAGTTATCTCTATTAACTTGAAGAAGTTAACACAAAAAGCTAAATTTGAAGACACTTTACATGATGTGTGCTGCGATGTGCTGCAATGGCACGGACTAATTGCTGCATCAAACTTGTTAATTAGCCAATCAAAACTTGAGGAAAACGTTCAAGAAATAAAGAAGAAAACCAGACTTCCGCATCAAGTTGCGCAACTTGTCAACCGTGTGTCGGTCCAAGTGTGTGTGTGTGTGTGTGTGTGTGTGTGCGCGCGCGTGTGTGTAACGCCCCTCGACGCGGAGCAGCCGATGGAGAGGTGCGTCCCCCGCCTCCCCCCCTCAAGCATTTCCAACCCGGGATCTGAAGTGACAACATCCCATGCTCGGAGTTCACAGACGCGCTGTACTTTCTCTGTGTGGATCTACTCAAGGATAAACTGAAAGTTGTTTGTGTTTTTACTGTTGTTTTTTTTTATCCTACGGAGAGGAAGACACAATATCGGATCTATGAAAAAACCCACGTGGATTTGTACAACCATTTTAAACCAGAAGGAATGCATATTTTCTTTGTGAAACTAACTTTCTTGTTGTCGCTGATAGCACTAACACGAGGTGAGTGGCGGGTGGACTTTCTCATTGGTTTTCTGCCTCAAAACATGATGTTTTGTACCCTTTCAACTTGAAATCTCAGAATGGAGTTTAGTTTTAACTTGTTGCATTTATCTGGTTTGTAAACTGACGCGCAGCAGTTTTCCCAGCCGGCTTTTTGCTGCACTCTGTCCGCAGGTTTCCAAAGTTTACTGTTAATTTACATACATCAAGTTTATTAATATGACTTCACGCACCTGTTGGCATTATCCCATAATGGGTCTTTTCACCCGCGCACTGCTCAATATATTTTTTTTTCCAACTTTGCCCAGGCAGCTGTTGCGCACACTCCAGCAAACACTCAACTTTTTTCTCACTTGTGTGCGAACTCATGCCATTGCAGTTTGAATTCACAGCAGTGTGTTTTTTATATTTTTGCAAAGCAGTGTTACTCCCGAAATGGGCAAATTCTTTTTTTAGGGACCGCTGCAGAGAGGACATCTGTCAAAACCAGTGTCAAGTCCCTGTTCACCACAAAAACTGCACTCTGAGGTGGCAAGGGTCACACCTAGACCTCACATTTATGGAGCATTACCTGCTACCTTATCTTGATTGAGCGTATTGTGATAACTACTGTTTTCAAACTTGCTTAAAGGTTCTGTAAAAGTTTCGGCAAAAGTGCAGAAAGTGTATTAAAACTTTCCATTCGCAGGTCTAAGATGCTCCATGACCACGGAGTTGTGTTTGAACCAGGGAAAGTGTGAAACAACTCCAGATGGAAATGAGGAGTGCAAGTAAGTCTCAACATCTTTGTGTGTGTGTCTCTCTCTTTAATCCATAAACAGCAAGAGGTACCTGTGGAGAGGATTTGCGAGAAACATGTGAGATTGTGGAGTTTGAGATGACTCACATTTTTGGTTGACATGCGAGCGCTCACACCAGCGTTGCTATTTCTGGGAGGCAAATGGTCAGAGAGCTGAGACAGAAATGAGTGGACATTGATGAGGACAGGGGTCACTGTGAGAGTGTGTGTGTGCGTGTGTTTGCTACTGCAGCCACACTCTACAGCCAAACTCTTGCAGCCCTAAATCTTGCTTTTCTTTTCTTTCATGGAGCGACAGCTGGGGTTGCCAGAAGCTCGGCGACCATTGTTCTCTGCTGCGATTAATTCTGTGTGACTAATCTGGGTGAGGCTTCCCAGAGAGACCCTCAGACCCTGTCCTTCTACCACCCCCTCCTCTCTCCTGGGATTTTGTCCCCTCCTCAATGGCTCTCAGTGCTCTCTTTCCCTCTCTCACTCTCTCTCTTGCTCTCATTCCCTTGGACAGATGGCATAGGTTAGATGGTTTTTAGCCCAGTGAAAATGGAGACAAAGTCCTGCATTTTCTCCCCTAAGTTTTGTATTTGCAGATAGTTTTCAGTCCTCATGTAAACCAGTAAGCTTCAGCTTTGCCCAGAACTTGTTTTTTTTTTTTTTTTTACAACAATAGATCTACTTTGCGCTTGGCTCTCCTTCCATGCTGGCATGAGCAGCAGCAGCCAGTGTCATCTTACTGTCGCAGAGCACGGTGACCAGGCGAGTGATTGGGCCGACCGGGTCACAGCTATCAGACCGCAAGATCCAAACAGTCATCTTGGCCCCTCGCCACATCTTAATTTGGTCTGGTTGTGTTATTCACCCCCCCAGTCACACTCTCAGACCCCTCCCCACCTCACCCCACCGTCCCCACCTCATCATCAGGCCACAAAGCCATCATTGTGCCCCTGCACTGTCCTCCTCCTCAGACTTCTCCAATTAAACATGGAGATAGACGTTCTCGCAGTTTTTAAAAGGTTTGGGTGGGCACACATGCCTCAGTTTGGGACTGTGTGTGTTTGCTCTGTTGTATGTGCTCCAGAGTGCCAGGGACTCTATTGAGAAGAAGTTCAAGTTAAGCAATGGTTAAGCAGCACAATATTCATAGAACAGAAGTATTTGTAAGCATAAAATTTGATCATCGCTCCATTAATTAGGTAATTTTTAGAGCAAAGGTAGTGGCAAAATACCAAATTAGGGAACATAAACTTTGAGCCTAAAACTGATTATTTTGATGATGGTAGCCTTAGCTGATGTAAAAGTGTTTCATTCCTTGTGTATTTTGCCCTTTTGCTGTCACTGTATCCTAATTTCAATCCCAATACTGACAAACCCCAAATGAAAACACTTTGGAGTTTATTCTCAACTAGTCATAACTTGTGATACTGAACCAATTGAACAGAGGCATGAACGCAGTAAAGATGTATTTCTGGTCTATCCTGTTTATTCTAGTGGTATATTTTGTGTGCGTTCCTATCACAACATGTCACAGTTGTGTAAGGTCCCTGTTAGAAGACGCAGCCTTTCAAACTTAGTTCTGCCACTTTGTCTTAAAATTTTAACATCTCAAGCCAAGAAGAGTCTCATGACACCCTGGGATTTATTTTGTCAGAACCACAGAGGGCATCATACAACCTTTTCCATCGGTATCTCTTGTTACTGCATTTAGATGGACTTCGGGCAACGTTAGAGATGAGTCAGTGCTGCAGCTCTCGTGAGGCAGCACAGGTGACCAGACCAGGAACTGAAAGCTGAACAGAAAGAAGTAATTATAACCAGGTGAAGCCTGTTTAAGGCTTAGAGCAAGGTTTTTCGTGATGTTGAAGGTTTGTCAGTGTATATTTAACCCATTCCCTGATATATTTGACGGAGTTATGATTTGGTGTCACCTCAATCAAAAGCCTGCTGCTTTTGAACTCAAGTGTTATGTTCGAGGTCAAGTGGCGTTGGATGGTTCAGTTTTATATAGTCTGACAGAGATGCCTACTTGACATGCCATACCATAAATACCATCTCCTCCTCATATCTGGCCTGCCTGGCCCAGCGAGATCCCGACTGAAGTTTATCTCCAAAGAGCTTCGAGGAGGCCTCTCATTTACTGCAGAGGCTTGGCAGCCAGAGAGAGCAGTGACAGAGCCGAGCCAATCCAGACCAGGAAAAATAACTCCCGAATTCCAGTGGCACAATGGCCAGAGTCAAAGCAGCGCTTCTCTCTGCCCGGAGAGATGAGAGACGTTGGGCCCGGCTTCAGGGGTGGCGAGGAAGGGTGCTGCAGAGAGATCACGTACCCTCATCATCAGTTAGTCAGCAAGATTAAAAAAAACTGGTTTCTGACAGCCGGTTGATTGAAAAGAGTCAAAGGCTGAGGAGTTTGTATCAATGAGGCCAATCTGGAAGGAAGCAGACAGAAATTCCTTGAGTTTGTCAGTAGAGAGAAATAAAGTGTTTCTTGTCCTGCTGGATACAATAAAAATTGGCTGCTTGTACTTTTAGTAATCAGTTAAATTACTCAGGGGCTTTATGAAATTCTTGATTAGCTCGTATTTCATTGCCGACATTTTCCACCACCAAAAACTGAACTCAAAATCCTCTCCAGACTTGTTGGATTTGCCTAGATTTAAATGTTTTTTTTTAGATACTAGATTAGAATTTCTGAGCTCCATCATAGATCCCACAACAATATATAACATATTTTTTTTTTGTTACCAGTGCTTGGATGTTCCATGCTGACCTACGCATTAGTATTTACCTTTCTCTTTACACAAGCAGCTTCATCTTTGCTTTAAAATCAAGTTTCCTGAATAAATATTTCATTAATAGTGCACTGATAGTTATGGTTTGACTCTTTCCGTGAGGGCTTTTTTTTGTATTTCTGTGAAGATCACAAGCATGGTTAGTGACTTGTGTTTCTATTTTGTTGACATGGGTAGAGAATATTAACATGAACGACGTGTTTAAAAGTTTAAATGTGTGTCACTCTGGAAGACAAGTTTATATGATTTTAATTTAAGGGGACCGTAATCAGGATTTTCAGATTTTCTGTGTGCAGACTATAACCAGCAGAGTCTTCTGTTCCTCGCTGGTTTGTTCAGGGACCGCTACAGTATACATCCACTTTAATGAAAGTGAGCCCTTGTCTCTCTGGTTCGGCAGATTCCTTAAAGGCACCTCTGTTTGCTCTGGTCAGATGAGTCTATCTTAACCTCCCCCGCACACACTACGCCCCCCGCCCCTTCCCGCACCTCCATTCAGAGTCAGGAAACAGCCTCAGAGTGGCCCGAGGGAAGAAAAGGTGCCGTATCTGATCATATCATCACACAACGAGAAACACACACAGCGCAAGGCTTTTATATGGCCGCTGCCGCCGGTGTTGGGTTCCCTTTGGCAAGAGTCCGGCTGGTGAGAGGGCTGATCGTCAGAGTGTTCTGGCTGAATGAAGTAACTTGGTGGTGGGGCACCACAGCGCTGAGGATTAGTGATACTTGAGCCTCCCTGGTTGGCATATGCCAAGACAAATCACATAAACTTTGATCGCAGGCTGGGAGGACTGACAGTCAGCGTGTGTGTGTGTGTCTGTGGGTGTGTGTGTGTGAGACAAAGACACAGGGCATACTCCAAACCACACTTCCTCATTTCTTTTTTTCCCTTCAGCCAGACCACCTGTCTGTGGGTTATAGTATAACAACTAAGAGGGACGTGCACTCACCCACACAGCAGCATGCTCCATAATACCCATGATTACTTGTGGTTTTGCCCATTCAGCTCCACTCAGGAACAGATCAACTTTGTCCGCCAGGTGTGCTTTTAGCTTGCAGTCACTCTCATAGCCACTCGCTCACAGGATATTTAGGAAAATAGAGTGTGATCGTTTTGTCATGAAGCAGAGCAGATTGTTCAGTGAAGCAGCAATAGAGATTCTAAGACTGATAGTAATCACGGCATATGTTACACAGAAAAACATGACAGTTTACTCAAGGCTTATAAGTGAGTCCACACATGACATGAAGCAGTGTGTGAACCCAGACCAAAATGACAAAACTGTAACTTAACCTCTAACAAACATTTTAGCAGTATTTACTCAAACACAACTTCAAGGGTGCAAAAAAGAGTTAAGCTCTCGTCGTTCTAACCGTTTCATTCAAAAGTGGCATTGTTTTCACTATCAAACTGATCCTGTTGACTCTCATTCTGCTAATATTTCACAAGCTAAAGTTACCTGTTAGCATTAACTAATGTCCACGGTGCTACAAAAAGATCCATTCACAGGCATCAAAAGCTGGACAGCTGAGCACACAATCCTATATAACTTTGAAAACACAGAGCAGCTTTGACTGACAGACATTGGCTGTTACATTGGCTTTCATTTAAAGGTAATTTGTAATTTAGCTAACTCATTAGATAAATGTGTGTACAGCAAACAAAATCGAAAAACTGGTAACACTGGTAACAGCCTAATCCTGGTCTTGATTTATGGGGGATGATTGGACGCAAACCTTGAAGTCGCCGTGTACAGTAACGACATTAGTGTCCGGTTGCACTGTCAGCTACACCTTCAGATACCCGTAGAGGTTTTAAGTGGTTCCCAGCCTCGTAAAGTGGGCAGTGGCACAAGTCATTAGAGCTGCTATGACTCTCAAGAAAAGCACGCACGCGCGCGCGCACACACACACACACACACACACACACATGCACGTGTACACACATACATGCTGAGTGGTTGGTCCCTGGGGGAGCTGGTTCTTTCCCATGGGCTGTGTCTGTAATAATAATGCTCCCAAATAAACAGGGTCTCTAATGAAGTCTTCCAGATGTGGGCTGGCCAGGTCAGCTCTCCTGTACGATTAGAGAGGAAGGAAAAGAAGGATGGATGTAAGGAGAGGGAAAGAGGGGCCGCGTTTCCCCTGTAATTTCTGTAGCCAGTGGGGATTTGGTGGTAACTTTGGTTTCTGCTCCACAACAAACAACAACCCTGGTTTTTTGTGCCTGCTTTGGTTTTTTAGCGGAAGAGCTATTTTTGTTTCAATAGACTCTATTTGTGCGATCGCAGCTGAATGTAAGCGAGCGTTTCGTAGTGTTGATTTTCTCTACCGGTGGTGGCACCGTTGTCACTGTGGTCAGCCAATATATTCTGCTGCTGGGAAAACACAAGAGAGGGCAAAAAGAGAGGGAAATGAGGAGGAAAGGAGAGAGGAGTGCGTCCCCCCCCCCCCGGGCAATGCTTTTAAAACAGATCAGACAAGACTAAAGGGGACTTAGCCCAGGCACAGAACCAAACAGCCAGGAAATGAGAACGGGTGGTGGGGAGACAGGAGGGATGGTGGGGGTTGGCGGGGCAAGCACAGAGGTACAAACACGGTTTGACTCCTGGCTAAAAGCTTTCTGTCACTGGAGGAGACACCTGAGGAAAATTTAAACAGCTGTCGTTAAGCATGGCTATGATTTACTTATTTAATGCAACTTCTCAGCAGGCCTGCAGCTCATTATCATTATCATGACTGAGTCATATTTACACTGCTCAATTAATCATTAAATCTACACAATGTCGCTAAATAGTTAGGGTCAAGGCGATGTCTTCTGATTCCAACTCAGAAACCCGAAGATATTAAATTTATAGCATATGCGGTTATATAAAATACAAGTTCAATCATCGTAGTCATTTTCTGTTGATCAAGTTATTGATTATTTGTTCTCAGTTTAAATTTCACTTGCTGCACTTACAGTTTTCCTGCGCAGTGAATGATTGCTGACATTTTGGGTGCATCCACTCTCATTTTTATCTACAAATTAAGTTTAAACCTCTTTAACCTGTCAAACTCTTGAATTTACTCGTGGCTCATTTTTGTTACCACTGTAAAGGTGCCAACAGGTTCACACCCTCAGCATTTACTTTGGCAAGGGCTGTGTTATCAGAAATGATTTTAAGTGATAAAGTTTCAGTTTTTCTTTTAAATAACACCCTGATTGTGAGCGATCATGTGTTCCAATTGTTTGCCCAGATGCATAAAAACATAGATAAGCAAAGAATTATTCCCAAATAATCCTAATTATTGTGTCATTTACAGAAATGGAACCAGGCGCTGACTGTGTCTCTCACAGAGATTTACACAATAACTGAGTAAATGCACAACCTAATTCACTAAGCTTCTTAAAATGGATGCAGACTGGGGCCATACAGCTGCCAAAAATCAGTGTACTCTATTCTAGGTTTTTATTTGTATACTGTGCACATGTGTATCCTACATATTACGTTCAAAGCCTCTGCCCCCAACTGTGTGTGACCTCAGAAAGATGGCAGATGGCAGATTGGCCCAACACTGAGGAAAACCCCTTTAGAGTGACGCCTGGCCAAGGGTCAGATGTCACCACAACATCTGCTGCAGGCTCGAGCCGCCGCCCGGCCCTGTCATGCATCCCATCAGTGTCGCAGACCTGTTGCCACGGGCTACAGCGGCAGCAATAGAAGAAGAGACGGCCCAGAAGTGAGCGCTGAGGAGAACAATGAGGGCTACTGGGCAGGGATGACAGAAAAGATAATAACAGTATCGGCCTTACCCCAGAGATAATTCCACTGCTGTCCTGCCGTTATATGATACCTCCCAAACACCTGATATTTGCTCAGCTTCTGATTTGTGCCCCTCTTTTCATGTCTCCTTTATTTACCTTTCCAGCAGCCCAGTTTACCTGCTGCTGTTGAGATTATCCTGCTCACCAGGCCAGCACATTTCTTATGTTGAGGCAGCTGCTTTGCTGTTTGTTTTGAATACAGCCAAGACTCCATAAAAGAGACGTTGAATATCTTTTGTCTCACGCCTCAACATTATACGTTTGCGCTCTCATTGAGGCAGTTAAGCTTGATGCCTGTAAAAGCTGTTTTGTGCTGAGCGTGTATTTGACAGGCTGCTGCCAAGTTAAAGAGCAAACTGTTACCCTTCTCTGCCCTGCGTGTGCTACAGTTGACTCACTCACTAGCACCTCAGCCAGAGTGTGTTTGGATTGTGCATCCACGTGCACCGTGGTGAGGGTGCAGGGGCTCTATCTGTTTGTCTTTTAGGCCTTGGTGTGAGACGCTGGGATGTTTTGCGAGGGCAGATGCCAGCTTTCAAAGCTGGTGCAAGATGGGTTTTTTTTTCAAGGAACCATAGAGTGAGACTGCCAGTGAGTGTTGGGTTAAGAATCAGGACAGGAGACTCTTTAGAGTAAACACCAAAACTCCTTTTGAACTGGGAGCCCCTTTTCTGTCTGTCTCTCTCAAAAACCCAACCAAACCAGTTCCAGTTCCCTTTCTTTCAGACTCCTTTGTTTGTCCCACTGCCTGTGTGTGTTTTGGATTTTAAGCTGTTCTTTTGCCTTACGCTCGGCCTCAATCATCACAGACCACTAAAAAGTCGGAGTAGCTTGGAAGAAAGTTGCGGGGGAGTGCGCAGTAGTCAGCTGAGACGTATAAATCCTGATGTGGTGTCTTAAGAATGAAAAGAAATGGGGGTGTAGGGGAGGGAAAGAAGGTACACAGAGGAGAGTGAGTGGATGCCAGCAGCCATACAGCTTTGAACAGAGGAAGTGAAACCAATAATGAGAAAAAAGAAGAGAAATTGTCAGGATGATCCACATGTAATGAAAGAAGATTTCAGAGAAAGATGTTTTAGAGGCAGAGAGGGAGAAAGAGGAGGAGAGGGAAGAGGAGGTGTAACAGCTGAATACGCCCCGGCCTGTGGTCAACTCTGAATGGGGAGGAAAAACAATGGGCCCACTCATCCTTCGCTCTCTCTCTCTCCTCTCTTTTCTCTTCCTCTCTCACCCTTCATTTCTCTGCTGAGCACTGAGGGCAAGGAGGGAGGGAGGAGGCAGAGGCGACCATTCAGATACCAGCACTGTAAAAAAATGTCCAACTCAAGATTATGTCCTTTAATGTGCTGTTGAGTCTCAAGAAAAACAGCTACAATGTTTAAACAGATGATTTATTGGTTTTAAATTGGATTTTTCACATTAATTACTCTAGATCCTCCTTGCTGCCCACAGACTCAAAAAACCCTCCAAATAACTTATTCAGACTTATTCATAATAAGCTTAGCGTTTTGACGGTGCATGGCTGCCGTCTCTGTATAGGCTTGAGGACTGTAGTGTGATGGGGTGCCATGGAGAGGAAGGAGGCAGAGTGGTGGGATAAGGGATGTGGGAGGAGGGGGGTGAATGGCTGGGACAGCAGCTGCTGTCTCCTCATTAACATGCGCACCTGCTCCCTGCGGCCTTTTTCCAGCGAGCTCGTGTGGCGCCTCACGACCTCAGCACCCGCCACCACTGGGACTTAAACTGGGCTGGCCTTCTAGCAGCCAGATCTGCTGCTTCTCTCCACCATTGCAACTTGCAACAAAAACAGATTTTAAGATGAAATTGACAAAATTAAACATCTTGGTTCTTTGTGGATTCGTCATGTCTGGTCAATATTTGAACAGCTCAGTATCACAGTCTATGGCGATATTATGGATATTAAAGATTTAAGTTCTTGTGGACATCCATGTGGAACAACAAGTTGCTGCATTCTACAGCCTTATTATTGCAGTGACACAGAAAATATTATATTTAAGAGTAGACATCTCAGGGAATTAGGATTGTTTGCGAAGACAGCTGTGTCATCAAAGTTTTGTATGCTGCAGAATGTGGAGCTTCTTCGGGCTCTGACTGTGACATTGTAAAAGAAATGTGCCTGAAATTGTTTTATGTGGATGTAAATGATTAGACTTTCAGCTTCTGACTCCACTGCTTGTCTGCCCTTAATTCCACAATGATCCCTGGGCTAAATGACACTGAGCCAAGGTAGCAGTCTGTGTGGTGACATGCCACCACTCACTACTACTGTTTGTGCAGCGGGCAGCCTAGCATGTGATGTTTTCTTTTCCTTACCACAGTCCTAAGGCTGCCTAATCCCATGAGAGGTAGACCCTGTCCAAACACACGCCTGTCCCTACAGAGGGGCCATGGCGTGGTCCTCATTTACACACAGACACACACACACACACACACACACACACACACACACACACACACACACTGGACCCCCTGGGAATGTTTGGGGACATGGTCCTGCCAGCCCCTCAGGGCTAACAGACTTACTGGCTCTGGTCAGGTATTTGAGAGTTTTAATGTTGTGGGAAGGCCACTTTGATGTCGGCAGGATGTTTCATGCACAATATTATTTCTGCGTGACAGTAAAACACAGCAATAATCCAGTAGAACTGTTGTTTGTCAAGTTTGTGCTGAAATAAACAACAAAGCATTCATATTTTGAATTTTCTAGATATTCCCTGTCATTTTCCTCTGCGCTGGAATTCACTATTCAGTCTTGTTTCTTGTCAGAGGTTGCACCACACGGTCCTCCGTTTCATCCTCTTCACATCCCTTGTCTGATGCTGAAGCAAAACCCTCTCTGGGGAGGGAAGAATAACAAGCATTGAGGTGGTGGCACGATGCTTTGAAGTTGCCATAATGTTGGCTTGCAGCTCAAACACTGTGGCATAGATGCCGCCTTGTCTTCGGGATGAATGAGTGCTGACAAAAGGGTCAAAGCGAGCACATTTCAGAATCTGAGAGCTGCTGAAGGGTGCCATGATGGCTGCTTTTCTTGTGTCTCGACTTTTGGAAAGGCTGGATTAGGGACAAGAATTCCAGATACTGCAGATTTTTTTGTCCTCCTCTCCAGTGCTATTGAGTAGATGCTTTGTTTTTGGAATGACCAAGCCTCGCAGGCCACCCAGCGTTGTTGACAACTGTGTTGAATCTCTGAAGGTGATGAATATGGGAAAAGGGGCAGTGGGGAGGGTCCAACGTAGCAGGTTGAAGGTGGTTGCTTTTAGTCGTCAGATAGAGTTGCAGTACATTTTGATGCTGAACAAAATGTGTCTGTAGTTCTGCAGTTACTGTAAGGAAAAGAGAAAGAAAATCATTATCATGTAAAGAAGCTGGACCAAGAAAGTATTTGGCAAGTTTTTGTTAGAAATGACCTAAATCATTTGTCAAATATTTAAAAATTGTGACATTTCCACTGGAGCTTCACTTAACTATCCATCACATATTGTGTTAGAGTGGATATGCATGTGGTTGTGAATGCAAACTTACAATGCCTGTGCATATT
Source organism: Datnioides undecimradiatus (assembly GCA_008933995.1). Lineage (NCBI taxonomy): Eukaryota > Metazoa > Chordata > Actinopteri > Lobotiformes > Datnioididae > Datnioides > Datnioides undecimradiatus. Next base: position 11,737,520 of record WARS01000015.1, read on the forward strand.
CTTCCTGTGTGTATGTGTGTGTGTGTGTGTGTGTGTGTTAAACGCTCCCTATGTAGGTATGAGTATGTGCATGCTCTGTGTGTGTGGCCCCTTTGTTGAGCCGTGCGTATCCTCAGGGGACACCCTTCAGCTCCTCTCATTGTAATTGTAAATGTGTGAATGTGTCCCTGTGATCTGTAGCAGCTCTCTTTCTCTCTCTGGGAACTTGTTCGCTGGGGTCCAAGCGGTGTTTATGGCACAACCTGTGAGAAACATCACAGGACTTTGTTCCCCTCCTCCCTCTGTTCAGACCTCTCTGGTTTACGGCCTGAAACACATTGTTCCCGGGGGGGCGATGCTAGGAAGACGAATGTCCCGTTTAAAGCATAGTTTCTCATGGCTGTGTTGCTGTGTTGTAAAAACAGCAGGACCGAATGATCTTTTAAGACAAATGGATAGTTAGTCCTATTGGTAAAGGCTGTTCCCCAAGCAGCTGACTTATAAACACAGTCGTGCACAAAGGGATGACCCTTGCTTGTCTAAAACGCTGTCCCACCCCTGCGAACCCTTCAGTCAGCACTGAGCTGAAAAAGATTGGTCGGATGAAAATAGTGTTTTGGAATTCCTTTCGACCAGTTCCACTCTTTGTAATGCTAATCTTAAATGAGGAAAATAAATTTAGGATAGACATTTATTAGTTAACCAATATATCTTGTGGATAGAAGACTTTTTAGATCATTAGCAATAGATGTAGTTCAGATTAGATCAGAGATGGGGCTTGAGTTTAGCTCAAAAAGCGGACAATGTGGTTCTGTTTCTAATAGCACTTGATATCAACCACCTTATCTGCCTAAAGTCAGTCTAATTCAACCAGTAAAACTTTCATTATTCAGACAAAAAGTAAGTTATCATCAGAAAAGGAACGCACTAATGTATGATCAGTCCGCAGCATGTGTTTTACAAACTATTCATTTGAGTTTTCTAGCAAAATAAGGTAATCTAAAGAAACGTAAATTCTGGGTAACAAATGTAAACGAGGGACAAAGATGAGATAAGGAGAAGTAAATAAAAATCACGTCTTTGAAGTCTTTTATCTTCCTCTTAAATGCAACCCTCTCAATCCTCACCTGTCAATAGTTGCAAATAATGTTGCTGACCTGTCTTACTGTGTTTCCGCAGGTGCCGGGATGGATATGTAGGAAGCAGATGCCAGTTTCGCAACCCGTGCACCACCTCGCCATGCATGAATGGCGGCACGTGTCGAGCTGTGCTTGCTCGGGATACAGTGGACTTCAGCTGCACCTGCAAACTTGGCTACACTGACCACCGTTGCCTGACACCTGTCAACAATGTCTGTATCAGCTCGCCGTGTTACAACGGAGGCACCTGCGAGCTCGAAAGTCTCGGAACGTACAAGTGCCGATGCCCACCTGGATGGTCAGGTAACACACAGCAGTGTTATGACACTAGAGAGGTAGTTGGGTGTCGTGAGATGATGGAAAATGACAAGGAAAGAAAAACTATGACGTACAGTAATAAAGTAATTCATGAGCAAGAGGCTGAAACAGAGTTCAGAGACATTTTCAGAGAGTTTTAAATTGAAAGGGGGAAGTGGACCAAACGGTGCAGCATCTAGTAGAACACATTTGCCCTGTGTCCTCAGGTAAACTGTGCCAACAAGCAGACCCCTGTGCCTCAAACCCATGTGCCAACGGCGGCAGGTGCTCCGCCAGTGATTCCCATTACGTCTGTACCTGCACGGCCTTCTTCTCCGGAAAGACCTGCAAGCAGGACGTCAATGAGTGTGACGCTAACCCGTCGCCCTGCAAGAATGGTGGGGTGTGCATCAATGATGTTGGTGGCTATCGCTGCAAGTGCCCACCGGAGTACATGGGCAAGCACTGCGAGAGCCGGTACCTGCCCTGCAACCCGTCACCATGCCTTAATGGAGGGACATGCATCCAGAAGGGGGAGACCAGCTATGAATGCTCCTGTGTACCAGGTTGGGACAGTACACTCACCTATGTGTGGTTTAGAAGCTTTGTCTTTACTGATGTGATGATGTTTTGTTCCAGGTCTGATCGCATCAGCATGTAAATCTTTTTGAATTAATCCAAGTAGGCATGCCTGCAGACACATAGCAGAGCACACTCGCTGTGTGTACGCATGATACCAGAGTACATGGTTAGAATTGGAGGGGGGGGGGTTTATTGTGGCTCAATAGCTGTGTCAGTCCTGCACTGTCCTTTGTCAGAGAGTCAAAGGCTGCACAGAATGAGAAATGGTTTGCGCACAGTTATGAGAAAGATATTGATGGTCCATGAAAGGTTCATGCAAACTACACTGACTGTAATATCAACCCACAGCAAAGTGGCAACCCATGATTCAAGGGGTGTGACACACATGGACCAGATTAATGTTTGTAACCTTTTTATAACCTAAATGTTGGCATGTATGTGACATGAGTCATGTAACTGTCTTGATTTAAGGTCAGTTTATAAATTGCCAAGTGCTCAGTGAACCTGAAGTCTTTAAATGTCAGTGCCTGCTAGTCGCCTGTTAAGAGATGATGTCATTTAAGGCAGGGCTGTTCCTGCTTATGTTGTGTCCTGTTGTGTGTCTGTTTGTGTGCGTGTGTGTTTCTGCTTTGGTGTGTACAGTGTGAACAAGGCAGAGCAGGAAGGCATTGGGGCTTATCATAAGGAAATGGTCTAAGGACAACATCCTTTTCACATAGCAGAGTGAAGCAAAGCTCGCTGGGACTATAGTCCATCACCTTCACACAGACTACCTCTGCCTTGTTTTTATCTGTATTTACCACAGAGTCCAGGAATTCGTAGATTTAATTTATTTGTCTTTCAACTTTCAGTCCCATCTCTCCTCTGCTTCACACAACAGACAAAATACACATTTTACACCTAAAATTTCAGGTAGTTTGCTGAAATTGTGCAAAAAAGAAGGACGCACATGCAGGCAAGTACACATACCTGCCAGTGGTTTCACACTATTTGACTTATAAACAGAGAGTATAATGCAAGAAAGAAGAGGAATACCGCAAGCTAGGAAATGTAGATGTAAGCAATGAAAATAAAAAATAAATAAATTGGTTTTAATGTGGAAGTAAAGCCATTGAGAATATGTTTTTATATTAATAATATAATAATATATAATATTACTGATGATTGAGAAAGTTTTTTTTCCTGTTTCATAAATGTGAACTTTTCTCAGCCACCTGTTTTTATATAAATGTTCATGTTTCCATGAAGGGGTGGTGTCTTACAAATGCTCTTTACACTTTCAATTTAATACCCCAACTCCACCAGAAAAAACAAAAAAATGAAATATTAAAAAAAGGAGATGATGATTTATGATGGACCTATTTGAAATATCCACTATTTAAACCTTGGTACCTGCTTGCTTGACACCTCCTACTTTGTCACCAGGCTCACCAGGTTTAACTTATTTAAAACATGTGCAACATTTTAAACAGTCAGCTTCATAGGCTGATGTCTTGAAGTCAGAAGTAAACTAACAATTGTAAACACCGTGACATTTATCTTAAATGTGACCAAAAAGCCTCCAGCTAGTCACAGTGGTGACTTGCACTCGGTTTGATTTTCATTTTTTTACTACCCATCATGCCACATGTGCAGTCCAGTGGTTGCCTCTTGTGTAACCGTACAGCAGAGTGGATGTTATTACATGGCGAGGTTGCCACAGACCTCAAGAGGGTACAGCTGCCTTCTTTCTTGGAAGGAAAGAGACAGTTGACCACATTCAACTGTAGAGAAGTTTCAGTCCCTTTGTTGTAAAAAGGAGCCTATTGTTTTCAAGAAATAACTTTCTCTAAATTTTTCTCTTTTTTTCCAGGTTTTTCGGGAAAAAACTGCAACCACAACATTGATGACTGTCCAGGTCATGACTGCCATAATGGAGGAACGTGTGTAGATGGAGTCAACACCTACAACTGCCAGTGTAAACCAGAGTTTACAGGTTTGTGGAGCTGTATTCCAGGAAACGTATCATTGCTCTTTCTCAGTTAGGAAACTGAAGCTATCATCATTTGATTATTCAGATGTTAATCCTCTGACCTCTGGTTCTCCCACAGGTCAGATCTGCACTGAGGACGTTGATGAGTGCCAGTTGATGCCCAACGCCTGCCAGAATGGCGGCACATGCCACAACACCTACGGGAGCTACCAGTGTGTGTGTGTGAATGGCTGGACTGGTGACGACTGCAGTGAGAACATCGATGACTGTGCCAGTGCTGCCTGCCACCATGGATCCACCTGTCATGACCGCGTAGCTTCTTTCTACTGCGAATGCCCCCATGGCCGCACAGGTATTTACATGTTTACTTCAAATTTATGTGAAATTAGCCTGTAACGCATAAGTAAAAAAGGGTTTATTTGAAAATGCAACATCCTTTGAAGCTTAAATTCTCTAGATTGACTTAACACATTAACATATACATATTTGCTGATTTTTGCCTTTTCCTGTTGTTTTTATTTGTCTTAGTATGTTGTTTATCTTTTCCAAATGAAATTAAATGTTTTTTTCAGCATAAATAAATGTGGCCATCTTTGCATATAGGTGTATATTTGTTAAATACAATTTAATGTTCAAGTCAACATCTATTTTCAGTCCAAGCCAGCTTATCTTGGCTTGACAAGTGCTGAGAAGTAATTACTCAATTCCACTGATTTATCATCTCATCAAGGCTTTTTTTTTTTTTTTTACCATGCACAATCGTATTGTAAAAGACCTCCAAACAGACTTTGATGTATAAAAGCAGTGGAGTTGAGTGAAGAGAGTATGTTCAGACAGTCTTCTGCATTACTTACCAGGACTGCTGTGTCAGCTGGATGACGCCTGCATCAGCAACCCTTGTCAGAAAGGCTCCAACTGCGACACCAACCCCGTCAGCGGAAACCACTTCTGCACCTGCCCGTTGGGATACATCGGAGCTTCCTGCGATCAGGACGTTGATGAGTGCTCGCTGGGTAAAAGCTCAAACCACCAGACCTGCAAACTCTCTGTTTTCTAGTTTCTGAGACTGAGACCACATTTCAACATTGGTCTTTGTTTGTTCTCTAAACTAAACTAAACTACTGTCAAAAAAGCTTTTCAGCCATCAAACATAGACAAGCCACAATACAAGTTCATTTTTTCCTGCCATTACGGGCACTTTGGTGCCCATAATTGTGCCCATAATCGCAGTAAATAATACCCTCAGGGGGTATTATTGCTGTAATGACACACTGTTGAGGTTTTGGTTTGGCTTCGTCAAACAACGCAAAACCTTCTAAATCATCTCATTGTCATGTCTTAACTGTCAAATTGCTCCTTGTTAGGTCTTGTACGTACATGACAGCCTGTTAAAGTCAAGTTGAGTTAAACCAGTTATCTCTTTAAACAGGTTCCAACCCATGTGAGCATGCGGGGAAGTGTATAAACACGAAGGGTTCGTTCCAGTGTAAGTGCCAGAGGGGTTACGTGGGGCCGCGGTGCGAGCTGGATATCAACGAGTGTATGTCAAACCCCTGTATGAATGAGGCCACCTGCCTGGACCAGATAGGAGACTTTCACTGCATCTGCATGGCAGGTAAGAGTTATTACATGATAAATGTTATGATTTGATACTCAGTTATTAGACTTGGTCCTTGAATTGGACATTGAAACTTAACGAACTTGACAGCATGATCAGTCCTGAAACTTGACTTTATGAAGCAGATTATTTAGATTCATATTAAGTACAGTGAATCAAGGCTTACAAACAGGTTACATCTGTTCACAAGGAGGTTATAGTTCAGATATAGATTATAGTATATTTTTGTAATATACATAGTTGTGTTAATGTGAGCCAAAATGGAGACCTGTTTATTAAAACTACTAAATAGCTCTAAACATGACTGAAGTGTGCCTCTGTTACCTTCCTCCTTACCCGCAAGTGAGGAAGTGATGATTGTTTAAGATTATCCCTGTTTTATGTCATTATGAATTTAAAGTCTTCTGCTTTTGGACTCTTAGTTGAAAGTGTGATGATACTCATTTAGGATTGTTTGACACCGTGGCAATCATTAATTGAAAATAGAGCTAAAACTATTAGTTGTTGAGTTGATGAATCACAGACAAAAACCATAATCACAGCCAATCAATTCTTTCTCTTGACTTATGTGATATCAAACTGAATATCTTGAACTTATGTTAAATAAAAATTATGTAAATGTTTTGTCAATGGTTTTAAAAAAATAATTGCTGATTGAAGTCCTGCTCCTACTTATATAGCCACTATGTACACTTATATACTCTCACACATATATTGCAGTGTATAACAGCAGTGTGAAAATGCTTCTCACCGTGTCTCCCTCTAACCAATCCATTTCCTCCCTCCTGGTTCTCCCTTGCTAATTGGCCAGGTTACGAGGGGGAGTTCTGTGAGATCGATACTGACGAGTGCGCCAACAGCCCCTGCCTAAACAACGGCAAGTGTATCGACAAGATCAACGCCTTCCACTGCCAGTGCCCCACAGGTGAGGCTGCCGTACTGCTGCAGAGGAGGGGGAGGAGGGGGCGGAAGGAGAGGAGGGAGGAGGCATGGGGCCAGGGGGCACAGAGGTCGATCTCTCTCTCTCTTTCTCTGTGCCTCGATCAGTCTCTCTGTTTCACTCAAATACAAACACACACACACACGCGCTCAGACACACACAAACACCTTTCTGGACGGGCACTAATCCCAGCCCTGAGGCAGGCTTACGTAGGCCCGGGTAGCACAGAACGAACGCAGCAGTCGAGGAGGAGAGGGGGAAAAAATCTATAGGGAAAGGCTTGAGGAAGTTTGAACTTTTTAAACAAGTTTCTTATCCCCTTTACAAAGTCTGATGAGTGCGCAGAAACTTGTGGATCTAAACAACTCCTGAATGTGACTGGGAACCAGGGAGAGCTAATAATAGCAAGTTGAGTTACTACATCACTCCATAAAATGACATTTTCTGTGTTGTGGTTGCCATCGAGGTAGTGGTTTAGTCTATTTTTGAGGACAGCTAGTGGTTTTGCTTAATCCAGAGATGCCACTGGAGCTGCTCTATTTGGACAAGAGGTATTGATGTTTTGTTCAGTAAGGAATGCAACTATTGAATCATGGATATAGAGGAAAAGAGGGAAACGAAGAAAGGAAAGCAACGATCTTCAAACTCAGCAAATGTGTTTTTTTGTTTTGCATTCTTTCAGCAGGATCATTGAGGTGGAAGTGAATTTTTTTTTCTTTCTTTCTTTTCGGGGAGGAAAATAGTGGAGCTCTGAGTTGGGTGGATCAAAGACAGCCTGGGTGGAGAGACTCAGGATTCCTCCTGTTGAGAGAAAAAAAAGGAAGAAGGAGAAACAGAAAGAAAGGAAGAGAGAGAAAGAAAGAAGGAGAGACAGCCCAACAAGGAAGCTTTAGAATTAATAGAGAGGGGGTACAAGAGTGAACACAAGAGCTTAGCGCCTAAGAAAACCCTGCATGACAGTGAGATAGGGTTATGTGAGGAAGCAGCACAAAGTGGTGGTGAAAGTGTTTTTTTTGGGGGGGGTTGAGACGCACAGACCGTTAGAAGCAGGAAGGGAGGGGCAAAGAAGGGGAAGGGGTCTTAACCGCCCTGCTTGAGATGTAAATTTGTCCCCGTTGCGAGCCAGGCCCGAGGCGAGGGTCCCCTCTTATTATTTCTGTACATGGAATAGCCATGGAAACCCCACTGAGAGCCATTGAAATGTCTGATTCCAGGAGTCTGGGGATAAATCCCTTCTCGGCTGCCGATCTGCATGATGCGTGCATGTGTGTTTGTGCGTGTGCATGCTTGCTTTTCTTCTTTACGGTTCCTGTGTGCATGTGTGTGTAAGAAATTCTTTCAGAGAGTTTTTTTTTATTTTCAACTTCTTTTTTTTCAGTTTTGGGGTGCTGTAATTGAACTGTGAAAAAACTTTTGCTTCACATCTTGGCAAAAAATAACAAAAAAACACTAATTTTGTAAGTCTGAGGTTTGTTTCGGCTTCTTTCCCACTGCTAGAAACAGGCAGTATGGCTGTAGAAGAGCCCAGTGTTGTCTCTCAGTCTGCAAACAGCTGATCATTTACTTTTTGATTAACCCAACCCAAAGTTGCTAATAGTAATCGATTAATAATGAATGAATAAATAATTATCCACTTTAAGAAATGATTAATTAACCCTTAACAGAGTTGATATGTTCACATCATTCCAGAAAACAGTGAATGGTTTTAGTCCACTGGGAGAAATCAGCTTGCTGGCAGCCTCACAAATACTTCCTCACCGGATTTGCTGTAACTGAGTCTTTTAGATTAACCCACCTGTGTGTTCCTGCGGTGGTGTGTGTGGTGAAGGGGTGGCGAATGAGGGGAGCAGAACTTTATCTCTTCATCAAACAACATGCCACAAGTCTTTGGACTGTATCATCATGTGACAGAGGGGAGACCAGAAGAAAATATCTGACATGAGAATAACTGCAAGAAAAAGGGGGAAGCCTGCTGGTTGATTTTGAATGACAAGGAGTTTGAATAGGGGAGGGTCAAAGGTCAAGCTGGTTCCTTTTAGAGGCGGGAACAAACTGGAGGGGGGGGGGTGGAAAAGGGGTGAAAGCAACACAGGAGAATGTGCATTGTGATGGAAAAGTTTTGGGGGACAAAGGAGGCAACGGGCTCAGTTTGGCGTTGCGTTGAGCAGACAGGCCCTCCTTTGTCTCTGGCCCCTTGGTCAGGAGGCCTCGCAACTTTCATTCTTCCTTCGTCCCCCCCCCCCTTCTCCCTTTGGAGTCGTGCTGAAAAGAACTGAAAGGGAAAATGAGCGAGTTTGTAGTGTTGCTCAGTTGTTAATTAACATGCAGATTTCTGATTTGTTGAGAGCTCTTCTGGTATGGACCCGGGATTATGAGAGGGACTGGTCTGAAATAGTGAAAACACAGTATCCATGTCTGCACACAAGCAGACACACACTCATTCATGCTCACATGCACACAGTAACCGCCTCTTGTTGTTTTTCCAGGCTTCACTGGGAACCTTTGCCAGATAGACATCGATGAGTGTGCCAGCACGCCGTGCAAAAATGGCGCCAAGTGCACAGATGGACCCAACAAGTATACCTGCGAGTGCACTGAAGGTATAAAAGTCTTAACAAAAGCTGAAACAATTTAACAACAGCAGTACAAACTTCTAGGGCCCTCCAAAAAGAGAGTGTTTAGAAATGTGCAAAGAGAACAAACCAGTGAAATGCACCCAAGAAAACATCTCACTTCTGCCCAGGTTACTCTGGGACACACTGTGAGAAGGACATCGATGAGTGTTACTCGTCCCCCTGTCACTATGGTACCTGCATCGATGGCCTGGCCTCCTTCAGCTGCCACTGCAACCCTGGATACACTGGCCGGCTCTGTGAGACCAACATCAATGAGTGTCTGAGTCAACCGTGCAGGAACGGAGGCACCTGCCAGGACAGAGAGAATGCCTACATCTGCAGCTGCCCAAAGGGCACCACAGGTAACAGGCACGCACAAAACAGCTGCACAAACATGACTCTCTTGTGAAATTTCAGGTTTGAAACGCAATTTATTTTCTGACAGGAATCAACTGTGAAATTAACATTGACGACTGTAAGAGCAATCCCTGTGACTACGGGACCTGCATTGACAAGATCAATGGCTACGAGTGTGCCTGTGAACCCGGCTACACAGGTGAGCAGCTTGTACATGGACAGTTGGTCATATAACTTGTGGCTGCTATATGGCAGAGGATTTTGGTCAACGTGCCTGTCCCTACCTGTACAAATATTAGTTTATTAACAATAAAGATTGTTGTAATGTTTTGTGAGTGTAAGGAGAAAAATAGTTAACTGAAATAAAGCAGATTAAAGTAGTTTGTGAGTGAGCACTAAAATGAGTAATTAAAATGTTGTAGAAGGTGTAATGCTGGAAAAGATTGTTCTTTCAAACATTTACAACAGACAATAGGCCCCCAGCACAGTTACATTATCATTCTGTGAGAAACACTGGAAGTTTATCCTTGTTAATGTGGTGGAGGTGAATCTCTCTCTATCTACCTACTGAATCACTGCAGTCAATCAGCAGAAAGGCTCTGTGCGATAGTAAAACTAATTGAAGACAAACATGATGACCTTTCTTAGATGACCAGCAGAGAAAATGAGTGTTTAAGTCTTAACATTGGAGGACTGAACATCTCGACAGAGGAGTGTGGGTCTTGATAGGGAGGGTGACAGATGGCGAGCGAGTGAGCACGCTCCTCTGAGGCTCGACCGGTGTCACTTTCCAGCTCCACCCTGTCCCCAACCTGCTGCTGTTAGGACACGCAGGCTACCCTCCCACACAAAGAGAGGACACACACACACACACTGTGGCTCACACAGTCACCTGGGATTTGAGCAGGAGAAAAGATTCCCTGAAAGATTCCTGAAAGTTGAGCTTTTAAAAGCTTGGAAGCCGGTCCCTGCTTTAAAGCTAAATGGGCTGCCTTTATGTTATGCGTGGCACCAGGCTGAATGGCGTCAATGCTTTAAGTGGCCGACAAAGGGGGACTTAAAACCCCTCATGTTTCTGGAAATTGATACATTCACTGCACAGAGATATAGACTTCATTGTTTTGTGGCTTTGTCTGTTGCTGTGTGAGCTGGCGTTGTGTATTTAAAATTAATACTTCAAACGGAGTGAAAAATCATCCAGTTGACAGAAATTATTGTAATTATTTCAAAGCCCCTTCGCTGTTGGTACACCAGTGGAGGCATTAAATGGTGTGATAACATGATTTAAAGGAATAGTTTGATGCTTTAGAGTATAAATTCAACTTGAATTTGTTTTGGCTGAGACTTAGGTGACAAAATCAAGACCACTTTAATATTTGTCCAACATGTATAAGGCTGCAGCTTGGAGACGTTAGCTCAGCATTAAGACTAGGAAAAGGTGGGAAATAGCTAGCCTGACTACGTACAAATAAATCATTTGCTAAAGTACCTATACAGCATATTGACATGAGGGTGATGTCACTCATTAGGCATATTTCCCATTAGATACACAGACTCTAAGCCTTAAGATGGTATCCCCTTCCTTCTTCTAGGCACCATGTGCAACATCAACATTGATGAATGTGCCATCAACCCCTGCCACAATGGTGGCACCTGCATTGATGGCATCAACAGCTTCACCTGCGTGTGTCCAGAAGGTTATCACGATGCCACCTGCTTCTCCCAGGTCAACGAGTGCCTCAGCAATCCCTGCATCCACGGCCACTGCGAAGACAAGATCAATGGGTGAGGCGGCCTACAAGCTGCTCTCAGTCCATTTAAATCCATTTCAGTCCATTGTTGTTTCTTATTTAGCAAATATTTGTGAGGAGGTGATGAAATGAGATACATGTGACTACATCTAATAAATAGTTTTTGAAAAGTTGCTACTTTAACCATGAATAACTATTATGGGAAAGTGCTAAATGCTTAAATGTAATGTATAATGACTGTTACAAAAGTCAAGAGTCAAGAAGCGAGTAAACTGCGACACCTAAAACGTTTTTCAACCAACAGCTAGCATTAGCTGCCTTCAACTGTTGTTCATACCAGACCAGACCTTGAAGCAAATGATCTAATAATTAATAATTAGTAAAAGTCGTCAGGCTGAAAGATGAGATTTATTGCTGAAGTTTTCCCTTGTTTTCTCCCCGTCAGCTATAAATGCCTGTGTAACTCTGGCTGGAGTGGCAAAAACTGTGACATCAACAACAATGAGTGTGAATCCAACCCATGTATGAATGGTGGCACCTGCAAGGACATGACCAGCGGATATGTTTGCACCTGTCGCATGGGCTTTACTGGTCAGTATTACTGTTGTGTGCCATCAGTGTGTGATGTGTGTTTATCATCCAAACTACTGACTTCTGTCCTTCAGCTCAACCCGCAGTGTGTGTAATGTGTTCTCCACTCTTAACTGCAGGCCCAAACTGCCAGACAAACATCAACGAATGTGCCTCCAACCCTTGCCTCAACCAGGGGACATGCATTGATGATGTCGCAGGCTACAAGTGCAACTGTATCCTGCCTTACACGGGTATGAAAATATTATTGGGAAATATTTGATGTGGCCATGTGTTGGCCTGGTGTTCTGGCATTTCCACAGTTTCCACAGCCTGTGTACTTGACGTTATTGGTCAAAGAGGAAAGACGTGCAGAGGATGAACCAACTGTTGAGAAAAGTTCAACAGCAAGACTTCCTCTGGGCTCAAAGATGCCGAACCTCTGACTCACTGTGCTCCTCTGTGATGCACAAGCATCCCTGATAAGAGGGCTGGAAAATATTTTCATGTCATCTCACTTATTATTTGACAAAACAGATAATGATGGAAAGGCTAAGGGCAAATTTTCTTGTGTTTGTTGAGTCGTCTTTTTGGAAAAATCCACAGGACTTTGAATAATAAATGGCTGTTGCTTGTGCCGGGGTGGGAACGGGGTGCTTGACACATTTCCTGTTTGCCTGCTTCCTGTCTCACAGAACAGCAAATGGCTTCACAATGGCCGGAAACTAGAGCCGGCTTCCTGTAAGAGCCATGTGTTGTGGAAACAGATAGGGGAATGTCTCGGCAGGCCTCGAACACTGACAGAACCTGGCTAAAATCATCTGATAGCACTGATTGAAAGATGATTCTGTGTCCATTTGGGTTGGGTTATCTCCAAGTTCATGACTTTTACACGATATCACACAATGAACGCTGATGTTAAACACAGTCTCTAATTTATTTTGATTAACAATGTGCTTTAATGGAAGTGTTTGTGTTACAGGAGAGAATTGTGAAACCTTGATGGCCCCATGTAGCTCCAAACCCTGCAAGCATGGAGGAGTGTGTCAGGAGTCAGAGGACTATCAGAGCTTCTCCTGCGTCTGTCCTGAAGGATGGCAAGGTGAATACTAATGTCCTACAGGAAGTATTTAGTTTTAATTATCAGCAGATCTGTCATATATCCCTGCTGTGTATTTACAACAGAGGAACGACTGCAGTTTCAAAATGTTGGATTTAAAACGTTTTTGTTGGATATATTTGGTATTAATTTCAGCATTTTTTAAGCAATCGCTTTAAAAATATTTTGAATTGGTCTAGAGCTCAGTTATGGTGTATGGTGTTTGTCACTTTTTGGATGGTTTCACGTTTTTTCATCCTTACATTCTTGCTATTGCCCGCAATGCGTAAGACGATGTGAAATTTACTTCCTATCTCCCGCAAGGCCAAACATGTGAGGTGGATATCAAAGAGTGTGTAAAGAATCCATGCCGCAACGGAGCGACCTGTCAGAACACTATGGGCAGTTACCGCTGTGGCTGCAAACCGGGCTTCACAGGACGCAACTGCGAGACCAACATCGATGACTGCCACCCCAGTATGTTCTCCAGTCTCTCTCTCTTTGCTTTAAAGATATAATGTTAAACTGCACTTAGCTAGGTCTTTCAAACACAAGCTGAGTCAAATGCTTTATCCCTGCTGCCACAGACCCCTGCAGTAACGGCGGCCTCTGCAAGGATGAGGTGAACGGCTTCCTGTGTACCTGCCTGCCAGGCTTTCGGGGCACAGGGTGTGAGGAGGACATCAACGAGTGTGAGAGCAACCCGTGCAAGAATGGAGCCAACTGCACCGACTGCGTCAACAGCTACACCTGTACCTGTCCACCTGGATTCAGTGGAATCCACTGTGAAAATAACACTCCCGACTGCACCGAGAGGTACAGAGCTCAGAGATCACAGTCATATTAGTATCATAAAGTGTCATATTTAGCCCCCACAGATTTTATTATAGGACATAGACAGACAGGTTAACATTGGTTATTTTCTTGTAAGGGCATCAGTTCAGATCATCTGGTTCACTTTCATTTACTTGGTGATGTAGACCCATTTTTCTTGTCCACTACTGCCCCCTCTGGTGGAGTATTGATGTACACCAGCTGACCTCAGCATCTCTTGTATTGCAGTTGTCCCATAAACAGCGGGTCAAGTAATCTTTGCCCTAAATGAGCTGGTAACTGTTTGTTAAGATAGAGATTGGTTTCTTCAGTGTCATAAATGCAGCTCCCTGGCGGTGAATTCAGAATAAGAAGTAGGGCATTGCTAGAAAAAAAAGTATTTCTCTGTGGTCAAATCAGATATGAATTTGCCTGCAGCTCAGGTAATGACAGTTTTATTGATTTGCTCTCCTCCTTTGTTCTTCATAAAAAGCTTAAGAAATGTTTCATTTTGCTGGATTTCATTCAACATTCTTTGCTTTTTTTCTCTGCAGCTCCTGCTTCAACGGCGGCACCTGCGTGGACGGTATCAATACCTTCACGTGTCTGTGCCCACCAGGCTTCACTGGGAGCTACTGCCAGCATGACATCAACGAGTGTGATTCCAAACCCTGCCTGAATGGCGGCACCTGCCAGGACAGCTATGGCACCTACAAGTGCACCTGCCCACATGGATACACAGGGCTTAACTGTCAGGTAGGGGGATGGAGGGTGACGAGGGTCTTTATTGGCTGTGCAGCTGTTGTTTCTACAGCCTTTCATCATCACTGTATATTTCATTGTATAGTTCACTGTAATACCAAAATGCAAAAGTTACATTTGACTTGTTAATCACCATATCATGACTTACTGGAAGATTTAAAGTGTTAAAGAGGAATTCACATTAATAAAGTTTGTGTTTGCTTTTCAGAACTTGGTTCGTTGGTGCGACTCATCACCCTGTAAGAATGGGGGAACTTGCTGGCAGAGGGGGACCACCTACAGCTGCGAGTGTGAGACTGGCTGGACGGGGCTTTACTGTGATGTCCCGAGTGTTTCCTGTGAGGTTGCAGCCAAACAGAGAGGTGGGATGTTGTTTTACGTGTGTGTGTAAGTCAGTCCGCTTTAAAACGTGTGCACAGATGCTGTATCATTTATCATTTGTTGACTGTGAATCGCTGTGTTGGGAAATATACATGTGCAGGTTCAGGAAATATAGCTGAATTGTTAAAAAGAAAACAACCCTGAAGATCACTGTCTCGCCCTGTCTGTGTAGGAGTCGATGTTGCCCATCTGTGTCGTAACTCGGGTCAGTGTCTGGACGCAGGAAATGTTCACTACTGCCACTGCCAGGTGGGATATACTGGGAGTTACTGCGAGGAGCAGGTGGACGAATGCACCCCGAACCCCTGCCAGAACGGAGCCACCTGTACCGACTTTTTAGGTGGATACACCTGCAAGGTAACAGGACTGAACAAAGCTATGTATCATTTTTTTAATTTGACTTTCAAATGTTACTTAAGCATGCATTATTGAGATACACAAAGATTCTTCCAGATGTTACTTGTATCAGAATGCACATATAACCTCTATGTGTTTCAATTGCATTTTAATACCGTTGGATACGTCTTGGTGAAATGTAACCTGACTTTGCACTTCCATTTTAATTTATTGCTGATTTTAATTGCATATTGAGGCTTAAATGCCACTCTACTTGACATTTCAAAGGTCTTTTCAGACTATCGAACTTGCTCACCTCATTTACTTTAAAACAAAATCCTGAAACCTGAGTTTTGTATAATGAATTAGTTAAAAAGCCTGGGTGTACAGCGCACATCAGCTGAAACAACACTAGGCTGCTAATGAAGAGGCCTGTTTATAAATAGAAGACAAACAGATTGGTTATGTTAATCTCCTCTGGAATAAAGGATCTGCTGGCCTTGGCAGGATGGAGGCCAGAAAACAGCCAGATAAACAAAAAACATCTGTGTTTCATGTCAGACATTGATTAAACGTTCCCCTCTTCTCCCTCTGCTTTCCTTTTCTTGCTCCTTCTTGGCTTCTTCTTCTTCCACTTCTTCTTCTCCTCTCTCTTGTTCCTCCTCTCTCTCAGTGCATGCCAGGATACGTGGGGACCAACTGCTCTGACGAGATCAATGAATGCTTCTCCCAGCCATGCCAGAATGGGGGCACCTGCATTGACCTGATCAATACCTACAAATGCTCCTGTCCCCGGGGAACCCAAGGTCAGCAGACCCCACGCACACTCCTCCACACCACTCTGCCTCTCCATCCTCTCCTCCGTGTCTCCACGCTTCATTAATTAGGGCTTAACAGCACCCAGGGCATGTCTGTAAAACTCCTCCTCCCGTCTTGCCTCCATCCCTTCCTCTACTTGTCAAATACACCTTCGATTTTCCTCTCAGACATGAAGGGGAGAGTGTGCTGTCGGTCAGCCCAAAGTGCCAGCAGAGCTGGGTGTGCTCCAGAAAAGCCAACATGTTGTTAAAGATATTTTCAAAACTTTGACGTAAAGAATTACAGCTCATTTTCATCCTTTTTCTTTATCATAAAAAGAATTTTATTCATTTACTCATTCAAAAAAATATCTGAACTTTTTAAGTATTATGCTTGAAAATCAGAGCCTCCTCCATTTTCACCTTAATTGGTTCTATAACCTAATAATTGCAATTTTCAATAAGAGCATCTCTGATGCCCTTTTTTAATTAAAAAACAAAAACAGCACACCCATACTATGCTACACCATGAGCCTGCTATCATGCTGGGGCAAGTGAGATATATGTTGGACATATATATTAATTTTTCATTTAATTTAACCTTAAATGCAGCTATGAGACATTTGTCTTTTTTAAATTGACATAATGAACATCAGTGGGTAAATGTTGTATATGTAGAAGTGACCTTACTTGTCCTTCCTCCCCTGCCATACCTCCCTCAGGAGTTCACTGTGAGATCAACATTGACGACTGCAACCCGTTCACTGACCCAGTCACAAAAGAGCCCAAGTGTTTCAACAAAGGGAAGTGTGTGGATCGAGTTGGAGGCTACCACTGCGACTGCCCGGCAGGATACGTGGGGGAGCGCTGCGAGGGAGACGTCAATGAGTGCCTCTCCAACCCGTGTGACCCGAGGGGCACACACAGCTGCATCCAGCTCACCAACAACTACCGCTGCGAGTGTCGCACGGGATACACAGGTAAATAGCTGGCCAGCCATTACCACTGTTCTCACATTTGATTTCCTGTATGATAGCTTGAGCCTGTTGTCATCCTAATGTGGGATTACAGTCATTTTGTTCTTGGAGATTCCTCTGTTTTATCCATTGTTATTTTATTATTTATGTCCTGCGTCTTTGGTCAAGAAATGCTTTTATGGGCTTGTTTTGTGTTTACGCGCCTGTGAAGGTGTGATATTGATTAATAACTGACACAAGCAAAGTAAATATAACAATAGTTCTTTGCTTCTAGCCTTCTAAACATGAGGATTGTGCTGTTTTTCTTTTGTTTGCCTTCCTTATTTGAATGTCTTCCTGAGTTTTGAATTGTTGGTTGGATCAAACAACTTTTGGAAACTGTAACAAGCACATTTTACTATTTTCCCACAGTTTATTTATAGTCATCAGACGGATCAATAATGAAAATAATAGTAAAAGTTGTCACCCTAAATTTTAGTTTAGGAGAAGAGAGAATATTTTTGCAACAATGGTAATATGATCAACATTTTCTTTCCCCACCTGTGACTCCTCTATAGGTCAGCGTTGTGAGACAGTGTTTGACGGATGCAAAGGAAAACCGTGTCGCAATGGAGGGACGTGCGCTGTTGCCAGTAACACCCCACATGGCTTTATCTGCAAATGTCCTCCTGTGAGTATCTACACACCTCCAAAACTAAACACAGCTATTATTATTTTTGTCATAGGTTATCTTTGAGGCAGCATTGCGGGCCACTGAGTGTCGTGCAAACCTGCCAATAAATGTCTCTAACTTTGTGTAAAACATAGGATTTTTTCTGCTAGAGCTTGTAAAATTTCTTATTTGTAAAAGTCTTTGTCCACTTTTGTAGGGTTTTACTGGCTCCACATGTGAATACGACGCCCAGGCCTGTGGCAGCCTCCACTGCCGCAATGGAGGCACCTGCATCTCTGGCCACAAGAGTCCGAAGTGTCTGTGCACCCCATCCTTTACTGGGCCAGAGTGCCAGTATCCCACAGACAGCCCCTGTAATTCCAACCCCTGCTACAACGGTGGCACATGTGAGTACACGTCTGAGGCGCCGTTCTACCACTGCGTCTGCCCCACAAACTTCAACGGCCTCCGATGCCACATCCTGGATTACAGCTTCCCGGGAGGGTTTGGCCACAATATCCCGCCGCCGTCCGAGGTGGAGGTCACCTGTGACATCCCGCAGTGCGAGGAAGCTAAGCACAACAAATTCTGTGATGTGCTCTGTAACAACCACGCGTGCGGTTGGGACAACGGCGACTGCTCGCTCAACTTCAACGATCCGTGGAAGAACTGCTCTGCTTCGCTGCAGTGCTGGCGATACTTTAATGATGGGAAGTGCGATTCGCAGTGTGACAATGCTGGATGTCTCTACGATGGGTTTGACTGCCAGAATCTGGAAGGACAGTGCAAGTGAGTCATGTTTGTCTCAAATTTGAATTTAAATTATTTGGTGAATTTGTATTTATCAGGCCTGATGTGGTTTTCTGTTCCGGCTCTGTGTAAAGCACATTGTCCCACATTGTTGTGTTTCTGTGTTAATTTTGAACAAATAAACCCTTCAATGCTTTCTAAAGCTGTAGACATGAGTGGCTCTTACAACACTGTGTATAAGTGTTCAACCTAATGACCTGCACATCCTAATGACCTTCTCTTTTCAGTCCTCTGTATGACCAGTACTGCAAGGACCACTACGCTGACAACCACTGTGACCAGGGCTGCAACAATGCAGAGTGTGAGTGGGACGGCTTAGACTGTGCCAATAACATGCCCGAGAAGCTCGCTGTCGGCCAGCTGGTCCTGGTGGTCCACATCACCCCTGAGCAGCTCCTCAACAACTCCTTCGGCTTCCTGCGCGAGCTGAGCCGCGTTCTCCGCACCAATGTGATATTCAGAAAGGACGCTAAGGGTGAGATGATGGTGTACCCGTACTACGGGAATGAGCACGAGCTAAAGAAGTACAACGTGAAGCGCTCAGTGGACAGGTGGTCGGAGGTGCCGGGCAAGGTGCTGAATGTGGTGAAGAGGGGCCTGTACGGTGCGGCAGGAGGAGGCAGGAGAGTGAGGAGGGAGCTGGATCACTTGCAGATCAAAGGGTGAGCAAGAATATTCAAAACAGTTCAAATCATTTACTTGATAAATTGTATTTTAAGGATTTAAATCATACAAAAGATTCATACAGATTCATACAAAATAACTGTTTCACCATGGACCATACCATGACCACTGTATGTGCTCTCCTTTCCGTCTACAGTTCAGTTGTCCACTTGGAGGTGGACAACCGTCAGTGCTTCCAGCAGTCCTCTGAGTGTTTCCAGAGCACCAATGATGCTGCAGCTTTCCTCGGGGCTTTGGCCTCCAGTGGCAAACTGGATGTTCCCTACACCATTGAAGCTGTTTTTAGTGAGTACATCTCATTCAAGTTGAATCAAAGAGTATGCCTATATACATGCATATCATACCAGCCCTAAAATTACAAACCTCTCATTATTAAGTTTTTTTCTCATTAGTAATCTTTAGTGAGTTAAAGGATCATAATGGTTTGTTTGCAGGTTTTAAATCCTGCATGTATTTTCCAAACTATGAAAGTCATCCATTAGTTTCTTTAATATTAAATTTAGTATTTAATTCATGATTTGTGAATTGAACTATAATTCATTTTAGTAGATGTTAAGTCACCATATGCAGAATTAAATCAAACGAATCTGCACTTTAAGCATTAAGTTTATTGATGTTCTATATTTTCATAGGCTAACAAACCCCATGAAAAGTCAGTATTTTCTGCATAGTGAGAGCCTGATATATTATTCTTTGTGCCATAGAACAATAGCACTTTTGAAAACACATAGATGAGCCACATTTTGAACTAGCAGTGTAATTTTTATCCTGCTGGAAATGATCACAAGACCACCAAATGCGTATTAATCTGCTGCTAAAATCAGAACAGAAGTTTAACTTCTGTTTGAATAACGTTTACTGAGAGCCATAGTTTTCTGTACTGTATATATTTTTTAGGTTTATGGGGCCACCACACTGAAGGAAGGGAAGTCATTAACTATTGAGAGATGTTCTTGGTTGTGGTCTTTGAATGAATATCTCCTGCATAATCCTTAACACGGCATCAACACATTGTGTAATGTTAGAATGAAAAAATGCATTGTTTATTGTGACAGTAGAGTCCACAGGTGTAATCCTTGAAGACAATGGATCTCAGAGTGGGGCCTGGAGACCTACAGGGGTCCTTGAGGGGATCCCAGGGGGTCCCCAGCAGAGGGGAATAATTAATTTTCAGTATAATTCCACTCATAAGGTCAGGGTCTTCATACATCATTTGTAATAAAGCATACAAAGAAAAACATCTCATCAAATGGGGGACCCTTGTCTAATTTGTCTTACTTTAGTGGTCCTTGATGTGTTTTTGACCCACTGATTTAAGGCCTTGCTCTTGCCCAAACACACATACTCATAAACGGGCAGATAAGACACGTGCTCCTCTGCACACACTGAAACTGAATGCGCCCTCTGGTCGGGTCCTAACCCTGGCACTCTTTGATTGTGTATTTGTTATGCAGCAGTGAACAAATGCAATTGTGAATCTCATGGCCTAAACAATCAATCCTTCCCTCAGTGTGTAAATCCACTGGCTTCGGGCTCCAAAATGGTTAATTGCTGCAAATCAACTCATCCAGCCCCCTACTCACACAATATAACACTCAATCTCCATCTCTGTCTCCCATCCTCTCACAGACATGTACACATATACGTCCACAGATAACACACACTCACACACTCACACACACGCACACGCACTTCATCCCACAGTGTGAGGGGCTGCTGCAACCTTCACCTCGCTGAATGTAATACCAGGACTTAATGCATCTCTAAGGGTTTAGGTTGGGGGAGTTTATCATTTCAAAATCGTTAGTGGAAAAAAAGAGAAGAGGAAAAATTGATCGGGAGTGTGCTAGAAGTTGGGAGTCTTTGTTATCTTGAAAATCCTAATAAATCCTTCGTCTTTACAGCTTAAAGCGCGTGCAGTAATTTGAAGTTCATTAATCCCCCTCCTTTTTTTCTCTTAAAGAAGAAATGGTAAAGTTGTCTCTTGGTACCCTGGGTTGAAAAGGGAGAGAGGAGGTGGTGGTGCTCTTTTTTCCCCTTTTCCCTTTTTTTTTTATCACGCCCCATCCCTTTTTTTCCTTTTTTGATGAAAAGTGGTTAGCAATTCTGATTATTACTGAATAGATAGTAGAAGCTAGCTTTACAAACGGTGAGGATCTTCAGTCAGTTTCAAGCGCTCACTGCTGGGTGCGCTGTGTTTTGGCGTGGGAACTGTGGGGCGAAGAAGAGCCGGACTAGCTCTGCTCAAGCGCTCAGGCTGATCCTGGGTGTCCTGGTCTATCTCCGGCCAGTCCTCGCCCGCTCCGCGGCCCATCTTGACCATGTTGTCCGTTTTCCCACCAGGCGGCGTGGACCCCCAGCCTCCTCAGGACCTCTACCCAATCTACCTGGTCCTTGGCGGCGTAGGGATACTGGCCTTCCTCGGAGTGGGGATGGTGGCTGCACGAAAGCGCCGCCATGAGCACGGGCGCCTCTGGCTCCCCGAGGGTTTCAAGACTACAGAGACCAGCAAAAAGAAGAGACGTGAGCCCGTCGGAGAGGATTCAGTGGGGTTAAAGTAAGTTTATGTTTATTCACTGGTGGCGCTCATTTCAGCGGTATAGACATATGACGCAGGTCAGGTGAAAGGCTAGTTCTAAGGGACAAAAATGGGTGTAACTTGTGATCAGTGAAATTTGGGAAAGGGCGGTTTTGCCTGGCTCATTAATGATAATGATATAGCAGGTTTAGGTGCTCATTAATTGACTTGTTGGGGCAAAGGGGTGGGGTATGGATTTGATCAATGCTTTTGTTTTTCGGCATTACTGCACCATTATTAGTGAGTGACTCAGATGAGATGGAAGCAGTAGAGTAACAGGATTTTTACTAGGTTTTCTGCATCCTCACAGGCCACTGAAAAATACCTCAGACATTTCACTCATGGATGACACCCAGAACGACTGGGAAGAAGACGAGCCTTCAGATGTGAAACGCTTCAGGGTAAGGAAACAGAAATAATACACACTAATAGATCTTTTAAAAAAATTTTTTTAGATTTGTTTTTACAACTTTGGCAACAGTTCCTTCAATAATCTTAAAATGACCTTCATAGTATTTTTGGAATGGCTAAATTGTGCATTTAAATTTATTTTTTAATTTATTTAAAAAAAAATATTTTTGTTATCTTATGTTTTGGTTTGATTAATGCTCCATCAAGTCGTCTAACCTTCTGCTGTCACTGTTGTTGTAGCAGTTTGACGAGCAGGCTGTACTTGAGGCGGACGACCAGACGGACCACCGCCAGTGGACACAGCAGCACCTGGATGCCGCTGACCTGCGCATTCCCTCCATCGCTCCCACTCCCCCCCAGGGCGAGATTGAGAATGACTGCATGGATGTCAATGTCCGGGGACCAGGTGGGCAACTGATCACTTATTTAGTTAATATTGGATTGTAGGGGATGTGAACCTAAGTTTGATTGAGTTTAATTAACTTGGTTGTTTTTATAAAGAACAATTTTTAAATATTGTACCACAGTTTTTATTATTATTGTTACTATTATGCCAATTAAATGTAGCTGTTTCATCATCATAACTCAGCATAACTAAAATTTAGGAATTATGACCTATTCAAGTTGATTATAGGTAAATTAACTCAAATACACATTTCTGTGTTTTTATTAGTTCTTTATTTGTGTCTTTCATTTCTTGTGAAATTATGGATTTCCTCTTGTCAGACCAAAAATGATCAAATAAAACTACTTGACTACTGATCACAACATATGTGTGAAGTGAGGACAAAACTTGACTAGACATCACAGACTGAAATTCATTTTAATGGTTCACAAGCTCAGAAAGGTTGAGAACAACAGATTTAGCAGACTCGTAACTTTTTCAACACACATTTCTAGTATAGTGTGTGTGTTTGTTTGTGTAGGTGTACTTTACTTGATTCACACATTTTATGTTTCTAGTGTGCATGAATATGTGTGTGCATGTGTATGGATTAATTCGCCCATGCCTGCTGAGTGAACATTTCACATTTCGTGTGTGTGTGTGTGATCGTGCATGTAGGAGTTGCTTAAGCCCCATGTCCTCGGGGTAAAGGATCTTCTTCAAAGCAGCCGGCTAGAAGCCAGGTGCCTGGGGGGAAACACTGATTCCTGATCAGATTAATCATTTGACCAGTAATGGGCTCTGTTTTTTTTCTTTTCCACATTATAAAAACCAATGAAGGCATCAAATGCAAAAACCCAATTTTGTAGTAAGTGCCAAACTCCCTGAAGAAAAGCTATGAAAAATCAAAGTAACAGGGTTAACAACTCCAGAGCACACTTTTTCCCCATTGTGGATCGATGCACTTGAATCGACCAAATCTGCAAGATCTGGGGCTTGCTATCCTTTTGAAGAGGAGAAAACCTATTCAAGTTAACTGACTGAGCTGCCTCTCACAGTTAGATATTAATGCTTCGTTTTTGCAGCAGCCTAGCTTTAGCAAGGCCCGGCCTCTATCCCCCTAGCTTCGCTTTCCTTCTGAAGCTTCTCCTCTGCCGGGACCTTGATCAGAATCCGTTATCGAAAGGAGACAGCTGTAATGATTCAACTAAGGCAAAAGTGTCAAATCCACATTCGATTTGTTTGTTGCTTTGTTTTGATCTGCCTGCTGCTTTGATGTGCAGCCTCCAGTTGCGGGGCCTGTGCTGTGCTGACCATGCTGTCTTGTTTCCTTCGCTATTAAACCTGTATCCCTCTACACTTCTCTGTCCAGATGGATTCACACCGCTGATGATTGCATCCTGCAGCGGGGGAGGCTTAGAAACAGGCAACAGCGAGGAGGAGGAGGATGCCTCTGCCAATGTGATCAACGACTTTATCTACCAGGGCGCCAACCTTCACAACCAGACTGACCGTACAGGCGAAACCGCTCTTCACCTGGCTGCCCGCTATGCTCGCTCTGATGCTGCCAAACGCCTCTTGGAGGCCAGTGCTGATGCCAACATCCAGGACAACATGGGCAGGACGCCTCTGCATGCAGCTGTGGCAGCTGATGCCCAGGGGGTCTTCCAGGTGGGTTCTTTAATGCCAATTTCTTTTAAGGTGGTAAAGTTTAAGTATTGATGGTTAAAATCAGGATTAGTCACTTTATAGGTCAGACAAAATTCCTTAACTGCTTCCAACAGCTAATGTCAAGTAATCTGTAAATTATAAAAGAAGTTGACTTGAATTGCTTACAGGATAAATTACTAAGTACTTTTCTTAAAATACCTGAGTCAGCCTCTTAAATATGAAATTTCAATTATGTCATTATGTTTAGCTCAGCAGGAGTAACCTATATTATGTCTCCATAGATTCTGATAAGGAACCGTGCCACAGACTTGGATGCCCGCATGCATGATGGCACTACACCCTTGATCCTGGCTGCCAGGCTGGCAGTTGAGGGCATGGTGGAGGAGCTCATTAACTGTCATGCTGACGTCAACGCTATCGATGATTTCGGTAAAGTACCTCTGTTTATTCCCGAAAAAGGATTTTCTGCTAAATATTGTCAAATGTTAAATCTATAGAGTACTTTACACCTAATCACCCTGTTTTGTCTCCTCAGGTAAATCAGCTCTACACTGGGCAGCCGCAGTAAATAATGTGGAGGCCGCCATTGTGCTTCTTAAGAACGGTGCAAACAAGGACATGCAAAACAACAAGGTAAAAAAGCAATCTGTCTCTTCCTCATCTTAGTTCTGTCAAACAATAATAAACATCTTTCAGAACAGTCCCCACTGTTCTGTGAATCTCCTAACGGGTTGTCTCCTTTCTGTGTGCCTCAGGAGGAAACCCCTCTATTCTTGGCTGCCAGGGAAGGAAGCTACGAGACTGCCAAGGTCTTACTGGATCACTTTGCTAACAGAGAAATTACTGACCACATGGACCGGCTACCCAGAGACATTGCACAGGAGAGAATGCATCACGACATTGTTCGGCTGATGGATGAGTACAACCTGGTACGAAGTCCTCATATGCATGCAGGGTCACTCAGCACAACGCTGTCACCCCCTCTCTGCTCGCCCAATGGCTACCTGGGTGGCATGAAGCAGCCCCAGCCTCAAGGGCAAGGCCAGGGCAAAAAGGCACGCAAGCCAAGCGCCAAAGGCATTGGCTGCAAGGAGGGCAAAGACATGAAGGTGAAGAAGAAGAATTCTCAGGATGGGAAATCTGGGAACCTCCTGGACAGCTCAGCTGTTTTGTCACCAGTTGACTCATTGGAGTCTCCACACGGCTACGTTTCTGATGTGGCCTCACCACCCATGCTGACTTCACCTTTCCAGCAGTCACCATCTGTATCCCTGAACCATCTGCAGGGCATGTCTGACCCTCACCTAGCTGTGAACCACATGGTGATGCCAAACAAGCAGGAACTGGCTCGAATGCAGTTTGACCCGCTGCCTCCCCGACTTACCCATCTGCCTGTGTCTGGCTCCAGTGGCCAGGGCACAATGAATGGCCAGTGTGACTGGCTGTCCAGGATGCATGGCAACATGAGCCAGCCAGGCCAGTTCAACCCCATGAGAGGAGCTCCTGGGGGTCAGGGAGGTCTGCACCAAGGAGGGCAGCATGGGTTGATGACTCCTCTCCACAACGGCCACCCCACTACCAGCCTGTCTCAGATGATGAACTACCAGGGGATCCAGAGCACCAGACTGGGCCCTCAGCCCCACATCATGCAGCAGCAGGCTCAGCAGATGCAGCAAATGCAAAACCTTCAGCAACTCCAACAGCAGCAGCAGCAACAGCAACAGCAGCAACAGAGCATCCAGCTGCAGCACCAGAACTCAAATGGGACAAACAGCCAGAATTTTATCAGTGGGGAGCTCAGTTCCCCGGAGCTCCAGCAGAGCACAGGCAACTCCACCATGCCCATTCACACAATCCTGCCACAGGAGACCCAGATTATGACCTCTTCCATCAACCAGTCAATGCCCAGCACTCAGTTCCTAACCCCACCCTCCCAACACAGCTATTCAGGCCCCATAGACAACACCCCAAACCATCAGGTCCAGGTGCCTGACCACCCCTTTCTGACCCCCTCCCCTGGCTCACCTGATCAGTGGTCAAGCTCATCTCCTCATTCCAACATGTCCGACTGGTCAGAGGGCATTTCAAGTCCTCCGACAACCATGCAGTCTCAGATCGGACATATACCTGAACAGTTTAAATAAAATATTGTATCTTTACGCCCAGATGAGCTGCTGTATATTTTTTTATTAAAAAAGGCACTCTGTGAAAAAATAGAAAAAGGGCAAAGCTGTAAACATGATTTAATAGGACTTTTTGTACGCTTTTATACTAACAGCAACACCTGTGTTTCATCCATTCTTTTTATTTATTAATGCCTTATTTATACGCATTGCCTGCTTACAGAAATTTTGGGGATCCATGGTGCTGGGTCGTACGCAGGACGCAGAAAGTCCTTTAGAAAGACTCTTTTCTTTTAGTATTTCTTTTCTGCAGCGAAGCCTCATCATACACACTGGGTATTTATTTCCTTAAGGACTTTTAGCATTTGTCTTTTTTCATATGATTTCTCAATCTTTGTTTATATTTTGTTATTTTTGTATAATCTTGTTTATAAAAGAACTTGTGGTTATGGGGCATTTTATAGAGCACATTTTAAGTTTCAGTGTTACTTCAATTTGTTATGAGTCTTGGAAATATTTTAGTCAGTTGTGAATATTAACAGAACACACATCCTGTACTTCATGGACAGGTCTTGTGTGATGTAGAAGCTGTTTTTCACAACTTCCCTTCCTTAAATATCATGTGATTCTTAGTTACACTCTAGAGTTGTGTACCTGTCTTGAATCAATGGAACAACATTATGTTGTGCCTCTAGATTTGATTGTCCTCATATGTAGAGATGTGGTGGAGATGTCACATGTTGTACAGTATACAGCCATCTTGGAGATTGGCAGTTAAGACAGGCTTGAGTATCTGTTAGTCCTGTGGTGTTGGAGAACTGGCCCGTCAGCCATAGTGTGTGTTGTTGTCTAGAGGGAAAAGGAAACTGCATTTCCCCTGTCCCTCCTACTAGTTTGAGCCTATGGCTGTGTTCTTCCTTTTGTAAATATATTATGCATTTCCCTTGTAAGCAAGATTTTGTTTAAGAAATCTGATGTCTTAAGCATGCAAATTTTGATAGGTCTCGCACCAGTCAACAGTCTCGAAAATATCAAACAGAACAGAATATATATTTTGTACTTTATTGTCCCTTATGCATAAACAAATTTGAACTATATACAAATAGATACAATATATTGTTAGGAGACATTTTTCTCATAAAAAGGGAAAAACATAAATATTGAGGTTTTATAAATTCATATTTATTAACTGTTCTGTAAAACATAAAAATCCACTGACGCAACTATTTGTGCATTTATGAAATGTTTTGTTGCATTTTGGGAGAAAAAACCCCCCAAAACAAACCTGTTGGCTAAGTTCTCAGTTGTGTCAACTTCAGTGCTTTGTGAGACGCTCCCTGGTATAGTTTGCAAAATGGTATAATTTTAAAAATTTAAAATATTAGGTTGTAGTCAAATTGTAATATCTGCAATATGTTTCTTTCCTCCTATAAAGTTATAATTTGCAAGAAATGTATTTCCACTTTTCATTTTCAATCTGTAAAAATGTTCCTTGTTATAATAAAGGACACTTGTGTGTCTTGAACTAATGAGAACTGTCATCTGTTACTTTACTTATATTACTGCACTAGATTTCTGATCAATATCTCCTAGAAACACTGTGAAACAAGGGATTAACTACATAATTATGACTCTATCACAAGAACCACAGTATTAAAACATACCTTCTACAGTTCGGGATAACAATTGATTGTTAAAAGTTATTAGATTTTTAATTAAACCTGATTAAAAGTTACTTTTCTCCTCATATTCTTTAACACAATTTGATCTTTCTACCTTTGCTAAGGAGGCCAAGTGCAAATATTTTGCCTTGTATGTCTCCCTCTAGTGGTATAATTGTTACCTTTAATTATTACAATTCACTTACCGACATGAAAGGTCCAGCTGTATCGTTTCTAGTGCTTGAGTATACTGTGGAGACAGATAAAGGCACAAAGTAAATAAATATTTGCATGGCTTTTTGTGGTCTATGCGCGGCTGGATTTACTCGCTAGATGTACCCATGGCCAAAGTGATATCCTGGTCCTAAGTAATCCCTAGTTCCTGTCTGCTTCTGTATAACATTTTCAGATTTTCTAAACTAGGATACTACCTGGCCCCGCGCCGGCTGTGTGTATTGATTTAAGACATAACCTATGCGACTTTTAGGCACAGAATTGAGGTGTAACTGACTGGAAATGATTCTGAAACAGGCGCCCAATAGTCTCAAGATCAGGTTTTAAAGCATGCGCCCACCATAAAGCCCTTATTTTTTCACTGCTAATGGACAAAAATCTTTGGTGACTTGTTTATGAGGATTTTCTACTTTTCTAATCTCTCTGATATCATTGTAAACTGATTTTGTTGCTGTTGGTGGTATTGGAAGATGTTTTGGCAATTTAAGAAATTTTGACCCTTTTCACTATTTTATGACATTTTCATAAAACATTTTTTTAACTAAAATATGAACAAATTAATTGGGAATTAAATTGTACATTTCAGAGATAAGGGTCCTTTTTGTGTTGCACATTCCCAGACAAAATTCAGTTGGCACAATCCGGTTGACAGTCTGCAGCGTGTGAGGCTCCTGGATGGCAGTCCATCTTTGTAAATAAAAAAAACATAGATGCTGACATTTTACTGTTTTGTTGTTAGCTGAGTGAGTTTCCTGAACTATTCTGGCCATGCAATGGGCTGTCACTTAAACGAACTGCGACTCCCATGATGCAACGGGAGCAGCACCGATGAGGTTCAAAGTTCAAACATTACAGTAAAAATAGGGTGCTCGCAGGCTGACTGCTTGTCTGTTCGTTGGGAATTATAAACCACTTGGTAGTCACGGCTCTAGTCGGTTGCCATAGCACCGAAAACCAACAGAGGAAATCGAAAATGGCCCTGAGCTAATCGCCGGCTGCTCTTGCCCTGTTGTCGGCGGATTTTCAGAACGACGGCTAGCTGGGTGCTAACGTTAGCACGCTAGCTTGCCAGGAGCACATAGCAACTGCGGCTAGCTAACGTCACTGGACTGGTACTCTTTAGTCTCGAGGCTGCAGCTATGTTCGTCCAGGAGGAGAAGATTTTCGCCGGGAAAGTGTTGAAAATACACATCTGCACCATGGACGGCACGGAGTGGTTGGAGGAGGTCACGGAAGACACCACTGTCGAGAAACTAAAGGAGAAGTGCTTGAAACATGTAGGTTTGGGGCTTGTTTGTGTCTCCCTTGCTTCTTTTTTTGTCCTGTCACTCCTCTGCCTGGGGTGTTTGCAGTCTCCCATGCCCTCTGCGTAAACTGTCAGTGTCAGTGTCACTGGCTTTGTATTTATAGCAACTGGGTAGACTTTGCTATTTATAATTTAGCAGGTTGGCTGCCCCTCTCTAGCTAGCTAACAGCCCGGCTCAGCCCCTTCTCTGTTCCCAGTGTGGCTAGCCGTGGAGGCATCCTGCTTTACTGACCGTCTATTATTACACAGCCCATCTTCTTTCTCCATCTATGGCCTATAGCATTAACTCACATAGCTAGTCAAATGCTTATTTCTCATGACAACGTAACAAATGTGAAAATTCAGTGGCATATTGTTTGCAAAATCAAGACATGGGCACAGACACTATGATGTTAGTTTCATTAACAAATATATTGTATTTGCTTTTATAGGAATAAATTAATTAATTGTCATTACTCATCTGCTTGTCGCCATTGTAGGTTTACAAATGCTTTAATTTGTCTGAACAAAATATACTTGATTTCCAGTGATATGATAAAGAGAAAAGTAGCAAGTTCTGACTGCAGGGAGTTATTTTTTGCTTGATATGTAACTATAGCTGTAAAAGATAATTGAAGTTATTGCAGATACGTTTTATAACTACTAAACGATTAATGAACTCAGTGTTTCAACTTAAGTTCATTTACAGAAAATCTGCAACTTTGAAGAAAGATAAATCATCAAGCTGTTTTCAGAGCAAAAGAATGTCTGTTTGTTTCAAGACTTAGTGATCAATTGGAAAAATAATGTTGCATATTCATGGAAATAAACAATAATTGCATCCCGACTTCTTGCTGTTTATTTTTGAGACACTGTTTTGTGCTTGCCTTACAGTATGTGCACGGAAGTCTAGAAGACCCCAAAACACTTACCCACCATAAACTCATCCACGCTGCTACAGAGAGAGTCCTCACTGACACTAAAACGGTCGCTGATGAAAATCTCAAAGATAAAGGTATGTGACACCCTATTTGGCAAGGTTTGGGATTGTGGCAATCAATCCTGCACTGTGTCTAATGAACTGACCCCTCTCCACATGTGGTCATAGATGTTTTGCTGCTCATAAAAAAAAGACCGCCACCAACGCCTCCAAAGATGGTAGACGTCAGTGCAGAAGAAAAGGTAGGCCCAATCAACTTTTGGTTTCATAAAGACTGAGAGCTGAGAGCACGTCCTCATGACTCAGATCCAGCATCATTAATGTGGCCTTTAACTGTCTCTTTTTGTTGTTTATCCTGGTCATGACAGAAGAAACAGGATAACAAGGCTCCAGACAAAGATGCAATTCAGAAAGCCACTGCGAACCTTTCCACTCGCCACACTGACCGCACTGTTACTCAGCATAACATCAGAGATGTAAGGTTCTTGGTACAATTTATGTACCATATGCTTTGAGCATAAAAGAAAAGAAATCTAATTACAGGTTCAGTGAATTAGTTGGGTTCAGTTTAGACCAATCAAAATTTGCTAGTGTCTCAAACATGTTATTGATTTTAGTTGTTGGTGCTCTAGTTTCAGACGGAGCTAAGAAAAATCCTGGTGTCTCTCATTGAAGTCGCTCAGAAGCTTCTTGCATTGAACCCTGATGCTGTTGAACTCTTCAAAAAGGCCAATGGTAAATCTGACTATCCTTTAAAATCAACTTCCTAGTGTTTTATATATCTAAATTGAAAAGGTGTATTTTATTCTCTAACCCTAATAGAATATAATGTGAGATGTTTTTACCATCAAGCTCGCTGCAGTGAACCTCATTCAGAAAGTTTGTTTTAAATGTCTCAGTCATATCTAGATGTGTGCCGTTGCTGGAAAGAATGGATTGAAATAATGATTATTCTGGTAAGCATTTTAACCAAGTTGCCCAACCCATAGTTTCACTTCTCTGACATCTTTGCAGCGATGTTGGATGAAGATGAAGAGGATCGCGTGGATGAAACGGCTCTTCAGCAGCTCACTGAGATGGGTTTCCCTGAGAGCAGAGCCATCAAAGCTCTTCGACTGAACCAGTAAGACTGAGTTGGTTTAACAACAACTCACTGACAACTTATCATTAGTCAAACTCTTTGGAGTATGCCTCTTGAAGTTGAGAACTTGAATATTTCCACAGGACTTTGTCAAAACAGTGTTGTGGATGAGTTGTTGCTGGTCTTGTGTAGCTCTACTGTATCGTAAGCATCCTAAAAACCTTTACACTCATCTGATCCTTTCTCACTGCAGTATGTCAGTGACCCAGGCAATGGAGTGGCTTATTGAGCATGTAGATGACCCCGCTGTAGATGCACCGCTGCCTGGCCAGGACTCATCAGGGGCAGCAGGAGCCATGGCTGCTGCCACACCAGGCCCCTCTGCCTCAGCCTCAGCCTCAGGCTCCGGCCCTAACCTTCTCCGCAGCCTCTCCAGCCAGTCGAGCACAGACGAGAGCAGCAGGCAGGACGAGCTCACAGAGATCTTCAAGAGGATCCGCAGGAAACGGGAATTCAGACCTGACTCAAGAGTGAGTGGCTTTATTACGTTGGGGCTGTCATGCAGTACTTATCTTATCATCTTGGAGCCAAGCCAGGAACAGAGTTAAACTTAATTTACCATAGTTGGTGTAGTTGGCAGCCTGTAATATACAAAGAGTACTGAGGCATGGACTGATGTTAATATCACTCTATTTGTTTTCACAGTCCTCTCATTTCCCTTAATTTAGATCTCAATGTACGCGAGTTTCCCAAGGAACACTGTTTCCCCACTGTCAAAAATAGAAAAATGAATCCAGTGTAACATGTCCACTGTTTCTCAGTATTCAAACTTACTGTCATTTGATAGTTTGCAAGTTGTTCCCAGCTACGTCTTTTACTGTAAAACATACACTATTATTTCTTCCCCAAGACAACTGGCTGGCTCTGCACAGCTCTGACTGTACGTATTGTAATGTGACAGAGAAGTTCACAGTCTTTTACTTTGTTTCTGCAGGCTGTCATTGCATTGATGGAGATGGGGTTTGATGAGAAGGAGGTGGTTGATGCTCTGAGGGTGAATAACAACCAACAGGATGCTGCAGTAGGTTCACACATTCGGAGCCGCAGAGATCGCAAGCAGACAAAATACAACATCACATTTGAGTAGCTCTATTTTGGCAAACAGTTTCATGCTGCTGACCTATCAGACTTGCTAGCTCATATTGACTTACCTTGAGTTTACTAATTAGTTTCACTTTCTTTGTAATTTACTAATTGTATTCCTCAAGAGTAATAATTCACATTGCCATGATATTGTATGGAGAGAAATAGTGTGGACACTCTGGCCTCCATAAAGACCTCTATGTTTTTTCAATACCAGATTAATTTGGTTTCTCGCTGTGTCCCCCTGTCCTGCAGTGTGAGTGGTTGTTGGGAGACAGGAAACCCTCTCCAGAAGATATGGACAAAGGCATCGACACCAACAGCCCGCTGTTTCAAGCCATTCTGGAGAATCCTGTGGTCCAGTTGGGTCTAACTAATCCTAAGACTCTGCTAGGTACACTCTATTCAACTTTAGTGGAAAACTGAGGACAGCAGAAAACACAAATCACTGAGATCACAGATTTAAAAGAAACAGTTATATTTTTCCTTTTTTTTTTTTATTTTGCTGTATTTTTGACGATTCCATGTCTGCTCCAGTCTCACTCTTGCAAAGAAATTACAAGCTGAAGTAGACCTGACAGAAACAGACTGAGGAAGCACAAGACGATCAATAAAAGAAACAAATTTACTAAAGACAGTGACCAGAATAAATTTATTAAACAGTGACATCCAAAGTGGGTTTCACACCTATACACAGTTCATTTTGCTGTTATGAATGGTGGGAACAGGAATTGTCAACTGTAATGTTACGGAAGGGAAGGTCCTATGCAGCCACTGTGTTTCTCTACCTTTCATATGGGAACTGCAAAGATATTACCCTGCGAGGCAGCTGGATGCACAAGATCATGTGATCACCCTGGTTCGACCATGCACTTATGGTCGAACCAGGGTGTACGACGGCGTATGAGGAAGTACTGGGAGTGATATAGGTGTGAAAGAAGAGTATTTCTTCATTTAAACAATAACAATGAATAATACTGTAGGTTTTTCGCAAAGGAAAAGGTGTTTTCACTCTTTACTCGACTTACTTCGGTAAATACTCTCTGCTTATGTCACACTGATCAGGCTCAAGAAGTCCATTGATAGACTAGATCGCTTGCCTGAAAGTGCTTTTGAAGCTCTTTTTTTAAGGATGATTTCCCTTAAGGTTCATGGCAAAAACATTGTGGCGCATAGTATGTGTTATAGTCTGAAAGGTTGATTTCTAAAGAGCTCAGAAGGGGTGAATGGATTCAGTCATTTGGCTTTTGATTTCAGCAATAACAGTAACTTGACCTAGTGTCATGAAATCTTGTGACTTGTCCGTTTTGCTTTCATACCACAAATGCACTGAGATCACACCCTTTTCAAGTGGTCTCAGTCAGCTTGTATGATGAGACCAACCAACCCAACTTTTTAAAAGTGTTTTGACAGAATAGGTGAGAAGATGTTTTAAAGGCTTCTGGTTTTGTCGAATGTGCTTCTCATCAGCGTGCCTTGTGTTTATGTGCAGCGTTTGAAGACATGCTGGAGAATCCTCTAAACAGCACCCAGTGGATGAACGACCCTGAGACTGGCCCTGTCATGCTCCAAATATCCAGAATCTTCCAGACCCTCAATCGCACATAGAGCCTCCTGGTGACCCACTGTGTGACTGTGGCAGCTTGTGTGTATGTTTGACCATATTGGGATGCGTGGGTGTGTGGATGTGTGTGTATCTGAGTGTGGCAGAGACACAAGTATTGTTTTTGCCTTGTAAAGACAAAGCCGGAGGAGTCAAAGTATGAAATAAGATGTTCTACATATAACTATTTATAACAGTACAGTAAAAACACTTATACAAAACAAATGTTAACATAAACATTATTATTACAGTAATAATAAAAAAATTGAGATTTAGTATGTTGTTTTTACATTTTAATGAGAACAATTTATAGTTACAACAGACATGACTTATTTTATATAATTTCTCCATGTGCAAAAATGACATCTGACATCAATTTAATGTTTACACTTCAAAGAAAAAAACTGTTTTTGTATGCTTGCAATATTTAAATATCAATTCCAGTTTTGTCCGTCATATGTCATCAGTGGTGAGTGTGTGGAAGACATCTGTCAGAATCATGTTTTGGTTTTCTTCCCCCTTCATCTTGTTTTTATCAAAATAACCGTTTGTAATCGGGAGGCCGGCGGGCAAAGTTGAGTGTGTGTTTAGCTAACTGAAAATAGGCTTTCAGACACATTACCTCTCTCTCCATTCATGCCTGTGAGGCCACTGTAAGTCAACCGTCAACCGCCTCTCAGTTTAAAGAGGAGAACATTTGTCCTTGAGCCTCTTCAAGAATATTTATTTGACTTTCTTGCCTTTTTTTTTTTTTTTTTTTTTTTTAGTGGAAAGCTGTACACTAAACTGTTTGTGTCTTGGTCATGTTTTTACAAGAAAATTATATATTAGGCCTGTGTGTGTTTGTTGTCAATGTGCTCTTGAATGTTATATTATCATATTGCGCTCATTTAGCACTTGTTCACCTCTATGAATATCACTCACTGCAGCACTGAGGAAGTTCAAAGAAGGGTTAGTGTTTTGTCTGAAATGGCTGTAGTGGGATGTTGAATGAAGCTGAGCCTAATCAAAAGGGGTTTGCCTTTTTAACCTTTAATTTGAATGATGAAGATGCACGCTCACTTCATGCTGCGTCGGTGCAAGCATCTTCATACTCACAAAGAAATAATCAAATTTGAGAAGCAACCAGTGTTGGTCTTTTGGTCAATTTTGTTTTCTTTTGAGAGCAATGAACATTAATGCTGTCAAACCAAACCAAAATGTCACTATATAACCTGCCTTGTCATTAGTTGTACCCATTGAAAAATACCCTGTATCTCTGTGCAATAGCAAGGACTTCTGTTGACCTGTAATGAAATATATTTGACTTGAGTGTTAGAGATGTGTGAACTGCAATGGGTAGCGTGTTACACAATATTAGCCTTTACATTGAGTTCTTAAAATCTCCAGCTACAAAAAGGTGAGCATAGCGTCTCCTGGCTGTACTGAGAGTTAAAAACAATATGGAGGGTTGTGTGTTTTGCCAAGCTTTTGAGTGTTTTTATTCAATATTTTTAAAAAAAATGTGGTATTGATGTGACTTTCTGCTCAGGGAGGCTGAGATTGTTTTTCTAAACCTGTAGTCATGGCAAACCTCTGCTCACCCCCTTCTAGTTTGGCATTTGAAAATGGCTTTAACTAATCTCTCTAGAACTTTGCTTATGAATAAGAGCACCAGAAGACATGGTTTCGTAAATGCAATATTTGAAAATATTTAAATGTTTTTAGAGAGAAGTGTCTGTTTGAACTATGTATTATTACATTATTTATATCAAAGCCAAACTAGTAACTTGTTCTTATTTATAACATTTTTAGCAAACCTTGAAACTAATCTACAAATGTGAAGAAAGAAAATTATTCAAATGTTGTTTTTACAAACCATTATAAAAATGTGCTTGTGGACTGGTAGGTCACAGTGTGCTTTAAACTAGTGCAACATGTCTGAATGAAGGAGGATTTCAACACATGTATATGGAAGCCTCTTTCCGCACTGCAGTGGACCTTCATCATGGCCACGGTGACCAGCTGACTTACCACCACCACCATGCTTTGCATCGGCATGCATACCAAACTGTCCCATAACATTCTTGGAACAAACACTGGGAGATTGTACGTTTAAAGAAAAGAAAAGGTCCACAGAAAATGCAGATTCTTGTCTTTTCAAATGGTCAACAGGGACAGAAAAGAACAAAATGAACATTATTGCTTAGGGACATTGAGGAATCTTCGGAGTCACAGGTTAATGTTTTCACTCAGCTTTCATGCAGGATTGTCCCAAAATTAACAACCTATGCAATATACTCTCACAGTCTGTTCATTCAAACAGCCTCTTGGCAACTGGCACCTGAATCACTATTGCATTAAAGTTATTTTTTGTGGCTGTAATTTTTGGATTCTGTGTTTTTCTTGAAGTCAATGCTAAGTCATCAAACTAGAGGCAGGAAAAAGCGCAGATAACAAAATGATTTATGGCTGAACGCCTTACAGCTGTTTCAGTTTCTGGTTCTTGAGATGAATGGCATTTGTCAGACTGCATTTGTAAACTGTGAAAACACATATTGTGCATTGGATCTTTGTGCATACACATTGATCATTGTGCATCTTTTCACTGCCTAACTTTCTCAGGCAGTGTGTACAGTGTGTAAGTTGTAGCATGTGAAATGTGTGAGGGCAAAGTGTCACGATTTGCATCATACAGTATTTTTATCTGCTGACCTTCAGGAGAGTCCATTACTATAAATATGAGAGATAACAATTAGCACAACATCCTTCAAATCCAGTGGCACCAGGAGATGACTTTGTTTCATGCCTGAGCAGTTTGAGACATGTTTTAAGATTGTCAACTCTTGTTGTAATGTAAGCACACTGATTCAGTTTGTGTTGTCCAGAATGTGTACAGCAGAAATTTCCTTATGCCGACTGTTGTCATAGGTTGATTTTACCCTAAACTGTTAATTGTTATTTTCATGGGTCTAAGACTAAAAGATAAATTCTCAACAATATTTTTATTGAAATTTAACTCTGTCTGGTAAACCAAAGTATTGCTGCACTTTTATATCAAGGGAAACAAATCACAGGGACATTTCTTCAAAATTGGATCAACAAACTACAGAACCACGTTTAAGAAAGCCATCTCTCCTCAAGTTTCCTTGACCTCGGAAACAAGTTGAACAAAAGGAGTTCAGTTTAGATTGTTGTCAGAACTACACATTTTGCTGCAGAACTACTTTGTCCAATAGTAAGAAGGGACAAATATTTTTTCATTTATGCATTTAAGCAAATTTTCTTACAGTGGTTACCCAATACATACAGTCAAAACCAAACACTCACATACACACACACAAAACCCAAATTTAAAGGATGATGCACGCCATCTGAATGAGGTGGAATTTCTGGGACTACATGCTCTGTGTGGTGGACTTTTTTGTACACTTGTAATTTGAGTCAGGTAATTCAAGTATTTTGCCTCAAATAGCTTCTGTGCATTTGATACCCTCTATCCTTAGACCTTCCACTTGGATGTGGAAAAACTCCTTCCAGAAAATGGAATAAACCTCCCCCAGGAAGGATACCTGTGTATTAGATGTCATATATACAGAGCAGACACAGTTAAATATCAGTGTGATGAAAACAGCATTTAGCTTCAGCTCTCCTGGATGGTAGGGCGACGTCACTCTGGTTGGGGGTTGCCTTGCATTAAGCTGAGCCTCTGACTTGGAGGGCAGTATGACTTTTAGGCAGCTCTCAATAGTTGGAATTAACGTCACTGTGCCTCCTTTCCAGTTCAGTGTACTCCTGTTGCAGGTGTTGTAGAGCCTTTGTGCTCTCCTCCAGACTTTTCTGCTCCATGAGCCTGAGCTCAGTGTCACTAATGTATATGAGCTGAAAGTTTGACTCTTGCAAACTATTGGTCCCGCAGCCTGGAGCTGTCCTGGGCTCCCTGCAGGGCCATGGCAAATTTGTGCTTTGCCTCCAGAGTCTCTATCTGTTTGGTCAAAGCTTCCTTGAGCTCAGCGCAGAACTTTTCACCCTTGGTCCTTTCTTTTTCAAGAGCCAAAGAAATTCGATCTTCTCTCTGCTGCAACTCTGCTGAGTTCTTCGTCTGTTCCTGTTTCAGGGCGTCCTCAAGTTGTGCCTGTCTTGTTTTGCTCCCTGGCTGTTGTGCTTTGAGTTCATTGACATTGCACTGGAGCTTAGCAATAGTACATTGATGCTCACTGATGGTGTTATTTTTCCTTGACACCACTTCTTTATGGCAGTCAGAGAGAGTGTGGTGTTTAGATTTGATTCTGTCATATTCTGTCTGCATATCATGTCTGCATGTTATACATTAGAGGCAAAATAAAAAGAGAAAGATGTCATTGCATGGAAACATAGACAGGTTTTTAAACATTAATAAACAGCTGAATTTACACAATAATTCAGCAAAATCTTAAAAAGTCACAATTTTATTTACAAGTTGTTTTTTGTATCTTTCTGTCTTTTATTCCTTTAGCTAAATATCTTAATGTTACACAGATACTTGCATACATAGAGTTTACTTTTCTTGGAACTGTACTTTGGCTTTTTTCTTTTGCACCTTTCTTTTACCTTTAACATTTAATAGTACATTTAATAGTTCTGCTTATTTCAAATAAATATATTGCTCTTTAAGTCTTGGGCTATGGATTGCTGAGTCAGTGTCATTACTTTTTGTTTGGGTGGTGTTGGTGTATTTGTGCTCCGGCTTGGTGAATGCCTGCTACAAATCAAAAGGATGATGATAAAAAAGTTTTGGTTAAAATGATCTAAACCCAGGGTGTTTGTAATCCATTTGAGATATACAAATAGAAATATAGTGATAACTGCAATAAGAACAACTAAAATTCATATATAAATATATCTAAATGAGAATATATCAGATGAAGAATGGCACAATAAATACAGGGAAAAGTTTATACATGAAAAGAGGGTGCATGACAGTGTAATAGTATAACAGTACAATTCAATACCGTTATCGTAGTGAAGATTCTATGTTTTACATTATACAACAGTCCCCACTTCAAGTTACATTGTTAGTTTTGTAATTTGATTTCACTAGCTCACATTTGCCTCCTTTGGCAGTTTTCACTGTTATTTTAATTTTTGATTGTATAAAAAAAATAATGTTGGCACCCACATGGCTTTACAGCCACTGAAATCCTTCAAATTCTGGACTCACGTTTCAACACTAGATGGCATCATTAGTCAATGTCACAAGGACAACACGGGCTCATCATAATAAAACTGTGTGCCTATATCTCGTTTTGTTCATTTTGAAGTAAAGAAATTATATGGAAAGGAACAACTGTAACTGGCTTTAGTCTTGCCAAACAAATATATATATAGTGCATACGTTACAACAAGTGGAGTTTTACCAAAACTAACCAGATTCAAGATAACAAAAACTAGAGCCAGGTCTGTGTTTTATCCTAAAAATAAATGAATGAGTGAGTAAGTTACAGTGGGTCTATTACTGACAGTTATTACCAGTATAACTAGTAACAGTCTGGAAGGTGAGCACGCATGCGCAGTCGTTGCTTAGACGAAGACTGGCATAATTACATTTCTATGGGCAGAGCGCGAACACACCACCGGTTCTCGCTGCATAGCCCGAGCTACTGAGATATGTGTCTGTCTCTTAACTAACATGAGGCGCCTGGTACAGAGATAGATTTTCAAACAGAAGAGCCTCTGTACGTCGCGTTTCTTCACCGGAGAGACCTCGTTTTTCTGCCTGGCGCTTGTTTCAGCTGAAAAGCCTGCCGTGGAGCTGTTGTCACACAGGCCGCAAATCGGGTCTTGTTGCTGGGAGGAGACCATTCAGACTCGCCTCCCCTGCTAGCATCATTAGCTGGCTATGATGCGTCGCTGCTGCTGGTGTATTTTCTACACAGCAGGCCACTGTAAAGCGAGGCAGGTCCTTGGTTAATTGTTTACCCCGACGGAACCGAAGGGTGACTTGGAAATACACCACACCTTTCAAGGTAATGTCTTGCCAGCTAGCTAACGTCATTCACAGAGCCGATGAATGCAGTGCTGCTCCTGTTACGTTACAGAACACACTACCAAGCTAACGGTTAGCCGCTGCTGCTTCATTTACATTTGCATACATGGCCGTTTAGCTAACATAATGTTAAGCAAAAGAATAACGTTACTCTGTCAACTAACGGTTATTTGCCCGTTATTGTAATTATCATAACGCCAGCATACTGACGTTGTAATCGTAGCCAATTTATTTAATTAGCAATTACCTAGCTTGTCCGACAAGGCAGCTTTGGGCCGTTAATGGTAAGATGACGGTAACGTTCAAAGATAACGTTGAATTTATCCCACAGGTAATTTAACATAAACTTTACGGAGGATAACACGAGGTTTTTGTCGAAATAAAGGTTTCAGGAAACATTCCTTAAGATCTTAGTATGATAGTATGTGTAAGCAGGTGTTTCCCCTTTATCCTTAAAGTCGGAGTCCTATCAATCAGAGATGTTCTTACTTTTTAGGGACTGCAAATTTCAGCACTAAACTATGTGCGGCGTGTTGACGTCTAGCAAGAAAATTGGGTTTAATAACGCAACATAACGGACATTAGCATGAAGTGGCATTTTAAAGTGAAAGCGCTTTGAGTTGGAGGCACTGATTAGAAACATGAGTCTGCTTGCCTCACTCCAGGCGATCTTTAATAGTAATGGTCATCTTTTAAGTGCCTTGCATTGTTTCCAAAACAAAGTTACAAAATGCTTGAAAGAGAATTCGCAAAAAACTTGGATCACCCATCAAACGAGACA
Organism: Datnioides undecimradiatus; assembly: GCA_008933995.1. NCBI lineage: Eukaryota > Metazoa > Chordata > Actinopteri > Lobotiformes > Datnioididae > Datnioides > Datnioides undecimradiatus. The sequence goes on from WARS01000015.1 coordinate 11,778,551, forward strand.
GAAGTCAATTTGCACAAAAAGACTTCAAGGAAGTCCCTGAAACAGCAAATACAAGCTTCTGTAAGTGTGAGCCTAGACTGTGTAGCTGCTGAAGGATTTGAGGTTGTTTATCTGTGACTGAGTGAGTAGTTTGTTTCATCAACATTCCATAACATTTCTGTGTTTAACACACAAAATGTGCTTTCTGCTATCAACTTTGGTCCATCAACTAAAGCGATAATTTACTCTGACCAGGGAAAAGTCACTGACACACATCACGTCTTTTAGCTGGTGGACCGGTACAGAGCATAATGTGCTTGCCACATTGGACGTAATGACCAGTAAATTTCATTGCTGTATTCAGCACTGTTCTCAGTCACCATTGCCTCACTGCAGATTCATTTAAGTACCAGATACAGCAAAGATACTCTTTCCACTCTATCATCAAGCATTTGACATAATGAATGTGATCATGCCTGTGAGAATGCTGCTTGGGTACTTGCGTCTCAACCACCAGATGTACGCCTAATCAACCACTATAGGGTGGATCAACAGCAGCCCCCAAAGCAGTATTTTCCTTCAGAATCAACAAACACCAGATGAGGGTTTTATTATACTCTTTATTGGAGAATTACTTTAATAGATAATTCGGCCACTCATACAAGCCATGCAAGCAAGAATTGCAACTCAGCACATTTTAATGTTAATTTGCCATGTCCCTTACACAGCAGTATGCTAAGTATAATTGTGACTTTAACATTGTGTTTATTTTTATATTTAAAGATGGATGTTGATTTGTGTGCTGGCGGGGACACTACCAGGAGAAAGGTGGATTTGACTGGGGCTGCTGAAGGCACAATGGACGTTGTACCATTGGAGATGTATGACTCCGCCAGAGCAAAAATAGCTGCCAACCTGCGGTGGCTTTTTGCCAAAGCATATGGCATTGGTGAGTATTTTCATTTTCATTAAGGCACTATAAAAACATTAAGTCTGTTTCTTTTTTCAGATTAACAGTTGTTGATATGACTTAGTCACTTAAAAATCATTTATGTACTAATCACTACTGACTTAACAGTATGCATGTGTTTGTAGAGCACACAGAGATTGATAGAATATGAATTAGTACTATCTGCAGCATATTTTCCTCATATTCTCATAGTCGTTTTGGAAGTTATTGTTGTATACTGACAGTCAGCAGATTGTGTAGAGCTTCAGGGGCGAAACACTGACAGGAAAGAGAAAGAAATATTTGTGGATGTGTGCACTCGAGCCAACACTAATTCCCCCATGACACTTGGCAACTGAAGCCTCCCTCACTGACTCACCAGATCTATCCATTCTTGTAGGGTGGCCAGTGAGATTGAACCCAAATCAGGCTGAGTGACAGGCACCGAGGATTAGGCTATATTTGTTAGACTGTACTGAGAGCATGGAAAATACTGATCTGCACTGCCAGCCACTCACCCCCTGTTAAGATAGTATCTGCATTAGTGACTGGGCCTTTAGGATAGATTTTCCTGTCTTTTCTGTGGTTGCAACATTTAAGATTTTAGTAGATGTCAGAACCAAGATGAGTTGCATGAACTTAAGGGCAACTCTTTGGGCAGAAACACAGTCCTTTCAAGTATACTCAATGTGCACACTTACTCACCGATAGTATGCTGCTGCTTGTTGCCCACTGCTCAGAAGGAGGAAAACACTGAACACTAAAACTACTTTTACTTTCTATAATCAATCTTTCTGTGTATAATGACTGTTCAAAGATCTGTGCTGAATGTGTTTGTGCAGAAAATTAATAGGTAACCTGTCAGCAAGAGGAAGCCCTGTTGGGGGGGGAAATGAATTTTATGGTAAAATAGGAAATGTGAGTGGTGAAACTGTAGTTGCCCTTTATTATCTCAAGCCAGTAGTGTTGGCAGATGTTGGCAGATGCCAGATCAGATGCAATGTGAATTATTACAGGCCCTGCAGTCCAGTGTTTGTGCATATCTATATATTAACCATGAGGGGAAAAAAACTGTCATGTGTGAGAATGTTGGCCTAATTTTTCACAGAGAGCCTTCACTCACATAATACATGTTTAACATCTTAACTCAGACATGGCAACAGAGAACATCCAGAATGTTTGTCATGTAGTTAATCATCAGCATCCCCAACTGTTAAAATCATGATAAACATTGCAGCTTGCCACCGTTGTTTTGTGCAGAGCTGCTGTTTACCTGTTTGATTCGCTGTGTAGTCTCTCCTTATCATGGCAGTTAAGCTTGGTCATTATAAGCCCCATGTATCTGATGCATGAGTCCCCACCGTTCACTATTTTGCATGTCTGTTGCATCAGTGTAGTTTCTGGTCCAATCGTCTGTCATTGTTTTAGAGGCCTCTGTTTGTCTTCAGTGGTCGCTTATATCACTGTGGCCATTACAGCGATTTCCTAATGCCACTGAAGCATTCGTTTTAAACAAATTATTTTAAGAAGGGAGCTTTAATGACTATATAGTTTGTGGATGGAAAGTTCTTGTCTTTTGTGTTTTCCCCTCAGTCCTGTTTACTCAAAGGTTTATTACTCATATTTTCTTATGGTTCGCTCAAAACCTTGTAGGTATTTGCTTGCTCAGTTCACAGTGTGTTATCATAGGCCCTGGATTACTAAGGAGCATAACATCTCTGTACCAACAAGAATGATTCATCACTGATGAACTTGGGTGGAGATGCTCCTCACTTACCATAGAAAGCATACATTAGCCCCAAAGCTTTTGCAGCCCAGAGGGAGAAAACTCCCAGGTGCAGCTGCAGTTATCTTCCTCCCATGGGAACTGAATATACTGGACCCATTTGATTTTCACCCTGTGGCTCACATGGTGTCTGCTACATTGCTAATACTGTGTTGTTAGCTTGTGTGTACTTACTGACATGAGCAATGCCATGTAAACAGTAGTGACGTAGTTCCATTTTAAAATCCATGCAGGCATGTAATAATATGGGGGGTTGTTAGGGATTCAGGTGTATAAGGTGTATATTAATCAGCATCGGCTCCTTTTTAAGTCTTTAATCATACATTCCTTTGTTTTGTGTAAATGCCCTCCTGTCCCACTGCCCTCCGCGTGAGCCACAGCTGCTCCCAGCCTGAGCGACGACAGCCAGACACAACACCAACAAGAGAGAGAGCGCCTGTCATGGTTGCGGGCCATTGCTGGTCCCTACCCTGCTCTCTCCTGTCTGTGCCGATTGTGGTGTGGTGCTGATCACGGTTGGCTGACTCTGCTGTAGCACATCCTTGGTCTATCCTCACACTCCACCCCATCCCAGTTAGTAAATTTTTCAGCCTGGTTCCTGGTGGCAGCAGGGTGGGGGCAGCTGCCACACAACATCAGTGTCTGTGAAATGAAGTCAAACGTGAAGTCTCGCCCCAGCCAGACCCCTTTGTTTTTATACACAATCATTCCCACTGTTCTAATGCGTTTGGATACTTAGACACAACTCTCCAAGAATGACCCACACTGCTGGGTTTTATGCATATTAGATTAATGCTGTTATACAATGACATCCTTATTTACACCATGTGTTTGCTGGTAGACAGTGTATTGGTCAGGCCTCTGTTGTAATGCATGTGGAATGCAGCAAACAGGATCGATGCGATTGGAGCTGTAGCAGCTGCTGACATGAGGGCAGCATGTATAAAAGCACCATTTCAGTTCATACCTTTATACAGTCTCATTCTTGCATGACAACAGACTATAATAGTGTTATAATAGCATTATAGGGAGATTTTATACATCGACACAAAAAGTCCTATAATTACTATAATTACTTCCTAATTTAACCGTACTTCTAATGGATCTTGATTGGTTTAAAAAAACCTATTCAAACTCTGATCCTTTGTGTTTTGAACTTTACTGTCTTGTGTCCACCTCAGTCAGCTTGTGTTGCAGTATCGCTCAGCTTTTATGAATGTGGAGAAAATTCCACACTTAAATTTTAGACTTTGGGCTCGCACACAGTTTGGCAAATTGTACAGATTCCAGAAGATCCACAGTCACAAACAAAGAGCAGCATACAAAACATTCAGCTATTAGCGTCTCTTGTGCTCACCATTGCTACTGCTGGTGAAAATAACAATGCTGGCTGTAGGTCATGTCAGCTGTTGCTAATAAACTTCAGTTGTATTAGCAATTAGTAGTTGATTACAGACCAGAATTTAAGCTTATAAGCTTAAGATTTTGAACCACTTCCTCCAGTATTTGTCAGGAGGAGCCTTGACTGTGCAACAATTTTGTATCCATGACTGTGCAATTCTACTCAGAAGGCTTCTTTCCAAATAAATTACCTGGGTTGAAACCATTTTAGTTAAATATTTCTTATATCATCTGACCGATAGATTGGTTGGGCAAATTTATACAGCTACCTGAAACATCAGCACATATATGACGGAGTAAGTGTGTAAAAACAACTGGGAAATCTCTTTCCCCTGATATGGATTTACAGTGTACACCTTGTTAGTGTACCGCTACAGAACATGTTCATTTTTTTCTAGTAAGTGCGACTGAATCTGAATCTCAATTTTCCCAAACTGGGCGGCCTAAACTGACATTGTGATCTGGCATTTCTACTTCATGTTTAAGGCTTAATAATTCTGTGCTTTTATATTTTAGATATTTCTTAAAACCCATTCTGACGCATCCTTAGTAGTGCCGTTCGAGACTGGTGCTTCCTTTATTATCATCCACAAAAGCAGCAGCTGGAAGAAGCTGCTGGCCTACCTTCCTGTTTTTTGTGAGCAGGAGATTGCTTATGAGTGGCTCCCTTTATCCTGTCAGTCAGAGCAGACACTAAGAACGCATCACATACACACATATAGCTTATGCTGTGTTACTGGAGCTCAGGCAGAGCACAGAACAGATTTAACAGAAACTGTTTTTTTCCCATCAGCACACCGTTTTGTGCCGTGCAGGATTAAGAAAAGGTTTTGTGCATCATTTTAGGCCCATTTTAAGCCTCAATGCGTTGTTTGCAGTATGTATTTGGTTTGTGCATGCCTGAAGTCAAGTGCTTCATCCCTTGCCCTTAAATGGATGCCGTTTCTTGTTTTAAGAGTGACTTCACAACCAAAGCAACAGAATCTCTCGTGTAGGTCATTGTTTTCCTTTCATTTTTGAGGCTCCAGTATTGTTAAAGTAGTGCTGGCAAAGCCCACTGTGTCACCTGAGAAGCCTCGGCTCAGCAAGGATCTGTTTCCCAATGTATTCCTGAGGCAAAAAACTGTGACTTACAATTACAAATGTCCATGTTTGCTCCAAGTAAACTGAAGCCAGCATAGAGCAAATATTACATGGAAAGCGTTTTGATGGCCATAGGCTGAAACACAGAGAAGTTGATGTTACTGGGGCACTATTATTTCCTTCATTCATCAAACCTCTCTATATATTGTTAATTATAATTTATCATTTTAAAAGTTAAACTGCTCACTTCAAATGGCGTAGCCACGTGGTTCACCTAACCCCCCTCTCTCCATTGCAGACCATATTCCAGAGGATTTAAGGGACCCATTCTACACAGACCAGTATGACCAGGAACACATCAAGCCACCAGTGATTCGCCTCCTGCTGTCCTGTGAGCTCTACTGCCGTGTCTGTGCCCTCATCCTCAAGACGGAGCAGGCGGCGTCACTTCAGTCCCACCTGTCTGTCATTCAGGCTTTGTCCAGGAAGGGGATTTATGTTGTAGAAAGTGATGACACACCTGTCACAGATGGGGACCTGGCCTGCATGCCCATCAAAATGGTGAGTGGATGAACTTGATATAGGGATGCTTGTGGTCCCCTGAAACAAGGATGAATTATTTTAACTTCATTGAACACAGAAACATAACTTGTAGCACAGATGGCCTGGTGGAGAAGAAGGAAACCAGGCCAGAAGCCTTAACAGTTCAGGACATTACCTATGTCATCCACAGCTTCCTGTTTCTGATGTGTTATCTTCCCACAGTAAAATCAGGGAAGAGTGTATTGCTTTCATCTTTGTCCAGCAGGACAATCAATCTTAGCCACGGGAATTTGAGATGCTGGGAAGCTTCTATCTGCTGTGAAGAGTAGCTGTTAAAATTTGTGGCTAGTCTCTTAAAGTTAGCTACAGTTGTTTCACTTACTTTCAAACATGATTTGCTGTTTCACTTTGCTGAACAGTCACTAAGTGATTTGGCTGAACCCTTATCACTTTTTTATTCAAATTGGGAGGTGAGATTTGACTGTTACTCATGCTAGTCATGCTAGAACATTCATGCCAGATAGGGCTGTGATTACAGTTTGTGGTGTGTTTTGTTACGGTGCTATGGCAATATTGCTTTCAGGTTGTCTTGGGACGTTTTTTGCCAGACTTATTATAACAATTATATGATATTGCATAGTATGATGTAACTGTTTTTTCTGCATTCAGTTCCGTGGAATCAAAATAGACCATCTTTTAATGAGACCACATTTCTTTAAAACTAGAGTCAGTAAGCGGCCTCTCTGCTGCAGGTTTCGCATGCCGAACGAACTGATTTACTATGTCATAAAAAAAAACAAACACTTTTTCTCGTTCATAAAAAAAATCCTAATAAAACATCAAGGGATGTCTGTGCCCTCTCAGAACAGGTTAATCAGTTACATCAGTGTTAAGAGGGTTACTCTTGCACTAATACTTCTAAGAATGGATTTTATTGTCTGTGATATTTTTCTCACCTACATTTTTACAAATCTGTTAAGAGCATTTGCTGAATGTTGGCCTTTAAAAATCTTCCCCTTTTACCTTTAAAAAAAAATGAAAAATGCCTTTTCACCCAGCCTTACTTCCCTGCCGTGCATTAGTTTGATTTAATGGAAAATGCATATGTTTTTGATATTATGTCTCTTTATGCAGGAAACTAGTGGATTGACTGTACTGACCCTTACAGGCATCATACGCTGGTAATGCTTTTAGTATTTTCACAGATGAGCTCTTAAATAGGTTAGATTTCCTGTGTGTAACCCACATCCTTTTGGTCATCACCTGAATCAACAGTGCTACGTCATAGTGCAGTGAATGAAGTGCAGCACAGCCCCCGCCTTCTGATGCAATGAGATCCGATGTCTCACGTTTTCACCAACAGCACTTCACATAGGATAGAATGAACACCAACCAGCTCACTTGATCTCAGCCATCTTCCTATCCTTTTGTTACCATGGAAACCTGCAGTAGTGACTAGCCTCCTCTCTGCAGACTGGCTGGTCAGGGCTGTGCGTCTGCTTTTCCTGCTAGCGGCCTGACAAAATAATCCATGCGGGCCTGTGTGTAAGCAGCCAGACACAAAGCCCTGGTGAGGAGATGCAAAATCCTGAGCAGGACACAGCTTATCTCTGATAGACTGATGGAAAAACCCCTCCCAGTTTGCTGACTTGACAAGTCATTTCCATAGCAACCCACATTTTTTACGTGTGTGTGCGTGTGTGAATGAAAGAGATAATGTACCTGCAGACAGTTCCTCTGCACCTTGTCTGACTCCTGTTGTAGCAGCAGCTGGGGCTTTTAAACCTTGAGAAGCTAGCCATCCTCTTGAGTCCACTTAAACTTTTGCGTGTGTGTGTGCACGTGCACGCTGTCTGTCTGTCAGGAGCACACACAGCTAAGGGCAACAGCGGCCCCTGCTCCCATGGGGGCTTCACACTGTGCTGATGAAGAGCAGAATGAGTGTTAGATGAGAGCAAAAGATTGAACAGGACATCATGCTGTTATATTTGCCCTTTTGTTTATTCACTCAGCAACACTTATTGATACTTAACTGGTAAATGCATTGCACCATTTCTTGATTTATTCAATGTATTCAATTGCTATATGCTTATGTTGCACATACACAGTGTTTAGACTCTTCTAGTTATTTTATATGTACTATTGTTTTACTAATTTTACACACATTTATGTATGAAAACTAATCCTTACAAGTGCATCTTTAAAAAGTAAATTGTGATATCTTTGTCAGACAGTCACTGATGTTATGATTGTCTGAATTGTTTCTTGTCATATGGACAAATAATGTCACCAGATCCCTAAAAGTTATCCCATGAGAACGGTTTATCGTAAATGATATTAAAAATAGATAATGATGGCCTAACCATCATTATCAGACTGAATAAGATCAGAGTTTTAAAACTGAATTATTCTTTAAAATGAGGCAGAGCAACTTCAGTTGTGAACAGAGATCTGTTGGTCTAAAAGGAAAAAAGAACTTATCTGATTTTACATTGTGCTTTAATTGTTATTCAACCCCACAATATCCAAACAAAACAGCAGCTACAGTGTGAGTGAATTCAATGAGCCAGCAAAACTTGAGCAGGCTTTGGCTTCTGTTATGCAGTTTTATCCTCTTTTCACGTATCAACTTTCCCTGCATTTTTATCTGACCGGGAAGAAGTTTTCCACTGTTATTGTCTGTGTCCATGTAGGTCGTGCTGTGGTGAAAGCTCTGAATAGCTCTCATTCGTTATGTTAACAAGCCTAATCGCCTTCCACTTCCATCATCAATTGGATTAAGCTAGCAGCATGTTACACAAAGCACTGACTGCAACAATGGCAAATGGTTCAGGTGCCATAGTAACAAATGTTTACATAAACTGAGATTTAGAAAGGAGGTTGACTGCTATAATAAGGTTTTGCCAACTTGGCTTTTGGTTGCAGGTTTATTGGAACACTAGCCTTATCCACTAATCTCATCCATTTCTCCACACCCCATAGTGGCCGTCATGTCTCTGGTCACCAACGGTTTGAATAAGAAAATGATGAATTTATCAGTAAGGTTATATTTAAAGCATACGTACACTTTTTAGCATAGTCCTCATTGCTTGTTGAAATTACAGAGTAAACACATACAACAGACCATATTCCGCAATAATAAGCTCCATAGAGTTTTATGTTGTTTGGGTGAAATCTGCATTAGATTGTATCCTCAGCTTCTTTGCCTCCAGCTCTAATCCTAATTGCATTGGAAACTAGGGGGAAAAAAATTCAATGAAATTGAGTTGTCCTCAGTTTCTCTTTCTCACTCATCCAGAGTGCTCACATGCCCATGATCGATGCCCTCATGATGGCCTACACCGTGGAGATGATCAGCATTGAGAAAGTGGTGGCTTCTGTCAAGCGCTTCTCTACCTTCAGTGCCTCCAAGGAGCTTCCCTTTGACTTGGAGGATGCCATGGTCTTCTGGATCAACAAGGTTTGAACACACAGACATAAGGCTGCAGATGCACCACTGATAAACAAAGTTGCACCTAAAAAAACGACTTACTCCCTAAATGTCATTTAGAGTATAATCTAAGGCGGCATCATATGTGACTTGTTTTCCTAAGTCCGCTATGGTGCTCAGAGATGGGCCAACAGATAAGTGGTGTGGATCTGGTGCACTTGAGAGGCTGGGGCTCATGTTGCACTCATCTTTCAATGTGTTGAAGACCTGAGGCAGCAAGAGCCATAACTCACTGTGTCCATTAGTCACTATCAGTCCTACACCATTGCTGAAAAATGAAAGTGTCCATGTGTGATGGACAGTATTTGTTCCCAAAGTGAAGAGTTTTCATCTGTTTAATATATGTTCTAAACCATTTTGACTAAACTATGTGTTTAGCCTGTAAAATTAAATAAATAAATAAATAAAAAAGAGTCATCACTATTTCACAGAGATAAAAATAAAAGCTTCATTATAATGGCTTGTATGATGCTTGACTGCCAATATTCATTTAATTAAAATATGAAGCTGAGAAATGCAGCAATGGCAGTAGGCTAGAGTATCTCATGAATGGTGCAAGCTATGGCATCATATGTGCGTTGACAGTGTTTATGTAATTACTCTTATTGCCAGAGGAGAGACAAGTGTTGGGCTGCAGGTTTAAGTAAACCTGGTTATTTGGCTTTTCATGAGAACGCAAGCACATAACTTAAGACTGCAGACAGAGAAAGTAACAGCAGAGTCGGTCTGTGAAAAGAGAAGTCATTACATGTTGCAATGGGTCCCTGTATTTTAAAAAATCAATTTAAAGTCAGACACTGATACTGAAACTGATACTGTCACAAACTAGCTTCCAGCCTCCTCCTTGTTTATTTATGAAGTTCAGAAAATCTTTGAGCTGTGAGGAAGAGCTATGTCTGAGCAGTTAGTCTGCTCTGACACAGACCCATGTGGCAAAGATTAAAAAAACAATACCTAAAACAAGTAAGCCAATATTCCAAAATAAGGCTGTGGAGAAAAACTTGACCTGCTGCATGTATATGCATATACAGTAGCAAGGGTAACACAGCATGTTTGTAAATTATCTGCATAACCTGGTTTCTCTGAGTATCATGAATGCCTGTAAATGTCCTGAATATGTCGTTTCTCTTGCAGGTAAACATGAAGCTAAAGGAAGTTACAGAGAGGGAGCACAAAGTGAAACACCACCCTCTGGAGTCCCCCAGCCACCAAAAGGTAAAGCCACTCATAGTGTTTTCCTGTTCTTTACAGGACAGAAATCTCAAAACAACAAACACCAGAACCCAAGGAGGCAACACATTTTGCCAGTAGCTTCATTTTTGTGCATTTATGGGACTTTCAGAAGTAACTCCTTTTATTATATCATCATCTCATTCAGTCTTTATCCAGGTTAGTGACAAAATCTTTATCAGGCAAAACTTGGTTCAAGACAATGGCAGGATCCTGGATTTTGATAAAGAATGTTTCTCCCTAATGGCATTTTGGAGTTGTTCTGACCCTGCTGTCTTTCTTTTCTTGTGTAAACGGGAAGCAGATCCAATCCTTTGTCTGTGACCTCTGACCTGTTAATCTTTCTGCTCCTGTTCCTCATCTGTCCCTCCCTCCCCTCTCTTATCCCTGCAAACTGGATAGTCTCCCTCCAAATGGTATTGGAAGCTAGTCCCTGTAAGTTGGATGCCAGCCCCCCCCCTCCCCATAACCCCATTTTCTTCGTCCTCTCCCCCTTGCACGCATAGTTCTGTGTTGATGTGTGCGCACACTCCACCATGGCTCATTCAAGCTCATTCTGTGCTGCTTGTAGCCAGTGTGTCAGCAAGGGGGAGAAAGCCTACAGCCACTGTTTTTTTTTCATTTTTTGGCAAATTTACAACAGAGGCGTCAGGTTATTATGACCTTTTGAAAGGTGGTCAGAAGATTTTCTTTTAGCTATGCAATATGTGCTGTCTCATTTCAAGCTCAAGTAGGCCACGTGGATTCGCTTTGTGTGTGTGTGTGTGTGTGTGTGTGTGTGTGTGTGTGTGTGTGTGTGTGTGTGTGTGTGTGTGTGTGGTATTCGCTTGCCCAGTGATACTAAAAGCAAATCCATGCCTACACCTCTCCTTTGCTTTGCAGTCCCACCCCTGGCCACCTCCTCTCACTGATCTGCTTTGTCATTCACCCTTCAGTCTCTCTTCTCTGCTCTCACACACTATTTCCTCTGTGCCCACAGCCTCCTGACAGTATCTTTGCTCTGTGTGTGTGTGTGCGTGTGTGTGTGTGCGCGCGCGCGTGTGTGTCAGCCTGAAGTCATGCACGAGCTGGCCCACTGCATGCTGGAGCCAGAGGAGCTCTCCGAAGTGGTACAGTGTTTCCTCTTAGTCAGGAGAAGACTTTGTTTCAGTAGAGCTCCCTAACTATGTTTGATAGTTTCACCTGTGATTTGTGACAAATGCTGCCTCAGCACAGTTTGTCTTACTGGAACTCCCTCCCAACACGCTGTAGTTACGCAAGCGTAAATGTGAAGAACACGCTTTATGTGTTATTAACATGTTTTTTTTTTAGCTGTGTGGCTGTGTTGTGCTTTTTGTCATATTCTAATTAGTGCACAGGAACTAATAGTTTCGTCAGATGGCGTGTGTTTAAAATAAGTGTTTAATTGTTGCTGAAAAATGTAAGTTCTGTATTTTTGTCACCCTCTGATTTTTAGTGAAAATTTAAAATCTCAGCAATACGTCATCAGATAAAGCTAACATAAACGAATAATCTGGATATGGATTCATTGGATTTGAGATTAGATTAGACTTTTCAGTTAAAGATGTATGACCAAGATACAACATGTATACTGATAATGACATTTTACAGTTGAAGTATTAACTTGTCACTGCTCTCTGGTGGGCAAACTATGTAATAGTAAATGACCTCAACCCTGCTTTGGTGTTCTTGTACCACAGTTCTTTTGTTACTCACTGACTGGCTTTTACACAGATACCAATATTTCAGAAGTAAGAAGATAATGTTGCTACATCATGTGAGGCAAATATCTTGCACAACTCTCAGAGTAGTAGATCATCATTTCTTGTTTAATATTCTTTACACTTCTTTCACGAGCGACCTAGAGATTGTCGAATTGATTAATCATTACAGAGGGAGCGGTGTTCCCAGTGTCGGGTGAATATTTGTAAGTCATGCAGAAGCATTTGGAGTAAGAAGCAGCAGTACCAGTCAGTACAGTCTGCTTTGGCATCTTGTACGGTTTATACTTATGTTGTTCTAAATAATATGTGACATACATATTTGTAGTTTCTGTAATAGGTGCCCATGCCATGGAAGGATTTTTGTTGTTAGTGTATGTTGTTAACTTGTGCTGAGTTTGATCAAATGTGGAAACTGATATAAATACAGAAAAAGCCCATCCAGCTGTATAGCGAATTTATCCATAGCTAATGCATCTGGGCTGAGTGAGTTTCTCTACTAACCACACACTCATTTCTTGTAAGTGGGCCAGTCATTACCCCAGTTTCCCTCCCAGTCAGTTGGCTTATTTTGCCTAGTTTGACTGAACTCCACTGCTAGCTGCCTTTGCTCCCAGGCCTGAGGAAGGCTGACCATCCACTCTGTGTTCATGTCACTGCTCTAACACCTCCACCTCCATCTCCTCATAGTTAACTGGGTCTTCAGGGTTCTCCCTAAACTGCGAGATCAAGATTCGTTCATTCAGCACAGCTTTTTTTTTTTTTTTTTGGAAAGTTACACTAAACTCGGAGAGAACCTTCTATTGAAAAAATCAGATATATTTGATTTGAAACTCATGGGGAGAACCTTGATCTGATGCTTGCATTGGTAGCTTTTAGCATTAATGGCAGCTGGAAAAACATCTGTGAACAGTGTATGCCCTGACTAGTTCAGACATGAATCTCACAACTACAGAGATTTGTAACTGTGTGACACTAGTCACTGCATTTAGGATGTTTTCTAATGTGTTGTTCGCTGGTAGTACCAGAGTGGTGGGTGTTGTCGCTGAGGCTTATCTTCTCATGAAACCTTCATCCTGTCTCCTTGGTGGGTAGGTACGGTACCGCCGGGAGCACGCTTCTGGTCGTCAGCTGCCCTTCTTCCCACTGCTGGAAGACCTGATGAGGGATGTTTGTGATGGAGCTGCACTGCTAACAGTCGTTCACTGCTACTGCCCAGATATCATGAAGTTGGAGGGTATGGCCACGCCCACATTCAGTAGCCGTATCTCACTAATTATCAGTTGCCCTCAAAGAATTTTTGTCATGAAGAACATCAAGCTTTCATTGCTATCACACTGAATTCAATATGTATGTGTGATACTATTTTTGGAACTTGCACATGGTATCCAGTCAGTGTGACATTTATAGCCATCAGGTCATCAAGTTGTGTCCTGAGCCAACCTGCTCTCTGCCTGTCTGATCAGATATTTGCCTGAAGGAAGTACCCTCCATTGCTGATAGCCTGTACAACATCCAGCTACTCAGAGAGTTCGCCAGCGAATATCTGAATAAAAGTTTCTATCTGACGACAGAGGACATGCTCTACTCACCGCTTGTGCTCAAGGTATAAAAACTGACAACCAGTTATCATACACATGTGAAATGAAACTGACATTTAACTACACAGAAGAAGCCAGCTGTCACTATTTTACCTACTCATCAGTTTTAGCAGGGGAGGGTTAACATGTTAACATCTTGTTGTTTTTGTAAGGTTCTGGATTCAAGTCTGTTTAACATATGTCTTGTGCTGTCTACTTAGCACAATGTGATGGTGTTCATTGCTGAACTCTTCTGGTGGTTCGAGACTGTCAAGCCAGAGTTTGTCCAGCCTCGAGATCTCCAAGAGTTCAAAGACGGTGAGTATTGATTACTAAATTACTCAAAGCATAATCTTGAAAAATACACAAAGCTGCAAATGAATATAGTTTGTTTGATCCTATTTGTATGAGCTCTTCAATGTGGAATGATTAACTCTAGTTACAGAGAAACGGCTCAAAGTTACGCTTTATTCAGTATCACATTCACTATCAGTGAAATATAAATCCTTCATTTTTGGTGTTTTTCCTCAAAAACAATATTCAGTAGCAAAAGTTATGTTGGCATTCATTTCCTTCAAAATTTCAAGTGCAGCTATAATTTGGGTCACATTTAGATCTCGATCAGCGTCCTAGGTTGAGCTTTGCTGCCAATGGTCAGCGTCACTGACAGAATCAACACATTTTCTCATTTGCTCAGCTCGAGCCATAGCTCAGCCCAAGAGTGCCCGCCCATCAGTGCCTATCTCCAACGCCACCAAGCGCAGCTTCCTGGCCAGCCCTGGTGTGGCCGATAACCAGAGCAGCCCTGAAGTCTGTAACAGGTACTTCCTGCACCCTGAAGACTCTGACCACCTGTAAGTCTTCTCTCACTTTCCTTCTCATTCCACCTCATCATGAATCCTGTCTCCTAACCAGTTACTGTAGCCCTACAAGGATGGGTAGATATACATCTGTGTCTGATCTTCTTTCCTATGTACCCTCCACATCTTTGTTTTTCCCCTCACCAAATTCAACAATGAGTTTCACAAAGTCATCTCTTTGTCTGTGTGTACATTGTGAGTGCTTGTATGTGAGAATGAAAGTTTAGGTTAAGTATCCTAAATGATTCTGTCAGTTGGGTTTTTATTGCCACTTTCTTGTCTGTGTCTGGTTAATTATCTGTCTGTTACCGTGTCTGTGTTGAAAGATGTAACTGAATCCCATTTGGTCAGGAAAACATGTCTTGGGTTGTGTTGTCCTGGGCCCAACCTCTGTACCCGGTGAATGCACTGAAAACGTTTTGTGTTTGATTTTTCATACATGTTAAACAGTTGATGTTTTGGCTTTCAGTAAAGGGGGTCCAACCTTCAGTCCTTCCCACCCACTCCTGCCCCTTCGACAGAGGCAACAGAAGCAGCAAGGAGAGGATAGTGCAGGTAAGGAAAACATGTTTTACATCGCTGAATTTAATATGTCACTATATGATGGTGACCAGCAGCTGTTTTTCTGCTCAATCACACACACACACACACATCTCTTTCTGCTCAGGTCTCAGAAACCGCTCCAACTCCCTGACCCAGATGGACGGCCAGCCCCGAGGCTCTGTTGTTGCATGGCCCGACAAAAGGCAAAGGTAATGTTTAAAAAGGAAAAAAGACTTAGACAAAGTGTGATTTCCAAATGGACTCTAATTGTAAACAAATTTTTGTTCTCATGTGTTTGATTTACAGAATAATGATTTTCCTATAAGGGAGCCCATAATATGTTACTAATACTGTTGTGTAGAAGAGAAAATAAGAAAATCAGAGGAGCTTGATTTAAAGCTGGTAGTGAAATGTTTTAAATAAATTAAATTGAAATACATGCAAACAATCTTGGGATATAGTTTTACTAATTTTTGTCAATTTGAAAGTGTGAACATTAATCTCATTTTCACAGCATGCAACATCCACCTAAATTAATTTTTATTGAAGAATTTTACTCCTTCATTCACAAAGTAAAATAGTAAAAATAAAGCTTTAAAAATAAAGCTTGACTCACTTCTTTCCTTGTCTTATTTTTGGCAAAAACTATCTTTGCTTTATCAAAGTGAGAGTAAGAGTGTTGGTGGAATTCTACAGATTTCATGTTGTCAGATGTATAATTGTGAGTTTATTTTTCTTTTCCTGCAGGCCACTGTCCACACTGAGCCCCTACATGTTTCATTCAGCCACAGACAGTGACGCAGACATTGCTTCGGGTGACAGTGTGAGTCTGGCTCGCTCCATCAGTAAGGACAGCCTGGCATCCAACGTCATCAATGTAACACCCAAACACCAGACTTCTGTCCACCAGCCGCCACAGGCCGCAGTGCGCAGAGTCAACGGCCATGGCCTCCTGGGTAATGTCAACATTGAGGATGAGGAAGAAACCCTGGTGGCAGTTGCCAGGACTGATGCTACTGTCATCCCTAAACGTGTTGACGGGACACAAACAGCTGCCACAGTGGGACCCAAACCCTCTACTGAGTCTAAACCTGCACCAGATAGCTTTTACTTAGAACCACTGATGCCTGCCGTGCTTAAAACGGCTAAAGAGAAGTCTGTATGTGTAAACAAGGAGGAGGAGAGTGGTGAGGGACCCCGTTCTTCTGGAAGGGGCTCTCTACGCCGAGGAGATGGATCTACATCGGCTGTTCGAAGGAAAGCTCCCTGTGGCCTGAATCAAACCTTTAACCCTCCAGATGAGGAGGAAGACTTGTCAGAGGAGCCTCCACAGGGTCAGGCGGCTTTCAGGCCCAGTGTTACCACCAGCGTGGACCCTTCATCCAGAGAGGCAGCTGGGGGTTTCTACCTGCATTCAGATTCAGAAGAACCAAAGTCTGGCCCAGGTCTGGATGCTGAGCTGGAAGACCTGGATGAAGAGGAAGAGGACCTGGATGAAGCTGTTACCACTAAGGACCCCAGCTGGCCCAGGAAAGCCTTTATTGAGGAAAACGAGGAAGAAGAATCAGCCAAACTCCAAGAGGACATGAATGTGAAAGAGCACGAGGACAAAGACATGAACGGAGGCAGCGGCCGCTCCAGCCCCTGTCTGAGCGCTCACTCACAGGCCAGCAGCATGGCCAGTGGTAGTGTGCGCATGACCTCCTTTGCTGAACGCAAAGCCCAGCAGCAGCGCTTTGGCAGCAACCACGACCTACGCTCCAGCGCCTCCAGCTCTCAAAGGACCACTCCAGATGGATCAGAGAGCAGTGGGCCCCTGACTTCCTCCTGGAAGCTTAAAAGAGATCAGAGCCCTTCCTCTCCCCTTGGAGGATCCGCTCGTACTGGTGATGGTATGGGTGGTGCTAATGTATTGGCTTCAGAACTTGTCCAGCTCCGAATGCAGCTGGAGGAAAAGCGGCGTGCCATCGAGCACCAGAAGAAGAAGATGGAGGTGCTGTCGGCAAGGCAGAGGCAGAAGCTGGGGAAGGCAGCCTTCCTGCACATCGTCAAGAAGGGTGGAGGCAAGAGTGACACACTACCAAACCCACTGAAAGCTGACATCTCTAAAGATGAGCTTATGGGAGAGAGAGCACCATCAAGTAAAGATGATATGTGTGTGGATGCCCTGAGGGGGGACAAAGAGGTGGAGGGAACCACCCCGTCAGGTGCCTTAGAAGCAGATAAGAAAGGGAACAGCGGAAGCTTCTATCTTGAAGAGGAGTTGGACCTGAACGAGTGCAGCCGCTCTATTGAGCTGCTGAATGAAGCCATCGGCAGCATCCAGCAGCAGATGATGCAGCTGTCATTGCAGCAGGAGATGTTGATGAAACAGAATGTACAGTCCCCCCCTGGTGCAACTCCAACTCCTGCTCCCACCGCTGACAAAAACTCTGACTCTAAGGCGGGGTCAAGCTTTCACTTTGTGGAGCACGTGTCTGGCACTGGCACTGCCCCCACCAGGAAACCCCCAAAGCTGAGCTCAGGACGGAGCTCCAGGTCCAAACCATCAGAGCTAAAGATAGCCAAGGAGCATAGCCGGCAGGCCTCCAGGACCCTCACCCCGACCCAGAGTGGGTCAGAGACATTACCACACCCAAGACAGTTAGCTGGGGGCAGGTCCCCCAGGGCCGAGCAGCCCGACAGCCCCAGGAATCCCACAGCAGGGGAGACAATCGACAGGCCAGGCTCTGGCCACGTTCGGAGTGCCACTTTCCGGCTTCACGACGAGGCGAACCTGCGCCTGCCAACCAGAGTGGACCTGACAGCAGTGGTTGCCCCAGAAGTGTCCTTTGACGAGTGCCTGTCCAGCACCATGAGAGAGTCTGAGCTCAATTCTTCAGACGGTTCAGGGAAAGAGAACATACCATCAGAGGAAATGCAGCGCAGCAAAACCCATCTGATTGAAGTCGATCTGTCAGAGCTGAAAGCCCCTGAGGAAGAGGAGGCTGCTGAGGACAGAACGACAGATGGAGGTGATGGAGAGCAGAAGTCAGTCATGGGCTTCTTCTTCAAGGTAATGCTTTGCACAGAATATAACATAATGTTTCAATGTATTTTAATTTTACTACAATTATTTTATAACTTGTAGTGGTCCAACACATAAATTATTTTAGCCTGCTTCGAAGCATCATAATTGATTTTTTTTTTTTTTCCCCCCCACTGATTGTCCTATTAATTATTCATTTCACAACTAACTTAAACATTGATTAAACTCTTTAATATAAAATGATGTTCCAATATAATGTTTGTTTCATTGTAGGATGAGCAGAAGGCAGAGGATGAGCTTGCTAAGAAGAGAGCAGCATTCTTGTTGAAGCAGCAGAAGAAAGCTGAAGAGGCTCGACTCCGTAAACAGCAGCTAGAAGCCGAATCTGAGCTCAAACGAGACGAAGCCAGGTAAATGATTTCACAGACATCAGCACTGTATTTGGATGTTTTTCTCCCAAAAAACACACAAGATGCAAGTGTTTGTTTTTCTTCTAGACGGAAGGCAGAGGAGGAGCGCCTGCGTAAAGAAGAGGAGAAGACGCGGCGGGAGCTGATAAAGCAGGAGTATCTGCGGAGGAAGCAGCAAGAGATGTTCGAGGAACAAGGCCTCGTCAAGCCCAAAACCCCCAAACCGAAGCAGAAACACAGACCCAAGTCTGTCTTCAGAGAAGAATCCTCCAGTGATAATTTCTCCAAGGGCTCTTCCACTCGTAAGACTGTTACATCACCAGTTTGACATTTAGCTGTCACACTTTTCTTTGTGTCTCAGCCTGATTCACTTCATTTGGTTTTTCCATCGGACCTGGGGGGCACTTTGGCTGACTGCCAGTTATTTTCTATTTTACCACAGTAATTACATGTCCTGCAGTTCCAAATACCACATTTATATGAACAAAACATATCTGACACCATTTCTCTGCACTTCTTTTTATAATGGCTAAAGATTACATATTCCTCAACAACATTTACTGTTGTTGAGGAAGTTATTCAGAGTCCATGCAAGATTTTTAATGTGTTCAATCATTATATAGTGCTTCATAGGGATTTTTCTTAATTTCTTAGTTAATACTGTGTGGATGATGTCTTAACTATGTATGCTTAGTTAGTTGTTTCTATCGTTTTTGTGCGATAATTGAAAATGTCCTCTTTGTCTCAAATAGCTGACAACCTGAGCAACGCCCAATCAGGCTCCAGTCTGTCCCTGGCCTCTGCTGCGACCAACGAGGCTGACAGTGTCAACTCTGGAGGGGCTGGCTCCCAGCGGTAAATTCATCCAAAATAACAATCTGTATATTTCTTTTAATGTTTAAGAGTTTCTTTATGCTTGTGTGTGATTTTCTGTATGGTAATTTGTGTTTACAAAAAGTCACCATGTGATCTTTACTGTGTTTTGCAGCTGTGACTCTGTGGAGTCATTTCCAGGCAGTCGTAACAACAGTCGGACTGCAGAGAGAGACTGGGACAACGGCTCCACTGCATCTTCCATCACTTCCATGGCTGAGTACACTGGTAAGTTCACTGATGTCACCATGATGTCTCAGCTATAATCTGATTGGATTATTATTATTATATATTACAATGAAAAGAGACCTATAGTGTTTTTTAGTCGTCCATTGATCAGGTGACAAACAGATCACTTTTGCTTTCAGCATGACACAATAATAAAAGTGGGAAACAGCAGGAGCAACAGTGGCTGCTGTGAGGCACACTTATTAGCTGCAGCTGATCTGACTGACTGATTTTTCTCTTGTTACACATTACATAATTACGATATGGTCTAACTGACTTTTCCCCTTTAGGTCCCAAACTATTTAAGGAGCCCAGCGCGAAGTCGAATAAGCCAATCATCCACAACGCAATCTCCCATTGCTGCCTGGCGGGTAAAGTGAACGAGCCACAGAAGAACCAGATTCTAGAGGTCTGTTCTTATCAGAGATGCATATCATATATTGGCTTTATAGAATTTACAGTCATTTATTTTTCATGTTTATAAAAATTCACTGGTTTGAAAAGTCTGTGTAAATGGACCCTGTTAGAAATCTGTCTGATTCTCTAGATTTTCTTCTGCTCCACTAATTTTATGACACATTCGGTTCAGCGGACTCAGCCTGACTGAGTTTACCATCTTCTAAGATTAAATTCAGTCACTTGGCAACAAGGCAGATGAGTTTCTCTTTGGATTTGAACTTGCTTCTCTTAAACACTCCAAAATTTTAAGAATGTCATCTTCATCTTCCGTTTAACCTTTTTCCCTATTAGGAGCTTGAGAAGTGTGAGTCCAACCACATGATGATCCTGTTTCGTGACGGCGGCTGTCAGTTTCGGGCGCTCTACTCCTACTTTCCTGACACCGAGGAGATACAGAAGCTGACGGGCACAGGACCCAAGAGCATCAGCAAGAAGATGATCGACAAGCTGTACAAGTACAGCTCAGACAGAAAGCAGTTCACCGTCATCCCAGCCAAGACTGTGTCGGTCAGTGTGGACGCGCTGACCATCCACAACCACCTGTGGCAGCCCAAGAGAAGTGCCGTGCCAAAGAAAAGTGGAAAATAGCAGGAGCTGGATTTTAAAACCCCTCTTCGTCACCCAAATCATCTTACCCCATCTAGCTTGTTTCCTGAATGGACTACATTGAGGCCCACAGCCGTGCTCAGTCTGGAAACCTGCTCTCGGGAGAGGCTGAATTTTTGGACACTTGGCCACCTCAAGGTGGGCCAAGGAACAAACAAGGGAAAAGGTGTGCATCTGTGTTTGTCTGCGTGTGTGTGTGTCAGGTGGTCTGGGGGACAGGTGCCTGCAAGAGGAATGCCGGCTGATTTTGCTTCTCGGTCCCTGTGATCTCAGTGCGATCTGTTCAGGTGTCTTTTGGTCCGGATTCATTTTTTTCTACGACCACGACTCAAAGCATGTGGCTTTTTTTCCCCTCTGTCTCTCTCTCTCATACGTGGTGGATGTATTTATTTATTAGTTCAGCACTGTCATGGTCAAGAGCTCAGCTGCAGCACTAAAGTCCTTCCTCCTCTCTGGAAAACACCTCTCTTTTGGACGAATTTCAGACAAGAGGAGGGGGTTTTCGGGGGATTTCTGTCGCTCCTTTCAGAAACACTGAAGCCAGAGACCTTTGGGATTGTCGGACTGCTCTGCTGTCCCAACAAAAACAACGATCTCTTCCTGTGCGGACTGTCGAATCTGTCGAATCAGGCTGGCATTGCCGATTTTTGCCTCACCAGGGATCTCCGCAAAAACCTGCTGCTCTGAACTGTCTTCTTCTTTTGTCACGAGGGGGCTCCTCAGGTCTCCCTCAGACATCCGTTGGCCTTTCACGCATCGTGGTACTACCGTCTATTTATTCAACCGCTTTTTAAACTAGACGCTGATCGTGTAGCACTGGATATGTGTATAGCAAAACAAAAAAGTTACCGACGGTCATTTTAAGTATTTTATTTGTTTAAACATCCTTTTTCTTGAGGGTGTCAAAACAGGTTGAATGAGGTTTTGGTACGTAAATGATGCTTTTTTTGTTTGTTTTAGCTTTTTTTTATTATGAAAGCGATGTGCTATAGAGTTTGAGCTGATGTTATGTGTTTTCATCATAACGGGAATTCTCTGATGTTTAGAGCTTAGTTGTTTTTCTCTCTCCACTGGGCACTCTTGAAATGTCCTGTATAAAGGTGCACTCATGAACACTTGTCGACGGCTTCTTTCATGCAATGTAACTCCACCCGTGACCCCCTCCCCTCTCCTCCCCTTCCCTGAGTGTCTTTGTCGGCCTGTCCCACCTTTAACCACGAGAGTGGCGCACACACAGGCACTCCTGTCGTGCCGAGTGTTTTTGTGCTGCTCTGTATCCAGTTTGACTGACAGTATTTGATATAATCACAAAGGGGGTTTCTGTGTGTGGGCGGGTGGGGGACTGTGGTTCAGTTATGTACCAACATTAAAGAACATTCCTCCAAGGTGTTGACAAACACTGCCACGTCGTCTCTCTCTCCCTCTCTCTCTCTCTCTCTCTCTCTCTCTCTATCTCTGTATTTTTCAGAAATCATCAAAAGTGCTTTTTTAGAAACCGTTTGTTGGCCTCGAGAACAACCAGAAGTGTTGCACGAGCACTTTACTTTCTGTTTGTTTGGGGAATTTTACCTTCATTAATGGGCATAAAGGCTAAGAACTAATCAGTGACACTGCTGTTTTGGCGCTCAGTAAATAGTGAAAACTAAACCAAACACTAAGATTTAATATTGAGATGTAAAGCTGACGGGCCTCCGCTGATATGATACTACTGCTGTCTCCAAAAACAACAGAATACTTGATTTCTCATTTGCTGCATTTTATTTGTTTTTGGGGCGTTTGGGCAGGGGAGGTGGCAGATCTTTAACTGTATGTGAGTGTATTTTTATGTTCACTAAAAGATTGTATTTGGCATTCGGTCACCGTTTTTGTTACACTAGTGTACTTTCATCCCTGTTGATTTTATCTTCGATCCCATGCCATCTATTTATTTTAAAATGGAAGCACTGAAACGGAATAAATTTTCAAGTGAATAAAGGTCACATTTTTCATTTTAATTCTTTTTCTCATGGCCTGATTTGTCCATTCGTGAAACTCACTTGTTTTCTTTTGCTGGTGTTAAACACCACACTGATTTCAACCGTCACACAACAGCTCACCAGTGTCACAGACGTGCTTTTCTTTGCTTTCTCACTATTTCACAAGAGGCAACACTGCATCTTCACTGGGATGTCTGAATCGTCTTCTCATTTTTGAGTTAAAACTAAAATCACAGGGTTGTGTGAATGTTCTCACAGTGGAAATGTGTCATCTAACATGACACGGGCGTGTCTAATTTAAGCTTTTCAAGCAGCCAAAACATCTCCAGGCCTCCCCTGGTGCTAACTGCCTCTCACTCTACCACCCAACTGGAACAGCGGTACTCATAACCATGGCAAACTCCAATCTGCCATGGCAACACTGTTTCTTCTTCACACCTGCTAGTTCAGGTTACGATCACAACAACTTCAAACTTTAAACTGTCACTGCAAGTTCAAGTTCTAGACCCGTGTTCTGCGCTGATCATATCAGCCGTCATGAAGGGTGAGTGTACACGTTTAATGTTTAGACACTGAATATAGGATATGATGACGCGTTGGAGAATCAAAGCTAATCTGATTCATCTCCACAGTTGTCGCTTGTCTCACGTTGTTGCTGGTAAAAGTGTGTTTGAGCCGGTCCTGTGACGGTGAGGGACAGGTTTTATTCTGCCTGAACATACCAAAAGGTGAGGACGTCAAAGTTTGTTTAAGGACGTTTTAATGATCCACAATAAGCAACATTTTACTGCAGATATTAGTTTTTAATTAAATGTCTTCACTACAGCTGCGTCTGTAGGGAGGTCTGGTGTCATCTGGTGATGCTGACCTCTGTGGATTGAAAGTTTCTGAGCACCTTAATCATGAATGCATTGAGAAAAGGTTCACTGTGGTGACTTTGCGTTCCTCAACGTGGTCACTAGATGGCAGTGCAAACAGGATCTTGAAGTTGCACCATGAGTGTTTGCATATGCACACTAATATCCTGGTTCTGATCATGTTTTATGCAATATTGGAGTTGTGTTTTTCATGTGTAAAATGCAGATCCAGGTTTCAGTAACCTGAATAAGACCTCAGCTTGTTTTTAACAACCTGGAGTACTCAGGTTGTTAACACCTTACCCAGATTTCTGAACCATCGCAGTGGCTGCGATCGAGAGAAATAAAGACACACTTACAGGCAGAAAACTAGTCAGAGCTATGTATTTTGGGATATTCATAAATAGGATTTTCATGTTCCATTTAGATACCATATCTCAAATATGATCAAAACCAGGATACTACTGTAATGCGAATCTAAATCTAATCATTAAAAGATGTTAAATATACGACAGTAAAACCTGCTGCATACTATACAGGTGAGTCAAATTTCAGTGAGACATTTAGGTTCTCTTTAATTCACCCATCCTTACAGTGGGTTTTTTTATTGTCAGTGGGAATCAACAGAGTGAAATAACCACCACAAAAGTCAAAAACGGCAGCATCTTGTCA
The DNA here is from genome assembly GCA_008933995.1 of Datnioides undecimradiatus. Classification (NCBI taxonomy): domain Eukaryota; kingdom Metazoa; phylum Chordata; class Actinopteri; order Lobotiformes; family Datnioididae; genus Datnioides; species Datnioides undecimradiatus. Next base: position 11,802,825 of record WARS01000015.1, read on the forward strand.
GCATGAAAAGAAAGCTGCTGTTTTCATGTAAAAACTGCTCTTGGTTGTTGCAATCCACTTATCGTCTCTGATTACGTTTAAATATGATCCTTCTGTGCTCTCAGCTTTCACGCCTGGTTATTCATCTCTGGTGATGATTCTGAGAGGCGTGGGCAAGATAAACTCCACTGTGTTTCACAGTGAAGACCTCGCCTCTGTAACCAGGTTCAGGATGGAGAATGCTGGCATCACAGGGATCGCTGAAGGAGCCTTTGCATCGTTCCAGAACCTCACAGATCTCAGCTTAAAGCAGAACTTACTGACAGAGATCAACCCAAACTGGTTCAGCCGACCTAAAATCCTGAGTGAGCTCAACCTCACGGAGAACAACATTGAAGTTCTGAGTGAGCTCTCGCTCAACGGCCTGATCAGCCTCACAAAGCTCAGACTGAACAACAACAGGATCAAAACTATTGATCCAAACAGTTTCAGCTCACAGATCGTCTTGGCTGAATTGGATCTGTCTGAGAACATGATGACTTGGGTGTCACCTCAGGTCTTCAGGTTTCTCAGTACCACCAGGATCAGACTAGATGGGAACCCCTGGGACTGTTCGTGCAAAGCAAAGGACTTTGTTGACTTTGTAAAAGGTTTGTGAAATATAAGAAAAAGCAACAGCCTTATGTGTTTGGCAGATTCTTATAAAGGTTAAAGCTGCTTCTCTTCTCAGATCTACACAACAGATCTCTGCTGGACTTACGGGTGGAGGTGACCTGCGAGACTCCTCCATCTCTGAGGGGTCAGCCTGTGTGGAATGTGTCGGTGTGTGTGATGTCACCTGACAACGTGACAATAGTCCAACCGTCAGTCCCACCATCCGCAGGTAAATGTTTGAAACTCTTTATAATCACTATGACGATATGTTGACATATTATTGTGTTTAATATCTTTGTTGTTCCTCAAAAAGTTCCTCCGTCACGTCTGACACCAAAGACAGACCTCTCAGTCCAACCCAAACCCACCGACACTCCTTTAATAACCTCTTCTCGCGCTGGTACAAGGGCTTGTTCCTTATATTTAAAATTCGTTTACCATCAGAGTTATTTTAATCTGTGCTGAGCATCTCTGTTGTTCTCTCTCCAGCACGGCCAACGTCAGAGACAAAAACCTCTGAACAACCCAAACCCACTGATATCCTCACAGTGACCAGCACAACGACTTTAACGACCGGTACATTTGGCTCTTCTCGTCTCAGTTTTGTGTGTATTTAGATTCACTTACTGACAGAATCAGACAAGTACGGACTAACTAAGTAACTAAATGAAGTAAGAAAGAAAGAACTTTTATTTTGATCTCTGTGCTCGTTGGCTGGTTGCTTTTATAAAATTTCAAAACACAGGCCCCAAATTGTTCCAGTCTTCACCAAGTGAAATGCAGTAAAGGACCCACTTTGATGGTAGTACACCAGCAGGTGGCGCCACAGCAACACAATTAATTTCATGTCTCTGTGGTCGTGAGTCTTACTGATCCACTGCAGCATCCAGGCAGCCAATCAGCTTGACTGTCTCTTTAAGTATGCGACCATGCATGTGAATGGTGACTCAGGCTGGAGAAGCTTTCCATCTCTTTTGTTTGTCTGTTATTTCCCTTAGAAACTTCTGTAACGTCAGCTCCATCAGTGACGGAGATCTCACTTCTTCCTAAACCATCTGACCTGCCCATAACTGTATCTGCACCTACATGCACTGGTATGACTGCTTCTTCTTGTCTTTTGATATTTAAACTCATGTCATTTCTGCTTCATATGTCTATTGTTTCCTCTAGAAGCTTGTGTGACATCACGACCATCGTTACATACAAGTATTGCCTGCACACTCATTGTGATAGGTATGTTTACTTTCTTCTGTTCGATTGCACCGATAAATGTTGTCAGGTGTTTTAAAATAATGTTCTCTGTTGAAACTTCTCTGCAGTGGTCCTGTCTCTGCTCCTCTGCCTGGTGTGTTTCCTGGTGGTGCTCTACAGGAGGAAACGCCACAACAAAACAGTTACACCTGGAGGACCAAAAGAAAACCGAAATGAGTCAAAAGAGGAAGACGGCAGCAGATCAGGTCATGCTCAGTCTCCAGGATGCTCTGAAAAAAGAGAAAACAATCAGTGGGATGCAGAGATGGGACGGAGCAGATCCTTTACTGGAGTCAGAGCAAAGTCAGCTGGTGCCAGACTCTTTACATCTCCTTTTTGTTCACCTGTGAAAGATCAAGTGAGTTTGCAAACTGAGACAGAGGCTCAAATAAAAGAGTCAGGGAACCAAGATGAAGGAAAGCAGCAACTGGGGAGTCAAACTGAAGTAGATCAGTGTTTTCAGACAGACAATCCAGAGACAAACATGAACAAACAAGCTGCTGATGGTAAAAATCCACATAAAGACTCCCACTGTGTTCCTGGCAACAATGACACTGTGTCATATCTGAGCATCGGCACAAACCAGAACAAACCTGATGATTTAAACCAACAGGATGATCCAGCTCAAAGATCCCAGATGAGAAAAGTTCTGGGGAGGATCTCAACCTGGCCTCCAACTGTGACCCAGTGGCAGGCACAGTGTAAAATGATGGACGAGGAGGAGAGTGGCTCTGATGTCGTCACTGTTTGGACATCAAAGTTTCCAGGTGAGGTGCAGAGAGTGTTAAACAGTATGGAGCACCCTTTCAGAGAGCAAGGACTTGAGAAAAACCAAGTGGATCAGACACATCAAGATCCCTTAAAAATGAAGATGGATCGGAAGACAGGGGGACTCTCTCAGTTTTCAAAACCAAGAGACGAGACCACCAACAGTAGTGAAGCGCACACTGACATGCAGCGCGAGGGGCAGGACCCTGCAACTGTGAGCCCTCCGCTCAGTGAAAACCGAAATCTGAGCGAGGAAAAACTCAATCACGGCCTGAAACCTGCAGAAAGGGTCATTAATAAGAGCAGCGTCAGGGCGGAACCGCAGCGAGCTGTGACGAGCAGACAGAGGGCTGAAAACAGGAGCACGGGCTCAAAGGCTCCCTCTGGTGGTGCCTCACCAGACGATGAAACGCTGCTCTCCGGCAACGAGTACGCCTTCATGGACCTGCTGCATGAAGTCGTGCAGAACAATGGCCGCTGGACCAGAGAGAGGTGGAGGCAGATACACGTCAACAAGCAGCTGCGTTAGGACGAAGGCACTAGAGAGACTCCACATTTAGAGTTCACAACTCATGACACTCAATGTTGTAGTTAGGTGACAAACGGTTTATTTGGATGAAGTATTGACTTAATCTTACACAGTTTTCTCTGCACCAACAGTAACCAAGAAATGTGTCCATTAAAGGGACAGTCCACTGATTTTCTAAGTTTACGGATTCACAAGAACTTTTGTGCACATGTGAGTCGGATCAGTTTTTTTTTCTAAAAATCTAGACAAATCACATCAAGTCTGATCTTCTTAATTAAACACTTTAATACATGTCCGTATTGATCTGGAATATCCAAATTTTATCAATGCACCCACAGTTTGAACATTCATATTCCATGAAATATGTTTCTGTGATGCCTGGGCCCAACTCACTATCATAACTCTGCTGTAGCAGTCGTTGCTCCACAAAAATGTGGCTCTTCTCCCCGTTCTCTATCAGCTGTTTCACTGCATATTCACTTTTTAATGAAAGCGTCAGCCCTGACTTCAGTTCCTCCATGTTTGCTTCCGTGTGACGGCGTCCGCGACATCTCTATTATTGTTCCTCTGCAGTTGCGTCTCCTGGACTGTGACCTGCTCATGCCGGACTCTGATCGTGGCCACATTTTAAAAATAATATGAACAGCCTGACACCTGATCAAAACATTAAATCCAAATTGAGCAGTGTGAATGAGGCCAGTGTGTAGTTTTGGGAAGTTTTGTCATGTGAAATCTGTCTTATTACTAATTCCTTTGTTAAATTGAAATGTGTTTACGTTTTTTTTTATTGTAAATTACAACACCATTGAATTTGAAGCTTGTAACTGCAACTAATTAAACAAGTGAGATAAAAGTTTATTAGAAGCCTTTAAAGTTGCTGGTTGGTGGTTTTCAATACTTTCAAACAGAGCCAGTCTAGTTATTGTCTTTATGCTAAGCTCAGCTATTAGTACCTTTACATTTACCGTACAGATGTGAAAGTAGCACCGATCCTCTCATAACTCCCAGCATGAAAATGGTTCTAATTAACTTTGATAACCTTTGGGACGCTGTAACTGAGAGATCAAGTTGATACGGAGCTGAGCTGTGGGCGAAAACTGCGATTGGATCAGAGATGAAATGAAAGTCTTTTTCATTCATTTTATTTGGCTGCATGCAGCATTTATTTGTTCATATTTCATATGTCGAGAAGTAAACTTGCTTCTCATAAGAAATAGTACAAAATGGATCAACCCCTTTCTGACAATGACTTAGAAACATAAAGTGGAGGTAAACATAAATACATCGGCTTTTGGTAACACCTAGACAACATGCATGTTCCATTCATATAAATACACAGTATCAAATAATGGCTCCAACTTGCAAGCAGTTGACTTGATTATGGGTTTCTGTAGCCAGGGGACACCACACTAAATGTCCTGCTAAATGTACAAAATTATCGTTCTTGGCAAGCTTGTATATCAAAACATGCTTTTAAGTGTTTACATGCCCCTTGCGGTATTGTAAGTATGGACAGTGGGAGATCTGAGGTGAACTGTAGTGGAGTGTGACTGGTCAGAAGCGGGACCTTGGACGATGTCAAGTTAATGGATCTGAACGCTAATCGTGTCCTCCGCCGCCGTCACTCACGCTTTCACTCCTCAGCTCTCCTGTCCTGTAAACTGACACGTCTGAGGGGCTACTGAGTAAAGATCAACAGTACATCTCAGTGGGAGTCTTTGCAAAACATATACACTGTGAAAAAGCTTATGCTGATTTCTCAAAAAACAAACAAATGATCTAAAAGAGGAAAACAATCCATCTGAGACTACTTCATCACTTCATATCATTTTCACTTAAATAAGCTTTTCAAGCGCTGGCAAAACAGATAAAACAACAATAATAATAATGACATGTTACTGCACATTTGACTGTCTTTGCTTCACAGGAATGGTTGAATACTGTCCACCGTGTTGCACAGATTCAGATTAAAGGGTCATGCTGTAATGCTCTAGACATCCCCGCAGAGCTTAGTGCAAAAATAGTTCAAGTCCTCTTTCACTTTTATCACACAGAAGAGACAAAAAGAACAAAGTGGCAAATGATGATTATATAAAGTTAATATTTACAGTGGCTGAACTAAACATACTGCTGACAACATAACACTGACACTGCCTTATACACAAGGTGTGGCCTGTACAATTTGGAGGGGAGAGCACTTTTTAGCTCAAGTACGTTTCAATTAGATTCAGAAAGAGACCTGACTGTAGCAGCCTGGGCAAAAAAAATAAAAAAATAAATAAAATAAAATTGGAGGTTCACAATGAATAAATATTTACCATCAAATTATTTGTCAACAGTAGAGCTTGTTTTTTAAGATACTGATATTTAAGTTAAAGTAATTAAAATAATATTTTATATAATACATATCAGCAGATCTGAAAAGATTACCTTGAGGTCATAGTTTGACAATCTGGAATCATATTTCTATTATTTACTTCACTCTCATGTTTGATAATTATTAAGCCACACCCGGACTCTTAGCTTAGCATAAACACCGGAAGCAGGGGAAAACTGCTAGCCTAGATGCGCTCACTGTCATCCTTACATAAGCGCAAGTGTAAAAAGGACAAATTGTTTACATGTTTTCCCTCAGATTAAGCAAACAAAAAGACATAACATGTAAATTACACAGTTACACAATTTAGACATGCTGCTAGCTGTTCCCGCGTGCTTCCATTAGCTTAGCCCTAATGCTAAGCTAATCGCCTGCTGGCTCTAGCTGTAGCTTCTCATCCAACTTTCTGCACGACAGCAGAAAACATTTTCCTCTGGTTGTGGAAGAGTTGTGACAGTACTGAGTCATTTTACATCAAAAAATAAACTAGAAACAACACAAAACATGATTATGTTCAAGTTTAGCAAAGAAAAATAAGACTAATACATAATCAGAACTGCAATAAACTATACTGAATTATAGTAAACATTAATTTAAGTATGCACATGAAATTATATTTAGAAAAGTCACCATAACTCTTTCATCTTTCATATCAATTTAGACTTCAACAGATTGTTTAGCATTTCAGAACATACTGGCAGACACTTTTCTGATAAGTTAAAAATGAGCTGAGAACATCTGTCAGGCTCTGAAAACAACAAAAAAATAACAGTGATATCACAAAATAAATGCTAAATGGCACATAAAGTACAAATTGTTTTAAAGATATTTACAAAGCAGTAGCAGAGTAAACAAAAGAATGGCACATAAACATAGCAGACATGATTTGGGACACTGAAAATAGCAATTAACAATATTCCAACTTTAACAATAACTGCGAACAGTATCAGAGAAAAATGCTGATTATTCTAATATGGCCAATAAAAGAGCCACTACAGTGTGTATATCCACAGAAGTTATAAAAAGTTTGTGCTCATAAAGAAAAAGAAAACCCTGTCTAATTAAAAAGAGACAATAAACACTTTTGTAATAAATTAAGAAAACGTGTGCATGTACTGTAATTTCCTGGTAAATGCTTGAATTGCTAGAAATTCAGAGCATTTACTCGTAGAAAACATGATTATGATTTAGAGGAGGGTGTAGTTGCCCCGAGATTCAGTTCTTTGTGAGTTTAGGTAGCAACAGGCGGAGAGGAAGTCGGCCTGAGTTGTGGCACGTGAGTGAAGTGATGATTTGATGTCCTGTACAGTATGTGCACAAATACCTTGATGAAACCTCTCAGTCCTTTGGTCGGTTTGCAGTGCCTGGCTCTCTGTCTCAGATTGTTTTCTGTGAGGGTGACGTGTGTTAGTACAGTCAGTGTGTGAGGGGAGTCGGGGTCAATGACGAGGCACTCTTCATGCATCCTCCTGTAGCAGCTCAGTGGGAAACAGCAGCTCTTTCTCTCTCTGCGCTGTCCTTTAGATTGTTGATTGTTTCGGAGGCCGAGAGACACGTAATGCACATTCACTATGACTGCTGTTCTTGCCCCGACACGAGCCTTCACCTTTGGGACACAAACGAGCTCTACCGGCCCGTGCGGGGCTTCAATGTTAAGGGTCAGGGTGTCGAGGGCCGAGGGGGGTTTTCAGAGGTGAGTCTCGTCCCTCGTCTCGGTGCCAAACTCCTGCTGGTTCCTGGAGGCGCGGGCCTGCCCCACCTGCGAGTCCTCTGGCATGTGGGCCAGTGGGTCGGACCGGATGATGTACCTGTAACAACAAAATAGACATTATCTTCCGGCATGAGGCAGCAGCTGAGCAAAAGGGCTCAACTTTTATTTTAAATGTTAAAATTTAATTTAAAATAGATTAAAGTCGGGGCTGCATGGTTTACTGGCACAGTGGCAAAAAGTCAGTGCATGGAGGGTGGGGGACACTGTGGAGACAATGGCGTCATCTTGACGAATATCATCACGGTCCATGGTGGCCACGATAGTCTAATTTGTTGTGCATGTTATAAATGCAGGATCTTTACACCAATTATTGTTTCTCAACATTATTACAGTTTTGTATTTACAGTCTATTGGTTTTAAGTAGTCATTAAGTAGTAGTAGTATACTGTAGTAGTAGTAAATTACATGAAAATGCATGAAAATGCAAAAAAAGAAGCAATCTCCTTTGAAACTAAGCTCTCACTGTTGAGGGCTTTCAACTGCTGGTATAGATGAAAATGTCCACATGATTAGGACATAACAGATTTTCAGGCGCTATGACAATGTAACAATCCTGCCTGATAACACACACAAGAGAAAAGCTTGTATCCATCTTGCCTGTGTAATGCATTGAAGTGTTGGGACGCTTCACTGTCGAATATTCAGGGGTTATGGTGTGGTAATGATTCATAAGATTCTGACAATTACTCTGATTACTCTGTTATTTTACTTTGTTTCTGCAGAATTGTTCGTTTATTCTAAGCTGTTTTAACGTCATTTCTTTAAAATATGATATGCATATATAAATATGCAAAGATCTACACTGGCATCAGATATATAATGTATTGACAACTATTCATAAATCAGGACGAGGAAAAGGAAGAGTGAGGTGTGTCCTTTGCTCTGGTTCTTACACGATGTCGTTGAGCTCCAGCATGGTGTCAGGAGGAGGATTGATGAGCACATAGGACAGCGTGTTCTGGTGGTCGTTCATCTCGTCTGGAAAAAGAGACAGAAGAGACCTTCAGAGGGGCTCTGGAGCCCTCCCTCATCCTCCTCCATTACACAGTACATCAGCCAGGAAATGAGCCCTCAAACAACTGAAAATATGAACCTCCCTCGTTTTCAACCTCTCAGTGAGGACAAAGGCAAAGTTACCCAGTACAGTATCAGAGCCGGTGGAGGGAGAGTCTGAGACGATGCTCTTTTCTTAATCAGAACTAACATTTAATACCTTTAACACTAACACAGTGACCTGCACCCGCAGAGGAGTTTAAAGGTTGGTCACATAATTATTATATAATATTATTATATGGACTAAAACTATTTTAGTTCATATAATAATCAAAGCTTTATTTACTTATTTTGAGCTAAATATTAAAATAAAATAAAATATAAAAATAAGTTTATATTTTTTCAATTTATAACATTTAATAATTATTTTTTTGCCTTCTTCAAAATAAACTGGACTAACTCTAATTTACTATTCGCAATACTCTTTGGATCAGTTATTGTAAATTGTTCTGTTTATTATATAAGCAGTAAACATTTACAGTTGCAATGTAGTTACACTAACAACGGAAACTGTTTTGCACTACAGTGATCTTAAAATGATAATTTTTAAAAGTAAACATAAACGTTAAATCTCCAAATGATCCTACCACTGTGCGTAGTTGTGCATGTCTATGTGTGTTATTTGTGTGTGTGTGTTTGTGTGTGTGTGCACTCTGGTGTTGGCTCCTACTTGCATGGTGGACAGAGGGAAAAGGAGGGCACATGTGTCTCCATGACAACCCACCTGCTTGTGGCCCTTTATAAAGCCGGGCGGGGTGGAAGAGAGAGAAGGGCTAACCGTTAGGCTACTGACAGGGCACTTTGTGGAACAAGGGGAGGCCCATGCTGCCCGCTGACTCAAACAGCACCCCCATGCGCAGCTTCAGAACGGAGCCAGCATGCAGACAGCGTCCGCGGCTACGCCACAAATCCATCTCCATCGCATTCCTTTAAACTTCTCCTGCGCATTCCACACCGGACCAGCAGGCTTGGTAAGGCGGCAGGTTGCCATGCCAACGTACGACACTGAGCCCCCCCCCCCACCACAAAAACCCACCAAAAGTGACATTGTGACACACCCCACAGACACACGGGACATGCTCCAGCATCCGTCAGACTGGACCAAACGCAGAGCGACTCAAACCAAACCGAGAGTGAAGCAGAACACATTGGGAGTGTGAGAGTGGAAGACGTCAACTGCTGCTGCTGGTTCAACATCTGGAGCCACATTTACTCTGTAAGACTAAAAAAGACAAGATGCAGGGTTTCCCCTCTAATCCAAACCATTGTAGACTACTCAGTGTGTTAAATATGTAATATACCATGGCCACAGAAAACACTCGTTTCTGATCTGTAGGGGAAAAGAAAGGAACCTCCATACATCACAGGGCAGCGAGAGACGTCTTGTGTCATTGTGACTTTACTGTAGTCCAGGACAGGCCAACACTGACTCAGTCAATTTTAGGACACTGCAGCAGGTCACTGATCCTGATCAGACAATTCACTTCTCTATCCCCATCATGGTCCAAATGTGTGAATCCTAATATTTAATGTTATTAATATTGCATTTAACAAATTGGATGTTATTCAACACTAGTCACTTTATCAGAATTGATATATTGCCAGCTGTGGTGGCAAAAGCTGAGGGTTTCAGCCATTTTCACAGTCTACTCATCTGCTAACTAGGTTTCATGCACTCTCAGTCTTAGCATTATGAAAAAATATTTGAATCAAGAGGCTTTTTCTGTACAGTCCGCCTCTCTGTCTGGTACGTTTTTAGTTATGGTTACAGTAAATATAGTGACATTTTATTTATTCTATTTTTTCCACTTCCCTCCACCTTCAGGTGTCCCCTCTGGGGTACAGTTACTCCTGGTGGGGGAGTGCGGCCGTCGAATGCACAAACAAGATTTTCAGATGATTTACATCAGGTAGCTCTCTAAATCCGAGATGAAACTCAGCACTTTGTCACAAAGTCATGTTTCATCTCAAATCTAATATGCTGGAGTGCAGAGGCAGTGTTGTCTTGTCCTTATATACGTGCTGACAGGTAAAACTCCACTCTAAATCAGGGAACAAACTATTAAACTGCAGGCAACTAGTCAGGTCTTAACTAACAAAACAGACCAAATCATGCATTAAAATCCAAAAAAACTTAAAAAAAAACAAAAACAAAAACAAAACTTAACTGATTCTCTTTTTGCCTGTGGTGACGTGGCCATGGTATAAATGTGAAAATACACTGTGAGGTGTCCTGATATGTGGAAATAACAGACAAAGCGGAGGAGAAGAACACGGTTCCTCCACGGAGTTCTTTATTTTCTACACCAGGACAGCCGTCATGCTCTTTATTTTCACGTGTCTGCTGCCACATCTAACCTTCCATCCACAGACATAATGCGTTCCGCTCCACTCTTGAAGCCATACTCTGATGCCCTGCAGTACTCTAGCCATATGGGACGTCACCTCACGGGAACACAATGCAGAAAAGACCAGATAGACAGAGAGAGAGAGAGAGAGAGAGAGAGAGAGAAGTAGTAGAGCTAGATAGTGAAAGATTGGCTGCTGATCTATCACTCATCATCCTGGCAGGACACACACGCACACACACGCACACACACACACACGTACACACACTCATGCAGTAAAGTTGCAGTACTGTGATCAACCAGCTAACCTGACGGCCTGGTCCCCTCTGTATACGGGTGCTCTGAAATGTCCTGCAACTCTAAGCAATGGCATCAACTGTTAATGGCCTAATTTGTTCATTTATGATTAACTACAAATTTTATATGAACCGAACAAAAAAGATAAAAACAAAGGGTGGAAATAAACAAACATCTGCAAAAATGGATATATATCTAGTTCTGTGGATAAGTTCAGTGCACTGATCTTCAATGGATGCTGGTGAAAGGACAAACTCCTTTCTCCACAGGATGGACGTAACCACTCACATGTTGCAAATGATTTATAAACAGTACACAATTTACCTTGCAAATATCCTAGATTTACTCGATTCATGACATCGCTCGCAGTGAGATTAGAAACATCCTCTACAGGCCAAAGGGGGGGAAGATAGAAGAGTCAGAGAGAGAGAGAGAGAGGAGGAGGGGAACAGAGGAGGGGGGAAAACAGGAAAAGAAAAAAATCAGGCAGGCAGCGAATGCATTTGCAGTTTCAAAAAGAACGTTTAAAAAAGGTGAGAGCGATGCAAAGAAGCCATGCGTTAAGTGTGTGCACAGAATCACTTCCAAATGATTCAGCTGTCACATGTTGCAGTAATCCTCACTGACATTCATGGTTCTTAAGGTGATCTTGAGCTTTTGAGGTTCTTCCTGAAACGTATTTAATCGACACGTTACATGGTGTTTATCAAGTGGAACACATCTGGAGCATGATTCTGCTTTTGTTTTTGAAGCGTGAAGCTGGGAGGAGAGAAGAACCGAAGAAAAAAAGTAGAGAGGTGAGCAGATAAAGAATGCAGGCAATTGCAGTCTGTGGTCAAATGCAATTGAGACAAGGTTTGGTGCTCCTGCATCTTCATGCATGATGTGTTTACATCCACATGTCTGGTATGATCATGACTGTGATGTGGTGTTTTTGGATGTGTGTGCGTTATGGCACAAAAAGGGAAAAGAGTTCGATGAGTGTGAGACTGATGGGAGAAAATGAGTTTTATCTGAAGGTTAATGATGATGTGATGTGGTGTTAATGATTGGTGCTATTGCGACCCACAGCAACAACGATGTAGTAGGTGAGGAGATGAGATAAAAAAATGACTGGAAAGCAGATTTGAAATTTAAAAAAACCCCAACAAAACAGCTTTTCTCTCAGCTGAAATGATTTAATTGGTTGAGAGTGGGTGGAGCAAAAGGATCACCTGAACTCAGTGCCTTCTTCTCTTGAGTAAAAAGTAAATTCAAATGTGTCCTTGCTTTTGTGTTTTCATTAATCATGGTACGCTATGAGAGGACTTGGCTCATTTAAACAATGCAACATGACGACCTCTTTAACACTTTGTAGCTGCACAAAATCCCTGCATACATACAAATGCAAGTTAACCCAGAGCAGCTCATGAGCAACACGCTATCCAAGTAAAGCCCAGCAGCTACACTTACTAAGACTCTTGTTTTGCTCGAAAATGAAATTCAGTTGGCTCCCAAACTAGTAAAAGTCTACCTCCATCTTCCATGACTGTGATCACAAATATAAAAAAGACCTACGACATTTTATTGTAGTTTTATTTATGTTTTCTCATCTTAAAACTGAGATTCTTAGGCTCCACCCACTGAGGTTGAACTCAACCAATCACATTATTTCTGCCTCCAAGGCTGCTGTGACCCTTAAAGAAATGTTTATGGAACTGAGACTCCAATCTGCAACAAACATTATAATTTGCATTATTATTTATTTTCAGGCGCATTGTGACAAATTATGGTTAAACTGTTATGAATTAAATGAAAATAAATCCTAAACTGACTAATGTTAACAACCAGCTGTACTGTGTGTAGGTTTGTCATTGTGAGCATTATACTGTAAACTGCTGTACTGGATTTAACTTCCAAAACAAGCACAACAGAGAAAATACACGTCCTGTCTATCGCTTCTCTGAAGTTCACCAGTTGCTACACTCACCGTATCCCACGGTGGGAAGGCCCAGGTGCTTCATGCGATTTTTCACCAGCTCCGACAGCTCCTGGCGCTCAGACCGTCGGTACAGATTGAGTCTTTGCTGCGAGATACGCTCAGCTCTGCTGGACGGTTTGGCGCTCTTCCTGCTCAGCCGCCGTGCCCACTGCATGCTCTTCTTCCTCAGAAGCGGGTGCTCCGACTGGTCGCTTGTGGTAGAGTTTCTGTGAGCCGTCTTCTCCTTCCAGGACTCTCCACGCTCGCGATGCTCCATGCCTTGCTCCACATTGATGGACACCTGAGACTGGGAGAGCAGAGTGGCAGTGTTCACACTGGATACCATGCCCATGTCCATTACTCGCGGCTTGTCTCTGACATCCTGTTTAGCTGCATATAGGCTATGGTGGTTATAAACTTAACATAGTTATTAATTCCAAAAAAGTGACAGACTGAAATATCCAGATTAAAACAAGCACTTTTGGATCTTACCTGTGCGTAACTGTCCTTGCACTGAAACAAATGAAGGACAAACATCCAAACAAAAAGAGTTGCAATGAAAGATGGGGGCATCCAAAGCAAAACAAAAATCACCTCAATCCTCAAAAAGCCAAGCCATGAAATAGTAAATATGGTTTATTTACTATTTTATCATTCACTACTAAAATGCATGGAAATTAACACTATCCAGCAGTGGCAATGTTCTGGTTTGTTTGTTACATGTTATTCAGAGGCTGATTCTGTGTTCTACATAGGCGACACGAATAAAGGACGTTTTGGCAGCTATGCATCAAAAACTGTAGCATTCAGGAACAAAATGTTAATTTCCTTCAACTGGTTAGCGGGTGATAAATAGAAGAGAGAAAGGCATAAAGTAATAAATAATTATTAATGAAAACAACAAAATAAAGGTGTGAGGAGTTAAAAACCAGCCACCAAGGAAGATTACAAAAATAAAGACAGGAGAGAGAAAGGAGAGTATTTTAAACAATGGAAAAAGATTTTAAATCATAGTGTAAGGAGAAAAAATGCAAAACAAAGATGGAGAGGGTGAGGAAGAAATGAAGAAAACAAAAAATGAGGATGAAAAAGGAAGGAAGCTGAAGCTGAACCAGAGGCCAAAGCTGGGACCAAACACAAATCAAGATCTCAGATATGAAGTAATTGATCAAACTGAACTTGCCTCTGAGGTTGAGAACATGTGCGACTCTGTGCGATAGATCCCGATTGGGATCTCAGCGCTCGAGGAACAAAGCTTCTGGAAGAGTCTGCCGTAAGTCCTGATCCACAGGTCCTCCTCCGTGATCTTCATCTGAGGAAGGAGCGCGAGCGTGAGTAAAGTGGACACTGTCACACTGTCATTGGCTCAAACCTACAAATCACTTGCTGAGCAGTATCAATGGTCCTACTTACTGCACACAGGTACCCAGAGCCAGGTGTGGTGTCCAGGCCGAGAAGAAGCCTCGCAATAGCGATCATATAGTCCTTAACAAACGACTGACAAGACATAAATAGTCATAGAAAGTAACAAATTAAAATCTGAGGCAAATATAACGGCAGTTAAAATACAGGAGTAAAATGTAGTTAAATATAAACAAAACTTGAGCATATACCTTGTTTTATTGTGATAGCCAGGTGATAAACAAGTATGTACACACAAATATTGATACAAAATTATACCTGCTCACAATTTCTTGTTTTTTTTAAAAAAAAATAGTGGAAAAACCTTCTGCTCTGACATTTTGAAAACAACTAAGCTAACAGCTATGTTAAGTTAACTGGTCCACACAGGGTGTAAAGAGGTGTAAAACAAATTTATACTGAGATAATCAGCTTTTTAGAGTTCATAGGATAATAAACAAGCCGCAATTAGGGTTCAACATTTATCTATAGGAGTTTTCAGATGCATTAAGCCAATCAATTCTACTGTTTTGCATGTTTTATTCATTTTATAGTTAACTGTTTTTGCTTTTGACATGAAACTTTGACATAAACGTTCATTTAAACATACTGAAAATTAGAGAACAGTGATTGAGCGGCTACCCAGTGCTGTTCATATTAGACAAACTATTCACATGATTCCTTAACCTTGAGCTAATGTGACGGCATAAACTGCTCAGTTTGAGGAAATGATCATGCATAATGTGTGCGTGATATATATCTATATTTATCTTGAGTTTATGACGTGACTCCGAAAAGTCAATCATTGCTCTCCCACCTGGTAGAGCAGCGTGTCCAGCATGCTGATGCTGAACACTCTGCCTGCAGCAAACGGCAGCCGGAACATGAAGGCCAAGTTGGAGCCCTTATCACGCTCTATCTGAAGAGAGAAACACATAAAAAAAGAATAAATAAAAAAATATTTAAGGCACAGCGCAGACGGATATTAAAATCTCACTTTCTCCTGTATATTTGCTGAACTATTGCTACTTTGCTCGATATCCGAGGAGACCTATGTGAAAATGAAAAGGCCTGATGGTTTTCACCTTTGAGAACTTACAAGACGGTTGAGAGACAAGTTTATAAAGCAGAAGAAAAAATGACTATAACTTAGATTCCAGATACTAAAACTCATGAACTATAATTTCCTCATATCTTTTTGATGTTTCATTCTCTCCATGCTCAATGCTTGAAAAAAGAAGACCTAAAATTCACATAATGGCACATGACAAAGCTCTAAAATTGTACAAAATAATAAAATCCTGTTTTGGGTGAGGGTGAAATAGCTCAATTTTATATTATATTAACAACTCAATTTCACCATTCTAGTGATAAAAAATACAGGGGGAAGAGAAAAAAATAGCCACTAAATAATTTCTGATGTTTCAGAGGAAAGTGTGAGAACAGGTGCGAGAGGAAAGGAAAACAAAGCTGCGAGTCTTAAGATGGTTCACCTTCTCCAGTTTGGAGAGAGCGAGAGAGTAGCAGTCCTTGGCTCTGAACTGCATGAACCTCATGTTGGACGGGTGTGTGAGCTCAGTGATGATGCTGAGACTTGGGAACAACCTGATCCAGAGGGGGGAGGGTGGAGGAGACACGGGTATAAAAACAGAGAGGGAGAGAGACGTTAGCGGAGGGATAAAACGGAGAAGACCCAACGCGTGGCAGTGATGAATGCTTTTAATTCTGGTTGTTCAATAAAAGAGTAGCTTCAGTAGCTCTGGCAACTGCAGTTTGTCTTTGAGACGAGCTCATTCACCATTGTGGCAAACAAGCATTTAGTCTCCAGCATCTGACTGAGAACAGATATAGAAGTCAGCAAAGTGAAGTCTAGTTCACATTTGATCCAAAACTTAAAAAGGTCCAGCTTATAAAAAACAACAAGCGATGGTACTGACTGTTTAGTAAGCGTGTGGTCGTGGAGACGCTCTCTCTGGGTTACCTGAACATGGTCTGGACATTGACAATGGTCTTGGCGTCAGCCATGTAGTCCTCCTCAGCACTCATGGTGCTCTCTTTGTCCACAACCACCAGGTTGTCTGCGTAGATTATACCACACTGGAGCAGGTTGTCCAAACTGGTTCATTCACAAAACGACAGTGTATAATACAAAATGACATGTCAGAAAATATTAATAACAATCTGTAATAGATATTGAAAAATGTTTTGTCAATTATTCTAGTTCACAGAATTTCCACAAACATAGATTATTAATTTTTATTTTAGTACTAGTAGTAGTAGTAGCATTTCTCAATATTTCCTGCTCTAAACAACCTCAGAGGAAAAGTCGAGCAGCTGGGCATAATTTTAATCTTACATGTTCTAAGTAAACAAATAATAATGGTACCATTAGCTTGCTAATATTTTACCTGTTTCAATTTACAAGTAAAACAGGAAACACTGACTTTGTCTGATGTGATAATTGATCAAAATGCTGTTTAATAATGATGAAGAATGATCGTTAATTACATTACAAAGAGTTGCACACTATAAAAGCTATAACATTTTAGAAAATAACCAAATTGCATTTGTTAGGTTAGCATAATCGATATTTTACTAATTTTACACTGTATTTAAACTTCTACCTCAAAAACAAAGATTTTTTAACATACGTTATAAACAAAATTGGATGGGTAAGTTTCATGCATAACCCCCCAAACAGGTTACATCTTTGTGATGGTACAGTCACTTCCTGTTTAAACAACCAACTGCCTTTGATTGGTCAGCTCAGATGACGTTTCCTTGCTACCAGATAACAAAGTGTTGAAATCGTTACTTACTTACTTCTTGTAAGATTTAAACCTGTGATACTTTGAAGCTAGCTGTTAGTAGTAAACTAGCTGAGTAAAGACTTAACACACAAACTGAATGATGGATTTGCAAACAGGTGGTGCAACTCCTTCCAGCTATGTACTTACTGCCTTCAACACTATGCCTATAATTCCTGTCTCTGTGGTTTGTAATGGCTATTATGGTAAATACATTTTGCACATAAATGCAAAACTTGTAAGCAGCCCATTCCTTTCTATCCACAACACATAATTTATTATTGACGTTTAAAATCTTATAACAAAATCCATATAATGGGTCTTGGAACCCAAAGTACATCAGCATAGTTGCTTTAACAAATTGTGTTTTGTGGTGAATATTTTCTTTAAACCCCCTCTAAGGGTTATATTACATTATATTTTATTCATGGTATATGTATTGCTTTTAATAATCCAAATACATACTTATCAATAGTCCCAGCCATGAAATAAACCATTGGAAAGCAGCAAATGGCCTCTAAGAAGTGGTTGTCTGGCCTGTGGGAAACAGGAAACATTATAAATGAGCATCCCACACTAATTATCTTTGCAAAACCCCAGTGAGAGATTAAGACATCGTTGCTGTAATTTCCTGAAATTTGCTTGTCGATCAGGGCAGGGCAGACACAGTTTGAACTGCATTAACTGATGTTTTATTATGGAACAGGAGGGAAATGCATGTCTGTTTCTTCAGTGCAATGGGAGGATTTAGTTCGTTGCTATGGAAACCCTTGACGATGTGACTTATCCAGAGCTCTCTTGGCTCTCCGCCTGTGTAGTTTCTGTTTCAGCCGCCACAGAGATTTGGTTGAAGTTAATGAAAACCACAGCGAGTTAAAGCAGAAAAAGGTGTGCATTACTGCAACACACACACACAAATGTATCCATACCTTAACACACAAATGGGCTTTCTTGTACAGAGAACTGTTGTTCATGAATAATGCAAAAAGCATTTTTTTCTTTATCTTGACGTGAAGCTAACCCAGAGCTCCAGCTGCTGTCAGTTCTCTCCTAGAAGCAATTTGGTTGTTTTAAATTGCAAACATATACAGCACTGGTGTATTTTTAATCTATTTCAAGCCCATGTGGCCACAAACAAATGCAATACAAACTAACACACACACACACACTGATCCATATCTTCATCCTCAGTTCTGTTTTTCTTCCACAGGAAACTTTTTTTTAAATTAATAATGTAGAACTGCTATTTTTCGATATCTCAAAGCAAGGTTAGCCCATATACTTCAAGCTATAATTAACAACTCTGCTGCAGGCAATTCGCTCTCCATAAAAATGTGCTCATATTAAAATTTTATCAGTGTCCAAATTTGAAATGATTAAAGAAAGAAGCTGTACGACATAGTTCTTCTTCTGCTTACTCTTTACCGACATTAACGGAGAGCAGTGTTGAAATCCATAGAAACAAAAGCTAGGCCAAATAAAACCCAGCTTTATTAGTTGCTATGCCAACCCATAAAGTAACCAGGTAGCAATTTAGCATACCATCTCGTCTTTACTGTGTAAAACTACATAATACTGGGCCGTAGGAAGTACATTTAGTCACCTCCATTTTTTAAAAGTTATTCTGGAAATATCATTATTGGCATTGTTGTAGGAGAACGCTGGGTTCAGGATGCCTTACGGGTAGTCCAACAGCAGCACTATAGGGTTGAGCTCCTTCCTGGGCCGATAGTAAGCACGCAGAGGGACGATAAAGTTGTACAGACCATTTCCCGCGGTCTCCGCAGACACTATAATCAGCTTATTCTTGAAGCCGTACGCCTTGGCATCCTCAAAGCTGCTGTGTGTACAGCCCTGGATGGAGACAGGAAGTCAGTCAGGTTTGAGTTGTTCTGTGCTTTTAAGAGACACAAAGCTAACAGCTCTTTATATAAAAAAAGGTGGTGATGAAATGGTCGATGCACGTTTTGCAGTTTTTTTTCTTTAGTTCTGTGTCTTTTCCTCCAAGTGAACTCACCTTGTCGAGGCGAAGGCAGCAGAATGGAGCTTTCTGTGGTAGGAGGTGGCACAGAGTTGGAGAGCTGCCGATGTAGGGTGAGTTGGGAGGGTAGCCCTTCACAAAACTGATGGAAAAGAAACAAGACATGCTTGTGAGGATAAAGTGTTATCAAACTTGTGCCTGCAGTAAAAACCTTGGCAGATAAATTGTCCAGTTTATAGATTTTTCTTCAGTATCAGATGTCTACCAGTTATGCTGCAGATGTCTCACTTCCCTTCCTCTCTATATTAACACTTGGTCAAACCTGTTCTCTCTCTGGGAGAACCCACTCACAATAACTGCGTGGACTTGAAAATGTATAGATACATGACGGTATAAATGTTTCCATCCTGCAAAGAATTATGGGAGCTCTTCATTATTCTCATCACTATTTCATGAAACTGAATATCATTGTGAATGCTTCTCAGTTTATTATTAGATTCTGCAGCTGCTCAAATTACTCATGTTTATTAGCCCAAAGGGCTCGTTCCTGCTCACTACCAACTACACAAACAATTACAATGTTTTAGTGGCCCATTTAGTTTTAATCATGTCTCATTTTGTTTTGCTACAAGTGTGTCAATTTGGCTCTGTGTCCCCTGATTTGTAATGTGTCAGCTGCAGTTACTCTAATCAGTTCCACGGTGCCCTTTAGTTTGCCAGTAAAAAGGAGAATTTCACTTTGTTCAGAGATGCAGCTACAACCTGATCACCACATGATGGCACTGTGGGACCTTGAGCCACTCGCTGTGTTTCCTGCAGACAATGCAGTAGTCTCCATCTCCCCAAACACTGTGTCTGACAACTGTTAAAGGAGAAAAACTGCTTTAGTGTCATGGAGCGCAGTAATAGAGCCTCAGAGGTTAGGAGGACCATGCTATGTCCAACTTTATGAGACCCACTGATGTCTGGATCTAACACTTGCTGTTCAACCACACTTGGTGCAGACTGTGAGGTGCAAACAGCCAATCTGTGAAGCATCTCTGTCTGATGAGGCCACATACAGAGAGAGAAAAGAGGAAACTAAGATGAACTGGTTCCTCTAATGTGCTGAGTTGCTTTCATGGCGGCTATCTGCCTAGAAGACTGATAGATGAGCGTTGAGCGGTGAGGATCTAGGACACGCAACACGAGCTTCGTTCAAGAGGAAACGTGCTGACCTTCCTGTCATGACATACACATCCATCACTGTCATGCCGGCACCTTACTGCATTATGACATACAAATTACACACCAATTCTAAACCCATCCATCTCGCCCACCTACAACCACTGAAACATGAAGACGAGGAGGAAAGGTGAAATCAATCACATATAGAGCGTGGGACGCTCACACTATGACGACATTTAACTTTTTTACAACCTCAAGACAAGACATAATGTACATTACAAAACCATAAAATCTCTTTTTTTCTTCTATTTTATCGACAGTTTCACTTACTCTGACCCCACAGAGCCCTCCTCATCAGACTGGTTGGTCTCATCCTCTGATTGGTCGCTGAGGAGGTCGCAGGGCAGAATAGCAGAGGAGTCAGCAATCTCTAAGACAGGAGCGATGCTTGGCCGGCGGCTTCCAGCGCCGTTTTCCGTTGGCAAGGTCAGTTTGCTGCTTTCTTCAGGCGGGTCGGGGTTCTGGAGATCTATAGCTACAGTACCTGAAAATTACACAATGCTCTTGTATGAGCAGTAAACTACTCGGCTAATTTAAAAACAGCATGTGCAGCACTTTCACTGTACGAATGTTTGCACAGAAATGCCGCAGTGAGACCATGACCATTTTATCTCAGAAAACACTCTGGTCGTGGAAAACAGTTTTTCATATTGGACACATGGTAATAACATCCGTGTTTAGCTCACTCAGCATCTTAGCCACCAACAACCCTACTCAGCTTCGTCTGACCTTGAGGAGAAAATGTGTTGCTTTCTCAGGCTACTGTAAACAGCATGCAAACTGTATTGACATTGTGTTTGTCAATGAATATGTCCCTAACATACATCATATCAGCTGTAAGCAATATGATGTATGGTATATGCACAATACACATATCAGACATATTGGAAACTTGATATATGCGCAATACATATATCATGTTTTACACGAATTCTTAAAGAAAGACCAAAATCATCAAAAGTGTTAAACAATAATAGTGTATAAGATAAGAGTGACTGTACTCCATCAAATTACAGGTAAAGAAGTGTGAGAAAGTGATGCTTCATGCACAAACTTACCATAAGAAGTGGCCTGATCAACTTTCACAGGTCAAAGAAAAAGCACAACACAACGTCAGCCAAGAAAGTAAAAAGGCATGTAAGAAAAAAATCATGCATAACAGTCAGCGAAAGCATCCGCCGTCACCAAAGCAGCCACCATTCAGAAACGTTCAGTGAGAGTGCAGTTTAGAGGAACATCAAAGCATCCATTTTCTCTTCTTACATGGAAACCCTTTCAACCAAAAAACGGTTGGTAAGGCCTCCTGCAACCTGAATCTTTACAATCATTCTACTGCAAACATCTTCCTTTGCTTTCTCCTTTCTTTACCATCTTCTTCACTTCCAAACATATATTTTTATTCTCTGTCTTTAGACCTCAGTCTCACCCATGCTGGCGATAATGCTGTGTACAGGCAGCCTGGAGGGGGCGTCGTAAAGGCCTGTGACGGGCAGGCCCTTGTTGTGCTTCTCCTCCTGTTTGAAGATAAAGGCCGAGTTCTCCTCCTTGGTGATGTTGATGTAGTAGCAGGTGTCAGTGGCGGCCATGATGTGGCGGGGGCCGGGGTTCAGCAGAATGCTCTTGTTGTCCTCCCTCTTCACTCCGATCAAACACACACCGTACCTGCAAAATGCATAGTTCAGCAACAATAAAATAAAATACTATTATGGAGGGTCAGGATTAAGCTAGTGGAGGTTTAACTAACTTCTTGTGGGCGTGGAAGGAGGCGTAGGTGAAGCTCTTTCCATCATACTCCCCAAAGAACTTGCTGTCACACAAGCGGATGTGGTAGACCTCGTTTCCAGAGCAGCGTCCATACGTCCTCTGCCACTGTTCCGGTGACATCTGCCCCTCCCTGAAATGGCATAATCAGAACAGTTTCTGCTTAGTTTCGAACCATCAAGTTTCAGAAACCTGGATTAATGAGGTCCTGAAAAAAGTAGCTTTGTCATAAAGGGAAAAAATATATATATTTTTAAAATATTTTTGCTTGAATTAAATGCCAGAATACAACTAGATTACCATTAATTTTTCAGTTTTTAAGCAATGACTCGAGTCATTTCAATTAACAGAAGAATGCAAGTTTAAATCAAATTTGACTTTTTGCAACTCTACAGGTCTCATTTCCCAGCAGAGTGATAAATCTGTCTGACCTTTTACAAGTCTATCCTCCCCAGTCTCCTATATTCTGCTCACAGGGTTACAAACAAAAGAAAAGGGCCAGGAGGTCATTTTATTTAGGCAGTTCATGTACTTCATCTCTTTTAATCAATATGATGATGTTTAAATTAACACCCGCCACAAAGAAATCTATTCCCATTCCTGTCACCTTCACAGCCCCTCGGGCCAGCACAAGTTCCCATAATGGAAATTAAAATGGATGTGCTGTCTCTGCTGTGGATAGCAGCGAGGATATATATGGTGGTCACCTTGCACAGAATATGAAAACCACAGCTAGATTTATTGCCTAACAAGAAGTTGGGTAATGTTTACTGACTTGGCAGTGACAAGTTCCTGCAGGCTGAGGGTACAGTAGTCGACTCTGCAGGCAAAAAACAGATAGAGTCTGCATAGCTGTAAAAACCCTGCTGCAGGAGCATTAGTCATCTTTCTCTGATATCAGTCTTGTGGGATTGAATCTGTCCACATGAATAATGACACAAAAGGATATCAAACCTTAACAGAGCTCAAAGACTCAAAGTTTACTTAGTAAAAACTGTTCTTGGAGGTTGAGCTGCTCTAAGAGTAGACATTATGTCACCAGTTCAGACAGAAGCAGAGTACGACATCCGTTTTGGTTAAGTAATAGACAGCTGGGACTCACTGAGACTGAAGGAAGTTAAAGGAGAATGAGGATGTAAAGCTCTCTCGCTACTATTTACTAAGGTCAACAGATAGCTGAGCTGACATTTCAAAACACTAAACTCAAGTTAACTTTGACTGATTACTGACTAGCACCTGAAAAAACGTAAAGGAATAGGTCAACATTTATGCCTTGAGTTACCTCAAAATGATAAAACCACTCTCATTTCTGTGCAGTACATACTAAACTGAAGCCAGGAGCTTGCTTAGCTTAGCATTAAGACTGGAAACAGCCTGGCTTGCTTATGAGAACCTCCAAAGCTAAAAAAAACCTGTAGCTAGGCAAATTTCATGGCCCTTTCCCTCTACAGTCCTTGTGCTACGCTAAGCTAACCGTTTCTTTTTTGTCAATGAGGTTAAACCAATAAGACTACATTGGCTTTGTGATGTGGCATGTGAATGACTTCGGTGAGAAACTGCAACATCATACACAGAGAGTGATGAAAGGACACTGGACGTCACTGTAAATCCATAAATGCTAATATTAAATGTAGTAAAATTGCAGTATGTACTCACTGTCCTCTGGAGGTGTGAACCAGGAGTGTGACTAAGGTAGATGTGGCGGGACACACACAGTTCAGTGCCAACATGGCATATTTGAACTCCTCTTCACATACTACGTGATCTGATTAAAGAGGACAAATTGCAGAAACATAAAATGTCTTTGTTTTCTTACTCAAGCACATCTAACTAAGCTTCTGAAGTTGGGTAGTCACTCACCTGCAAACTTTACATGGAATTTATTTTCTGGTTTGAGAATTTGGACGTACAGAGGGCAGTTTGGAGCAAAGTCTTTAGCGGCCCAAGCCCTTAAAATAGTCTGGTGATCCTGTGGGAGAAGAAATGGCTCGATTTTACTCATGCACAGACTCATTTGTAAACGCAATCTGAATTTTATGGACCATAAAGCTTGGCTCAGTGACTCAATGTGATCTCAATACTCAATGGCAGCTCCAGTAGAATCACAATATCATCTGAACACTTCCAACTCTCTCTGCTAATTTACAAAGGAAGTAGAGTGTGAAGGGGAAATGTTTCCAGTGAAATGAATCTTTTTCTCATTGTGAGTGTTTATACTAAGAACTGGAATTTTGAAACTGATCCCTGTCGATGTAACTCACAGCAGCAGTTCGGTCGACCTCGTTCCTGCTGCTGAGGATGAAGCAGGCTTCGGCGTCGTCCATCCTGAGGGTCGACAGAAGGGCAAACAGAAAAAAAAACAAACAGAGACAGGCACGTTCATGGGTTGGTGACTGCAAAGACGACATTCAACCAAACGTAAAATTAATTATTTAAAGAGATCTGCGCTTTAAGGAAAAGCTAGGCGGGGATGGGTGCTAATATCCCGTGACAATGGCTGAAAAGGTTCACAGCCGCATTCCAGCATGAAAACAATCTGCTGCTGGTTGACATTAGAGCGCAGTGCAGGCGCCACAGGAGGGGCCAGACATCATTCACTCATGACAGAAAACTCACATGTTCTTTGAACTCGAAGAGAAGAACAATATGAATTACATTAAAATGACTCCAAGACAATCTTTCAGCACAAAAGGCCACTACACCAAAGAAGCTTACATGGCTGGGTGGTTTTATCCGTTGCATATCAGTGCATGAAATTGCAACAACGCTGAGTCACCTGCTCAACTTTGTGTTTTTAAGAGGAGGCTGTTGGAAAGCAGGGGGACGGTCTCCTGGATACATATATGACTTTGATTTCACACTCTGATGTACAAGTGAGACAGAAGGTAGTTGGACTCCATTGCACAGGTATCAAATTATAACACCACAAGCAATAAAAAGAAACAGTAAAACTAAAGTGTGGTGCTGCAATCTTTTGGACAGATGCAGAAAACAGGTCAAACATATCCTAATATGTTGGATCATAGTCTTTTTGAGAGACGGCGATCAAGAGCTGGTTCCAGTTGAGAACCATTTCTAAATTGTCCAATTGATTGGACCCACACATCTCTGAGCTTATCAGTTCTTTTTAATGTTGTTGAATGTGTCTCTGGAAACCTGAAACCAGAAGAAGTTATGGCAGAGGGGTAAACAGTATGCTGATAAATCGTTAAGCAAAATGGCCTTCTTTCAAGGAGTTTTATCTGTTTAACACTCTGAATGCCATTGTTTCACAACTGAGTGGCATGTCCTTAACTAAAGGAAAAATATCCAGTGTTATAATATCATAGGGCTTGGCAGATTGTTTGGCAGACTGTTTTCTTGAGTAGGAAAACTCTGACATAATAAAATTCTATACAAATATTTTGTTTCATCTATTTCAGAGGATGACAGACAGACTTCCACCCAGAAAATTGATCAGAAATCAATCAGGGAAATGATCGGATAAGCAGAATTGCTAATGGCATTGGTGTCAGTAATCAATTCCAATCCCTAGGTTCTATTGCTGCCTTTGTGTGTGGCTTTTGATGTGAGCAGATGGACAATGTATTGTAGAGTCAAATCCCATTACACTGATGTATATGCAGAGGCCAGCCCCCGGAATCGCATCGCATCCCCTAGCGGCCTTCAAGGACTCTGATTTCCTAGTGGATGGTATAAACTTTACATTTAGATTCATTCATTTATTCAAATTCACATATGCAGGCATTGATTCAGCCAGGTCTAGTGCCAGACTTCATTAATAAACTGATGCATGCTGTGGTTTCACTCACTTGGCCCTCATCAGGTCCTGGTCTTTGAGGGCAGATCCTTGAAGGTAGATGACCCTCTGGGACCACAAAGGGATTTGGAGGATTCTGCGAACCTGAATATCTATCTCAGTTGGACACAGGATCACCACATAGTAGTCCTGCAAAATGAGGAATATGAATGTTTTTATCTAAATTGTGCTAAATCTAAAATAATGTGTGTGGATGAAAGAGTGTTACTTCTACAGTGCATGTTTAAAACAGTCTAAAAATTGCCATTTAAGAGTTGGAGAGTTCAAAGAAATAGCAAAATGTTGGAAAACCCCCTTCATTCATGTGTCCTGCTTATCCTACACTTAAGTCACATGCACACAGCACAAAACCCTTTCTTCAGGGATCAACAATCAACTTCTTTGCTTTGGCACCTGAAGTCTGGGATGAGCGTAAAACTCATTGAGGAAATCCATCAGCAGGTCAATCTTCAGCGAGCTGACACACAGCACCACATGCTTCTCTGTCTGTGCCCGGTGGCGGCTGTAGTTCCCTCCCAACTTCTGGCTCTCCATCCACAGGTATGCCAGCTCCTCAAACTGATGCAAAGACAAAAAAGAAAAAAACAAACAAACCCAAAACCTTGATGTGATGTCAAATGCAACAAGACTACAATAAATAATGAAAGAGAGATAGATTTGCTGTCTGCACAAAGATGGTGGAAGCACTGGAGTGAAGGCTGCTGATGCAGTAGTTTGCAAGCAGCAGGAGCTCATTTCCATTTCTCACCGAACTTGCTCTGCAGGGACGGCGAACACATCAGAACATTTTAAGTGATGAGAATGTTTGTGAACTAACTTGGCGTATAGGTGGATTTGTAGCAAGTGAGCCAGCATGACTTGGTCTGACTGTTGAGTGAGAGTTCTCAGTAAGTAGGAATATATAAGTAAGCAACATATCAGATTTTTTATTTGCTGTCAAGCATGTGATAGCTGCAAGAAATTGTCAATAGATACTGGATTGTACCACATACACGATCAGCACTAGAGGCAGAACAAAGGGTTAATGTTACCTGCAGTGGGAGCACCACCAGGGCAACACAGATGAGAATGACAACCAGCAGCTTTGATGGCCAGATTTGTGGCGTGACGTCCCCGTAGCCCACAGTGGAGAAGGTGACGATGCAGAAATAGAAGGAGTCGAACAGGGACAAGTGTTTTCTGGCTCGCTCTAGGTGCTGGATCCCACAAGCTCTGAAGAATGATGGGGCATTATAGAATCACTTGATGGTGTTACATCAGACAAGTCTCTTACGGGTACAGGGAATTTAAATTAAAACATGTGAGGAGATACTTTACTAGGGTAATCTGCTCCAGTATTATGTTTCAGCTTGGTGGATTGGATATCAAATCCAATTTGCCCAAGATCAAAGGGCTCTGGAGTCAATGCAGCTTAAGCTCCTGCTCAGTATGACATTTAAAGTGACACTATTGATTGCTCTGTCAGTTCCACGTCACTGCTGGCACTAATTCATTTCTGTTTTTTTTTATTGAGAAGTTGGAGGTGTAATGAAACCCTGAGGCATGAAGTGGACCGGGAAAAGAGATGTCTGACTGGACAGATTGGAATGGGGAAGGTACAGGAGGTGCTGGGTGATGGCCAAGGCGCAAGAAGGCTGCCGAAGAGCTAAAGTTTAAGAGGTGACAGCTTTAATTAAAATAGATTGATGTTATAAAAGTGGAAATCATTGAGTCAGATGAAATTAAGAAGGATGTGTGAATAACAATGCTGTGGGTTTTTTTTAGTGTGTGACTTATGGCTTCTAAGTGTTTTTGGTAAGAAAATGGCAGATGTCAAAAATATATTTTGCATTTACAATTTCCTAATATTTTATATTTACTATTTGCTATGGCCTGGAAGATGAGCTAACTGGCTTTATAACATCAGCTAACGCCTACTGTTCACATTTTGTTGCTTTTTCATGGTAGCCATCTGTAAAAGTTTTATCCTGCCAGGAAAAAACTGTGTACGTTTGGCCCGGCCGCTGAGCCAGTAACAGCAATAACAACCAACCCCTCTGTCAGCTCACAAGAAATGTTTGAAAAACTTCTTCCAAACACCCTGCCTTGTCCAAGACAGTTACACAGCTCAGGAAGCACATTTGTGAGGTGAGGGTCAGTAATTGGGCCTGATAGCCTCAGTGGTCGGAGATGTATTTCAGTGAGAACATGATGTTCACTCACCCAGTGAAAACCAGACACAGTAAGGTGCAGATGAGGATGAACACCTGGTTGAACATAGCAGAGTGGGTTCTCTGGATGGCCCGGTGGAAGTCATTCTGGACATCGGGAAAGAGATAGTTAGATCATGTGACACATCTGTTGGCATAATGTGCACAGACTGTTGTGATTGCCATGTCCCTTGCAGTGAGTGCAAACTGAAATGCATTTTTCAGTCCGGATTACTGAATACAACACACCCAAGTTCTTAATAAAAACTGTCACCACCTTAAAATCTATCAACTTTGCTGTGATCTGTAGAGAGTATGTACATTAAATTGGTGGAGAAAACAAAGATGGTCTAGATACCACCACGTTCAGCTGCACTGCCCTCTTCCCTTTAGTGGAACATTTCAGATTAATATTATGCCTTTTCCTATATTAATATACTGTCTTTATATGTGGGAGCTCACGACTCATTTTCAGTTGCACCTTGTTAGCATGTTCTGCCTGCCACCGCCTCCCTTCACCGCCTCCCTGAGCTGTCACTGCTTCCTCTCCATGTGCTGGTCTGCTTGGCCTCAGATTCTACCATCTGCCCAACTACCGCCTTGGCATGAGGCTCTTACTCTGTCATAGGCTCTTCTGAATCACAGCGAGGGCATGCTCACACACTCACACACACACACACACACACACACACACACACACACACACACTATACCAGCTGGATACCATCTAATTACTTTCAATTCCATGTACCAGTCACTTTGCACCTATGGCAAATCCTGGACAATATTGATACTACAACACCAGACTTCTGTGCGTCAGGCATTTCGGTCCTGTCCGTGTTTTCATGTTGCATGGCAGTGTTTTGTCCTGTTTGAATTCTGCCTGCATGCTTTGTGTGCTTTGGCATGTCTTGCTGTTGGTTCTGCTTTTGGAAAAAATGTGCAGTGGTCCCAAAATAAACATAGTGCATCATTTGTATTTAGAGCATAGGTTCTCAACCATTTTACACCATACATCACAAAACGTGGCTGATTGTATTTCCTGAATGTTAGTGTTTGATTTCTGTAATATATTAAAAAAAGCTTGTCATCGAATGACAGATGACAGATTAAATTTCCAGACATTTGGAATATGATTATCATTAGTTTCACAAGGTATAAAAAAGGTAAAAAAGGTAAGGTATTTCTGAATGTTAAACAAATGCAATGAGTTGAGATTTGACATTAGAAATGCCTCATAAGTAGGACACTGATTAATTGTTCCAACAATAAACAAGAAAAGCCTACAAAAAAAAGAAAAAAGTTGCAGCGAGGTCTCTGTTGGAGTAAAGCCGACTGATGAGTGACTGAGAAAAAAAGCTGACGTATAGAGTCATTGCTATGGAAATGATACACCACTTCGCCCAGTCTTATCGATGTAAACTAGCAGATTTTAGACTGTTGCAAACCATATTCGGTCTGCAAGTAATTGCATGTTTCAACTCGTCTAGTTGTGAAAATTTGGTGTAAACTTCTTAATACCCCACTAAAAAAATATTTTCTTGACTGCCTGTCGACGTCCTCTAAATGCTCCCTGTGGGGCGGCACTACCCCTGTTGAGAAATGGTAATTTACAGTGTTTGTCTCCAGAGTATTTGAACTCTTTGCATCACTAGTAAGTACAGCTAGGGGCAAAACCAACAGAAAGCGTGTGAGTGATAGCTCTCTATCCATGCAAGACACACACCATGGGTGTGTTTACAACTGAAAGTAAAGAGCCATTGGAGTCATTACATTTAGGTAATTGCAAATATACATCTTATGGCTCTTGCCCTGTTATCATTACTTCAAGTAAGAGTCTGCTCATTGAACTCGAGCAAATTGTGTTTATAGTAAACTAATTTACCAGCAGGCTGATTTACTACATCAATGCTGACAACATTACACTAACGAATGTAGCCAACAAAATGAGCTACAAAAAGATACATTAGTTAATGCACAATTCAGATTTGTTTGCAGCAACATGGTACCAGATAACCAGAAAAAAAGAAATTGGCCTGCTCAGTTGAATTCTGTTTAGGCTAAATCAAATAAAGCGACTCTGGCTATATGGCCAGCGTGAAGCCAACATGGCTGCCACCGGATGGCTAATATACCTTCATGGCCCTGAGTGTTTTTTATACCAAACATTCACAAACATTATTACATTACTGAAAATACTTACAATCATATTCTCCAGGGCACCTTTGGCGAGCCAGCAGTTAAGAAATACAGGGACGAATATGTTTCTCAATGGAGGCCAGAAGATCTTAAAGAGAGAAAGGATTTTAGACAGAAAAGTTAGAAAAGTATTGTGAGATACTAATCAGTTATCACACCTGAGACATTAAATCATGTCCTCAGTACAAGGAAGCTTTCATTACGGGTATAAGGATGGTTAAGTGTTTGGCCTGGGATGAGGAACATATTTCATTGGGGCATTAAGCTTAGATTATTATTATCGTGTTCTCTGAACAATTCAGTACCAAAATGACCTCGAGCCTGACTGAAGGCGTCTTTGAGAATACATTTTTTGGCGGAACAGACTGACTGATCAAGTGATTAAGTTAATTACTTACTGTGATTATAAATGGCACTGTGTTGATCATCTCCAATATGAAGGATATCTGGAATATCTGCTCCCAAATGTTCCCCTAAAAAAGGAAATTGATGGGAAATAATCAGATGAACGAGTGAGAGCACTGATTGGTTTTAGAGAAAAGTGCAGTTCCAGTAATAATGAACACTGGAGGAAGTCAGCTGAGACAAAAACTATCAGCGGGAACGACTGGTAATATAAATGAAAATGTGTCTTTCTTTGGTACAATGTTAATATAAATCTGAGCTAATCAAAGCTGTGACGGAGTGACGCAGTCACTAATGTTGGGTCAACAAACAGCTTGTCTGCTTGCATACTAATCTCATTTGGAGAGCATTTACAAGGTTCAGTTCAGTTGTGGATTCAGTGTCTGATGGAGTTATGAAAAAGGTTACTCAAAGTAATAGAGAAACATTTCAGGCTACATGTCCACCACCAACTGAATTTAATAACATCTAGACATTTGCTCCCTATGAAAAAATAAATAAACAGGCTGGGTCCGTAAACAACCGACAAATATACAATGAAAGATATTAAAGGATCAACAAACGCTGAACTTGAGAAAATCACCACAGGGGAGGGAGATGAAATCGACGAAGCAACATGTCAAAGAGACACTAACAGTCTCAGAGCAGCTAAGGCTAATATTTCTAAGCAAACACCATCTACTTTTGACACTGGCAGTACACTCTGTGGACACTGCATGGTGGCGAGATTCAGACCTGATTTTTAAAATCTGTGAGTGGTGTTAATTCAACAGGTGTCATCTGCACATTCGTTCTTCATTTCTCTGAATCCCAAAGGCTATTTAGATGTATTGTATTCAGATAGAAACTGGGTGAGCTTTTCTTTGTGTTTTAATGTCTAAATAAAGTCACCAGAAAACAGAAATACCTGCACTGCATTACAGCATAAGGGGTCTTTAACATGCAGTCCACCTCATTTGCATAGTACTGTACATGAAGGGACGTGAATCCCTCAGCTTATTATCTCATTGCTCATTAGCAGTGGAGGATTCTCACACAAAGGCTGACCTTTTCTACTTGTGGGAATGGACTTATTTCCCTTGAATACATAATGCTGGTGTCATCACTCACTACTTGCATAATCCTCCCTTTTAGTGCATATGAACTAAGGACTAGGGATGGCACTTTCAGGACTGCAAACCTGTCACTGCAGCTGGTTTCTGGGGCAGAGCGTGTGATGTCCGAGTCTAAAATTAGTGGCAAAAGTCTTCTGGCCCCGATTCTTTGACAGGTGCTTTGGCACCAGCACTTGGACTGAATACTGAAAGCTGTCAGCCCACGAGAGAACAAACAGCCAGTACCGGGCTTTGAACAGACAGCTGTAAGACATCAGCATGGATTAAGCAGAGAAACTGTGCACTGTGGACTGGTTCCTTACCTTGTAGCTAAGATATGTGATAAGCATGGTCTCCAAGAAACTGATTAAGGCCACTGTCACCTGGAGCAGAGGGCGAGAAAAAGATAAATGAACTCGGCAACTGCAAACTCATCTCTTTTGGCTGCTCAACCTTCCCTGAGGAACTACTGTGTTCTGCAATGCTTTTATCTAATAAATGGCTTGTGGTACATTTGGGTTGAATTGTGCATTGAGATTCAGTTCATGCGGTCGAATTTGATTTATGTGCACTTTCAATGGAGTGTTATTATCCTCACCTGTATTGCCCATAAAGGAACCCGTCTGTTAACCCAGAAAATCAACTCCCTGTCAAAAGCCAGGAGACAGTTTTCCCTCACACTTCATGCATGTAACTGTGACACGGAAAATGAACATGCATCCATTTGCAATTAAATGCCATTTTGACTGAAACATACCAGTTGATTTCTGCCGACTCTGTTGTATTTGTCCCAGTGTTGTTCTTGCACGTTGGACTGTGGTGGATAAAAAAAAAAAGAAAGAAAACGTAACAAGGGAAACACAAAAAGAGCGTGAAGGTGTGTGCCAATGTGTGTGCATAAGTGGAAACATACCCACTGGGAAACATTTCCAGCAGTTGGTATGTTGCCATAAAGAACAAACCCAACGTGTCTGGAAAAGGTGCTGGCAGTAAACACAATACCGACAATCTACAGCTTCCACATGACTGCACAGAGGCAGTGACTGAGCTTTTTTGGTTTTCACCAGTGTAATCTAGACATGCGTACAAACACAAATACACACAATAATGTCATCGACATAAATGAGTGGTTCACTCAAAATCTTGTTTCTTTATTGCCTCCATTATCACAGCTGATAACTGCTAAAATTCTGGAGTGGGTGAAACTGAGCTCAGTTTAAGTCAACCACTGTGCGAAACGTTGGGTTAAAGTTTTGTATTGTATTTCTCATGGAGGAAGAATTCTTTGACATACTGTATTCAAAGTTTTGAAAGGAAAAACCAACAAGATTTGCATATAGATAAAAGCTCTCTGCTCTCATGATATCTTTTCATATTTCTTTCAACGAGAAAACATTCCAAGACATACGGCATGTCATCTGGTCTGCTTGGAGGTAGCAGAAGAAGAAAATGATAGATTGAGTTAAAAGTGATAAGAAGACAGCAAAACGCTAAAACTACAAAAGAACGTTCCTGGGCAGAACATCTGAAACAGAAGATGTCACATCACCTTCATCAAAGATTTTAGCAAAAATATGATGGAAAAACCCAACAAACCATATCATATGGATGCATCAGGACACATCAGGAATAGATGATAATTGATGCGCTGGGCGACATCTGCTAGGTATCACTCTCACCATTGACTGCTGTTGATCTCCAGGGGTGTATCCAGGCTGACTCTCAGTATGTAGAGGGCACAGGTGAGGATCTTCAGTGAGAAGTTGAACAGGCGGATCCTCAGGCCTGCGGGCCGACAACGATAAATCATGTGACTCTGCCCAGTTAACGGCTAAGTGACGATCACCTGAAAATGAGCTTATTCGTCTATTTTGGTCACAGGCTCTGCTCCACCACACTTTTTACAAACTTGGGTAGCATCCATAGTTTAGACCCTGTGATTACGAGTCTCCCGCTTACAACAAGTGTAACCAGATCTCTCTTCATTAGGAAGCTGAAACACCAGTTGTTTAGATGCACAAGTGCCTTTAATGAAAAGCCTAAAGAGACTTTATCTGTTGATGCCCTGAAGCGTGACTGATGCAGTTCCATGCTGCTCTGGCTGCCTGTCACAAA
This sequence comes from Datnioides undecimradiatus, assembly GCA_008933995.1. Classification (NCBI taxonomy): domain Eukaryota; kingdom Metazoa; phylum Chordata; class Actinopteri; order Lobotiformes; family Datnioididae; genus Datnioides; species Datnioides undecimradiatus. The sequence continues at coordinate 11,836,811 of WARS01000015.1, forward strand.
TGATTTCCTCTGAGGCGTAACTTTTAAATCCTCCAAGAATAACACAAAACAACACCAGCACTTTTATGGGCTTCTACTATGACGAAGGACTACACAGCAAGATAAATGACTGGTGGGAATGCAAAGAAATAGCCAAGACGGATAATAATGTTTTTGGAATCACGGTTTCCTGTTTGGGTACGCACAGGCATATGCCGATAAGCACACACACACACACACACACGACCTACACCCCCCAAATGTGCAGAACAGAAACTTGCCTGCAGGCGTGCTTGCTAGCCAGAGGGTGGTGCTAGTTGTATTCCCCATTTCGAATCAGTCATTGCATCTACCTAATCTCTGGTGACACGACCTCCTCACATGAGGCCAGTGTCAATGTTAAAATCATTTGAAACTGGACAAACAAACATTGCTGCAACAGAACAGAGCAGGAGACCCCTGCAGCCAAGAGTGACATTTTGATTAGACTCTGTTGTTTTCTGTCAAAGCCTGAGGTGGCTTAGTGACAATGACAAGTTGCGGGAAAGACAGCGGAGCTGTGTTCCTGCAGAATATACGTCAACTATGTGTTCTACCAGAGACACAGGTTTCCCATAGTGTACGTTATTTACGAAGTAGCTGCAAACAAATGGGTTCCAGACACAATGCACCACACCTCTGAGCTGCACCAATGTTTGTCAGGAGTGTTGTGGCATTGCTAGTTTTATCTCCTGTTGGGAAAAACACTGCGGCCCCGCCTCGTTTCCTAACAAATAAGCCATTCTCTTTATGCCCTTACTGGGCCACACACCCAAAAATACACGAAGTGTTTTACGAAGAGGCAGTCAATGTAATAATGAAACCCCAACTGAGGCAGAAATTGGATATGCGTCATCATTGACTGCAGTTTCCCACATAATGCTTTTATATGTTCATTTAGCTCTGAGCATAACCAGCAGCAGCAAGCCTGTTACCATTTGCTTTACGAGAAGAGAGGAGAAAGTCGTGATGCTCCCTGTCGGCTCTACTTACTTGACCTTTGGTTTTTGATGAAGAAAAGCTTCAGCCTCTCCTTGAAGGTGTTTTCGTTCACATAGAACTCCACCTGCACCCTGTGGGGAACAGTGACGCGATGTCAGTTTGCATGCATACAGGCGAACACGTGCCTCATGTTAACACAAACACATGATGAGAAAACATCTGAGCAAACAGTGTAAATCTTTTCATCTTACTGTACCATTTGTGAGACATAGCAGAGGATTTGCAGTGATAATGGTTGAAATCAGCCATGTAGTCAAAGTCTGATACAGCTTCTTCCTCTGTGCCTTAATGCACCAAGCTGCCCAAAAACTATTAAAAAGAGACAGGTGAGCCATGCAGTTACAGTTGAAATGTGTCCGTGCCCAGAATATATGCCTCTGTGTCCAGTTCGGTTACTGTTTTAAACAGTAAAAACAGTATAATTTTCGTATTGGGCTAGAAAACACCAAAAGAATAAAAAAGCGAGAGAATGTGACTGAACATTCAATACCGACGTTCTGTACATAACAGTTTATGCAAAGGATACATTTCAGTCAGTGCATAATAAGTATTTTAAAAAGGTAAGTTTGGATCATGCTATTGTACTGCTGTTCGTTGGTACATCCCAGCCATTTCAAAAGACCATTATGTAATGGTACTGTTAATTGTGCAATTTTCATAATTGTGTTTGGTGAAGGATTCCAGTAAAAAAACCAAAAAACAAAACATGTGCTTTGTGCAAATGTAGCACAGGAAAAAGCTTTTAACTAATTCTGTTACCACCCATTACCACCAGTCATTATGTGCAGTCCCCCCTCACAATGCAACAAAATCAGCCACAAAAGCATATGAGCTTGAGAATCCTAACATGGATCACTGGTACTAGATCAGTAATGCAGATACTCTTAATGTTGCACTTGCTGTGATGTATATGCATAGTGTAGAGACACAACACATAATGAGTTTGAGCTTACGCTTACGTAACATTTTTTTAATTGCCCTACTGAGACAATAGTCCAAACTGATAAATTTATGAGTCAAGATGGCACCCGGGTGGGTTAAATAATACCCATTTGCTTATACTATTGAGGATACACATTTAATATGCAACCAAATAATCTAATATTTTATACATTGTATGCAACTGTCTGCATCACTTAGGTGTAGACTATTTTCTTCACATAAATAAACCAGGACATGTACAGACAGCCTGGTTTATATTGAGCACGAACACAAAAAGCGTCCATTAATAATTAACAACCAACCTCTGTTAAAAACTACAGACAAATAGCAATTTATTCTCCCTTATGATGCAAACAATGACAAATCTGAGGCTATAAAAGGGTTAGGCAGATGTAATGGACTTTAAAAGGCTTGGGGTTTTGACCCCCAAGTAATCACTTAAGCGGGAATGATGATGTAGTTTTGTAGGTGGGTTGGATGAACACAGGTGGTGAGACAGGACTATTAACAGTTTCTGTAATGTAGAGAGCTTGTTGTCACTAATGAGCAGGGAGAGGACGGAATAATGGCCCTTTGGTTCCAGGAGGGACCCATAGAGCCTTCTACCTCGTCTGACAAGATGAGCACAGGGTGCAAAAAGACAGGGGGAGAGAGAGCAAGAGGGCAATTACAGCAGCCAGGTCCTGAGGGAGGCACACATGAGGACATTTAGAGTGTAGGTGGAAGAAAGAGCATGAGATGTGCTCCATCTTCCAGCTATTCCCCTTTCCTCCCTCTTCCGGCTGTATCGCCATAGAGACAGCTTCCAAGGAAACATTCAATCACGTGTCCATGTGTCGTGTATTTCCAGAATTAGCCGCACACATATGCACACAATGACATGTACCTGTGTATAGGCGCCAACAGCAACCTCCCACCCCCAGTGACTCTCTTTTACACAGAACATACACAGCTGCATGTCACCAACATAAACCGAGTGAATCGATTGTTCTATCAGCCTCGAAACACCACAAGACTGTCGTAAAGACTCTCCACTGACACTGCTGTCATATAGGCACATAGGCCTCATGTTTACCCAGCTTGTCCCTGGGTACCTGCAATTACACTGCAAATAGAAGACATGAGCACATCAAAACCCTGAAATATGACTCCAAAATAAACTCTGTGATACAACTATACTCCTATTGTGATATTTAACAAAAGAAATGCACTGACATTGGTTCAACACTGAGACAAAATAAGTCTACTGAGCCTGAAGTATGTTTGCGATGTTTTCCTAATGTAGACATATCAGTATCATATCTGTATCTGTGTGATGTGCTGATCTATAACAATTTTTTTCCAAAATATATTGCAGAAAAAATACTTGTGGTGAAAAACTGTTGTCACGACAAACTTATGTGAAGAATATTTCATACAAATATGTTTTTTTTTAATCAAAGTTATTAAGAAAGGAGCCTTCTGGGCATCTTTGCTCAGTCAGAGTCATATCAGAGCAAAATCAGGACACAGGAAAGAGAAAATATCTATTTTAATTCCCTCAAAATTATAAACAGTCACCGTACTGATAATGGGTTTTAATGAGAGGTGTTCCCTGCTAATCTGAATGTTGGCTGAGACACCTGCAGTGTAGTCTGTAAGTATTTGGTCTGTTTTTCTGGTCTTTTTGTTCATATCCATACTGAAGCTGGTTGTTTTGCAACACTGATGCATTTTGGCATGTCTGTATTGTTGCCAGGTTAGTAACTTTTTTGCTGGAATCAAATGATTTGAAGTTGTCTATTTTTTTCCCCCTCAAAAAAACTAATTTTAGGAAAATTTTGTTTCCTTGTGTGGGTGCACTTTTTTCATGACACTTGAACTCCACAGTCGGTATAGCAGCGTTTATAATCTTTTTGAAAAGGAAAGGTTAATATGCAGTTAATGCATATTAATGGGATAATAGCAGCTTGAAATATAAAAGCTCAAGATAAAGCCAGTTAAGAGTCTGTCAAGTTTAGCTTCAATTTTTAGAACTAATCTGAATCCAACGTGAATCACTATGGTAGATTACAGATGTATGCAAACTACAGTGTGATGTAATTCAAGAACTTCTAGCAACAACTGGAAACACTGAATATCAGTCTGTTTGTCAGTCTGGTCTGAAGTGCTGGTTCAGACTGAATCACAGTATCTCAACAACAATCAGATGGATTTACAGCAAAGGGGTTCATGTTTCCAATCAATGAATCTTTGAGATTTTGGTGACCAGCCTTCACCTCTAGTTTAACCGTGAGGTTCATAATTATGATTTAAAGTGAAAACGTTTTTGATTGCTATGTTTGGTGATTCTTTACGTTTATTCCAACACCACCATCAAGTTAAAATTTTATTTGTCCAATATTTTGGAATACAACAAAAACCAAATAAATGACATTTTAAGGACAACGATCTTTGTATTAGCTGCTAATTAGCAAATGTTAGCATGCTAAAATACAAAAATTAGGATAGAAAATGTGATAAAAATTAAAAATGCTAGCAATAGCCTGTTAGTATTTTCACTGTGAGCATGATGCTAGCATTTGTCTCTGTCTCTGGCATGGCAGCAGAAAAATGGCTACATTGTTGACCCGTAAACACCCTCAAAGCAAGAGAAAGATCATTGTATTTTGAGTTTAAAATTTCAAAACAAAAAGAAAATATATCTCTATCAAAACTAATGAAACACAGTGTTTGTTTTTGACCACCATGGCAGAGTTGAGCCCTTACTGCACTAATAAAACTTTCATTTATGTTCATATAATAAACAAGCACTGGAACATAAACAATAAAAAAAGAATCTGGCACTGCGTATTTACTTTCAAGAAGCTCTGACTGAGGCCACAAAGCCCTTCTTCCACACTTGACGACTGCCAGTTACTGCAGACCCAGAGCAATACCTTTTAAGTACTAATGCTCTGCAAAGCATCACCACCAATGGACATTAGCCAGGCTGCCAAATGAACATGAGTGGTTTGAACATCCAAACAGGTTGGTAACCTTTGGAAGAGACACTACGGTCACTCCATTAACAGGAACGTTTACACATAGTCACAACAGATGGTGTATAACATTATGTCCCCTACTGACATGGTACGTAGATCCTTTTGTATATTACAGACATTCAGAAAATGTAAGAATAGTAAATAATAAGCTGAGGAATATGATGAAAGCAATCAGGAGTCAAAGTGTAAGGCAGAGAAAGATGGAGGGAATGACCTGTGATGAAGCTGTCAGTGTTTAAGTGGCACACACACACACACACACACACACACACACACACACACACACACAATGTGCAAGCACACCATGGTCACTGCCAGTGAAGGGATTAAAATGTTATGCACCCTTGCCTGGGACACAGAGAGAATACAACTGCTTTGTAGACTCAGTGTATAAACATCAAACAGCTTGTTGACCTCGGGATAATGTGGCTGACAGAAGAGAGCTGTTCAAATGTCGGCTTTCATTGTAGTGATGGAAAAAAATATTACTAAACAGCTGCCAGATGCTCTGCGCCATATGGAATATTTGTCAGTGTGTTGCAGAGGGGAGCATAGGTGAACAGCAGTATCAGTGAGCCAAGTGCAACATCACCTGTGGAGGAAAAAAAGTGATCATGGGCACTCTGGGAGGAAGCTGCTGCACATGTCAATCAAGATAATGTGCACTAGTGCTGCTGCAGACTGATCAAAGCAGCAATCATTTCCTGCAGACTCGTCTTGTGGGAAGCTGTAGCTCATTTGGCAGCACCAAAATCAACATTAAGTACCCAGGCCTAAATAACTAAATTACCACAGGTGTTGGCATAGCAACAAATGTGGAAATTATCAGCCCTGTTATCTCTGACCAATGGGGTTGCTTGAGTTCAACTACACACTGTCTTCATGGTTCAGGATAAAATCCAGACTTCAGGGCATAGAGGCAACAAGCAGACCAATGGTAGTGTATGTCATCTCATAAGCAGTATGACAGTCTCTCTCATCACAGCCTGGTTAGTTTTGTTTTATTTTCACACCTCAGGTTTGCTGCATTTCCTGTCTTACAAAGAAAACAGATGAAAATAGAACATTTGCCACGCACCACCCCGAGACATGTGCCTGATATAAAAGCTGCAAGGATTCTAAAAATATCACTCTTGGACATGAATATTCAAAGGCTGTGACATCTCTGTTATTCTCTGCTTCTGTTCCACCACGCTGCATCTAAAGCTTCCCATGGTGGAGCCACTTGTCCAATACCTCTCATTACTGAGCAAAAATAGTTGAATGGGCACCAGGCCAGACATGAAGGCAACTATGAAAGTGCTTCATCAAATGGATACTGGAGGCAGACATCCCAAGAGGGAAATGTAATAGTTTCTGTTATAATCAGCTGGGGGAATGATGATCATCTTAATGGAGCTGGATGGCCTGTGGACTGACAAGATGTACATATACGAGGTGCAGGTAATTTCTGGTCCTCTGAGTCAACACTACTTTCTATTTGTTGCTGTATATGAGCGTGGGAGTGGTGGAGGGGGTCCTAACTACTCTGTATGTGCACACGGTGTGTTCAGGGACCTCAACAACCCTGAAACATTTTGTTCAAAAACACTTAGTATAAGCTGGCACAAGTGCACTGCAGCAGAAACGATCATAGGTTAGCCTTGAATCAGCATCTCAAAGACTCTCATTCAAAGCACTTGTTGCATGTTGCTCAAGGTCTGTCGAGGAGTTCATGCGGTTATAATCCAAGTGCTGCTCATTTTATTGTTGACTAGATTGTGCAAAAACAAATTAATCTTCCTGCGGACTGAAGTGAAAGTTTTAAGAGCGCGTGAGCTAATTTGGTGAACAGTTGGATAACACGGCAGGCAGTGCCTGTGAAAGGTGTGAAAGGGAAATTCATTGAGATGTTCCTCATTCCTCAAAATGCCAGAGACAACACTACAACATGTCTAACACAGCAAGTTTGTTCCTTAAAATGCCAAAGACACAAAGCAATGACATGTCCAACACAGGAAAAGTTTGAGGATGCATGCATGTATGAAAGCTGAAGTAAAGTCAGATCAACCTAAAAAGGATTAATGGGCAGATTTCGTTTGTTTGTTTATATTCTAAAATATTTTATTTTGTTAAGAAATCAGTATTTCTATGAGAGACTATTTTACAGAACAATGAAAAACTACATCTCTCAAAATTACATCTCTAAAAGCTGTCAGATTAGACAATGGCATCTTTGGGTCCTGCTTTCTCCAAAACTTCTATCAAAGAAAGAGCCTATCAAACTATAAATAGAAAAGCTGAGAGAACCAAGAATGTTAAAATTACTCTACCTAAAAAAAGACATCAGCCTTAGTCAAAAAAAAATAATTTATACTTAAGAAAGAAACTTTGGAAAGCTGTAGGAGCCATGTACAAAGTCCTTGAGTATGAAAATGAGAAAGCATGTGGCAGGACGGGGGCCTGATCTCTAAGGACGTTTAGAGAGAACTCAATAAAATAATTTGAAATACACCATTTCCCCAAATACAGCACAGTTCTGTTTTGTAGACAATGGCAGTGATTCTCCCCCGAGAGTGAAACTGTTTCATGACCAAATGAAAGTACAACAAAAGCAAATTAAAATATTTCTTTGACAAATTAATGGTAATTAAAATAACAAAAGTCTACATGTTCAAGCTTTGTATACCTCTGATATTATAGATATATTCTGACTAAGCTAGAGTCAAATTTTAACAGCCTTTCATAACAAAACTTCAAACAAAATAAAAGTGAAGCTAGGCTGTTTAAGTTCAATAAAATTGTGAGAGTCAGAACGATTGTACATGGGAATATTTGAGATCATTTTGATGCTTTAAAAAAAAGCCCATTTCAAATGTATAAACGGAAACCTCTGTAGAAAAAAAACCCGACAGAGCAGTTAAACAGAGATAAGCACAGCAAAAGCACGGGTGATCTAGCCTTTAAACATGCAACTGAGATATGTTTTGTTCAAATTGACTTTACTTTTTTATAAATCGTCAAGAAATGTGTCTTTTCTTTCCACACAGTACCACTTTCAGAAAAAGAGAAGAGCTCGCACACCAGTATCTGTGCACACACAACCAAGACATACTAATGATACTATGACACTGGAAGACTCTACATGATTTCACTGTTGAACTGTATATACCACCATTTTGTTCAAAGCATCCTACGAATTGCTTTATTAAAAAAACCCTGCTACCTACCTAGTGCAGCTACTCAGGGACGTCTTGCTACCAAGCTTCTCCATATCAAGAGTAACCAGCTGAAGTGGTTCAAGCACCCACTGCCAGTGTAACTTTCACATCATTTAGTGAAACAAAACATTGCGGTTTTTGTTGCGCAATGATGAACCTCGCTTTTTGATGACCTGAAACCAAAACCTGACATTTCCTGTGCTACTATAAACCAGCCTAAACTTTTGGGCTAATGCAGGAATGCCTTGATACTGTATCAAACATGTTGTGTTTAAGTGCTGTACAAAAGAGACCAAAGCACCTGTATCTCAGTGTGTGTTGAAATGTTTCTGATCCTTACGCTCTTTAAAAACATGTCAGGATGCAGTGCTTTAAGTGTAGAGCCTCCTGCAGTGAAATAATGAGGCAGCCTGTGTGCGTGTGTGTGTGCAGGATATAACTTGTGTACGAAACAGAATGCAATACGCTCTGCCAGCCTGGATTTCCGCTTACAGAATCACCACAAATGAGCACAGCAGTGGTGAAGGGACGACCTCGCATGTCAACAGATGTTCAGAGCCTTCCGCTTAGCTCATCCCAAAGGATCACAATCCATTTTCCAACAGTAGCACAGGCCCAACACTACACTCAAGCTGCAACCCACCACAGCTGAGTAGTGATATCTCTGCATCTCTGGCTACCTTGTCCAGATCAGTATTACCTAAATATCACTTTAATGAGGGACGATCTTTGCTTTACTTTGCTTCTTTAAATGCTTAGTAGCAGAGTCTGAGATTCATGACTCATTAGCACCACACTGGTATATTCTGGGGCATGTTTGCATGATTGACAGTCTATCACAGTTCACATGGTTGTGGTTACTTGTTCTCATGTTGGCTCAACACACAGTTGGGATTTTGTGGCTTCGTGAATAGCCAACATCATTGCACGCATGAAACCAAAACAACACTTTAAAATGTCTTGTGAGAAAAGATATGATGCCTTATTTTTCCTTGCCAATGGCTAAATACATTGTAATCACATGCTTGTTAAGTCCAGAGCACATAGGCGCTGCCAAAGTCTGTCACTGATCAATTTGTAAAGTCATAAATATATAAGCTTTTGGTATTTAAAGAAAAATGGACTCTATAATAATTGTTTACAAAGTTCTCTGTTGCCTATTTTCTTTTTCAAATCAAGCAATCCAGCTCTATTGGCAGCAGCGGAACATCAACAAGATAAAACACACATTGGAAATGTAGTTTAGCAAAACATTTCAGAAAAAAATGAATTTTAAAGCATTTTTTTTTATAAATTCCCAAAACAAAAACATGCGTACAATTTTTACTGTGAATCATAAACGAGATCTCTGTGCTTCGTCTCTTAATCATCATGGCATTACAGAAAATTCTCAGTTTCCCGAAGTGAATATCGTAAAAACCCACTCCATATAACACACCAGACAAAAACTCCATTAAGATTTTTGTATGATCGGTGACTCAGTAGCATGCACAATGTACAGAAACTACAAACAGACACGTTGGTGCTTTCAGCACCTATTTGACCAGTTTTAGTTTGTCTGAAGACTCTGTCGTCTCTGCTCACATGATTAATGCTTCAAGGCACGGTCTCACATTGAGTGAGGCTGGTGACTGGTGAGCACATTCAGTCAGGGGACAGATAATACACCTGGACCACGTCGATAACAACACACAAGCTGCCTTTTCACCATTTTCTGTGGTGTGATCGAATGTGACAATTCTGCGTGGCGCTGAATGTTTACTTTGAGTCTTTGTCACAGCAACTGTTGAAAAGGTAGCCAGAGATGAATGAATTATTTCCAGCATTCTGCACTAGTACCACAACAATCATTTCCCATTTTACATATATGTGTAATGGTAATATAACCTCTAAAAAGGTCAAGGCATTATGTCCACATCCAGTCTATGCAGAATCCAAAGTGAACATTGTTACATATGTGCTTTGGTGCTTGCAAAAAAGTCCAAAAAACTCCATGCCATGCAAGCATGATGCTGCCAGGGACTTACTGGGCATTGGTTGAGTCCATACTGTACTCCTCTTGATACCTGGGTGCAGCACACATGGACACAGATAGGCACAGGTTAGGACAGAGCGGGGTAAAGAAAGCGGGAGAGGGAAGGAGAAAGGAAAGAGCAAGAAAAGGATGCCACTCCAGATGCTGCTAAAAGCATCTCGAGCCAGAATGCAACCGTTTTCTAACTGTGAGGGAGAATGTGAACACAGTTTGTGCAGCAAGAAGCTCCAAGATGGGATCATTATGTCTGATATTCCCCTTTGGAAATATCAGCAAAACTTAGATCATGCAAAATACTAAATCAGTACTTCAAATCCATTTTGACTGTCTTCAAAAGATGCATCAAATCCTGTGTTTGAGCAGCTGCTTCTTACTGCACAGTCGAGGTCTACTGTCAAGGATCTTCCACTAAGGTTTCAGTGAGTCACCTTCAAACTCCTCATACAAGAGTATATAACCATTTACAGTTGAAGCGACTGCATCTGAACTTGATGAGTAAGACAGGATGTATTTACGAGCTTTTAACTGAGGAGAAACATGCAAGGAAAATACTACACATTTAGTCAATCAGAAGTAATGCTTCAGCTGCATAAGAACAGATAGGACACTTAACGCAAACCACAGGGGATCAGTGGACACACCCTCTCTGTGAATGTCATATTGTGGGTTGCCATATTAAGATGAACATAGAGCGAGGGAGAGTGTGCAACACAGAATTGACTTTGATGACTGACAAATGGACAGTTTCGATGGGCTCAGTGGTCAAAGGTTAGACACACAGTTTGACACCGAACAAATTGAGGTGTGTGCTCTGCAGCCATGACCTTCTCTGGGCCGGCTGAACCACAAAGTAATGTGTTCTGTGACAAGGAATCACGTCTCCTTCAATGTAGACTCATTCAAATATTCAGAGTTACACGTGAAATCAACCAGCTGATTGTATAAACTCATGTAACGCACCAAAATGTGGATCACTGAGTCCACGAAGCCGTTCTGTTTCAGACAGCAGACTTTTATCACAGCGGGCAGTTATTAATTATGGCCGCCTTGCCTTCACATTCCAAAAGCTTGGGATTGGAATAAAATCAAAATGGAGCCATCGCTTGTGTTTCTAATTCCCATTTTACCTCTCCTGCTAACGCCAGTCCAATGTCTACTATGAAGAAGGTCGGTTGCAACAGAAAACCAATCTGCTCTAAGGGCAACGTAGAAATGTACAGAAAGCATTAACCAAGATACACAAGAGGAACAGAAAACAGAGCCTCAGCATAAATGGTTTGTGTTTTGTGCACGATCCTCCATAAAATGTCTGATCTTACTGAATTGAAAGAACAGTCCTAATACAGAAAAGGTTATTGATTTTACCTTTATTGTTATTAGCCCCTCTGATTGCATCTACCATCCCATGCCATTAATAAAGTGTGGTTGTTTTTTCAGATTTTAATGATATACTTAATAATAATAATAGTAATAATATACATTATTTATTAAAATGTTAATGCTTTGACAGGGTTTTTAATGAATGAATGTAGGTATGGTGTCACTAACAGGAGATGTACCACTGATTCATCAAATTCATTTATTTGTTAATTTTATCAGTAAATAGTTTATTCAACTTTTACTCAAAATAGATCCATCATATCTGTTATAATGTATGACCAAGAACACGTACAATTAAAACATATTCAATACACCTAATTTTACTGCACGGACAATGTTTGACCCATTTTGTTTCAAATGGCATACTGTTTTGTATAGCTGTATAGTATAACTTAAAGATATTACAGCATAATACACCTTTCAGTGTCACCTAAACTAATGTTTTCTAAAGTCCAGCATTTTGTAACTGAATGATTTTTTTTTACATTTTTAAATTTTAAAAAGCTGAGGGAATCTGCTCTAAACAGGTCATTATTTGGCAGTTTAGGCATAGCTAAAGCATTGTCATCCCATTTGCGCCTTTCGAAATGGACTAATGGATTGTCCATTAAAGGCAGGAAGCAGCAAGATCATAAGAGAGGAACCTGCACAATTCCAGTAATTAATCAAGAACCTATTGCAATTTCAACAACTGATACCAGTCGATTATTATGGTCCCTAGGATCCAATGAGCTCATCAGCTGTGGGATTCCCTGGCTGTCAAATGGGACTTTTTGACAAAACAAGACGGTCCAAACTATCCATTCAGCTGAAATGTTTGAGTAATGCGCGCATAAATGTTGAGATCACTTCAAATAACTCAAACAAACATTACCAGCATTTGCCATTCACTGGGGGTTCTTCTCTGTAAGTGAATGACCAGAAAATCATTTTTATTATGATAATTTATCTCTTTTTTAGAGAGTTTCACATTTTAAAAAGCCTCATTCATTTGAGTATTCACTATTTCACTATAGACCTGTGGCGCATCTGAGAAAGCAGAAAAACAAAAAAATGATGAATTGCCAAACATTTTGGAAATGTTCACAGCAAAGCTGAACAGCACTGAGAGACGTGTAACAGAGTGACACGCTGTATGTGGCAGAGCAACACTTCAGTTACTTTACAGCTATTTCACTGGTAAGACTGTACCAGTGAGCTTCACCGGCCATCTGCCCCTTAAAAACTTAAGAGGTGAAATAAAGCAATTAGCACATGATTAGTCTGCTTATCAGGGATACTGTACATAACAACACCACCAACTCCTCCGCTGTGATCTCACTGTCCATTTGGTGTCCATCTGACAACACTTTAATGAGCAGTAAAGATGCTATCTAGCTGCTAAGAGCTTTGGCAGTATAGGAGGTAAGATAAACAGGCTCACTTTGCCTCCATTAGCTCACAACTGATGTGCTCCACACACTGATTCAGTTGCTCCCTCGATTTTAACATCACAAGGCATATTCATGCAGCAAGCATCATGCTGCCCTTCACACCGTACTCACGCTGTGATTTAATACATACAATAAAGAAGCAAGCCAAGTCTCACCTCTTTGCAGAAGGAATCAAGAGCACGAGCCGGGCCACTGAGACAACAAGTGCAAAATGACCAGCACTTTCAAAGTATGCTTTCAATTACATTCACTCGCAACTGCCCTCAAGGACTGACTGATACAAAGTGGTGGGAGGGCCTACAACACATGCCCCATCTCTGCAGCAATTTCAAGGACAAATGGGATTTGTAGTTTTCAATCTGTTTTACCTGCAACAGGAAGCTTGCAAGCAAGTGCTCATATGCCACATTTTCCCCATACCGTTCCTAACATGCCACAGAGGCAACTCAGATCCTCCTCTCCAAAAATATGATGAGTCGGTCCTGGCAAAGTAACTTAACACCTGGTTAAGAAAGAACTCCAACAGCAGAATTACAAACAACAAGAACCAAAAAACAACAAAACAACAAGATCCTGGTCTATAGCTTAATTAGTCTGGCCAAATCCTGTAAACTGAAGTAATGATCTGCACATACAGCGTCATGGACGCCTACGTAAAGTAAAGACAGAAAAGACCTGTTTGTGACTGGCAAGTATCCATTCAAACCTTAGAATAGACTACCTCATACATAGTCCTGGTCAGCAGCTAAACCTCAGTTCTAAATCCGTCTGCAAGTATATTAAACGGCGGGTAACCATAGCAACAGTGCTTCTTTATGCTACGTCAGCAGCTACAGTAACTTTGACTTTTGAAATTGCCCGAAAGAGATGTTGAAATGGCTACAAACAACCTCTTCAAAATGAAAAGATGGAAACATATTTCCAAATATGTTGGAAATGTATGGTTTATGATATAAACAAAACTAGTCAGCACTACAGCATATACTGGACTTGGTAAAGTCCATACAATTCAATGTTTTGCCACATAATGTATTATCAGTTCCCTACTGTACCACCTGTAACACCATTACAGCCTTAAAAAAAAAAAGAAAATATATATTATAAAGCTTTGTATATAATATATATTTATTGTCAACAATATATCATGTTAATAAAACTTATTTATCTCTGGATGTATTATGGAAGGTTACTTTCTATACAATTATGCATCAGAGTTAGTTTTTGTCAGGTATTTCACTGAATAGGTCTGAAACACATTCCCACAGGTTATTTTGTGTTTCTTGTAGCTCTTTAAGAACTTTATCTTCTTTTTTTTTAACTTCTCTGTACTGAACAGATCACAGTTATTAGAGTAAATATTTCACCCAAAAAACTGTGAAACTATATCGTGATGTATATTTATAGATATATTTCTCATGATATTGTGTCCACCCTGTTTTGATGCTTCAAGCATGTGCAAGCTACTGATTTAGTTTGTGTGTACCAACGATTTGTCAAAGAAACTATGGACTCAGTGATGACAGCACTGTGGAGAGTTTTATACTGACCATTATCACACAATCAAAGTGCTTTCCTCCATTTCCTTGCAAACAACTCAGTTTTTAAAGCTCTGTGTTGGTGTGCTGTTCCACACAGCCCTGGGTGTGCATGGCTCAGATGAAGTTCAGCTGACATCCAGAGCTGACCGTGTGAGCTCTCAAATTTGGCGGTTTCACTCAAATTACCCTCACTTTCACATTCTTAAGACGCTCTAATTGATCCTCTGCTAACTAATGTGTGGGAGAGACAAGTGAGTTGATGGGTGTGATCGATTTTTTGTCCTTGGCATGCACACAAGTGCAACGCACATGCACTACACACAGCTAGGCACACTCAGTGTTACAGGGACTTAATTAAAGGCCAAACGCATTCATTTAGATGTATCCTCCTGATATTCAATCTTTTTTAAAAGTTCATTTTGTTTAAGGGGATGCATAGCAACCGGGGTACTCATTATTGTCGAGTTTCAACTCTCAAGTCAACTGCAGAGAGATTTCATCCTCCTGTTTTAATGAACAATAATGATGGACAACATGTAATTTACCTCAAGGAGCACATTAAAACCCCTCATTAAACCTCGGGTACTCAAATCAAAATGAAAGCATAATTGTTCTGTGAAAGCGGGGCACTATAAATAAACATAAGACAAAGGGGAGGAGGACACAGACTTTAACAGTCTGTGCAGTAAAGAAGAACTGAAATGCTGCAAGATCATTTATAGTGGCGCTGTAATTGAAAAGGAATGATTTTGAAAAGTAGGTGAAGAACTAATCAGCTGCAAAGCCGATTAATACATAAAACAACTAATTATAAAATACTTGTGATGCTGACCATGAAACACGCTGCAACAAGCAAGCAACCACAATAAGGCTGGCTTCGGACTATAAAGAGAAAGTGAAATAGTAGCTTCTTTTATTACAGTCACTTTAACCTTAGAATTTAATCAAACAGTATATATGTTTCCCAACTCACTATTGCTTTTCCTTTATCTTTTAGCAGATTAATGAAGATTTATTTCCCAGTGTAGCTGGTGCTTGAATGTGTTAGAGGGAAAAAAAAAAAAATCAACATTTGCATTAAGGCTTTAAAGGACACTCAATTTATTTTTCACCCTTAAATGCAGGTAAATTGTGTGTATAATATACAGCACCATTTGAAGAGGATGACTGCGTGAGAGTGTCTGCAGTGGGACAACAGGGTAAATAAGGCTTTTTCATATTTTTTTCCTGCAGAGATATCCCACAGACTCTCCCTGATCCCTCCTCAAAACCGACACTGATCCATTCTTCTGCTTGATCTAGTGGCTAATTGTCTAAAGCACGTATCATCTACTCATAATAGCTTCATATCCTTCTGAGGGCCTCCTGCATGATATCTCCCTGTTGTGTCCCAGATTCTCCTAATCCAGCTGACTGTCATTTAAAGAATACATGCAAAACAGGGAAACATTAAAAGGAGTTCATGAATTCATGAGTCAGTGAAAGCTTCAGTCAATCAAACAAATAGCTTGACAGCCTTGATATTAAGGCGTTGCTGACTTTACATGACAAGAAAATGTAATTAAAATGATAAACATGCTTCAGACCGACAGCCTTTTGATCTCTGTTGAAGGCTCTGTGATGCTGAAATGTCAGCAAATGTAAATATAAAGTCGATTCTGCACATCAGTCACTCAAAAATCCTGCTTTTTATCAAGTTGCTACTCTGTTGGCCTAAATCCAGCAAAAGCCTCAACTCGTCCTGTGTAATATACTGTTGCCTTAATGAGAAGATGAGTTTCCCGCTGGGCTCTAAAATTCAGATTCATTGCACACCAACAGACCAAACCAAATGCCTATTTTCCAAACAGATTTTTTACAGCGCAGCAATGTGGCGGCGAGGCTGGATGAAGCCAAAATAAATCTGTGTGTGTCGATCTGTTTTGACCACATCCTGTGCTTAAAAGATGGTCAATCCCTCTGTTCTTGATGATCCTCCAAGTCTCATTCAGTCGCTTTACTGCAAACACTGTCAATACGGTACAGAGAATTCAATACATACAAACCTAAAAGGGATTCCCTGGTGCTGTAAATTATTCGGAAGTAAGTAAACCCATCATACGGGGGCAGATTATTGATTCTGTCACTCCTCCCTCTCATTTTCGAGCCAGCTGGACACAGATCACACTGATCACATTTCACAACCTCCGATTCCCAACAACATCCTTTCAGGCTGCTGAGGGAAAGCCAGGTGGTCTGTGTGTTTGTGTGGACAAACATTGTTATGTTGTCATTTGTGACGGTAAAGTAATATAAAAGAGCTCAATCCAAGTCAGTCATTCACTCATTCATTTAATACAGACACACTTCTAGCCATGTGTGGCAACCTAACCTACTAAATGGTTGACAGTGGTCCAAATCTGGTTGCCCAGGGCAACTAGCCAACTGATGCATTCGGTTTTACAGCCTCAGATATTTTCAGGTATTGCTAGTGGATCCCTATACAAACAGTCTGGCAATGCAATATAGGCTCAGTCAATACTGTTCAGCCTCTCAAAACTGATTGTCTGCCAATCTGCTCTCAGACCAGTATTGAGCTGACTAAGATATGACTGCTGTCACAGATCTGCAATCATCACTACAACCACCTACAATACCCCAAGCAACACCACAAGCTTCACCTCCATCATTGTCATCATCACACAGATAATCAGTTCATGCTGATTATTGAATATTTTTAGCTGCTGCTAAGTCAGAACTGTTGTCGCCATCGTCACCATCACATTTCTTAAAGTCAGTGTCATCCCTATACTCTATTTCCATAAGCATCGCCTAAATTAATGCTCATACGTGGTAGCAGCAATGAGCGGCTGATCCATTCACAAACTTTATCCATTAAACCTCATCTATGACTGCAATTATTGGTAGAATTCAGTAATCATCTCGACCATCTATATTCTGCACATTTATCCATTTTCATCCATGTTCATCCATCATTCTAGTTGACGGCTGATAACGCACAAACCTGGAACCTACATTCACTGTTAGTGTTGATGTAAACATTAAAGTCAAGAACAGCTAAGTCAGTATCATCTTCACTGTAGTCATCATCATGTTTTTGCATCTTATGCTGAATCATCACAGTATCTGCAGTTCTTGTTGGTGTTATGAAAATAGAGTTCAGATCGCCCTGAGTCAATGCTGTCATCTCAAACCTGTGATCATTATAATCAAAAACACCAGAGAGTTCAGAGGGATGGACAACATCCAAGGAGTGCCTCTTTGCTTTCTTGAAAGTTCTGCAGATGAAAGATATAGTTAAAAACCTGTCTCACTGTGTAACAATGGAAAACTTCACATTTATCGGCAAACAATCTCTGTCAAACTGGGCCATTAACACCACCACAACGCATTTCCTAAAGGAGGTAATTATGAAACTAAATATATTAATAGAACTGTGGTCTCCAATCAGTCAGAGCCTGAGGTAATTCTGACTAATATTTAAAGCAAATTCATCTGCAATGGGTGACAACAGTAACAGTGACATCATGATGTCGCTACTGGTCTGGATTGTATGGCTTCATACATACGACATAAAGGTATCTGTAGTGCACTTTCAACCCTGCAGATTTCTCAGTGGGTCTCTATTATTGATGGGAAATGACTTATAATTTTTATAGAGTCCTCACAGAGTACAGCCTGATGGTTATAAATTAAGAGGCAATTTTTGACACCACTGACACTGTGCATAAAACACGTTTTTGCAATGCTCCCACTGTTGCTCTTTTTCTTTCTTTTTTTTTTTTAAATCAAATGTGAAGAAAAACAACTTCTGTGCATAAAAGCATATGGTCAAGGTTTCAGTGAATAGATCCCAGATTTCTGATCATACCTCAAAATATCAATGCCCGGTCATAACTACTGACATAAAAAATGTGTGCTGGAAATACTGAGAATGAGAGCACACTGCACCACAAGCATATTGGCTGTGCAGTGGTCTCTGAAACACTGCCAAACAAGCACAACCTTTCTGTTTTCGGCCAAACCAACCTCATATAACCTGCAGATAAGAGTGCCAATCTGAGCTGTAATGGCAGCAATTCAACAGATCTCAAGTCCTTTTATCTCCCTGAAAGGTAAAAAAAAAAAAAAGACCTTTAGTCTCTCTCAGTTGTTAAAGGTTCAGCCCCTCTCGCACAAACCACAATCTAATTTGTCTAACAAATGGCAGGAGAGTGTCCTGATGGTGGACATGCACATTATATAGAGTGGTGTAGACATGTGCTGAATTATAACATGTAGTCTTTTGTATCTAAATAGGGAAAAACGGGTATGTCAACATGTCAATATAATCCGCCTGTGGTTTGCATTTTATCCATCTGGTTGCATCATGTCATATAACAATAACTTCTGCCCTTAATGCAGTCGTGAGATGTCTGTCACCCTATTAAAACATCAGGATTCATAAAATTGTAATGGGAATGCAGCATGCTTTGAATTATGTAATCACTGTATACTGCAGCCAGTAAATGAATCCCGGTGATGCCGAGAGAAAAGGAATGATTGACGGCAGAAGCGTTTGCTATCATTCAGCTATTTGTCATGAAGCTGATGAAGAGCGCGCCGCTCGTGCTTATGTTTAACCCCAGTGGAGAAAATATAGCCTGTACCACCAGGTGATTTGCGATAATGTCACAAGTCACGGGTCGATGGATTTAATGGTAATGTAAAATTGATCACGACAAAACTTTTGCTTAAGGATAATTACGAGCTAACTGATTAGGAGACTTTATGCACCTTGCGCTCGCAGCCTTTTATTGCGCGGTTTCTGCATGTGTGTGAGCGAGCTGCATTCAGAAAAACATGCGACTTGGTGCGGATCTGCGGCAGCTACCTTTGGCCGGCATCGCTCCCGAAAGAGCCCATGGTCCGGAGAGGGTTGGATGGGTTGACCCAGGTGGGTTCAGGAGTTTTCTGCACCTCGGTCTTGACGTCTGGGTCGATCTCCGAGGGCGAGGGCGTCAGCTTAGCGCCTGCCATGGCTCTCTGCCTTTCCCGGTTGCTACCTCCAGCAGAGAGCGGCCAATATGTTTCCTCCTCCTGGTGTCAGAACAGGCAGGCTCACTCAGAGACCGACGGCACCGGAGAAAACCGCATCCCCCGTCTCACTGGTGCTGCGCGAAGGCGGAGGGGGAGCGTCTCCCTCCCTGCCGCATCACGGGCTCCTCAGTCACATTGAGGCGAGCATCAGTTTGTCTCCTGGTTATCGAGCGCTTCTCCATCCCTGATGGAGATGTGAGGTCCCCCTGCGTCTGTGAGTTTCACGCGTCGTCACGATGTAACGTCAGCCGCACGGCAAACCCAACGGGCTCCCCGACTAGTTACATAACGGGTATGGTCAAAATGTCAGGATCCGCGATTAATCAGGTTAATCACTTCATCGCCACGTCTTCACTGCGATGATCTAGATGTTTTTAGATCACGATTTCTACTCTATTCAATGCACATTCATCTCAGTGATCAGCTGGTGCTGATGCTGTGGGGAGATCTCCACCGTTCAGCTTCTTTCTACTGCTGTTATTGTTTTACTGCAGACACGAAGCACCACAATAATGAGATGTCACAGACAAATGAGCAGGTGGCTAAGACAAATACTCCATGGCACGTTTGCATGGAAACACACGTGACACCTGAAGTGCAACCAGCAGGAGACAGTCGTGGACCGATTACCCATGTCGGAAAATAAACAGCACCGGCACTCTGACAGGTGTGTTTCTAGGAATTGAGGATATTCTGGGCTGACCCCAGACCTCCTATTTAGGTGGGTCCAGGGAAGGCTCCTATGGAAAGTTGTTCTTGATGAACAACCTTTGTTTTGATTCTTTTTATGCACTGCTAGTACTGAGTAGAAACAGAATACTTGCACCTAATAACAGAACACGACTGCTGTCATCAAAGATTTACTGAAATAAACAGATAAATTTGTACACGCGCACAATTTTCAGATACAGATCATGCAGTGTGTGCAGACAGACAAAACAAAACGACTTTAAACAACTTATCCATCTCTACTGCTCTAGCTCTGTTGGTGAAAAGAGGGAGAGAAGCAGTAGCCGATACAGCGGTGCACACACTGCATGAAGTGTACTGAAAGTGACATGTCACATCTTTAATCCTAACTATTTTATATTTTGGGGAACGAAAAAAACCCAAACAAACAACTTTCCAAATATAAAGTAAACAAAAACCTGTAGCTTGTGTCTAAACAACTGCATGGGGAAAACAATTTTTGAAATATTAACCAACCCGTTAGCCAAGACAAAGACAACTGCGCTCTGTCAGTCAAATACAGGTGCCTGTTCTGCCACCGACGGCTTCAGATTGGTTTTAAAATTGACCCGCAACATCGTGAAACGGGGAAGTCTCACTATAAAACCTTGTGAGAGTTGGAAGGCTGGGAGACTGTTGCAGAGGCTGGCTGTGGAAACGTGAGGGAGAGGTGGAGAGAAGGTTTGTTGTTTTGGAGTACAAAGAATTCATAGCTGTACATTTCCAAAGTGTAGCAACAAATGTCAGACGTCACTCTGCTCAGCCTACATAGCTTACAGCCTGTCTTTATCAGATAAGGACACTCCGAATTAGAGGCTAGTTGTGCTACAGAAAAGTGTGCTAACACCTCTCTATGCAGACCCGCCGTATAAGTAGAGTTAACGTGATTGGCTGACTAATTGTGTTGACCTGACATCGGTAAACAGAAACTGTTACCACTGTGAGATGATGGTTTCAACTACCGGGCCACTGTGCCTCCCGTGTTTACAGTCATAGACAGTCAAAAGTGCAGAGGCATTCAAGAACCTTAAGAGAAATCCTGAATGTAACATGAAACCGGAGCTGGCTCAATAAGCCTTGCACATGATTTTCATATCATAAAGCAGGAATGCTGGCGGTAAGACCACTCAAGTTTAGAAGACCAGAGACAACGTACAGATGATGGTGATGTTTCTGTTTTTAAGTTGAAATACGTTTCAAGCTTACGCCGTTTGATACCAGGCATGAATTCAGAGGAGCTATTAGGATCATCATCATCATATATTCATATATCATCTGTTCATACTTCTCATCTCCCTTCCATGATTGATCTACAGGCCACGTGCTTAGATGATGCAGTTGATTTCTAATGCTGCCAAAGTGGCCACATGAGCTGTGCTCTCATTAGAAACGCATTTAGGAAATATGTAATACAATCTAGACTCATTGCACATGGCATTTTGAGTTCAGCCTTCAGGAAACACATTTAATTATCTATTGATAATAACCCTGGGATTAGAGAGGTGGACCTGTGAAGAGCAGGGATGCATATTTAATCAGTGACTGCACAGGGACACGTGGAAATGGAACATTTTTTCTCAACAGCTGGTACATATTTGAGCAAGCTACTTTACCCGGACTGTTCCAGTGGAGCAGCTCAGTGTTACCTGGTATAAAACAGACCTTAGCTGGATTCATTATGTGGTGTCCGTGTGTAACTATATGGCTATAAAGGCATTGGTGATAATGTTCTGTGTTAAGTTCAAAGTCAACTCCAATTATGATTGGAAAAAAAAAAGCAAAGCATTATACAGCAGTTAAAACTGTAATGCATTTTATGGGAAAATGAAACTATGCAGACTAGTGAACAGTGTGGTGTTATTTCATCTTTTGAAAACCAATCTCCTCCTGAGGAGACCCTGTCTGAATTTTAAGTGCTTTTGGGTGCGTGGGCAGATTTCAGTTGAGTGCATCAAAGTCATAAAAAACACGCAGAAAATGAATGTACTGAGGAAGAAATGTGACAAGGAAAGGGATGCAAATGGGTCCATCAGTAAAAGAAACAGGTGTAGAAGCACAGATTTGAGCACAGGGACACTTAGTGGTTAAGTAAAGAACTGCAGACTGTCTGAGTCAGATCTGACAACAGCAGCAGGGTGAAAACGCACCATGTATGACACGAAAAAGGCACCAGCCAGTGCAAACCTAATGTACCGTAGATCTAATCACACAGATGGCTGTATAGCCCTGGGTTTTATCTCCCGTGAGGTCATACTAATGTAGCACCCTTGAACAAGCTGCTCATCCTCTTAACGTGCTTCAGGTATATCACGAAAAGCTGGGAGGAAGCTGCACCCCAGCCAGAGGAAAATGAGACAAATTATGCTCTAATGAAGCAAGAGATAAGTGCAGAAAACCAAATCTGAAGCCGCAGTGACTCTCCCTTTCTGCCTGGCTTTCAGTTAGAAAAACAAAGATTGAATTAAGGATCCAAATGATTTTTCAATCATTCATGATTTGAATGAACATTTATTGAAGACTAGCTTGTGGTAAGTCGCTAGAGCATACTCTGCCTGACACAAACGCAGACAACAGTCAGCCATATAGGATTGGCTGATATATTTCATCTCAAGTGAACTGTAATATTTTAGGCCTATTGACAGTCATGTACTTGTAGGATATAGTTTATTTCTACTGTCGCCAGCACACTGAAATGATTGCGGCATGATTAGCATATTGAAGGCTTCAAATCCATACTGGATATTTACATACATTATTTAGGTAAGTGGATTTTGAAGGGGGAGGGAAAATACAGAAAAAGAGCTGCAGCGAGGTCTAATTAGCGGGGTACTGGGTAGAGCTGGGTAGAGCTCTTCACTCTGAAATCCTTGGCACTTAAACTTGAACATATTCCAGATTCTGCAAGATGAGCAACTTCCAGTCACTGACATGAAACAGAGGAGAGAGATAAAAAAGGAAGCCGAGTTTTGGGGACAGGGCTGATAAATGCAACACCATGCGGTGTCACGGTGCCAGTGCTGTCATATTTAAAGCTGCAGCCAAATGCAGCGCTCAACAATGTGCGATCATGTTGCTGATTAACAACTGCATTACGTAAGAGGAAACAAAATTTACTTACAGTTGTTCTTAATTGAATTTGCATAGTTTGGACAAGTGTCATACTTCCTTTCTTTATGAATTTGAATGCGAGCAGCATTCTGTTAATGAGGACACACCAAAGCTGTAAAAAGTCTTGGTTAAGAACCAGGCCTCCCTCCTAATGCTCTACAATTACCGGGCACTCCTCAGCTTCATGCTCCGTGCTGCAGATGGGCGTCGAGAGCTGTGATAAAGCTTCCTCTGTCAAAACGTATTAAGGCAGTGAGCTGGCGCTGCTGTGGGCGAGCTGTCTGTCTGTGCGCAGCATAGCCAGAGAGGAGGAAGAAGTCTAGCCAATGCCACTGGCAGGCTTACACACAGGAGTGTACACACGCACTTGAGGTTTGTGCACACACACATACACACACACACACACACACGGATGCACTCACGCACAGATGCTTTTGCTTGCAGACTGCTGTTTTTTGCCGAAGGCTGTTTCATGCAAAGAGGTTCAACTACCCATTTACTGGTCATAACCTTATGTTCTCTTCCAAAAATGAAAACGTCTGAGGGAATGTTCACTTGTGTAAAGTGAGTTTGGCAGAGCCAATGGTTCATCTAATATAAAAAAAAAAAAATACCATCAAGTCTTCAAATTGTCTGTGGGACCATTAAATCATTTCTTTCAATCTCTTATATGCCCTGAGAAGATCAGAGAGTCTCAGTCGAAGCATAAACAAAAACTACTTCAGTTTGCACAGCACAAGCATTTACTCCTCACTACGCCTCTAAATAAAGGATTTTTGATTAAACTACCGTTTCAATTTCTCTGCAATATATACTACTATATACTATATACATATATATATATAAAAAATACTCTATACTTTTATTAGGCCAATTAAAGAACAACAGGCCATGTTAAACAGAACAGAAATGAATAAAACAAGCGCTCCCAGCGTGACACTGAGCCAGAAAGCAGAAGGGTTGTTGCCCTAATTTGCATAAAAAAGGACAATCAGCTATTATTTATTTATTTTTTTAAACTAGGTGAACAGCTGC
This sequence comes from Datnioides undecimradiatus, assembly GCA_008933995.1. Lineage (NCBI taxonomy): Eukaryota > Metazoa > Chordata > Actinopteri > Lobotiformes > Datnioididae > Datnioides > Datnioides undecimradiatus. The sequence continues at coordinate 11,861,333 of WARS01000015.1, forward strand.
AGGATCTCCTTATTAGAGAGAGGGAGAAACTTTTCATTTCTTCTTCAGTAATAAATCACAGTCCAGTCTGAATAGTATTGATCCTTGTACCTGAACTGCTTGAATAATGGCCTCCTTACTCATATCTCCAAAAAGCTAGGGAGTTGTTTCCTTTCATAAATCATTGGTGCTCACTTACTTCAAATCTAATGTTCTTTGCCAATATATTTTTTATTTGACTTACAATCTGCTATTGACAATGAGGTAAATGTGGCTATGGGATTTAAGCATTACATTTAGATTAAAATATCTACATTAAAGGTAATTTTTGTTTTTAAATCTTTGTGGCCTTTGGTTCAAATGATTTTTTATATAGGACCATAATAATAGAAAATAGTTGAGAGAGCACTGATACAAAATTAGCTGTAATAATGTACATTAATGTCTTAAAATTCACTGACACAAAAAGGCATACAAACAATAATAACTTACAAATGAGGCATATTTTATTATGCTTCATATTTACAGCTTACAGTGAAATCAGAGATGACAAAGATTGCATTTTAATGAACAAAAGAAATAATTGCTAGACAGTGTTTAAGTAAACAGACAGCAGGTGGGAAAAACACACAACTTGACTGGCAGCCTGTCGTGTTATTAGAGTGGAAAAGGCTGCCACTGGGCTCTTTACTAAAATAATGCTGCAAATCCGTGATCAGTGAACCACAGCAGCTCTATTGGTTATGAAGCATTTTGCTGATTATCTTGGCCGGGCAAAAAAAAAAAAATAAAAAAATAAAAAAATAATAATAATACTAAGGCAAATAAAGTACAGCAACAGAGCTAAAAATCGTCTTGCAGCTTTAACGACAATACAAATGCAAATAAGAGTATTAGTGGGTGACATTAATTAGTTGGTTATAATTGAGGCAAAAATAGAGCAAATCCTTAACTGCTTACAAAACCAAGTGAATAATCCACAAACGCAGCTCTGTATTTATTCCTCGCATATCTGACTGAATCTCTTTGAAGTAGAGGAAGGAGATGCATTGTGTGATTCCTGAATAATCCTCTGTGTGACGCTGTACATCTAACACTCACCTACGACACTGATCCCCCCCCCAATTTGGTGCTGACAACCTCATGAAATGCCTCCATCATCACAGCTGCTTATTAAAGTCTGACAAGCCAACTCACCCGATGCTAATTAAGTTGGCAAGACAGAGCACAGGGGGCTAAACATTAGATGCACCAGAGATTTCCAGGCACAAGGATGCAATGGCCCAGGAGAGAAACAAACTCCGAAGGGTAAAAGAATCTGATTTCTCTTCTGAGCGACCCCCTCCACAACAGTTCTCCCTTTGCTGCCTACCTTTAATTGTCCGTCCCATTTGAGCTACCCCTCTGAGGCTGTGTGCTGAGAAATGTTCCAAATGATTTCATATGAACACCAATAAAAATGCTCTACGAGAGCTGCACGCTCGTCCTTTTCAGCTTAAGCATGTTGCGCTGCTTTCACTAATACCTCCACGGTGTTAAGGGAAAACAAAGCTGAGAGGAAAACTGCTGAAATGGAGCCCGGTCCAAATTGAGCTTTTCAGGAAAGCAATGCCTCTGCTCTCCCCTCTCGTTTTCAGCCTTTACTCGTTCACATTCCCGTTTCTGCTCACTGGCTGCACAAATCCTCAGAGAAACCTGCCCCCATAGAATGTGACAAAACAGACAACATGTCTGGGGCCTCGACTTCATTGTGACAATAACAATAACCCTTAAACTGACAGCGTGTCAAAGGAAAAAAGACAGCCTCTCTGCTGCTGATAAGAACAAATCTAGCGGGCCTTAAGTGTCGCCCACCCACTCTGCGCTGATGCTGGTGACTAATGCCACCTATGGTCTGAAATTGCAAGCTCCGGTTGCTAAGTGTAATCGTGCATGTCACCGGTAACAACACTCGGCCTTTCAAGCACGTCAGACTTTTGGGTGACATGACGAAGGGAGACTGTGGGGTCGCAGCTTGAGATGTAAAATGTCTCCAAGTGCCCTAGTTGTTTCTCTGCTTTGACGTAGATATAGGGTTATTATTCCAAACTCTCATCATTTGACTTCATGGACATATGGTAGAGCAATGAATAAGTTAGACCTCATCATGAAAGCATGTAAGCGCAGAAACCTAATTACAGGTTGTTCCTTACTGTCTTCATTATTATTTACTCTAGGACAAACTAGCTCTATGCTGCAGTGTACTGGAGGAGCAGTGCTGTTTCAGTCACTGTTACATCATCAGCTGGTGAGGATGCTGACTTTCTGCTTGGGACAAAAGAATGCAGAAAGTGCAGATATGTTATGTTTACAAGATTATCATTTTAATATGATCAGCTGTGGACATATTCAACAAACTGATTAAATCCTGAGAGCACTCAAGCTGTTAGTCCTCTGCGACTTATTGGCCCTTTTCATCCTCATCATCATCCTTTTATCAGTGCCAGTCATCTGAAAGCCTCCTTTCTCTCTGCCCCCCCCCCGTTTCCTCCATCCTTCCATCTATCACCTTCTCCATCCTACTCATCCTCTTCCTCTGGGATTTTGTTCTCCTTCTGCATCTGATCATCCTAAACTTGAAATCATCCAGGCATCAAATCCCAGAAGTCACTCCTGCCACAGAACCCGTGCAAATAAACAGCTGCTGCCAGTATCTGTGCACACATTTATTGTCACACACTTTACTCAGCACTTTAATTTGGCTCTGCAATGTCCATTTAGCCAGTCCCAATATGAAAACACTGCAGTTTTGATTTTTTTGGGGGGGGGGGGGGGCACAACAACTTGGGTTTAAGAAATGCATCAGAAACACACGGATTACCAAGCTATAAACAAGGCCGCGTCTGTGCTGCTGCAAAGCTGATTTTCACAGCAATATGAGTGAATGATCCATGTCCAAATGATCCAAAGCTAGTTGTTGCTTGACAGCAGAACATGCGTCAGTGCTGGGTCACCGGTCCAAGCGCTGCTATTTGACTCACAAGTAGTGTTAAGAGCTGATTTAGTGACCAATTAACACTCCTCACTCTGTCGACTAGCCTGCCATCAACATCCTGTCTTGATTGGAGGAGGAAAAGCCCCTACAAGATTAGACACGCATAGGAAAGATAGATGAAACCAATTTTCTCTCCCTGCTGCTCTTTCTGTTTTCAGCCCTGTCGGTATGTGGAAGAGTGTTTGGTGGATTGTTTCTATTTCTGACATTGACTGAGGCTGCACCCCCCCTCCTCCCTCCGCTGGCTGACAGACTGAGAAATAAACCCACGTAGGCACACTCGGATGTATAATCAGACGCTCACAGGTGCATGCGTTTGCGTACACACACACACATACACACACAGAACAGTGTGTGCACACTCCTACTACATGGGCACATACACCAGCACCTGCATAGACAATAGTCACTGCACACACGCGCACGTACAGACCGAACACTTGTCAGACCAATGACTTCAGCGTGATTGCTCCTCTTCAGCACCCACACAGCCAAGCAGTCATTACAGCCCTCTGACACCCAACCCTGGAGATAATGACAGCTCAGGAGGGACCCCTACACACACACACACACACACACACACACACACACACACACACAGAACGCCTACATCCACACCACAGACACAAAGAGATGAACGGAAACACAAGGACTCACACACACACACTCAACGCAACGGCACAGAAGGGCTTATTGCCTTAATACCGTTGGAGTGACACACACAGATTGCAGCGTTTTCCCACAGATGAGGCGCACGTTCATACGAATGTGCACTCCTTCACGGTTAATGAGAGAATTTATTTTACATTGTTTCAAAAGGATAATTCTGCTCTTTTCATGAACTTGGTCTAGTTTCCTTAGGTTTGTTGAGATGCAGGAACATTAAGACGTCACTTCCTGAGGCAGTTTGAGGGAGAATGCGAAGGTTTTTCTGAAAAGGGACCAAAATAACCCGTGTCAGCCATCACTGATGACCCACAAGTGTGTTGTGGTGTCTGTGTCTGCAGAGAGCCTGCCCTCTGCCTGCATTTCCTTATTTTACTTGATCTTAGTTTTAAGGTCAACCTTTGAGCAGTCAGTGCGTAGCGCTGAGCCAATATCAGCGGACAGCGTGTGATGATGTGAAAATGATACAGTCAACATTAATTATACATTCGAAAGTGTAAAAAGTACCAAAGAAAAAATCCAATTATTGTGCTACTTGACCCCTATAGCAGTAATATTGTAACCTACATCAGGGACCTCTGCAGCGGGAGCCAAAGCAAAGACATGACAGATGGCAAGAGGGCTGCGGTGGAAGCAGAAACTCTCAGTTTCAAGTTTCACAAAAAGAGTCTCTGAACTGGAAGAATTCACAGCAAGTATTAATATTATTGAAAATGTGTTGAGATGTGTAAAGTGTCTTGAAGTGAGTTGATTGACACCGTAGGAAAGAGGACAGGAACCACAGACTGCAACACAGTGTTTCCAGACCTAATCACACTCTTCTTTGCATCTTTCACGTGAAATACAGTATGCTTTTAAATCCTCCGGCCTTTAAACTGTGCTATATGTTCAAATGAGAAGGGAACATTACCCTTCAGCTGAACTGGTCACAACTTGCAACCTGTGATGGGGGATTGTCTCATGCTAAAACAGTTGGAAGCACTGTATTACACCAATGTGGGTGATATCTAAATCAGTTTTACAGTTTTGTAGAAAGAAAACATTTTATATTTTTGCGCTATGTGTCAGGCTTTTAATTTCCTGTCATAGCAGCTGCATATCAGGTTATTGTATCTAACACAAAATTCACCATATCACAGAACTGTAATACAAAATGACATATACCATGATGAAAGACTTTATCCTTATCGCCCACTCCTTTGTAGAAGTGAAAACAAAAAGGTGTCAGGAGAGGAAGCTGTAAACATTTGTTTTCTCTGAGCACCTTCCTAGTTCAAATTTGACCTTGTGCACCAAACACATTTGTGCATGGTGGTAATGGACTGCACACCTTTATTTTTTAGTTTTAACTTATATTTGATTTAGATAAAACTGTCTTTGTTAGAGCATGTCTAACAAAGACAGTGCTCCTGTCACGATGTTATTGGGTTTAGTGAGTTAACGCTGCCTGAGTCCTTCAACCCACTGCCTTTTGCTCTCATAGCCCCATATGACAGATGCAAGGAAACAGATGCATAAGGCCATCAGGGCAGGAAAAGGGAGGGGGGTTGCTCTGACGCTCCCTCTGGGGGTTAATTTGTTCAGAGCTTTACACTTGACAAGGCGTAAGCACAGGAAATAATTAACATTGCAAACCATGAGCATGCAGAAGATCATCAACCAAGAAATAGAGCATCCCCACAGCCCAGTGACAGAGTCCGCTTCTGTTTCCAGTCCAGAGCTCGGAAACTAGCAATTACAGAGCTGCACCATAACATGCTATCAATAATGGTGTTTTCTTCTTTTGCATCTTCATTCACAATCTAACGCAGAAGTGTGTGTATGTATGAGTGTGTGTGTGTGTGTGTGTGTGTGTGTGTGTGTGTGAGAAGCTGCAGTTTAGAGCTGTTTTGTGTTTTGAAGAAACAAAGGTTGCTGTGTTCATTGTAGAATCTGTGAATTACTAGCTCTGTGACAAGACATGGCATGCACATACACACACACACACACACACACACACACACTACAAACTGCAGACACACACAGACACACGTGCATGTTGGTAGCCCAGCAACAAACCCTAATTACCCTTTGCAATTGAGTAGTGATCAGCAAAACAATTCACAGGGGACCTACTGGATGAAACATGTACACACACACGCACAACTAGAGTTCAATACACAAGCAATATCAAGCAGCCTGATTTCCATAATCTAGTATCTCGAGGTCTGCAGCATGTAACAGTCTTTTAGACCTAATGTTCCTGTATGTTGACTGTATTTCAACATATTTGACTGTATGTGTGTTCACAGCATACTGGAAATCAGTGTTGCTTTATTTGTCTTTGGCTGTTTTATGTCAATAAACATTTACAGACAAAAGTGGCATGAAGCTAAAAAAAACAAACAAACCCCAAACTACAATAAACCCGAAAGCCATAAGCATCTGTAGTGGAATACTGAGAAATCACTACTTCTGTTGGGAAAGGAAAGAGACCAACGTGCGGGGGGGAATGGTCAAACACTGCACCACTGCTCTAAATGTTATGTGTCGACAAAAGGCCTTGCATTGGTATAAAATATACTGACAGCAATTCACTACAGAGAGCCCCGGAGACAGAGGGGCGAGTGAACAGAAAGATAGACGGCGAGGGAGAGCATGGTGGCAAAACTAAATGTCACATTTACTTTCATGTAAAATTCGTGGTTCAAAATGAAATCTCACAAGCGATGATATCCGCTGTCCCTTCACAGAAGATACAGATCGATGAGCTAATTGCAAAACACAAAAGCGCAACCACGGAAGGCTATCGACTCATTGCTGAAGCACAGCTGCTGCCTGGGATAACCAAAAGCCTGGAGTCCAGAGATAACGTGCACAATGTGCCGCCTGTCAGATTCAAGCACCGATAAAATTGTAAGTCAGTAATGTGGTGCTGATTCTCTGAGTGAGACGCCAAGCAAGGTAGGAAAGAGAGGGCTGTAACAGTACTGTCAGATCCTGACTGGGAGGTGGATGCTTCATTAGGAGGTATGCCACATGTACATTACTTGCGGTTTGGCTGGATAAAAGTGGGAGTGTTTTTTGAAGGGGTGCACAGACTCACTCGGTTAAGGTGAAACCACTTCCCTTTCCTTCATCTCCCTTCATTTTCTTTAAAAAGAATCTTGCCAACCTCAGGGCAAAAGCCTTGTCTGATTATAAATCAACCATGTCTGATATGTCAACCACCCTCAGGCGTCTGCTGATATTAATGGACTACAGCAGTCAACAGCAGAGTCTTGAGAAGATCCTTTGACTAACAGACTGAAGTGGTTGTGACAATGTGGGAAAGTTAAAGGGAAGAATCACATGTTAATGTTAGATTTAAGGTTTCTCACAATGTCACTTGAAAAACAATAAAAGCCCTGCCCCCCATTTGCTCTTTGCGAGCCAGTACTGGAGAAACCGCTGATCCTTTAGTGAGACGGCTTCATTTCAGAACCACGGAGAGCTCCACAGTACTCAGCCATGGCGGATGCTTGGCTAATTTCTCCCCTCTTGGGTAACAAACAGCATCTGTTGGTCTGCCCGTCCAACCGCAGCAATAATTGAACTCTTAGGAGACTCCCAAACACTCCACCACTGTAGCAGCAGTCAGGGGCCAAAGGAAGGGCCATTTCACACATAAGTTAATGAGTCTTTTGTTTCTGCTGATAACTGGACCCACACAGCGTCTGTTTTAAAAATTAGGGAGAGGAGACTTTTTCCCAAACTGTTAATGTGACATGGTCAAATTCGTCACTAACGAAGCAGGGATACTGACTGACAGAAGTCCATATGGTGCACAGTGCAACACAGCCTCAGCAAGAGGCAGGTCTGAGCAAGTGGCAAGACTCTTTCACTACAAAACCACTCACACCACTGTTTCTATTTCCATTGCTGCATCCACCTACACATAAAACCAACAGCTGAATACAAGTCCCGCCACATCTCTAGGGGGTTGTCGTGAGAAGTCATTCTGGGAAATGTAGGAAAAAACAGCAAACGAAGTGTGAGCAGACCAGGCTGCTGGAGGGAAAGCGGGTACACTGAACCACAAACCTCAGCACAAACTACCTCCTTAAATGTCTGGAATATGATCAAGCATCAGTGTTTCAAAGTGTTGATATTGAACATGAAGTAGATGCAGGCACACACACACACACACACACACACAAACAGACCACTCCAGGCAGGCGGCCTCCCATATACTGCAGCACATCATAAACAGTGTTTTCATGCTACCTGTCATCATTCTGAAATGTCTGGTCCCCCAGCAGCAAATCCCTGAAGCGATATCGAGGTGGAAGAGGAGGGACCTCTGTATCCACCTCCGCCATCTTGAGAGCCGAGATGTCCAGGATAACGCCAGAGTTGCTGCTGTTGTTCTTCTGCAGAGTCTCAGTGGAGGGTCTGCTGGGCGGGAAATAGAGCAGAATCGACTCATCAACGTGCAAGCTTTTGCAATGTTCTGTTAGGAGAGCTGGCTGCATTGCAACAGCAACATATAAGCCCAATTTAACTTGACAGATACACGAAAACGTCCCAGATTGTTTGTATAAACGGTGACTATAAGGCAGTGATTAAAAAGTTCTTTTACTGGGGTGATTGTGACCATTGTGGGTCATCTGAGCACTGGGAACACTTGGGTGAAGATTATAGCCAAGCTCATTAGCTATTCTGCCTACACTGTGAAGAAAAACAGCTGAAACATAAATGATTTGATATGTTTAAGAAATGCCAAACGCGGCCCAGATTCTCAGAGTCAAAGCAAGACATGCATAAAAAGCCTGAACCAGAGATATTGATGTAACTGTCACTCTCGCACAAGCATCATGTATTATTAAATGAAATAAAATGAACATATACAAATCATATACATTATTCAAAAAGGAAAAACTGACTTTACACTCAAGGAGTGTCTTACTACTGAGAAAAACAAAGACGAAAATGCAACCTGCTTACTTGCACATCAAAATATGTGTGTGTGTGATTGTCTGTGTATGGTGCATGCAGTATTGGCTACATATTAGCGCATGTGTATGTGTACCCACTATGTCATTCAGTGTCACATGTAGGGGAATGAAGTGCTTCAGGAGATTACCTGTCACCATGGGAACTCGATGATCGGCGTGGAGGACTCATGGCTGCCTCTTGTGGGGGGTTTGATTGTCATATGAGAGAGCGAAAGCAAGAGTGAGAGGACAGAGGGATAAGAATGACAGGGAGGGGATTTAAACACACTTATTAAGAATTCACCTCTTTAAGACTTAACTAGGATGTAATGTGATTACATCCACTGCCTGTGTCACAGCTTAGCTCTGCTCAGAGTTCAGCAAGACCTCTGAAAAGTGCTGCTCTTTAAAACAGAGCGGGATTACACCGACACACTTTAATGCAACTGTGCAGTTTAATGGTGGTGTTTTATTATGTATGGTGTATATTCTGATAAAGTGGAAAGAAGCGTTTGGGGCGGGGGGGGGCAAACAGCCAATACCTACCTAAATGTTTACTGAAGGCACCCTAGAGTATGGCTTTTAAGTGTGCAGCCATGGTGAGGAGATATTCCCTTATCAAGGTGGCGTTAAACCCATTTTCTGCCCATGAAGCAACACAGGGAGAGAAAAATTACTTCAGAAATATGACACCGACATTTCTCCCTACAGTCGATGGACAATGTATGCATGCATGTTCTTTCTGGCAAAACACGAGAGCCATTCTTGTGTGTGCGTTTCTACTCGGGTGACTCATTGTCGAGCGTATTACATAGATGCTTACAAGGTCAATCACATGATGTATGTATGTATCCTGTCGTGATTGCATTGATTCCCCTCTCAAGCCCCTACAGAGGGAACAATAAGTGGGTAATACACAGCTGTGTGTATTGTGGTCAGCACAGCACAGTGTGGGCAGCCTTGAGTGGGCTAATAGCACCCAGAGACATGCTGTCCCTGATTAACAGTGAAAGCACAGACCCACAGAAGGGAAGGCTGAGGAAAACATTGGGGTGATAGCAAATGAGTGGATGGCGAGAAGAGGTAAGAAAAAACAGGAGGAAGTGCAGGAATGTGAAGAACATACTGTCTTTAATGTCTCCTTTACTTTAGGGGACAGGAGAAGTTAAGGAAATGGGGATGACAAGATTTTTTAAAAATGAAAGTAATCCAACCATTTCTATGAAAATAGAGAGTCTGCAACCTCTGGGAGTTGACTTAATGGATGAGCAAAGTGACCACCATAATAGGGAGAATAAGGAACAGAGTCGCTCCCGGGAAGAGACTGTCTAAGCTTAATGGACAGAAAACCACAGATTCAGACCCAAGAAAGAAGATGATCTTAGGAGAAGTACATACAGGGCACAGATAAAGTGGGTCTCTAAAAGACAAAAAGAAAAAGTTAAAGAAAAAAAAAAAGGGCCCGGTTGAGAATTTAAAACAGAATGAAAGAATGAGAGTCTGAATATCCAGACACAGGTTTATCTCTGACATACTGTTATCATAATCAAAACAGTGACAACACAAAGCCTATAAACAACTACTTTGGTGAACAAAGCAAGCAGATATCAGAGGATTTTCACTTATTATCTCTGAGAAAAAGTACATGATGGTTTCATCCATCTGCCATGGAGTCCATTATGATTATTAGGGTGGCATTGTATATTATATAAGTATAACACTGTATAAAAGACAAGACCACAAGGTTATTGAACTTCCACCACATCGAGTTACTAAAAGTTCAGCTAAGAGTAACACAAATACCATTTCCCATTAGAACAGCTTGAATCGCAGTGTTATGGCCTGAAGGTATACAGACACACAGGGTAAATAAACCTACCAAGGAGCACCGCAGGCACCGTCAGTAAAAGTCAGACTTCATGAAGTATCACAGACTACACGGGCAGACTTCTTGTGAACTTCGTTTACCTGGCTGTGTCTCCGCTTCTGACCGAGGTCCCATAGACTTGGTTTAGATAACCTCCGTACACCACCCATACAGCACTGTGACAGAGGAAGTTTCCTATCCACGAGCCCCTGCGAAAGCTCTGTCATCATTGAAACATGGCACTTATAAAAGGGAGGGTCGTTGACTCCGATAGCCAGGGGATAAAAAGAGTCGAACCAAGTTAACTTAACCGCTCAAGTGAATTAAATCGATCCAGTGTTAGATCGTATTTGTCGACAAACAGTGACGCTATTCAAGCTAGTTTCTCGTCAGTACCACTTCACCATCCAGTATTGTCGCGTGGAGACTTATTTAGGTTTATGAGGGGGAAAAATAGTCCCGGCTCTCGGCTCTGATTGGCTGACACGCTTCAAACCCGTTTTAATTTATCGCACACCTGACAGTTAATTTAAATATCAATGCGCGGCCCCCAAACCGGCATCTGTACTGAGAGACTTTCTTGTCGCCTAGCAACGACTTTGTTTGCTAGCGTTTACGAACTATATACTATGCTCAGCGGAAGGAGGACGAACTGTTATTTTTAGCCTTCGATTATAAACTTGATTTTCCTCTCGCCGTCTTCTCCTTTATTAGCTGACAATCCCGTATAAGCATTTTCAGCTGCTCTTACCCCCCGGTCTAAAATCACTGTAAGTATCGCTTCTCGTGGCTTCTTCATTGCTTTCCTCTGCCATGTAACACCGGCTACGCATCCAAAATAAGGACATCATGTAGCTAGCTAAACGCTGAGTGCTCCCTGCTGGCTTTCATGCTTTCCTGTCAGCATCAGCATCCTTTTCTCCTCAGGACAAGAGCAGGAGGTGGGCGCTCGTTTCCCAACCTGGAGTCACCTATGAGTACCTCGCCATCTGCCGGACAACTTTAAAATGTTCCTGTGTCTACAGAGGAAACTGATACGTTTTGATGCTGACGGGAAACTTCTCATCAAAGGGCTTTCAGTGAAATGAATAAACCTAATAATAGATACTGTAATTGTGCATCGTCGTGCTTTTGTCCACCCCACTGTGCCTAATCGTGGGTTTCGCTTCTTTTAAAGATGCAAGACAGTGGCTTAAATTTGAGCCACATTAAAAGCGCTTTTCTGTTTTCTTGGCTTTGCAATACTGTGAAATACGAGTGTTGATCCAGTGTGTGCACATCCTCATCTGTCAGAGTCATCTGGTGGTAAGAGGTGGAAAATGCAACTTTGCCACTGTATTGTTGTCCAGTGTAGCTATAACAGGTAATATATCAGTCAGTAACAGATGGCAAAATGTCAGATTAGGCATTTAAATAGCCTGCACAGACGTTTGTAGTAACAAAAACATTGCAATGGAATTCAACCACAATTGTCTTTATTCATTTTTCCTCATAATTCTTCTATCCATCATTAAGGATGGAGCATTCCCGGCACATGCAAAGTCCTAGCAACTTCTAGAAATTCACAATCTATGACTAGGCTACATATATTATGATTTCGGTTAAAAACATACCTGGAACAGCTCTGTCCTCTGCTATTTGCCTCACCATGGTCCCCCTCAAATTGAAAAAAATATTCATTCTGTGTGCACAAAAGGACGAGTGGAAGACACCGCTGGCTTGTGTGTATGTGTGTGTGTCTCTCCAGAAAAGACGTGTTGCTCTGTGTGCGTTCCTTGCGCTCAGCGTCTCCTCTCCACATTTCAGCCCATTATTCTCCGGGGGAAAGAGCTCTGAGCGTCATCATTTTAAAGCCCACACAGCCACTTATGCTTTCCCATGCCAGCAGTCAGAACTCACTCACTCGCTTATCTCACTCAGGATCCTTATTCCCACAGATTTCTTCTCCATAACTTGATCCAGCTGATTTTTGTTATTTTACAAACCATTCTTTGTTTGGCTTGCTAATTGCTGAATGTTTACACAAGCCAAATGATAAAATATGACACAGTGATTTGCTTACGGCCAATGCAGAGGGAGATATTTACAATATCATAGCATAACAGAGCATTAAAGAAGCTGATGGTCACACAAAATGCAGTGATATGACAAAAAACCTACACATCATTAATCTATATCATTATGCAATTTTACCAAGCCATATTACTACGTTACTTTCAAAACATTCAGTACTCCATTCCAATAATCCACTTCCAATAGCCACCTCAGTGTTTTGCCTTTAACACATACTCAAGTACATTTCATGTATCAGGGCTAAAGTTACTATTTCCATCTCAAAATAGAAAGTGACAAAACTAATGTATTTTGTCACTTACAAGTCTGGCACATTCTTTCCAATCTTCCAAACACCTGCATTATTTCCATCCTAACTCTGTCATTTTGGCCAAGACCTGCTACTCCCCAGCAACAATTACTATGTACGCAAACTCCAATATTTACAAGTGGTACTTTTACCCTATTTTGCAAAACTCATGTTTCACATTATTATGTTTTTGTCTAAAATTATGGTTAGAGCTTTACTGATAAATTGTCCAGACCGATATATCAACCACTATTAGGTCTGACAAAAATGTTTCTAATATCAAGATTGTTTGTTGTGTTAATGATAACAAAATTGTTAACAACCAATATATCATTTTTTGAATTTCAAAAAAGTAGACACATACTATTGTCCGCAAAAATCCATATAACAGAGGTCAGTTGTGTAAGCTATAGATATAAAAAGACCCATAACTTTAATGGTAACCCACTAGCCTATAATGTGCTTTAATTTAATGCCTGAAGTCATTTTGCAACAGCAGTTGCCAGCTTTGACTAATGCAGCGATGTTTCGTTTTGGAGTGAACTCTTCAATTATTCAGTCATTATGCTGCCTTACTTAAACCATATCACAATTCATCCTGGAGGCTGGCGTACATCCATTAGACTATTTCTCTCTAACACCTCTGTCCTGTTCATATAATGCGAGTGTTGTCGAGTCTCAGCACAGCACAGCCACTCTCCCTCCTGGATGCTTGCTCTTCATGCTTCCAAAGTGTCTAAAAACAGATGGAGAGGGAAAGACTCAGACAGTGGAGCACTCAGATTCAGTAAGCAGCCTGAAGGCATATATAATATATAGGAGCCTTACATGGTGCATGAATCACAACTCTCTATGTATTTGTCTGCCTGGGAAACAGCAGACTTTCTTGATGTAAAGTATTTTTGTCCTGAGCTTGAAATTCATTTTGACAACTGTATCACAATGGCGAGATAGACAGTAATCTGTAACTGTAATTAATGTAATGTTACATTTAAATTTTAATGAGTAGGAGTAATTAGTTTGGATAATAAGGCTATTCCCTTTTTCTTTATTCATCACTTTATAGTTAATGTCTCTCATGACTTTGACCACAACCAATGTTTTTTCTTTTTTCCCCTTTCCAGTGTTTGCACCAAACTATACTTAGTAATTTCACACTGTCATTATAAGTAATTCAGTTTTTTCATCCTCATAGTTGCATGATCAGATTATACATACAATGTATGTTAACCTTCTTGCTCCTAATCTCTCTGTGCTGTTACAAACACAGTGTAGACCCTATCCCTTTTGCTAAAACATTAAATGTAAATCTATACAAATGCAGTAAAACATATTGTGTGTTTTGTGTTACTGTATTTAAGGCTTGGTTATCTCTGAACTATGCTATGTTAATATTAACACTACAAACTGTGTCTGTGTGAATACATTTCCACATTTTGGCTGTCTACTGTTAGTTGACAGGGCACAATGGTGACTGAATTGAAAGCTTGTTATTTAAAGCCTAAAGATGTAATGGCTTTTATGTTTCCTGTAAGCCACATTAAAAGGGACTGGACCCAAAAATATGAAATATGTAAGAGCTCCAGGCATTATTTGAATAGTGAGTAATCTCTGGAAAGTCCAGTTACGAAAAAAAAGAAAAAAAAGAAAAAAACCAAAACACCAGCATTGAGCACTGAGCATTGAGAATATCACAGGATTGCCTTCCCTCTTACCTCCATGTGTTGGTTTCATGACAATAAACTTCTAATGTTTTCAGACTGGTGACACCATCAGAGCCTCCCACAGCGAGCAAGGCACCATTGAAGACTACAAGGGACATCTGAGACAAAAGAAAGAAGAGTACATATTAGAGAAATGTATAAATTATTACAACAAAGTTAATTTAAACAAGCCTTGGGAGGTATTCTTAAAGAATAAAACAATTACATTGTGCCATATTCTTTTGTAACAGACTAAGTTCAATCATTTTAGCATTCAATACAGTACCTCATTAATGCACTTTTCAGTTGACAACCATTTTGTCTGAATGATCTCAACAACTATTGGATGGATTGCCATGAAACTTAAGGATAAGACTGGCGTAATCCTGTGATGTTTCACAAATATGCATGGCGCCCGGAGGATGAATCCTTGTGATTTGGGTGATGGCTTCGTCACTATAAGGTCAAATTTTCCAATTAATCCATGGAAAATTCTGGTTTTGGGCCAAAATGTTTACCATCATGGTGCCCAGACAATGACTCTGGTGACTCTGGCTGACTTTTCCTCTAGCACCACCAAGAGGTTTCAGTAAAGTGTCTCAACAGCTGTGTTGGATGGGTTTCCATGAAATTTGGTACAAGCATTCATGTCTTCCTCCAGATGAAAGGTAATAACCTCAGGGATTTCTTGTGATGTTTGACCTAGCGCCATCATCAGGTAAAAAATTGTCCAGCGCTTGGTTTATGTACCGATCCTATGACCCTTTTTTATACTCGCCAGTTTATTCAGGGAAAGTTAGGAGTGTTTTTCCCTTGATTATATTCCTTAGGTTGCAAATCTTTGAGAGTATTTTTAGACTGCAGTACACAAAAATAATAATGAAATCCAAAACTTCTGCTGAAATATGTTAGGTAGTCCGGAGAGGACAATTATGTCCTTCTCTCAGTCACTCATATTATTTTGCGCCGTCTTTTCTGTTCTTATCATTTGGCTGTGAAAATAAACTGGACCTTAAATCAGCATAGAGGCTTAACATCTGATGTGTCATAGTGATCCATTACTCACGTTGTCCCTCTTGTTCCTCATGCGTTTGACAGGAGTCCACCTCATGGTGTCTGGGTTAAACCTCTCAGCGGCACAAAGCTCCAGGTTGAGTTCATCTTTGCCACCAGCTACATAGATGTGGCCCAGGTAAACGGCGCAGCCAGCGCTCTCTCTGGGACTCAGCATGTGGGCGCATATCGACCAGGTACCGTCTACAGGGTTGTATCGCTCCACTGGGGGACATTTAGAGATAGTAAAAGCTGGAAGAGGCCATGTATAGCATACACAACTATACACATTGTATGAGTAACACTACCTTACAGACAGGTAGTGTTGATATTTATATACTAAAAATGTCCATGTTTTATTGATCTATTGCAATTTTAGATGTGCATAAAAAGCTAAAAATGTCTGAAAGAAAGCCATAAACATGTTTACTGTTTATTTTTTTTATAAAAGAAAGAAATTATTTACAAATAATTAATAATGTAATGTAATTTCCGAGCATTCTTGTGTGCAAGGACGGTGAACTTGATGAGAACCAAAAAAGGTTGTGGGAATTTTACTGACGTGCCCTTCTCACGGACGAAAATAAGTCTGTGACAAGTGGCATTACAACATAGCCCTTGTTTATCTTGGGCAAGGTCAGGGGGCTTAAGAATGTGTGTGCGTGTGTGCGTGTGTGTGTCTGTGTGTGAATATGGGTAACTTTGAAGAAAAAAACAAAGGTAAAACTAGTTGTTATGTGTGACTTAAAGCCTGCCACACGTCAAAAAGCTGACAAAGAAAGTTAAGGGTTTTTTTTTTTAATAGTGGTGGGAACAAGTCAATTCACAAAAAGCCTCCATGCACAAAATAACATATAACTATTTGTAAGCTGCTTTCCTGTGTTAATAAATAATCAGTGTCACTCTCAAAGAGCCGGAAGATTAAGTATCTGTAATTACATTTTAAATTGAGTGTATTTCCATTTGGAGTTCACAAGTTTGAACAAAAGAACGGGTTTTTTCTGCTTGGTGTTTGCAGATTGAAACACCACAGATTTTGGGATGTTGGTCAAACACAATAAGAGATCTGAAAACCTCAAATTGGCCATTTTTCATTGTTTTCTCTGAATACTATAGACAATTTCAAAATTAGATAAATTGTTATAATTTTGGAACTGGTCTTAAGTTCAGCATTAAGTAAAACTTCATCTGAATTTGTGAGTGCCTGAGATTTGCTGCAAAAAACTCACCTGAGCTCAGAGCCATATCACCATCATTCCCTCCGATCACATACAATTGACCATCCAGCACAGCAGCCGCTGCTCTGGTACGTCTGGTTAGCATGGCTGCCTGCTTGCTCCATGTGTTCAATTTTGGATCGTACCTAGAACAGTGAAACAAAGGTTAGAGCACTTTAACAAATGGTCTGTCAATCACTGATGTTTCTTGCCTAACTCGATTTATCATTTCTTTGTTCTTTCCTCTGAGTCAGCCACTTCGGATTGCTTTCAAAGTAAAGTGAGATGTCAGCTAAGTAAGATCGTTATTACTTTCACTCTAGATGTATGTGAGACACAGCCTACTCATTCCACTTTCACTTAATGCTCATTTTTAAAAGGACACACACTTTTGTTTCTTCAAAGCAGGTTTGGCTTAAGTTTCCGTTGTACAAAGTGGTGCTAGAAATAAAAGAAAAAATGAAAATTTACTTCAAATTCTTTCAAAAACTAAACAGGACCCCTTTGTTTGTAGGATTTTATGGTCAGAATAATAAATAGCAGCTCCCTTTATATGTACACATATGTACGTGTGTATATACACAGACACACATATACTACATGCCACTCGTTTGTTTACAGTGTGTATCAAGAGGATTCATGGTTCATTTTTGTAAGATGTTTATTATTTGTAGCGATCATGCTGCAGTACCTCTCCACTGTGTTTATTGCAGTAATGCCATCATGTCCTCCAATAGCGTACAGGTATCCATCCATCGCCACCAGACACACGCCACTGCGGGGGCTGCTCAAGGGTGCTACATCTGTACTCCAGCTGTCTGTGTCTGGGTTGTACCTGACATGATGGAAGTCAAGGAGCGAGGATGACAAAGTGTGAAAATAAAAATCAGGGGCTGGTTACAAGAGCTGGGTTGTTTGGAACGCAGCACACAAGCTTTCATAGAAACTTCTATCTTCTCAGTGTTTTGTATATTTTCAGTTGCGTGACTTTAAGGAACACAGAAAGAAAGTGTCTTAATCCTGTGTGTATCAGAGTAAATATCTGCCAGAGTGGTTTTTCTCTGCTGGAAAGTTATTAAAAATGTTTTCTTTCCAACCAAAAAAACCAAACACTATTGTGTAATTGGGGAAGCTTTGCTTGAGCGGGACGTCAGTAATTTCCCTGAAAAGTCACAACAGCACAGTAAATGCCCCTCAGAGATGAAGTAACCAAAATGAGAGTTTGCTGGAAAGGCCATTAACAGCTGATCACTCTGGAGCAGGTCTTTCCCTGTTGGTGTGCAGCCAGCCCTGAGATGATCATTATGGGGTCAGCTGGCTGGCACTCAGTTAAGGAGTGACTGTCTGTGGGAATTGGGAACAGTGCCAGCTCCATCGAGACATCTGATAGAGTAGGAGGAGAGGAAGTGGGAGAAAATGTGCCACAGGAGAGCAGAGTACATGCGTGTGTGTCTATATGTGTGTGAAAGAGAGTTTATTTTTGACTTTCTCTGTCTATGAGGAATAAGATAGCCTGGCAACGTGAGGAGATGAGGAAAATCCCTTACTGTGAGGGGTTTGGGTGGTACACTGGTTAATAACAATGGTACCAGGTTACTGTTTGGATTTAATGTTGAAAGGCCTACATCTATTCTCTGCCTTAATGCTGACCTCTACTGTTCAGTGGTGCAAATAACAACAACAAATACATAAAGGGCTTTCTTTGCCCCACCAAAT
This sequence comes from Datnioides undecimradiatus, assembly GCA_008933995.1. Taxonomy (NCBI): domain Eukaryota; kingdom Metazoa; phylum Chordata; class Actinopteri; order Lobotiformes; family Datnioididae; genus Datnioides; species Datnioides undecimradiatus. Next base: position 11,879,885 of record WARS01000015.1, read on the forward strand.
CAAGCAATGGAGCACATGACTATTAAGCTTCAAAGAATGACTCATAGCATCAGCTTTTAATTACCCACACCTCAGGTTAAGTAATTTCTCTTAAGGAGGACAGCAAATGAAAGCCAAATCTGTTTACTCTTGTTTTTTTAAGTTAAATGTCTCTTGGGGTTTTTCCTAATTCTTTGTTGCCAGGAACATGAAAAACATTCATATTTTACTTTCTTATATATCCCTTTTTAGTCAGTAGCACATTACAGTCCCATCAACCAAGTGTCATATATGCTTTTAGTCTGTTCTTTTATGTTCTATGTTGCTGCTGTTGTCTTGCTCAAGAATTCCAGTGACGTCCGTGTCTTAGAAAACTTGTGCATATGGATTGGGTAATAACTTTATATGATCACATGCCCCAGCAGCTTCACGATCATCTCCATCCCAGTATCAGCACTCAACACCAAGGTGACAAGTTGCTGACTGGGGCGTACATTACATTTCCATGACTTCATCCTCCACAGGTCAACTTAGGACTGGGAGGAATCCTCTGAAAGACCCAGATTGTCTGAGTCAAGCAGCTCTTACTTGTTAAGAGATGACGGGTATTTCAATCTGTCATCATCAGCACCAACGCGCTTGCTTTCACTTTCTCACGCTGTGATTACTGTCTCGAGGTAATGACATGTCAGTTTGAATTATCTTATTCCATAAAATCGACACAAACCTAAAGAAACAGTTTCCAATCACAGGCTCTCCTGAAGTCAGCAGTTTGATGTTTGCATTCAACTGGAACATGAAATTCCCTGGAGCATGTGACAAACAGACAGAGTCTGTTCAAATGATGATGTGAGGTTGTTATAGCAAGAAATCCGTAGGGATTAAAATAATAATATAATGGGAGAAAATGTGAAATTAATCCATAGTGTGATGTTTGGAGATAAAAATGATTGACAAGTTAAAACCCTTGAGCACAGCTTCTTAGTCAAATACATTTAGAAAGTGTGCTGCCTCTCACCGCTCCACACTGCTGTAACAGCGGAGGTTGTCCTCCCCACCCACTGTGTAGATCATGCCGTCCAGTGTGCCCACAGCCACATTGCCACGACTGTTGATCAGGCTCGCTGCTTTTCTCCACTCGTTGTACTCAGGACAGAACTGCTCCACCAAACAGGATGGGTCATCCTGGGTCCATCCCCCGACTACCGAAACAAAAGGGAGCTCTTACACATTATTTTATTACAATCCCCATCAAAACAGATTCTGTCTTCTCTCTGCTGGTGACCGCATACATAATGCTGTCATTGAAGGAATATGCATTTCTTCTTACCTGAAACTGAATATTTAAACTGCAAATACACGTCACTGAAGTCAATCCCCAACAGACAGAAACAAAAAAAAAAAAGAAAAAAAGATTTAAAATTTCATGAAAATGTTATTTTACTTTAAACCTCTTCCTCTGGCTTCTTTTTTAGGATAAAACCACACTTTCGAATTTCTCTGTGTGCAGTAGAAGCAGTAAACAAGGCGAATTCGGGCATGGATCCAGTAGTATTGAGTTGTTTTGACTGGTTTTCATGGTGATCCTTGGCAGAGAGAGGTGTGAACCAGCGAAGTGAAAAATTGCCAAAGCGAACTCAAAATCATGAGTAATTTATAAGACTGCAAATGCACAGATGGGTGACAAATTAGAGAGAAAAGAAAAACATTTAGTGTCTCAGTAAGGTGTTGGACCACCGCAATCCTCCAGAGCAGCTTCCTGAGACTCTAGTGGAGGGATGAACACCATGCTTTCAAACTATATTCCCTTATTCCCTGTTTTGGTGATGGTAGAAGAAAGTGCTGTCTAATATGTTTGTCCAAACTATCACATTGTCTTTCTCAGTGGGGCTGAGATGTGCCATAGCGTTTGATTTACATCATCATCAGACATTGACTGATCCCTTGCAGTTAAATTAGTTGTGTCTCTCTTCAAACATACTGTGGTTTGTCTTTTAATTTGTCACCTGTCTGTATGTTTAAACAGTAATTGTCTTTGCTAAAATATCATCGACAGTCTCAGTTCTGACACAGTATAAACTCCTTTCTATGTGTGCTCGGTTTCTTGCATCTGAAGACTGACTCATGCTGTCGGCCTCTGCACAGATGAGAGGTTCAATAGTTTGGATGCTCTAGATGACACTCTTGTTGAGAGGCTTCATCTTAGAGTCTGTCCTTTTATTTTCACTACTGGATGAGATTTTATATCAACTCTGACTAGTTGTCTAAAAATTAGATAGTAGCTAGTCAGCTGCAGTGGTGGAAGAATTGCAGGGGTAATACCAAACTATGAAAATACTTCACTAAATGTAAGTCTGTATCTTAATTACAAAATGTGCTTGAAGTATCAAAAGTAAAAGTGCTCATCAACATGAAATGGTCTTTGTTAGTGTCTTGCAGTTATATGTGTTGTTTTTCATTTTTATTCCTAATGCATTAATCTTAATGTTGCATTTTACTTCTGATGTTTTGTTTGTCAGAAAGATTCAAGATCACCAAATTTGGAGGATTGTGGTCTGAAAAGTAACTACTTCCTGAAGCTGAGTAAAAATATGAAGTTGCATAAAGGATTATAAAAGTACAGGTCCCTTTATGAGTACAGTAATTGAATACATTCATTAAGTTACATTCCTCCACTGGCCAGCTGTCCATGAAGTACTAAATAAAGATCTTCTTAAGTACACACTGCAAACTCCAGAACAAACTGGAGCAATTGCAGTAGCCAGTACAGTAACCAAACAGAGACTGTAAGGCATAAATTAGCCTTAGATGAAACAGATGCATTAATTTGATGCCTTGTATACTCATTTTAAAACTACATGTTTACTTAATAAAAAGTAGATCAACAATATTTTAGTTTAGTTTATTTCACAGAAAGCCTTATAATTAGCTGCCACAGTTTTAGGGTTCAGTTGAGCATGCTGCTTCACTTTCACACTGTCACGGGGAAGCTCTGCTCAAACAGAGAAATCGTTAATGTTGTTAGTAACACCTGTGCTTTTCCTACTACAACTATGAAGTCAGAAAGTCTGTTGTGAAAAAGCAAGAACATGCCAAATATATGTGGTGCAAAATGTTAAGAGGTACACTTCCACTGATGCAACTTTCATTTGAATTGGTAAATGCCTGAGAAACTTCTTGGCCCTGTTTGTAATTTGGGCCACACAGGACATTTTACCCACGACTGTTTGCAAAGGCAGAATAGAAGTCGTCATCTTCATGCCAAAAATTGCTGCGGCGTCTCTTTAAAATGTTTGTTTTTTAGTTTTTCTCCACTCTGAGCACTGAATGGCTTAACCTGCACATCAAAGCAAAGGTTTGCTACTCTCTAAATTCAGACACTCTTCTCGTCAGATGTACACCAATGTAGTAAACTGACCCATAAACATCATGTCATTGAAGACATCTGTGGGAGGTAGTTTGGTGCGCTGTCTGCCAAGGGAGAGGGGGTTTGCCATACGGCGACGACCCCGGGGGGACCCTCCCTTGGTCTCCTTGATCAGCATATGTCGGGGCTCGGGTTCTTCCAGGGCCGCTCTGAAACATACAGGAATAGGACAGACATGAACATGTGGCAGTGATTATGTGGTCATGACTGGCTCTTATTGGAACTATTCAGCTGTTAAAGATATAAAAAATAAAATAAATGTTTATTAGAAAACCTTGTTAGTTCCCATCATTATTTACAGAGTACCATAATTTGTACATCTCATTTCTAACACTTTGGAACTTGAAATAGGATTTACACAATTGAGATCATGAATTACTATAGAAATATGTGATGCACAGTGGTGATATCACCTCTCCCAGGTGTTAATAATATTGCAGCAATTACTCAAATGATGATCAGTTAATGTAAATGATCCAAAACATGCTTCAAATCAACCTTCCACCTCTTAGATGTACCAGCACAAACACTATAAAAACAGGATTAATGATCTTACCCTTGTTCATTGTACACTCCCATGTTTTATCTCCTCAGTAGTTTGCTCTGCACCTGCAGTCAAGATTTGTGCTTCTGCCTCAAAGCAGCACCTTTGTGTCACTCAGGTCTTTGGCCTCCTGTGCTCTATTTGTACACAGCGCTGTGGCTGTCACAGCTTTCTGCTCTGAAGGACACTGACTGAGTAAAACACCCTCCCTTCAGCAACACCACCACCCACCCACCACAACAACTTCCCCAAGTGATTCATCCCACCATCCCTGCAGCCTGAAACCCAAGACTCCTCTCACACACCCTGGTTTGGGCTTTATTTTTACACCTGTCTTTCCAAAGAAACTGCTGACATGGTCTTATTTTTGATCCATCAGTCCTATAAGGTCCTATAAGCCACTATGTCATGGAGGGTTTCTTTAGAAGTTTCTCTCTCTATTCCAGTGCGGGCTTGCCATGAGTGTTGGCAGATATATCAGTGGATATATTTTGAGTTTTTCACCAGAGGGGTCCACATATCTGTTACTGTCTGACCTCCCTCTGTCAGCTCCCTCCTGCAAATTTCTCACCCAGTCCATCACGTCTTTCGTTTCGCTGAAGTTTGCGTGACTACCTATCCTCCAGAATGTCTATATTTGTATCTGTGTCCAGCGGAAACACCTCAGATGGTGTAATGATTCATCCCATATAGGTCAAGGAAGAGAGGGCAAAATGCAAATTCCGTGTAGTCACTGCTGTTCTGCTGCTGCCGGTACATGGCTTCCACGGGGCTGACTAACAAATTGTGTTTGGCTCATTAGCATTTTCCAGCTCACTCAAAGAGATAGATAGATATATAGATAGATAGATAGATAGATAGATAGATAGATAGATAGATAATGATCTCACAATCAAAAACATATGATCAGTTATCAGTTATGATGCATAGCTAAAGAGTTACCTGCTCAATAAATATGAAGCCATTAAGATGATCACCGGCTTCACTACAGCTTTAAAGTATCATAATTCAGTGTTTTTGAATGTGTGGTATTTGTATGTTAAAGCAAGGAAATTTGAATACAACCCTCAGAAACGCTTGATTAAAAGTAATTAAAAGTTGATTTAAAGTAATTTCAAGACATGCCCTCTTTTAAATTTTTTGGAGTTTTGACTCATTATAATGTAGATAGATAGACGCACCAGGCAAAGCTGCTCCTGGCTCCTGGCGACAAGGAGGTTTTCTGAGTTAATCCAAAAAGAGGTGAGTCAAAGGTCTTGATGTATAAAGACAGACAATAGATTTCTCTAGTTATCCAGATATGAGTAGCTGATATTTTCCCAAAAGCTTGACCGAGATGATTAAAGTTTCCTCCTCTGAAAAGTCTTGAGCATCTCCACCATGAAACCTCAGTCAGACCCACTTGGCAGCTTGGTCACACTCGCTTGTCTGAGGCCATCTTGAGCCATTCGGCTGTAAAATCCGAAATTTTCAGGAGGTCAAGGGTTTATTTAGGTCTGTGAGGATAAAAAACTGCTGACAGGCCACCTTGCAGACCATAAACAGGTCCTTCATAAGTGTCTGCCTAGACCTGCATCAAGACTGAAAAGTGACAAGTGAAAAAATATTAGTGAATATGAGTTACTGAATACAACATTTCTTTCAATAAAATGCTTCAGTGGTCAGACAGAAATCATATTGATCTATGATGAACTTCAATGACCATCCAAGTTCAGTGTCTTTTTCTATTGTAAAAACTAAAAAATTTAATTTTTTAATTTTTCAATTAAATAGTCTTGACTCAGAAACCCAAATAAGTAATAAGAGCTGTCATGAATCAGACATAATTTAGGCTCAAACAGGTGCAGACAGCATTTAAAATGAGGAAACGTTTATCAAAAGAGGGAAAAGAATGAAAAGCACTTATTCTAAAATCAATACGTCAGATGAAAGTGACAAAGTAGATCTGAAGAATAAACTGCTTAATATGCACAGGAGCCCGTGGAAACTAACTGACGGACATTTTGCGCAGGAACAGGTGGTGAGTCAGAGTTTTTTGTCTGCAGTCTTTTCCATGTATGTCATGGTTGGAATGAATGTGCTCTTTTTAGGAAACCTCCAATGTAATGTAAGGATCTGAATCACTTCAATGCGTTTTTGCAGCCAGTGCAGAGATAACTCAAAGCCTGGAAACACAGGAAACAATTAACCCAGGAGTTCATCACTTAAAAAAATGTCTTCTAGCTTCAGCTTCATAACTGTGTTTTTCATTTGTTCAGAACAGAAAAGAAACTGAAGATGTGAAGTTATTTTAAAGCAGTTATGCAGCTTATGCATCCGAACTATTCGTCCAACAACAGCTGGCTCTAGTGAATTCATGGAGCTCCACTCGTAAATCTGAACAAAAGCCATGTGACTCTTGAACGCCTGAACGTTCCTTTAAGTCATCCTTAGAAAATGCATGTTTATACATGATAGACCAGTCTTGTAATCGTAAGCCAGGACCACATTTAATTGATATTAATACATTGTGTTTTTTTTGTTAACAGAAAATGTCTCACATCAGAAAAGGTGTGTAAAACATGCTCAACGTTTGATTAAGGCCCTGAGGAGGGTGATTCTGTTATTTCAGTCAGATGTGATGTAGTTTACAGTAAAGCTTGGTGGTCATGAGTGAAGGGAGACGTCAGGCAGCTGACTCCCCTTGGGTGTCTTTGGCCCTCTCACATGCCAGAGAGCCTGCCACCCAATGCCACACTAACCCACCTGCAGCTGTCTCTGGAGACTTCCTGCCAATCATGTGTCATAACAGTAAGGCGCATATACTATCCTTAACCATAACACGTCAACCCCAGCCCCCCCGAGTGAGAAGATATGCTCTGTAATGTGTCCGAGGTGTTAGTGGTGGAATGTGAATGCTAGCTGGGTATTTGTGTGGCTGGGTGAGGATTTGTGGGGCGATTTCAAAAAGTTTTATAAAAAAAAAAAGTGGGATGAAAAGACACAAAGGGGGAGGATTGGATAAGAGACTACAATACAAAAGTAAAACTTGTTTTCAAGAATTATGGCAACTTTTATTGATTTTATTATTTTTCATGCTAAATCTAGAGTCTTTGTTTGTATGTGTCATTTATTGTTTTAGATTATTGATGGCTTGACATATAAAAATATATAGCTTAAGACAACAAAAGCACAGACACATCACCGTCGAGAAAAAAACAATTTCACATGAAAATCCTTTTTATGTGATTTATGGATTTTGTTTTCTAGATACTCATTCAAATCCAAGGTACAGTACAAACTCATTGGCTTCTTGGATCACCTTAAACTGAAACCCATCACATCATGCCCTATATATTTTGAAAAGCTGGGTAAGTGCTGACTAAGATAAAAGCTGTTTGAGCACTAAAAATATCTTCTTTCATGTAACCTCACTTTTTAAGTGCTTGTAGAGGCAGACAGAATCTGTCCTGCAGTGCCGCAGCACAAATTGACGGTCCAGATAGATGAACTATGAATTATATAATTTTCTGTGTGATATATAAAACATTTTTTTCATAAACATACATATTTTCAGCTCTTCCTCTTTTAAAATAAACCTAAATACAGTAAATTGCCTTCAGCCCAGTTAAATCACCCAGTTAATACACAAATCATACCAACAGTGAAGTGTCCATGACCCTGCATGGGTAAAAGTATGATCTTCAAAGGCTGTGCGGATGTCACATGATGGGAAAATGATATGGAGGTCATGAAATGGACCTCAGGAAGAGGATCCCAGACACTATAAAGTTAACAGCTGTCAGGCTTCAGTTGGCGAACAGAGGTATGAGCTGGATATTTTAGTGGGTTAAAGTAAAGGGAACACAGAGATTAAAAAAAGGAGTTCAGAGCTCCAGCACAACAAACTGTTTGTAGTAAAATTGCTTGCAGACCTTGATCTCCCAACATCTGCATGTGTCATGCTGATCCTTGTTTTTATGTAGCCTGGGAACCAGACAAATCAGCTGAGCTCATGTTTTGACCTTGCAGACGCATCTGGACCAACGCTGTTCAGACAGACAGTCTGAGCCAGGCCAATCACAGCTGTCTATCTAATGTGGGTGGGTTCACAATTTTTCATAGTTGAGTAATGAAGAAGACCTTGTATTGCCTCGATCTCTGCATGCTGTACTCTGTTTTACATTTCTTCAACGCTACGTCACATGCTTTGCTCTGATTGGTTGTGTCCATCAAACTGGATCCAGACTAATTTTGATCTTCACTTGTAAATTGTAAAAGATTTCAGTGTGTTTCCCAAACTAGCAGGGAGAAGGCAAGGTGATGAAGGTAATGACATGGACCACACAAAATTACACAGTATTTTTAAGGCAAATATCACTGCAAGACTTGACCTGTTTCAGTCAACAGCCTAACAAAACAACAATCTTCTCATGGAAATATCATAAATACCATGAATTGTGTTTTCTGCATATGCTTATGGATTGCTATTATTAACATTGTTGAATTATTGTTATGGTTATAATCACATCACTGCTAATCCACCACCAAACAGCCATCAACGAAAACCATTACAGACAGACTGTTTTGAGCCGAGTGTGGGCAGATCTAATGCTTATCGGGAGTTCATTAGCGCACTCCTGAAACACAAGGGCTTAGTAATCAGATTCACATCTTTATTGACTTCCTCTACAGGTCTCAGAACAGCCTTATATGCAGCCCACATGTCACCATAAACCTACACAGAACTATGTGCTCAGTCAGCTAACATTACACAGAGACATAATGAGAGATTAAATTAAAAAGTTTTTTGTTGATACTTTTAAACTGTTGTCATCAGATTATAATGGAGAATGCCTGATTGACTTGCATCCTCTCCACCTCAACATATGTTCTTGCTCAGCTATCAGTATCAGTCATTGTAGGACACTTTCATGTCCCGCGATGACTTTTGCTATCCCAGATAATACTTATAATACTAAATACTAGCAAAATAAAAATGGGTTTTCCTGTTAGGAAAAGTCACTCAGGCAATGATGCATCATCTGTAGGAGCTGCTGTCAGAGACATGAGTTCAATATTTAGTGAAACAAACACAGTGAAGCTGCAGGCAATGAAATTAACCCACAAGCTAAAAAAATAATTGATAATTCCACATGGGTATGCCACTACACCTTGCAGAGACCTAAAAGACTAACATCTTGACTTGAATTTGCATAAAGACTTAATCTGGTTAGAAACCAACTGCCAGCAACTTTGAACAAGAATCAGAGCTGTCATTTGAGACCACACCACACAAAACAGTCAAGTTCAGTTTCAGGTCAAGTCAAGTTGCAGTTTGCTGCTGGTTTACTATATTGTCACACTGGACATACTGCAGCATGGAATCAACAATGCCATACCTGACCATTTAACAATATAAAAAGACACAAGAGAGGCATCTTTCTTTTAAACTGACTGAGTTTGTACCAATGAATAATCAGTTTGTAATATAACAACAACTGGGCACCATAATTGAATACATCTATACAGTTTATCTTAATGTTAACCTTAATTAGAGTAGAGCCTTGTGGCCCTGAGGGCCAGATGTTCCTCTCTTCCACTCAAACTGTTTGAAAACAGAAATAGGATATTTGTTCTGCAAGGACACTGCTGTGTGATAAATGGAGACACGGACCCGGAGAGGCACCCCTTCATGTCAGATGCACTAATCTCCTGTCTGTAACACTCCGGCAGGGATTTACCGATGACTCCACTTCACCTTCCATCAGGCAGAAATCATCTGTGAGCAGTTTGAGTGTCCCTGTCCTGGTTTTACCTGTTTTATGGCTTATACTCCTCCTTTTCCATCTCAGTTTGGATTTCAGTGCAAACATGTGAGGTTCATCACAATGAGGGAAGCTCCAAAATGATCTTTTATTAGGACACACACTCACACACACACACACACACACACACACACATATATATATATATCACTGCTGTAACAGTAATTTTCCACTGAAAAATAGTACTCAGAAATCATTCAGTCTGTCATCCCTATTGCGTTCTTTGTATACATGTAATTAGCACTCTTTTGTTAGGCTACACTATTGCCATGCTGGTTTCTCAGGTATCTTGGAAACTAAGGTCAAATCTACAGCAGTAACATAATCACCCTTCTATTCTTCTTGTGACTTGGTCATTCAGTTATTCGAACACAGCAGTGCTGTACAGTATAGTGTTACTAACCACAGGCCAGATTTACTGTCCAATATATTGAAATTATAGATGCAACTTTGTCAACTATGCATGTTTTGAGTAAGGCATACAACAAAATTATTGTGAAAGTGCTTAAAACACTTCCATATAACATTTACTATTTGGATTAATATAAGATGGACTGCATCTATGTAGCAAAGCACTTAGCACTGTTGTTCTCTTTTGGCCGCATGCACTCTGTGTCACTGTCTTGTTGAAGGACACCTCACCATGCAGACAGGAAGAGCTGGGTACTGAACCGCTAACATCCCAGACGACCGACTCTACCTGCTAAGTCACAGATAATGAGACCACATGGGAAGTATTAATTAATTCATATAAAGCATATTTCCCTGTTCAGGCGCATTGGGGGGCAAGACTGTGTCCCAGCATGAATAAAGAAAAAGAAAAATAGTGAAACACACTGAACTAGCTGCCTGTACAGAGCTAACACATAGTCAGACAGACACATCCAAATATAGGAAAATAACTATTCATCTGAACTGTGAGAGTAAATCAGCTCAAACTCAGCACAGGAAGAACGTGACAATGACATGCAAACTTTCACCCACACTGTCAGCTTCAAGCTCAGAAACTTACACTGACACAGCAGCGCTAACTTAGCACAGGCCTCAGTGCGTACGCATAGCAGGTCATTAAGACCTGAACCACGAGTTTGTGTGTTTTTCATTTCCCAACCAAAACAACCCAAATACCTGCATAACGCATGCCAAATGTTAAATAACTGAAAGATGAAATTTCAAACTAAATATATAGTATAATATAGTGCAATACAGTGTAATGCATACACATCTGAGTAGAGAAGTAGAGAAGCAATAGATGCAGATATATATACTGCAATAATTAGCATCTGCTGTTTGAAACATGCAGGAAATAGGGTTCAATATTTTTGAGAACAACATTGCCAACAACATTGTGTGTTTTTTCAGTTTTTCTGTATGCATAATACACACTTCAATAAAAAGTTTTCATTTCCTTTCCTTTCCTTGTGTCTAATAAACACAGCTTCATGATTTCCTCTTTTAGCTGGTTCTTTACATGCCGTCTGCACCATGTCCTGGTCAAGGAGGTGCCAGCTTGCCACATGGCTCTGCCAGTCTCCAGCTGGGACAAGCTCCGGCACCCCTGCTGCTCTGCACAGATGGGAATGGCCACTCGTGCCGTCCACTGACACAGTACATGGATGTTGTGTTAACTTAAAATCCCAGGCGAGTGGTACTGCATTTCATTGCCCTGTACTTGTACATGTGTAATGACAATAAAGTTGAAGTTGAATCTAATCTACAACATCAACCCATTGTTAAACCAAATGAATGCTTGGGTCCAAACACAATTGCTATTAGTAAAAAAAAATGAAAATAGGTAAAGTAACGTAAGGTAACGTAAATGTTTTGTTGTATTATTTGTCCTGTTTGATAATAAAAAAGTTCTCAGTATAAAAAAAATAAACCTGAAAAAGGGTAACACTGCAAAGTTGCGGAGAGAGCACAACTGTATTTGTGTGTGTGTGGTGGCTTGCAATGATTAATTCCTAATGTGTGAAATCAGTGTGCAAATAGTGCATCTTCTCCCACTGGCCAATACCCAGCTCTCCAAAAAAAATAAATAAATAAAAATCTTTCCCTTGTTTGATTTTTTGGTATTAAATTAATTTAACCATAACATGAAATTTGATACAGTAGTACAACCAGGCAGCAAACTGCTCCATCCCAGACTGCCTGGCGACAACAGCAGTGTGTGCTGCAGCTCCAGCATTTTGTGGAAAATCGACTGTACCTGCCAGTTAGAAATCTGCGTGGCCACAATAAGCAGCCTTGAATTAGTGCTTCTGACAGCAGGAAGAGATGATGCAGCACTTCAGACCGAGAGGTAATTAGCCACAGAGGAAAAACAGACCACCGGGTGAGTTTCAAGAAGAGCTGCCAGCCCACACTCTCATATGCAATGCAATTAGACAACAGAGTCAGATGATGTGATGGTCTGATTGGTCTTCTGGCACCCTCAAGTGGTGCAACACTGACATAACTTGATGAGCGAGAAGACCAGACAGTTGATGTTGATGGACAATGCGTTCACTATGTACAGCATGTTTTTTAATATACTTAATATATAATAACAATTAAAATGTTCCATGTCCAACACCATGTCGCATGAGAAAATAAGAAATGTGAGAGCTGGGGCTCAGATTGAAGTCTAAGGCATCAAGATGAACGACCTGAGATTGTTCCATAAACAATCAGTGAAAGGCTTATTAATGAATTATGATTAATTACAGATGCTGCTGGGAGTGTAGTATAATTCCTGTCTTGCTATGTTTTCTTCGCTGGAGAGGCCTTTGTATCATCAGAAAATCCCGACAAGTAAATTAATGAATGCCTCATGTGTACAGCTTGGTCAATTGGCTTACAAGACACCATAACATCATATAAGCTAGATTTACAGAGCATAGTGTTTCACTCCTGAGTACTTGTGAATCTGCCAACCTCAGTGGCTGGAGAAAGAACACCAGTTTCCAGCTGTGCAACAAAAGATCATTGGCTTCTAGATAAGCATAATGTAACGTGATTCAGAGCCAAACCTTAATTTAATCAGGTTAGTTTCACTGACAGCAATGATTTTCAGGAAAGTTCAGGTCACATTCACACAGTTTTACACATTCATACTTGAAAGGTGCCCACTCTCCACCGGGGGTTAAAGGTCTCGCTGAATGTCACCCCAGTGGTGGTAATGAGGCAGGAGAAACATTGCCTTTTTTGTACGTTCCCCACCCACGTTTGTCCTGCTGCTCCAATCCAGGCAGGCCCCTCTAACCTTTAGACTCAACCAGCGGTACTCACACCACCAGGGTTTACTTCTGCAGGCAGCAGGAGGAAAGACTGTAGCACAGCTCAGGGAATAGGAAAAGTAGAAATTCTGATATGCATTCATCTTTTAAGAAGGAAAATCAACATGCAAAAAAGATAACAAATTGGTGTGAAGTTCACCTTTGGTAAAATCATTGTCACAATAACCAATAAACATGCAGCTATGAACTATGCCAGACCAATATTAATATGTATTCCAGGATCAGTGGATCAAGTGTTCACACACACAGGCATGGATCCATCACATCTATACCTGGTTACTGAAGGTGTAGAACAAAAAAGGGAATACTGGAGCTCATCTGATTAATTTACCAAAAAGTTTGAGAGTCACTGCTTTAGGCCAAATGCTGCTTTATGTTGTTTGCAATTCATACAACGGGAAGAATTGGAGGAAATGAAATATATTCTGCTTCTTTGGTTCTCACAATGAGAGGCAGGATGAATGGTCGGTAATCTAAACTGTCCCCTGAGAGCAGGATATTACATAAGCTGTCTATAAAACACAGTGATACATGGCCTCAATCCAGTGGATAAACTCCAACATCAACAATCAATTTGTTCCTCACTTCCAACTATTCACCACAGCAGCTTACAGTTCCACATTGATCAGTGATGACTTTTACAAATCTTGGCCCTCAAAAGTTGCTGAGCTGAGGAAAAAGACGAATCACCGCTCTTGCTCGCATTATGCGTCGCATCATGGACACTGGAGGGTGAAGGTGTGTGGCGAGCCCATAATAAACTGACACATCGCTTCAGTGGACATGGCAGGAAGCAAATGCTGGACTGCCAAGCCAAATACACTCAGACCCCCTATCAGTTTACGGATGTAATGGATCCAGCAGGCAGACGGAGCCCGTTGGCCTCCAGCGGTCCTTTGGATGTGGCACTGCACATAAGAAACTGCACGAAGCCAGAGTGTGCATGCAGAGAGGGTCAGGCTTTTTGAGAGAGCTGAGGCGTGCACACAGTACAACCATTCAGACGACTCACAGAGGAGAGATGAAGAGAGAATGAGCAGGTCTTTATGGGGCAACAGCAGGAAAATGTCTGTTATATAACAATAACACGGTATGATGGCAAGGACTGCACAGTCTCTGGGTAACTGATTAGGAGAGGTTGACGGTCTCCATTCCCAGGACAACCCTCCTTTTTTGCAAAAGAATGAAATTATTTTCATATGTTTTATATCCACTGCTGGAAATACAAATGATCGTGATTACATGTCCGCTTTTTATTGATCCCTCGTAAGAATGAGATAATTCCCTCTGTGGTTTTTTTATCTTCAGTGTGTCTGTCAACCAGCTGTGTACAGTCACAACTTGGATGGCACTAATTATGCCTATAACCTGCCAATATATCTGACCCAGAGTCAGTGTTTTAGCTAGACACATGCATTTAACAATAATCTGATTAGGCTCACTTTCTGACTGCTGCATTTTTTGCCATCAGAGTTCATTCTCAGCTTTGGAAATAGTTGTTTTTTCAAATTGTAGTTTGACAAATCAATCCCAGCTCCTTTTACTGGCTTCTTTTTTACGGCTTTCAACTGTATCACACAGTTTTCATCAGTGCATGTAGCTTGATAAGTCCTTGTTGATCTGTTGACATACGAGCTCAGTTAGGATTTTATCCACAGCATCTCATCCATGGTGGTTTAAAGGTGATACATGTGTGATATGGCTGAAAGCTCCAGCAAATGCTTGATCAGTGGGTTGACTCGGCTTTTGGCGTTTACCTTACTAAAACTGTGATATAAACCACCTGTTTTGTCACCAGATCGCCTGTTTTTTGTAAATGCAGCAATATAGTCCATCATTTCTCTATTATGATAGGGGGTTGCTCCCTTTAACAGATAATTAGCCAGTTTCTGTCGCAATCCCTCAATTTTGGGCCTTGAGGTGATCAAATTAAAATGTGTAGAAAACTGGCACAGTGCATCAGCTTTGGCAGCTTAATTGCAGTTCAGTAATTAAAAATATTGGCATTGGCAGTGAGTACAGAGCTGAAAGTAAGATCCTGATACAAAAAGACACAAAAGACTCAGCTGATGATTCTCAAAGTAAGTTGGCGGAAAAGCCTCATAACTGACATCACATGTGGCCTGAGCGTAGAGAGCGAAGGTCAGGGACGATTAAAGATGGATGAGGAACCAGTGTCAGGCGGTGGGGGCTCACTGCCAAAGGTGTCGGCTGCTCAGGTGTCAGCGGCTGGCTGCGTGAAGAGAGAGCAGAGAACAGGAGATCAGCAGCAGTGGACGTATCAGATCACCTGGTGGAAAGACACATTTAATCTCTCTGCCTGGACCAACCAGCAGGTAAGACCTCTGTTTTAGGAGTTGGTGTGATAGAAAATTATCTAGTGGTAAAAACAGAAAGAAAAGTTTATGACTTTATCTAAGACGGTCATCAGAAAGAATTACAAACAACACTTAATAAAAAGCAGGGCAGGATAATATGAGTGACACCTGTAAATTCTTATAGTGATCTATCTTTATATCTGTTTTTTCTTACTCTAATAGTTAAGTAATAAATTGGTGTTTTAAATAAACCCATGCAGTGTATTTGAGTAGAGTATTGAGTACTTTACTTAAATATTTTCATTTTCTGTTGCCGTGTCCTCCTACCCCACTATCACTATAACCACTAACATTGAATCCACTTGTAAAATGTGATTTTAAAGATGAAACTATCAAGATTAAAATGTAGGTAAAACTAACTCTACTTGTCCCAGTTTTTACTACTTGTACTTCTGGTAATTACATTACATCCACAGCACTTTTGTATGCTTACTTATGAGAGGTTGTTTTAGAGGAAAAAATGCCATATTTACTTGAGCAAAGGGTCTGAATATTGTTTTTCTGCAATGCTGTTGTACTGATGTTATGGTATAAACTGTAAAAGTTTCCTCCAACCACTGCCAGGAAGTTTATAGTAGCTGCAGTTAACTGCTTAAAATGAACATTTTGTTAAGTTACAACAACATTCAAGACAATAAGCTGCATTAGCAAGAGCATCCGCTTTTACACTGAGCGAGTCCTGTATTTCTTGCTATTCACCATCTGAAGGTGAGGCGCACTCATGCATACACAGGCTGCTAATCTCAGGACATGGCTGTCTGCCTGCTGCCTTCTGTCCCAGAAGCACTGAGCCCAGCAGATGACATGGCTGCAGATGAAGCGATTAGGTTACTGATAGTGTAAGTTGCTGACTGGCTGTGGAGGAAAACAATGGTGCCCTGTTAGCTTACAGTGAAACAGATCAGTGTCATCTTAATTCAGTTTCCTTAAGGTGGATTTATCTTGTTTTCAACACATGAGACCCAGGTGGGAAGATTTTATGCCTGACTCTATTCATTGATCCCACATGCTCCACTCACTCTGATTAAAAAAATCTGTCCAGTGTCTCCCACCCAAGATTTCCTTTAAATGCTAACCCTTGATTATTGGGTAACACTTAACATGAACAGTCAGTGATAATAGAGTAATATTAAGGGGGTTTCAGACCTCCAAAACACAGTCTATGCCTCTAATGTATTGTCTTTTTTTATGTGTCAGGTAAAAACATATATTTAAGGTATGATTTACAGCATATTACCTTGTTATTACAATGCTATTCCTTATAGCTTATCGCTCCCTTATGTATTACATACAAAATGTTAAGTCATGAGATTTAGAGGTGTTGGTAGGTCTGTTTATTCTAAGGTGGGCTAGCCCTGGCTCTAGCTCTGCACTTGGACATACACACAGACATAAAAATGGTATCAACATGTCTCATGTAACTTTGTGCAAATGAGCACAATGTTTGTATCTGTATTGTGTCCTGTATCAGAACTAATGAGAAGAATCAGGAGAAACAGCAAGACTCTCCTCCAGGAGCTCTTTTACAGGGGAGTCCATGGAGGAGACAGAGATACTCCTGTAAGAGTCCAACCTGCATGCTTCGAATCCATGTCTGTCTGTCAGCTCCACTGCATTATTAGGATATTTTTAAACCCTTTATTTACAGCAAATATTATTGGTCAACCAAATATCCTGTTTTCTTTAAAAATTTAAGGCAGTATTGCTTTTTTTTCAACAGATCCCAGCTCAGCCCGGTAGAGATGCTAAAATGATTCACTCTATTGCCAGCCTGATCAGAGCCAAAAGCAAACTCCTCCTCCTTGAGAATCCCGATACAGTGGAGATCTACAAGGTCAGCATTCAGCTTTTTGAACAGTGTACTTTAACTTTGTGACAGTTTAACACCTGTAATTGAATCTGAAACACAAAGGGCGTGATGGAGCCTGTAGTACCCAAAATACAAAAAGTAAATACTAATTTGCAATATACTATAGTTATTTCCCTGTATGACCAGTTCTGTCACATTAATAAAGCAGAAACTAAAGAGGTATCTATTCCCCTCATCATGAGCTGAGCCTGCAGATTTGATGAAGATGACAGAACACAGAATAGCACAAAGCTGCTTGTTAGTTGTTTACTGAACAGTCAGTCACAGACAAAGAACTATAACGTTGCTAATGTGTGTGGTCAGTTAGGGCTTTAAAGTATACACGGGAAACCACTTTAAAATCAAGTTGAGCAGTGAGCGATTCTCATAGAATGATCAGAGGTCATGAGTTGTCAAGCTGTTAAAAAAACAAAGACAAGTTTTCTTTTTGTGCTGTTGAAGAGGGCCCAAAGACAACATGAAACCTATGTGTGATGTAAGATGGATTCACCCCTTTCATTATTGTATTGTGCCCGACATAGCTGGATGATTCAACAGCCCATTGTAGCAGAGATGGCAAAGATGATGTTTACCTCCCAGCCATAAAAACCAAGGTGTCAAATCTAAACTCAGTCAAAGGGGCTCTGAGTCAGTCCTGTCCTTACCTGTATGACAAAAGAAGAGGATCTTTCTCCTCACTTGCATCTCAGAGAAGTGGAAATCACTTTAAAAAACAGGTATTCAGCTTAACTTCCAGTAAAAAATGTACCAAAGCCTCTCTTCAAAGTCAAGCCTTTTAGGTCTTTCTATTGTCTGTCCTTACACCAGAGTAACATAAAGGCCCAAAGAGAGGCGAAGAAATCCAACGTCACCATAACGATGATCTACCTGGGACAGGGTCACCGGGGCTCAGGGTTGGGGTCAACACAGGATGAACTGAAGGTTCTCCAGCAAGTCAATGGAGGGGAGAACATCTGTGTCTTCAAAGGCCTGGTGACTCCAGGAGGTAGGAACTGTGACGTTTAAGGTATTTTATGAGCATGGCCAAGAGCAAACACAAGAGAACATTTAACTGTAAAAATATAATTAAAAAAGAAATCTGTCTTTACTGTCTTTGTTCTGATCTGAATCCTTTAAAAAAAAAAAGAAAAACAAAGGTGTTTTCTCTCGTTAAACAGGCCCAGAATAATTGAGTGAAATTAGAGGTGCTAGAGCTTCTCCCTATTTTTCACACATTTAATTACTCCTCTGCCCTCAAAGCAACATTGTAAAAAGAGATGATGAGGACGTCGGCCTGAGGCAGTATCTGTGCCGAACAAAGCTGATGTGTGACCTGATAGACTGCCATCGCATAAAAAAGTTAGTAGAGACGAGACAAGTTATTTTATCTCTGCAGATAGTACATGTTGATACACACTGTACGGCTGTCACTGTAGGGAGGGAATCACAACGTCAGGCACATGTACAAGAAAAAGGTTATGGATTTCTGCTCGGCACTGTGGGCGTGATCCGTTTACTAAATCTCCTGTTGCCGTATAAGATGAAGGAATAAAACAAAGCAGCAGACGAAGCATGAAAAAACACATTAAAAATAGTCTTAACAAGATTTATATTGACTATTTATGCTGTACTGTCCACTATATTCATACACAGTACTACAGTGGTATGTGATTTTGGTTTAAGGAGTGCTTGCTGAGAACAGTTTTCATTGGGATTAATTTTTTAAAGCAGAAGTAGACGCTATGGGAAAGATTTTGGCAGGCTTTTCTGTGGATTGCCCACAGTAACAGGGACACTGTTTCTGGAAAGAGATGTTGCTATTGAATTTTTAAAATGTAATTTTTTATTGCCGTGAGCACCACAAACAAAATCTCATTTCCCTTTTATTGTACTGGGATCAAAATAAAAAGCCTACAGAGAGACGTCCAAAAACTGGACAAGTAAAATGAAAGCTATCAGTATAGATGGAAACAATAGCACTTGCAAATGATGATAAAAATGATGGCAGAGAGATATAACAGTATTTCTCTCGAAGTGGATTCAGATCTCACTCTGTCTGTGGGTCTCACTCCACTGGATTGCTTCAAAATAGAACTTGAAAAAGTCTCATTTTGGTCTGATATAGTTTGTTTTCAGAACAGTGAAACATACTGTGTGGCAGTTTTTCCCAACTGGGGAAAAAGGATAAAAGATGAAAAGACAGAAAATGACAGGCAAACATATGTTGGGGTTTTCTTTTTATGGCTTTTTTACATAATATTTGACCTCTCCAGGCCTCTATAGAACAATTGAAATAGAACAATTTTAGAGGAGAACCTCACTGTTTGGCTGCACTGCTTAGAGCTCATTGACATGATGCAATAAACGTTCTGACTAGCTGACACTTCTGAATCATCATTTTCATTAACTGATTAAGTAGGTTTATGGTTTGAAGCTCCCCTCACTGATATGTGAAGTTGCCATTGTTAGCTTAACAGTAAAACATATGTTGATGCCTGGTTGAAGCAGACATAAACAACCTGGGTGATAACTTTGATTCATGGGTGCCTAGAGAGCTATTAACCTTACAACAGTGCTTTTAAAGAGCTGGATTTGTAATGAACTAAACATAATTCCAATCTAATATGTAACTTGGGGTCATGAATAGGTTCAGCTTGGTTATTGTGGGTCACAAGCCAAAGATTTAAAGGAACCATGAGTGAATGCTGTATTCCCTCAATATCCCATCTCACATCACCATGAGCATAAAGAACAGAGAAAACCATCTCTGAACTCTGTTGACCCTGCAATGTAAGCCAAACAAGACAGTCATGTGACCATGCTAAATCAGTAAAACTATCAAACATGCTCATCCTCAAGCTTTAAGCAATATTTTCTCCTTGCATCTTTTAGAGCAGTTCCAGTTTGTCTCTCAGAGACACAGAGGTTACCCCTTCAGTGTCACCTTGTACGTTAACAGCATCATGGTGGCCAGAATCAGTTCCTGCTGTGAGTATCGCTACGCTCCTGGCTTCCAGCAGGGCAGGAAGAGCTGCTTCAGATTGACTTGGCTGGCTGGTGGGATACCCTGTTACAGGTTAGACTCCATCCACTAGGGGATGGACAGCATAGCATGGGCAGAAAATGATAAATTAGTTCCAGTCAAAACAGAGCTTTGCAGATACAATATACTGTGGGTTGACAGTAGAAGAGAGAGGATGCATATTGCATGACATGAGGGAATAATGTTGGTGGTGGTACAAGGGGGGAAATATGAGTCATGATGAAAGCACATTTTTCATTTTTTCAGATGTACAAGTCTCCGAAACAAATACAGCTCCTGCCAGCAGCTGAACAACGGCACAAAGGAGAACTTAATTCTCCCTCTAGAGCGGAGCCCTGGCAATGGTACAAAGCCTGGAAATGAGTGTCTCAATTTTCCATTTCTTCCTAAAGCTTATTCATCAACATTTTTTTGACATTAGGCCCAGTCCTTGATTTTATGGACTAGTTTAAAGACAAAATGTCCCACAAAGCATTTTTTTCTTTCTTTCATTTTGTCTCAATGTCTCCAAAGCAGGCACCATCGAGTCATGTCCATCATCTCCTCTGTTTATCCCAACCAAACCAGAGAAGAAATCAGGGAGGAGGACCAGAAAGCAAATCAACGAAGGCGGCACAGGATCCACAGACAGTGAAGACCCTGCTGTAGCTGAGATTAAAGAGACCACCAAGAAGAAACGACGCAAGGGTCAAACTAATCAGAAAGAGAGCAAAGGCAAGACAGCCGGAAATAAGAGGGAAGAGGGACAAGACAGCAAAGGCTTGGAGGTCTCACAGAGGTCAACAGTGACAGAAAAATCTGAAGACCCAGCGCCGTCTGCCAGACGAGAGCAGAAAACCACCAGCAATGTTGTAGCACTGCAGAAAGAGCGGCCGCAGTCGAACAAGACGAGCAAAGTTGTCGGTGAGCTTGGATTCGCCTGGTTTCATTCCTGTAAGACAGAAAAATAGAGGAGAATAAAATATTCCACACTTTTCAAGAGGAGATACAGATGACCTTCAGTCCATCTGCATGCGGTATTTCCATTTAATATTCTTTGTGGGGGAAAAAAGGAAAAGATGGGAAAGAACAAGAGTGTTTCTTTTTAAAGATTCATTGCAGGATGAGGAAGCACTGACTAAGCAGAATGGAGAGAAACAGAAGGACCTGGGATCAAATGGGAAAAACAGAGATGGGGAAAGACTGAAGGACTTCTATGAAGAATGTGTGGAAATGAGTGCTGCGTTGGAGCAGCGCCCAAACAAACACAACTGGTTCAAGGCAAACAGTGAGTAAAGAAACCGCAGCACAGTAGGAATGAACTGGAATCCCCCGGAGTGCTGTAACTGATTTACATAATACACTTTAGCAGAAAATGTTGAATTTGCAATATAGTGATGCATTGAACATTGTCTGCTTGAAGGAAGATGGACGACGTGTGGGAGAGGTAATGCAGACACACACACTCTTGTACTTCTTTACTTACAAGGACACACATTTACATAATGCAGTACCCAGCCCCTGCCTTAACTATTACACCTAAATGCCCAACCCTAACCTAAATAAAGTCCAACTTAACCCTTAAAACCAAGACTGAAGCCTTAAACAATACATTTAAAAGCCTTTTAAAGGCCTTTTTAAAAGCGTATTGTCCAAAAAGCCCTCACTTTCACTCCCAAAGTCTAAAACCCAAATTCGTTCCCACAGGGATAGATGTACAAGTACACATGCAAACATACACACATGCCTTCACACATAAATCTCACTGCACACAATTGTTCAGAGTGAAATTCAGATATCATTACTTGCCTTCTCACATCAGCAGTGGGTATCAATATCACTGTGTGCACTTAGATTAAGGAGTGACACTTTTATTGCTCCTGAGTTGTTTGTTTTTTGTTTTTGTTTTGTCTTCTTTGTTTGCCAAGTCCTGGAGAGATGCCGGCTCCAGAAGAGATTGTCATCGTGCCCCAAAGCTCCAGGCTCAGATGTGGAGCACAGTGCAGAAAGTGACACGATCCTGCAGCCTGATGGAGAGCCAGAGGAAGAAGAGGACACGGCCAGCCAGAGTGCTGGCAAAGAAGAGCCTGTTAAAGAACAAGACCTGCAGGCTCAGGTGTGTGTACAACACAAATTACTGTGGTGAACCTGTGTTTTTGCCAGAAACAGCTCCTGGCATCAAATCACAGGCAAAAGCCTTTGAAATACCCACATCCTTGCATCCTGTGTCAGAAATGGTAATTTAATGGCCAAATAACATAATAAAGTGTTAACAGAAATAAAATTTGTCCTTTAGAAGAATATGTTTTCCATTAATGTTAATGTTTTTTTTAGATTTCATCATTATCATTGATTAAAATGCAAATTTTCCACAACATTATAGCAGATTTTATGTTGTAATAAAAAAGAAAAGTGACAATTAAAGATGTAAATGTCATCTGTTTACAATACATCATCAAATAAGATGATGCGGTTTAAACAGGATGAATGTCTATTACATACACACACGTACACACACTGTCTATCTATCTACCTTAGTAGCACAAAAAAGGGCATTATGTCACCAGCATGTAACATTTATTTGACTGATAAAAACTTGCTTCATTCACAAAACAATCACTCTGAACATATGGCCTATTCCATTATCAGGATCTTAACACACAAACGGTTTGTAACAAATGGTCACTGAGTTATATCTGGGACAGGCAGCCGTTTGGCTCAGTCTTGCCCATCATGATGAAAGAGCTTCCAACGGTGGCTGAAAAATTCCTCAAGGTCTAGCAAAGTGGCCCAGTGGTTGTGGCCGACAGCCAGACCATATGTCTTCCTGGACTTTCACCCCTCTCTCCAGCACCTGTACCGCTCACGTCTCATTCCTGGCCAACAGCACATTTTGGAGCCGTGCTGCTTTCACACACAAACAGTAAATACTTAACGTCTGCATCAGGCTATTCTCAGGGCTGTGATGCAAAATGTATTTCTGTATGAGTAGAAAAAAATAACCTCTCTGTGCTATAAAATAGGATTCTGTATTTCATGAAAACTTGCTGCCTGGCGATTGAGGTGAACCAGAAGTTAGATAAGAGATTTCTATTTGTGTTATTTTTTTGCCCAGTCTTGCATCCTCTTGTGAGAGAACATTTCCCACCAGGATTATTGAATAAAAACAGCATTAAATATTGTTGTAAGATGCTTCTAACCCCAACAATCTTTGGCCTTATGAAATCTTTCCTAAGCCTGGTGAGTAAACTCTAAAGTGCCTACCAATCATTTTTGGACGTCTTAGCTTTTTGAAATGAAAGTTTCTACCCTCCTCTTCACCAAGCTGTAACAAATCCAAAAACATTCTGTTTTGTCACTGTAGCTCGACGCCATGATGGCAGTGCTGAGCACCACTGATGAGGTAGAGCAGCTGGTTCTGAGGAACACAGACCTTACAGATGACCTTCTACTGAGCCTGGCAGGGGCTCTGAAGAGCAGCCTGTCCGAGGTCACACTGCTCAACCTCAACCTCAATCTCATTGGTCCATACGGTGCTCACATCCTGCTGGACATTCTGAGAGTGAAACCCCAGGTCAAAGCCTTACAGTAAGTCCCAGATGCCACTGGTCCATGTGTCACATCAGAATCTAAGAAAAGTGGAACAACTGAATCCGCAAAATACACACAATAACCAGCTGATCCTGGAACATCAACCTTTTAAAAGTGTTTTAATACAACTTTAGGAGAGAACATAATAAAACTGAAGCAACACTAAAAAGACGCAGCTCGTCCAAGGACAGCCTCGTCATTGCAGTATAAAATCTTAGCCTTTCACTGTTGAATTACACAATCCATCTCTTTTATGTGAACAAGAAATGCCTGCAGTGCCTTACCTTTCTGAGTTATTTTCTTTTTCCCCAATGAAATACAGCAAATGTACTTTGTGACATTTGTTCGGAGACATATTGATAGTGAGACGCAGCGAGAGAGCAAGGCTGGTCATCACATGTGGGACAAAAGAATAGCGAGGGGCTTTAAGGAATCAAACATGTACCTGAGGTTTAAATTATTTATAATGATCAAAATGCATATATAGATTTCCACAATAACCCTGGATGGATTATTTCAAGTGCTTATGCTGCTGCTAGATTGCTTTGACTTGATATTTCTGACTTAGTAATGAAATGTTTACAAAAATCACCCGTATGACTGCAGGATTTATCGGGATAAAATGGTCTTGAAGCTGCACAGCAAGCAGATACATAATATTTATGTTTATGGGTGCATTTTGTAGCTTCATGTGGGAAAACTTTATATTAGGCTGCATGTACCCTTTTAAATGAGCAGTTCATGGAGGAATCAAAATCTCCATGGTAACCACATTTTTCTCTCTCTACAGCTTGTTTGGAAACAAACTGCGTGACCATGGAGTGTTGACCCTGTTGAATGGAATAGCTGAGCTGCAGGAGCAAACAGCAAGAGCTGCTGCTGCAATCCAGCAGGCAATGCTTTCCTCATCAGAGCATAATATGCTTCTGCAGCTCCCCACTGGGTGGAGCTCTTTCAGGGTTTTTGCACTTTTAGAGCTGGACATTGGGGGAAATGGCTTGAGCAGTGACGGGGTTAAAGTGTTAGCATCGTACATAAGGAACCACTCGTATCTTCAGTATTTAGGGCTGGCACAGACCAGTGGCGCAGATCTAGCAGCATGGAAGGAACTTTTTGACAGCCTCAAAGGAAACAGCGCCTTGACTCAGATCATCCTAGACGAGAACAACTTGGGAGACCCCGGAGTGAGGCTGCTGGCTGACATGCTGAAAGAGAACACAAGTCTGCGACAGGTGGATCTGGACAGGAACAGCATCAGTGACCTGGGAGGAAACGACATCATGGGGGCATTGCTATGTAGGACGCAGTTCCCACTGAGGCATCTTAGCCTCCAGGAGAACAACATCAGTGCAGGGTTGATGAGCAGGATTCAGGAGGAGGTGAAACATAAATGAATCTTGCAGGAGTGGGAGAATCAACGTTGAAACCATGAGAACCTATGTAACATTATTAACACTGACTTGAGAACTTCTTTGTTTACATTTTGAGGTCAGGGAGGGGAAAAAACCTGACTCATCTGACTTGGATGACCTTCAAACACACACACACACACACACACACACACACACACACACATAAACACATACACAAAGATCTCTTCCTTCCTATAACTGGGTGGCCCCGCTGACAACTGCTGCATCTGAGTTTAGCCCTGGCAGGTGGTGTAGGAGGCATGTTTGCTTTAGGGCTGCACTGTGGTCTGGATGCATTTTCAAAGAGAACTCAATAAACTGAACCTTTCTTCTTTGTGGTGAGGTTACATCTTCACCTTGAGTTTTTTTTCTTCTTCTTCTTCTTCTTCTTCTTCTTCTTCTTCTTCCCACCACCGTTACCCCTCATGACTCCACACCTCCTACTTTGCTAAAACTGACTCCGGCACAGGGCACACTGATCCCTCTCTCATTTTATTGAATAATTTGCTGCCTCCTGACAAAAAAGAAACCACCAGTGATTCATTCCACCCACAGTATTTACAGGTCATGGATGACTTACTCACGACTCACACCCCCCCCTCACAAACTCTCCCAGAGCCCATCATCAGATCCCCTTTCTCCACTTCTACAAATCAAACGAGAGTTATGGACAGCTAAGCCTTGCCATGTCAACTACCGTCATTTTGTCATTCTTGTCTCTTCATGTGCGAGACAGAGCTTCCATTCAGAATCTGAGCATGGTGGGGGGAAAGGAAAACTGGGGCAAATTCATCTGAATTTTGAGGCCGTCATCTCATTGTTCTATCAACACCGACATTCTGAGAATAACTGTACCTGTGATCAAAGCTTGTCAAAGTGGTAATTATCTTCTCCTCTAAGGGCTGCCAGAAGTGATTCTGCTGAAACCAATCCCTTCATATTTCATCTGCAGTCTTTGCAAATTCCTTTCTGTGGAACCCCGATAAAGACGCTCTCCGAAGCCCCAGGAGGATGACAGATAAATGAGACTGGCACACCTGAAGATTACATCTCTAGAAGTCATCCTGCTCTGCCGTATCAGTCTGAATAAGCTCCTATTTGTGGTGTTGTGGCGGCGTGCATCTCAAACTCTGTACAGCAGAGAAAAGACGTCTGGTTCAGGGTGTCTTATTTTGTAAGGTCAACTCTTGGTATCCAAAGTCTGGCAGACAAGACAGAAGATTTTGTTATCAGCACTAAAAAGAGTCCGAGTTTCTTTTCTCTCTGACTGTTGATCTTCTGAGATCTCGACAACCACGTTTGTAGTAGATTGAACACAAAACTAAGTGGTACACCGTCATGCCTGGCTGAGCATAAGCTGGCAAACAAGAGCCTCACTGTAATTCTCCTTCGATAAGGCCTTCGTGCTTCTCTGTTACAAGTAAAACTCAGATCAGTGACCCCATTGTCTGTCTGCTAATGTTATCTGTATTTGGCCTGAAACAAATCCTGCAGTGTTACAAGCTTCTTTCAACCTCTCTTCCAAATACAAGGCCTTCAATCATGGAAGCTCAATCTGTTAGGAATTTACAGGTTTGCTTGGGAAACAGTTTCCCCTTTCAGGACTTTGTAGGTTACTGTATCGTATCTCTTGGTGCTTTTGCTGTACAGCCACACCAAGGCTGCAGTATCCAGTGTTGTACAGGCTTGAAATAATGAACGCATCATTCATCAGTGGTTAGCATATAAGAGCAGAGCTATATGAGTAGTATGAGTAGTGAAACGCTGATAAGTCTGATGCAGTGGTATACAGGGGTTAATTTTCACACGACAGATGCTGTGCTGGGGGGCAGTGGAAAGTCTCGGAAACTGTGTTTCTTGATTGTGGCTCAGGGCAAAAGCAAAGCAAGTAAAGTGAACAATGGTTACTTACCCTCATGGGAAGTTCAGTGATTCAGACTTCCTTCAAGTTTCCTGGGCAGGGTGATGCAATGTATTTTCCACTCAACTGCATATAAAGGTCAGTGTCTTTGCAGGTTGCAGGGCCTCTTTGTTATCTGGTACCTACACACAGGTAAGTGAAACTTTAAAGTGAATCACGGCAATGCCAATCTGTTGGTTGGTCTGTCAGGTCGTCCACTATTAAGGTCCAGACTAAAATATTAACAACAACTATTTGATGGATTGACCATTACAAACTCCAGAGGATGAATTTGAATGATTTTGGTGGTGCCCTAATTTTTAAGCTTATTCCTAATTAAAGTTCAACAAGCACTATTAAAGAAGGATCCTTGCTGCTTCCGTCTTGTGATATCTTTGCATGTGCATGAAAACTATCTGGGACAAAACAGCTCTTATAGTGACAGTGTAGACAAGGTTGCAATTTAAAGCATTTTCAAAAAGAGAAGAGCAGTAAAGCGAATCCTCTGTACTGCATCATTTCCATCACCACCAAAATTAACACCAAAGACTGCTGGGACTGAATGGAACCACTTGGAACATTTGTGCCATGAGAACAGTCTGACTCAGTGTATGACGTGGGGACATAGAGAGGCAGGGTGTAGGTTTGTGTACAGCAAGGCCTGTTTTCAGCCCACGTGTTTGTGTTTACGGAAGCCCGGGGGCGGCGGACCTCTGAGAGAACAACAAACCCTCTGTTGGGTCCATTAAAGCTCTGTACTGACCGCAGGCACTCGCTAATTTGTTTTGTCTAGTCTGTCCAAATCAGATGTTACTTGTGCACCTTTGCCAGTTGGAGGCCATTTGTTGTTAATTCAAAAATACTTTTTCAGTTGAGGTGTACTGCAAGCCCTGAAACACGGCCTGGCTATCGGCTACCTGGCTAGAATCACTCTGCCGGTTTATGGAAAGCTAATCAGGTACGTCACAGAAGACTGTGATGCACTCTTGAGTAACAGCAGTAGAGAGATCTTTGTCTTTTTTGCTCAACTGCTGCAGTAA
Organism: Datnioides undecimradiatus; assembly: GCA_008933995.1. Lineage (NCBI taxonomy): Eukaryota > Metazoa > Chordata > Actinopteri > Lobotiformes > Datnioididae > Datnioides > Datnioides undecimradiatus. Next base: position 11,908,112 of record WARS01000015.1, read on the forward strand.
ACAGTGAGAGAGGAGCAGGAAGTTGATGTTGGCTCATGCTTGGTGCATGCAGAGTAGCAGGGGATGAATGTGGAAAGGCCTGGCTGAGGATGAGAGTGAAGGTTTCTAGATTTGTGAGATGTAACGCTGCAGTGTGAGCTCTTAGTGGGGCTTCTCAAGAACAGATGCCCCTTTATTGTCCAAAATAGGAAAAAAATTATATTTATATAAAATTTATAGACTGGATCCTGCTGTGATGGTGACACAAAGCTTGGTGTTTTGGCCTTATACCGGTGAAAATTAGCATTAAATAGCACTTAAACCACTGGTTCACAGCCTGTGGCAAAATAATTCAGAGAGATCATGAGATGATTGATGAGAGAGGAACAATTTTGAAATAAACATGTATAATGTGCACAGAAAAGGATATACCATAATCAAAGATAACACGGAAACACAGAGAAAGGAACATGGGTCTTATACATAACACATCAAATCTGAGACAAGTGATTACAAGTTAATCAATGCAAACATGTCAGAAAGTTTTGGAACCACAGAGTTAGTTGATGACAGGGCACAACAAATGAAACCATGAATAGAAATGAAATGATGAGATGCACTACAGCTGCATGTTCACTCTGTGAAAAAATGAGTTATGGGAATGTCTGTTAAAGTGGCGATGGATGACATCACTGGCAGCATGTGAGTCTAATGCCACGGTCCTTAAACAGCTGTATATGTTCTGTGCAACCTGCATTGCCACATTCTCTACAGTATGTAACATAGCATTGTGATGATGGTGAATAAAAAGTTTTAGAGTCCGCTCCTCGAACAATGGCTCCTGCTGCTGTTTGACATTTGGCAGAAAGAGCAGCTTTTCAATATGGATTATTCATCAGCGGTTTGATCCTCCACTCAAATGTCACCGCAACAATGCCTCTGACTTGGCAGCAGCGTCTGTCTTTCTGCCGCTCTGCGGGGTAAGGAATTGGCAATAATTACCACATCTAATGTGGCCTTGAGAAAGATTTAGACTCTGTTCAAGCGCTTTTGCTTTTCAAATTATGATTATCACCATTTTATTGAGAGGTATGGAAAGGAATGAGAATTTTGGTTTACCACATCACTGCAATATTGTGCTTTATGCTCTGACTTATGATGTCTTTTAAATAAGTTGTAAAAATGCCTGATGCACTAAGCGTGTGAGCTGCTGCAGCCTAACATAGTGCCACAGTTGACTGATGGATGTAACAGACCTGTGGCCACAAAGAAAATATTATAAGCATTTACTGAACATGCAGCTTGACCCCAAAACATGGCGGTCAAATAACAACTTGCCCTTCTTAAAAACCTTAACTGGACCTGATATTTCATCACTTATTATTTCTGTGTGTAAGAAGCTTAAAGTCTATTTGATGCCTTCATCTACACTGGAAAAGCAGCACCCTTTTCCTATTTTGTGCTCTAAAGGTAACATGGTGACTGTGGACATCACAATAACATAAAATCACCTGATAAAGTTGACATGGTGAACGTATTAGCAAAGAGTTGCCTATCAACACATTGAGCAAACACAGAGTGACATCATTTGTTTTGGGGCACAATGTGAGCTGCTTAATGAATTTAAATAACGTTAAAACCAATATTCAATTTCTTTTAACTCTGTTTTCAACTGGACCAACTCTGGAAGCAGATATCTGGCTCTGTAGTAGCCCAGTCCTCCACTATGTTAATAGCTACTTACTAACATTGTGAGTCTATAATTTTGTGCTGGGCAGGTAGTTAACACTAAGTTTAAAACATCCTTCTTACTGAAATTGGCTGCCTGCAGCAGTGCCAATCAAGGTGAGAGCTGTGAGACAAAACCAAAAGTATTAGGTTCTGGGGCAAAGATGCTGATGGTACATGCGAAGTCAAGTGATAATTATTTGTGACGATACTGGCAGCCGCATTCACATCACACATGGATCATTTGGTAATATAAAAATATTGATTAGAGCAGTTTTGAAGATGAAATTTGTTGCACATTGCATTTCTGAGCATCTGATTTGATGATAATTTCTTTTGATTACAGCACAAATTTTATTTTGAAAATTAGCCATTGTTGGCAAAATGGGAAATGGGAATGTGAATGAAAGATTAAAAAATTTCTTTGTCTGTATTGACTTTATTTTAAAGCAACAACTAATGATCTTTTCTGATTATAAAGTAGTCCCCAAATTATTTTCCTAATTAGTTGTTTGATTTCTAGCCATCACAAAACAGAGGAAAAATGACCCTAAAGACGTGAGCTGAAATATTCATAATAATTTGTTGAAAACACAGTACAAATCCCAAGTATATTTAATTTATAAATCACTGAAACAATGAAAAAGCAGCACATTTGACAACCTAGAATCAATGAATCTTGGTCATTTGTGCTTCTAAATGATCACTTAACTATCAAAATTGTCTGCAATTAATTTTCTATCGATCCCAATTGACTAGAATTTGATCTGTAATTCATTTGTTCATTTGAGCTCATGGTTTGTCTATGGAGATCAGCAACTGTTATGTAACCATTAAACCCATTCAAAACATCCCCCTAATTAGAGGTAATACAGTTCCATCCCGAGGCGGCAGCATAATACAAACAGAGAGAAACTATTATAACGCTCCAATTTGGACTTTCCCAACACGAATGAATAGAACTTTTCTCTAAATTTCCTGTTGTAATGTATGGAATGGGTAAACACTGCACCAGGGCATGCACTTATTGGATCCAGCTGTGCCTGGACAGAGGTTGATGCATTCAGCTGGCCCCAATTCTCCAAGACATGGAAGTAAAACAAAAGACTCTGTGTTTATCAGACGAGAGTTTCGATCACTAGAGCATGACTTGAAAGGATACATGTGCTATTTTCAAAGTTCATATTTTTAAGGTCTGTTGTAAAAATAGCAAAAAGGGAGGGATAACCTAAAAAGATCATAATCTTCTTGAGTCTTTAAATGTTTTTAATAATCTCAATATGGAGTGGAATAAATCACCACAATACTTGGACTGTGAGCAACCAACTGCTGCTCATAAATGATGTGACACTTCAATCAGCTAAAGATGATTCATATGCGTATGGTATAGGGACGCTGGTTACACTGACACTGTCTGTCTACAGGAAAATCCTCCAATTTCCTGCAGACACTGAACTTCTAATATCCATCGTAATGTTGGGGTATACAGGACAGCTGACTCCTATTACCCACCACTGGTCTGGAGCAAAAACAGTCACAGCGCCTATCCACACCTGTCAATGGTTATAGACGGCGTCCAGGATGGCAGTCATATGTGATGAGTGGAAGAAAATCAACCCATAAAACACTAATAGAAAAACTTGCCTCTGGATCCCTCCTTAAAAAAAATGGTATAATTTTTCTTTCCACCAGAGCTCTTTCATGGTTTCCATGAAACAGGCTTTTGGCCTCGGTTGAGAGTGGAGGAAAATCAGATTGGACACTCTTGGTGAACTGCTGTCAGGTAGGAAATCAGTGATAAAATTGCAGCACTCATGCCCTCAGGCACAGCGTCTGATTGGCTACCATGAAAAGGGCTCTCAAAATTTTTGGTGTCAAAGACCACCAGCATGTGTCAGACCACAAACCCCAGTGTGTCCCAAGGAATCATATCTGGGAAGACTTTATGTAACAATTTCTACAGCCTACACTAGAAAGAACAGCAGTGACAACTATTACTAAATCCCCGGTTTCTCTTCCAGTGTCTGTTGAACAGTCTGTGAGTGTTTCATAATGCTATGAAAAAGGTGTCTGAACTTGCATCTGTTTACCTGCTAAGTAACATTTATTGAAATCTACAGTTCCCAGCAATTCTAGATATTTATTTCACCTTCCTTTTTAAATTATGGTATATATTTGCTACCTGTTACCTGAAGATATATTGTGTGTGTCACCATTGTTGGCCTTGGTCTGGGACTGTGTGTGCCCCTTGACCACTTAAATCAGTTAAATCAAAGGCTAACAGAAAAGGAGTTATATATAAAAAAACAAATAAATATAAATAAAAACACCACTACTGCAACACCACAGAAAAATAAGAGAATTAAATGTTATATCTCTGTTAACAAAAGCTGTATTAGTAAATGATTAGATCATAATATCATATTGATTAATTTTGCCTTACTGATCCTTGGCTGTGTCATGAATAATATTTTCCACTGCCCAGCGGACATATTAATGTTCACATATCTCTTTGACAGCAACCGACGAGGTGGATATTTGACTCGTGCCTTAATGAACTCCAAACCTTGTCTTAATTATAATTAATTCAAAACCCCTTTTCTTGCACTTTCTCATCCAACCTGGAAAATGCTACAGCCAATTTGTTATAGTGTACCTCTACCACCGCCCAGACAAATTCATCAGCTCCTGCCTTCAACAATCCAATTTATCTTAACACAGGAACCTCATAAGTGGCTGATTTACACTGCTTTCTCCAACAAACCTTCATCAACTAATTTCAACAATCTCCTCATCTAAGCCATCAATCTGTCTCTTAGACCCTATCCTAATTACACTGCTAAAAGAAGTTTTACCCTCAGTTGGCACTTTTTTAGAAGATGAATCTGTCTTTATTAACTGGCTATTTACCACACGGTGACACTTCAACTCCTTCCTAAAAAGCCAAGTCTTGATCCAGGGGTTTTACACAAGTATAGACAAGTATAGACTAATATCTAACCTTCTCTTTCTCTCTCTACTGTTAGAAAAGATGTGACAAACAGTATAACTTTACATATAACACTTATCAGAGGATTTTCAGTCAGAATTTAGAGAGCAGTATAGCACAGAAACAGCACTTGTTAAAGTTACAAATGACCTCAAACAACTCTTTGGAACATCTGTTTTAGACCTGCATAACATTGCAATTATCGGGTGCATCTAGTCTCCAAATGATCCCAATGATACTCTAAAGACCTTCCAGCTGATCCAGGGTGCTGATTGACAAGGAGCAGGAAATGAGATTGTATATCTTCTACATTAACTTCTCTCCATCGGCTTCCTGTAAAATCGAGAATCAAATTTAAAATCCTTCTCCTCACCTACAAACATCTTTGATAATGAGTCTAGTTAAGGCTGGCTCAGGTTAACCATGAATCAACCCTTAGTTACACTGCTACAGGCCTTTCCTGCCAGGAGACTATGCTCCTCTCAGTACACACCTCCTCTCTCCTTGTCTCCCTCTCTATCCATATGCATCCTTATCCCATTAATATATGTTACTAACTCAACATCTCATCTCCCATTAGTTTGTGCTTTCATGTCTCTTACATCTCTCCTCTTAAGGCATTTCTGCCTTCTAGTGCTGGACCTTACTACAGGTACACATCTTCATGTAGAACTTACATTGTGCTACTGTATGTTCTCCCTCTCTTTCACTGTTAGTCTCTCTCGCCAGCCAGCTGAAGCAGAGCAGTACCCACCCACAGCCTGGTTCTGCTGATGGTTTCTTCCTATTAAAATGGTGCTTTCCCTCGCCAAGGTAGACAACCTTTTCTTATGAGAATTGTGCACTTAGGTTTTTGTACCATTTTAACAAATGTGACCGTGTTTTATGTGCTTATGCTGAGCTAACCAGCTGCTAGCTGTATATTCATATTTACTGTACAACAACAGAGGTATCAATCACCTCATGTTACTCTCACAAGAAGGCAAAAAAAACGATACTTCCCAAAATGTCTATCTATTCCTTCACTTATTGTTTCTCCTCTTACTTGGCCAGATGCACAGGCATGCCAACAAGAGCACTCAGCAGTCCCTAGGTCACAGTTAGAGAGCCTCATCCACAGGCAGCTCCAATAATCATTACAAACCCCATGAAACTTTACACCCCAGACTGGAGATCTTCCTGTGTGCTCTTCCACAGACTGCGAGGACATTGCCCTTCTTGTCTGTGAACTAAAACTCATGGTAACAAAAGCTCACATCCGACATAGCTCAGACAGGTACATGGGAAGTGCTCTTTCAAGGTGGTGAGCTCCCTTCCTTCCTGGCCCTGAGAGGACGAACTGTGAGGGGGCTCTGTGTGAGGAGGAGGGATCCAGTTGCAGGCAGCTGAATTGGTGCTCTGTTGGGTCTCCCCTGGACACTGTCATAGCGTGTTTGCTGAAGGCGGGTCAATGAGGACTTTCTTTGGCAGAGGAATTTCACAGCACACGACAGCACACAAACACACACACACACGCATACATACACACTGGAACCAGTGCAGTCCTGCAACCCAGATCTCTGCTGCTCCAGTGAGAACGGAAGTGGATGTTGGTGAAGCAAGATGTGAAGGAAAGCTGTCCCAAAAAGCTGTATGAAATGAATTGGCCATTTGATGCCATATTATGCTGTACTGTTATATTATATTGCACATCAAATTAGACCATCCATCAACATCTTGATACCAAGGTCACGACCTGTAGATTTGGTTTTAATAAGTCAACATCCAATAATATCAGGATTTTAAGTGATCTGAAGTTCGGTTTTTATTTGTGTCCAACTGATAAATCAACTAGATGATATTGGCTGATCACAGGTGTATAGAGTATGTATTACACACACATAGCCAACTAAGTAACAAACTATACTTTGTGGTCGCAGAGCTTACAACCTTATCATATGGTCTTCAGTCGCAGCCAGAGTTTGCTTAGTTGCCATAGTACTGTAGGTACATTTACATACTTATATGTACATATAAGGATTTCTTGTCCATCTTGTCTTTAAATTCATCTTAGTCAGAATGATGAAAACTAAACTCAGAACATGTGAGTAAGTTAGGGTTGTTATTTTAATGTTATATATAGATTTTATTTATTAGGCATCATTGATTTATGTAACATAGCCACTGTATATGCTTTGTTGTGCGTAAGTCATTTGCAAAGCAGGAGTTTCTGCTACAACTTCACCTACTATCACGGTGCATGGAAAAGGGCAATGATTACTTTGCCAGAGCTGAAGAGGCTCGTAAACTAAGTGACACAGTAGGCAATTGCAACTATGTGGATGGTGGAGGCTATGCTGTCACAAGCACATCAACAGTGTTTGTGTAATTACTCTCGCTGCAATGCAACCAAATCAAAAGATTTGTTTAAAAATATATATTTTTGAGTATTTACCTTTCATGTTATTGTTCAGTCTTACGGAGCTACATCATCTCACTGTTTTGGCAGACAGTGACAGTGACACTCACTTGCAAGATGTAGTGTGAGTGTCACAGCCACCTGTGTTATTAATGTCAGGGTTCTCACAACTTTTCCCCTGCTAGTGTCTCAAAGTGGTATTATTGGACCCACTGTTGCAAAGACAACAGGATTGCTCTCTGTTTTCCTCAGAGTCTAGCAGCTATCTTGAATGCAGGACAAACTACTTTTGTTTCCACATTACCATGTAGAAACAATCAATGTCACATGTTGATTCCACGGTCAATGTCACATGGATTATTTATACATGTTTACCACAGACGTAAAATGAAAAGTTTTATGAGGAGTAGTAATGTGTGGTGGTTTGAATGGTATGAATATTGCTTTGCACAAAAAGCAGGGTTTGATGTCAGGGATGTGGAACTAATAAAAGAAGACACTAAGGGTAAAAGCACGAGTTAATTCATTGATTTATTCGGTAACAGAGACATGAGAGGTGTAGGAGTGAAAGTAGTGTGTGCTTAAAAGGAACCAATCCCAATGCTGTGCAATCAAAATGTAATTTATAATGATGAACCTTTAATCTTTCTATTGCAAGTGTATGCAATGAAATGCAATCAAATGCAAAAAAAAAAAAGAAAAGAAAAAGAAAACAACTCCTAAACCAACAGTTTTTGGTGCTGTTGGTGTACAGCATGGTATTCATGCTGTACTTACAAGTGCCTAAAAAGACACACCTTCAGCAGATGGACTGCTGCACCGTGTCTGCTACAAATTTGTTTCCCTCGATGTCAGCTGACGGCGGCAGAGGGAGGTGTTCCCCCTTTCCCGGTTCTCAAGATTTTCCTCAGTCCACAATAAACTTTCATTTTGGGAAGTCGACACACACATACACGCACACACACGTACACGCACACAACGGAGTTCGTCATCTTGTCCTGCAACGGTTCCCGAGAAAAGAAAGCTGGACTTGCTTGGACTTCACGGTCATTGTACTTTACAAAACACGCTTAAGGAAGAAGGAGGAAACATAGGAAGCTCACAGGTGGAGCTCTCCGGAGCGTCTTTTTAAATTTTTATTTATTCTTTCTGTCATCTTCTGGAAAGAGACTACAGGGACTAGAAGAGACAAGGCAATGACAGAAAGCAGCCTCTTCACTGCCGGTTAATCCCACCGCGTTTGATTTGTTTTGTTTTGGCTTCCTGGCACGTTCACCGCTCGCGCGACCCTCACGGAACACCTGGAATGGAAAAAGTTGACCTGCCTCGTCTGGACCGTAGTAAAAACTCCCAAGAAAGAATGAAGTAACCGCTATGGAGCCGGACAATGCCCCGCACTCCAAACTCAAAACCACTGGAGTCGGGGGGTGAGTGATACATTTCGAAGTTCATACAAAATAACCAGCTTTTCTCTGTTTATGTTTTAAGGTTATCAGGTTGACAGTTCTTAGTGTGCGCGTAAACGTCACTTTAAACTGGAGCGTCAGTGCCAGTTTAACAGTGGCATTGCTTTTTATGGTGGTAGCATTGATCAGAGTTGCAGTGTTTTACACGAGTAGCCTGTTGCAGAATTGGTTCATCTTTATCCTGGGAAAATGAACGTTCATATTTGAAAACATTAGGCCGGTATATGCGTGAACAGGTGGTGTAGTTTAATAGGTTGCAGGAGAGCTTATGGAAACAATTTTCTCTGCTCTAGAGATAGTTCAGTGGATAGTCAGTGTGGACTGCTGTACTGTTCTCAGAGTTGTGTCTTTGCAGCTTGTATTAGAATGAGCTGCCAAACGATCTGGGACTGATTTGAGGGAGATGTATGAGAGGAGGAGACAGTCCTCTCCTCCTCCCCCTTTTCTCTCCTCCCTGCTGTGCATCTCACTCAGCTGGTTGGCCTGCTGTCCCTTTGGGAGGGGAAATAAAAGTCAAAACGTTGCATCATATAACCCTGCTGGAGAGACTTGGTCACAAGTTTTGTTTTTTTTTGGTTTCTGCTAATGTCAGTGTGAGAGCAGTGAATGGGACAGCAACGAGGAGGGAGGGGAAAGTTTTAAAGGTTTCTACCAGCAGTCAGTCAGCGAGTCAGTGGTTGACCAGTGGGTTTCTGCGGCCCTCTGGAAAACCACAAATGTAAGAGATTTCCTGTGCTGCCTTCATTATGGCACTTGTCACTGAGCCTGGTTCACTTCAAACACCACTCGCTCAACAGGCATCCAGTGTCATGTACTGCACACAACCAGAACATTGGCTCCAAAATAAGAACAAACCTGACATTATCCCACCAGGTCTATCAGAGAATTTTATAATTTATCATCTCTTATCGCTTGTCTTGAGAAATAAATGTCACTGAAAGTGGTCTGTTTATGATGATAATAAATGTCATTGGTGTCATGTGAAAAGAGTCGCTCTGATGCTCTTTTATGGATTGGGGAAATTCTGCACCTTGTTTAGATCCACAAAACCTTTTCAAAACGTTCAAAAGGATAAGACAAAGCTTGTTGACTTGAAACGGATGTTAGACTCTCTGAGCAGAGAGCAGAGCAGAGTGAGGGTGCTGCTGCTGTGGCCTTCAGGTGTGATCACTGTGGTAGGTGAGGGTGTAGAATTTTTAGTTTATTTGATGAGTGTTGAAACAATTACATGATTAATGATAATTAGCACAATCTACTGATTACAGCTTCAAAGGTCCTTTTCACTTTTATTTTTAATTGAAAGACTTAAATTAATAAATTAACAGCTAAATAAATGAAAGCAAATGTATAATGGGAATCAAAAAATACAACACAAATGAAAGCCAAATTTATTGCAAATAAAAATCTATTAGATCATTTGTTACCCTGACTATCTGCCATAATATTTTCCTAAACTTTTTGTTTTTCTGTTTAGGAGAGTTCTGATTCTTTGGACTATACTTTGTTGCACCTGCTCTCTAAGGCTAGCACAAGCACAAGGTAAGCAAACCTTAGGACGAGGACAGTTGAATCTTTCCTTTTCTTGTTCCTAATACACATTGTTGAACAGGTAATGTCACAAACAGGCCTCACAACTGCGTGGGGAGGTGGAAAGTAAAACTGATTATTGGTAGGTTACAGTGACACATTCAGGTATGTCCTGTGCACTACACCTAAGTGACACTATTCAGATCCTAGAACATGTAATATCATCCCTATATTCTGTTGAATAGCTATCGAACACAATGTAATTAAAAGAAGTGTAAACAGCCAGTGAAAGTAAGTATGTTACCTTAACATGGGCCCCTCACGGTGCACACTTGTCAATGTCATCCCGTGATTATCTATGTCTGAGGTGATCAGCATCTACATTTTCCATTTGGAGGTTGGTAAGCTGTACCTCTGTTAGCACTGCCAGAAACTCTGATTCAGTGTGTTTACTCTTCCCTGGAAAGTATAATAAGTCTTTATTGGAGAGCGCCTGCTCATCTTTGTCTTTTTCCTTGAAGTGGATGTCGTATACTGAACCTTGATTTAAAGCTGCAGATGCCGCGCAGAGTATGGCATCCTTTATGGAATTGTTTTCTGTGCAAATTAGTAGAGATTCACATAAAAAATAAAACAATCCGCTATCTCCGCATTGTTGTATAAAATAGGGCATTCATTGTATGATTCAAAAATGTTAAAAGCCCTCCAGATATATTCCATGAAAATATGTCATTTCTGAAGTGTTTTGAACCTTTTGTTTTGTCAGATTTGATCATGAAACCTTGTGCCATCCTCTAGCACTTCTTCACCCAACAAGCCTTTCTGATAAATGTTTTCAAGATCTAATGACCCACCAGCCCTGTCTCTCAGAGTCTTCTCTGCTAAGTTAAAGCACACTCTTTCTCACGTTGACTCACACACAGCTGCGTTTTGATGTCTGATGCAATCATCTGTCTCTTACACAGCTTTAAAAAACCCTCATGTTGCCTGAGCATGCTGTCAATCAAAATCTGCAAGATTTTATTCAATCAGAGTCCTTCACAGTTTCTAGATGCCTTTTGATAATGTGAGCCACAGCAATCCATCAAAACTGTTTCTGGCAATTACTCTGTAATTTTGCTTTCGACGTTGATATTTTCCTTCAGCGATCACTGCTGAGTGCACACAGTCAAAGATTTTTATATGCAAGGACATGTTAATTTACAAAATCTCAGATTTCTATGAGACTATAAATCTGTCCTTTAATAAAGCAGAGGGTTTTCTACTAGTTTTATAAGAAGATGACTTGAAGTGAAAGTCATACACAGTCAGTGGGGAGTGTTTGTTCTCCAGTGACTACTTTTTGTGGTGCTGGCCATTCTCCAGTGTATCAAAGGCCAAATTCAGGATTGGTGTACTGCCGCTTCTTGCAGTCATTGGATCTCTATCCCATGGGCAGTTACTTGAACATACTATTAATTGTGGCCACAGCAATCATGCATAAAGAAAACGAGTCAAGGCCTAAACAAGGACAGCCACAGTCAAGCAGATTTTGGGTTTCAATATGTCAGTGTTGGGCAGTACGGTGGCTCGGTGGTTAGCACTTTGCCTCACAGGTTGATTCCTGCCTGGGTCCTTTCTGTGTTGAGTTTGCATGTTCTGTCCGTGTCTATGTGTTGGTTCCCTCCGGGTACTATAGGTGAACTGGGAACTCTAAACCATAGGAGTGAATGTGAGTATGACTGAGTTTATCGTTAGCCCAGCAACAGACTGGCGACCTGTCCTGGGTGTACTCTGCCTCCTGCCCAGTGATTGCTGGGATAGGCTCCAGCACCCCCATGATCCCGAAAGGGATAGAGATGGATAAAGCAGTTACAGAAAATAGATGGATATGTCAGTGTTCATGTAAAACCAGCCTCTTTACAGATGGTGGCTCACCTGTCAGTGCTAAGAATCAAACTAGCAACCTTGTGGTTACTGGCTGACTCCCTGCCTCAGTGAAGTTTTAACTAAGTGTGGGTTCTTTGGTATTAATCTGCTGGCCAGTAGATACATAAATGTGCTGAGTCATAGGCCAGCAATTCACTCCCTGTTTCTTGAGAAACAGTGTAACCTAAAAAGAATCTTTCTTGTAAGACCTTCTTCATCTTTCTGTTGTGTCACTTAGTGGCAGCACTTGTCTGTTCTTTTTTATTCTTTATATCTTATCTTGTGGACTAATAGTTGAAATGCATTAGTCTGTGCATTTGCCTGCTTTCTGAGAAAAGTTGTGTTCTGTAGCTGTGCATTGTCTCCAGGATGTGTTATACTGGTTTTTTTTCAGCTCATCAAGAGGTCACAAAAAGCCGTAGGCAGCCAGTCTACCCACTTGAATTAAGATATGCAAGGAAAAGCCCTGAAACTAGATTGCAAATCATAAAATGAAAAAAAACCTATTTTGTATTCCACCTACCATATTAACAATTCAAATGAGTGCTACATGGGAAATTCTGCTAGAGAGTGTAAGTTTTTGCTTGATGTTTCTTTTTCATGTATGGGTTTGCAGTCAAGCTGACCTCCTATTGCCTGCTCACACTAAGCAGGGTTCCCCTTCTTACAAGGATCCTGTCAAGGATCCATACTTTTTTCTCCTCTGCTGAGCTGTAATTCATCATTTAGCAGTTTATTATAGTCTTGCTATTCGTTCAAAATAGATGGATATTTGAACTTTATATGTAAGCTGTTAGTTTCAACATTGAATATGCTTAGAGTATTGAGCTATGGTATTCATGGTATGCTGACCGGTTGGGGATGATCAGTTCTTTTTTATTTTCCAACCTTGCTAAACTAAACAACAAGCTTTTGTTTGACATTGCTGATGACTTGCACCGGTTCTTAACAATAGACAATCGTATGAAAATGTGAACATTTCCACTCTGTTTTGATGGTTGAACCAAAAACAGATTTAACTTTCTAAGATCGTTGAATGTTGTGCTTACATAAGTAATATCCTAGATTTAGCATAACCTTGGTGCTGTTGTTTCAGGGGTTCTTAGTTTTGGAACTGCCATGGTAGTTTTAGAAGTTGGAAAGGACATCATGGAGAGATTTTTAAAAACATTTTTTGAAATACTAAAAAGTGACAGTTCAGGAAGAATATTATTTAGAGCTGGTTAGGCAATGAAGTACTTAAAGTTTCACAAGTTTCAAAAGCAAATGTGCATTATTGCACATTTACTCTACAGGAACCTCTTAAAATAAAGGCTGTTTCTTGCCACAGTGAAATGTGGATTCAATTAAACTCTTACACAAAAGCGTGGCTCTAATTACGGGCAATATACAATGCTCTCAACACTATCATGTGTGAAAATTACCCACATTTTCCTCCAATGAGATGCAAGAAGCAGTTAAAAAAAACCTGCAGAAAACACAGCAGTATGTTTTCGTGAGCTCAGGTCCTTGTCAGAGGGGTCAGTTTTAACAGACATTACCAGATGAAACGAGAGGGCTGTTCTGTCTCTGCAGTAAAACACCACCACTGTCCTCTCTGGGGAAACGCTGGGCCTCTGTTTCCTGAGATCCTTCTAATTAAGACTGATGTAACTATTACGTAATGTGCGGCAATCCCCAAAAAGTGGAAGTTGATGTGTGGCCAGTTCGGAAATTTAATGCAGTCTTTTTAAATTGCTTTTGCTGCAGGATTTCCATTAGTCCACAACTTTAAACTTGTGAACTCCCTGCTTGGCATCAAAACATAATTATCACTTATATTGCTGCACTATTCTTTTTTTCATTACACACTTTAAAGCAAATCAGTGCATCACAGAGGGAGGTTAATAGGTGTCTTACACAAACGAATATGGTATTGTGTCTTTTAAATGTCTAATTAAGTGCACATATACAATAAAATGTGTTATGCTTTTTTCTATTTCTGTTTAAATTATGACATTAATGTTATGTAATTTATAGCTTTCATTTTATGTCCTTTTGTAAAGCTTTGTAGTATGTGCCTTTTACATTAGTGCATGCAAAATATGCTCTGTTGTGTTATGTAAGCTAAGGGTTCATGATATCATGACTTTGTAAAACGTTAGCTCTTGCTCAGTACCTATAGATGTTTTAAGCCTGCAAAGCAAAAAGTCACGACTTCTCTACTCTTGTTTTTTGAAGATGTGGACGTTCTGCAGCAGCTTGGGCTTTCCGGGCGAAGGGCAGGTGGGTCGTCATCTTCTGGCACTCGATCCATCCCTAATGGCATCATCCCCTTCAAGTCTGGAGTTATCCTCACCCCGAGGGCACGTATCCAGGTGCCTCTGCGCACTGTTATTCCTGCTACCTACAGTTCCACCAATCTCTCCCTGATCCTCAGCCTGTCTGTGCATCGCATCAACAGTGCTTTTCTTTTCTCAGTTTTGTCCAAGAAAAGGAAAGTGCAGCTTGGAGTGCAGTTCATACCAGGGCAGATTCTTGTTCACGTCGGGCACAAGAGCTCTGTGAGTTTTGACTATGACATCCATGATGGCCAGTGGCACAATCTGGCCTTGGATATCCAAGGCCACCGGGTGTTCTTCCACGCTTCATGTGGAAAGAAAAGTGTACATGCAGATTTGCATTCTAAAAAAGAGGAGGCTCTGGATGCGGAGGGCTCTTTCTTGCTGGGCAAAATGAACCATAACTCGGTGCCATTTGAAGGTGCCATCTGTCAGTTTGACCTTTATCCCTCTGCTAAGGCAGCTCATAACTATTGTGATTATATTAAGAAACATTGCAGAGAAGCCGACACATATCGGCCCGTGTTTCCAGCCCTGCTACCTCTATTTTCCATGGACCCAAACATTACTGTCACTCATATAACTCCATCGCCATTCATGGAGAGTTCCAAAAAGGCCAAGAGACCTACTTTGGCCTCAACTGAGGAAACTATCAGGACTACGGTCATCATTCCAACTGACCGCTTGCTGATGCTGAACAAAACATCTGTGTTTCACACTGCTAGCGATCCTCAACCTGGTGCTGTGTCTGTTTCTCCATCAGTTCAGCCAGGGTTGGAAAGTCCGTTTGGCTTTCCAACACAAACTGCTACTACATCTCTTAGGATCAGCATGATACAACCAAACCCCAAACCAACTTCAAACAATAGTACCAGAAAGAACACAGAGCAAGGAGATGCTGGTTCTCAGAAACCATCTGTCGAAAGTATGGATTTACCTGCTTCCACCACTTCATCTGAGAAGAAGCCAAACCTCCGAACCACAGCTGCTTTCACACAGGGGTCCCCCTCAAACGCCTACCTTCCTCATAAACAGCAGCTGACCACAGTAGCTTCAAAGAAACCTGAGCCAAAAGTGACCAGTGTGCAGGATGTCAAACCCACCTCACTAATTCCAGTCACTCCAGCTGCAACAGATGGCTTCCAAACATTTGACCTGGAACCGACTCAGTTCTCACTGCTGGCTGGACCACCTGGACTAAAAGGAGAACCAGGACCGCCGGTGAGTGTGTGAGCTCTAAACAAACACAGCACACACCTGTCTCTGAAACACATGCATGAGTACCTGCAGGTTTATCACACAAGTAAGCCACAATAAGTGCTTCTTGCTGCAGGATTATTGACTGTTTGCACCAGAATCTTTTACTGTAATGATGTATGACTTGCTTACAGTAAACTATTTTAGGGTTTATTTAACGAATTAATCGCTTAGAAATGTGGTTATTTGAATCGTAAGAGATGCATGTTTTAAGTCTGGTCTGCCACATTTCTAGGCTTCAGGGCAATTTCTGAATACGTCATTGGATCACAATGATGCACAAGTAAGACAGATTGTTGTTTAAAAGTTGTTTTGCCTTTCTTTGATGTTCAGAGCCATAGCTGACGTGGATGCTGACGTGTGTCTTGGTTGTGTGGTTTTGTGAGTCTGGCAGTTCCCACTCATTGCAGCTTTGATGCAGAGTTTGCTTGTTTTACCATATCGCATTGCTGTGTTAAGGATTCAGATTTGCTCTGTTCCCCCAGTTGTTTGTATGAAATACATGCAAGTGGGGCCCTGTCTAATTGTTGCTGATTAATGTGTGATTTCCTTTTTAGCAGTGGCGGTATAAATAGTCAGCTTTATAGCTGGGCTGTGCCAGTTTTTGTTTGTCTGAGTGAAGGGGCTGGCGGTGAGGCGTTAGATTCCTCTGAGGAGGAGTGTGACTTCTCAGAGAATGGATACTTTTTAACAAGGGTCAAGGGTAAGGAACAGATAAAGCATTTGTGCACAATCAACCATTTAGAGGAAAATAACTGTAAGTTATTGGTTGATTTTAGTCACCAGTAAAGTCTGGGTAGTCTGTCCTGTGGGATATCCAGGAATTGTAGGAAATGAAAATTTGTCTTTATTTGTCTTTCAGATACAGAGTTTTAACCCTTTAAAAATTATAGCTGTAGCTATAACAGGCTTCAGTGTAACTCTAAGTAACAGTCCTTTCTAATAGATCATCTTAATACTGCAGAGTTAGACTGACTTCTCCAAGGTGAGAGCACAGTGCCAAACATGGACCTTGTTGTAAGTATTGCATCTTGTCATTTATGTGTGTGTCAGTATTGCCTGTAGATTCTAGGCATTCATATTGACCATGTGGTCCTGTGAGGCACTGTTGCTCTGTTGAACACAAAATGTTAGCCACATTTTCCATTGTAAAAAGGACTTCTCTGTCTTGTATTAGGTCATGTTTGACCAAAAAGAATGTTTTAAGTAAAGCTTTCCTGCTTTGGCAATGAGGGAAACCACAGCTCTGCATGCCCCTGAAGCCACTTAGACCATTTTTATGAGAAGGAACCGATCCAAACACTTTCACCATCGTATTGCTTTCTAATGTTCTACTATTAAGTAAGCTATTATTTGCCGAGTAAGCTGGAGAATTAAAAAATTATTTCAGGTAATTTTATAATATTATTTTCTTAATGATTTTAGCAACGACTCAAAGCATGGAGAGTTTTGATCCCTCTCCATGGAGATTAAGGTTGACATTAGTGGGCCATGGACTATTTAACAAGTCATAAGGTTCAACTGCTCAAAAGCGCAGGAATGTCTTTGAAAGTAACTGCGATGACAGTCTTCTGCAGCGTGTCAGCTCAGATAGATAACAAAAGTGCTGATTCTTCAATAGGACTGAGCTCTGGAGGAAGGAGGATCAAAATTGCTGACTACATAATCAAGGTCGAGGATTGTCGAGGACAAGAGACTAGTTACATTTCGGAAATACTTTACATAGCCACACACAGACGTCCCGGTGGAATTGCTTAATAAACAGCAAGAACATAGTTCATGAGTTCATGAAGAAGCGGTTCTTCACAGAGATCTCATTGTGGTCTTCATCGAAACTGACCTAATTAACCAGGTTCATTAATCTAATTAACAAATCTACAATTAAATACTTTTTCTATGTCAAAGATATCATAAAATTCAGCATTTTAGTGATATTTCACAATCAGTTGACTTTGCTCAGCAAAGAGCACCTGTATTGGTTTGGTACTCTGGATCAGCAAATATCCCATGGTTAGGCATTGCAGTTGGTGTTGTGAGTGAAAGGATAGATTAGTGGATCCTTCTGTGCCCTGTGTTGGAGAGGTGCCACCATGTTCGCCATGCACTACTGGAGACCTACATCTCGTTTGCTTTTCTTCCCCTTGAATTGAAAAGAAATATATGTGACAAAATCATCTAATGTGAAATTATGACTTGCTAAGTCATGAATATTTATTGTTTATAAACTGTATAAAGTCCATGAAGACATAAGCTCTAGTGCCTGCTCTCTGCCCATCCCACAGCATCTGAAGCTCCTACTGCTTATCAAGTGTGGACAGCCTAATGGTTGCAGTGTAAAGACTCTAAAGGTTGCTGAAAGCTCTTTGGCTGAAGCAGTATAATTATAGCTGCTGGTCCTGTCCAAGACAGACAAAAGCTATACATCTGACATTATTACAGTAGCCCAATTTTGGCTGGACTGCCTCAAGCTGTTTTTGGGCTCATTTCTTTTTCCTCTGCCTTTGAACTTATGGACTATGGGAAAAGAAGTAACAAATCCTAACATCTCAGGCAAACTCAGGTTCCACAGATTGACCCCTCATTAGATTTGACCTTTTCAGAGCTTTGCTAATTCATGTATGAAATTGTTTTAAAGCTAGCTGATGCCCATAATTTATGTGATTGGCTATGGCTGGAACTAGTGCGGACCTCCCTGCCAGTACAATGAGTCAGACTTACAGTCCATGCGCTGTAGTGGTTTTGGGCTGAAATCATATTGGCAGCAGAGAGACAGAGCGGCCTCTAACAAAACATTATCATGCCCGCCAGCATCTCACTGACGGAGTACCTCACAGCTTTCAGCTAACGTCACTTAATGTGTAATAAGAAAATCAAGATGTATTTACTGATTGAATCTCGAGCTTGAATGTCTTTTACGAGATTTTACCTCTTTAATCTCTTTTAACTTTAACCTCTTAGTATTCAAAACTGTTCGAGACTCCATTAAAAAGGCTACAAACCTTATTTCCTCCATTGTAGACTTACTTCACTCTGTCCCTGATATCTGTTTAATTATTTTTCTTTTTAGGGCCTTCAAGGACTTCCTGGGTTGCCAGGAAAACCAGGGAAGAGGGGCCCAAGGGTGAGTGTCTCCCGACCAGCGACCTGTTTACCTTCCCACTGCTCTTCTTTTTTCGA
This sequence comes from Datnioides undecimradiatus, assembly GCA_008933995.1. Taxonomy (NCBI): domain Eukaryota; kingdom Metazoa; phylum Chordata; class Actinopteri; order Lobotiformes; family Datnioididae; genus Datnioides; species Datnioides undecimradiatus. Next base: position 11,926,862 of record WARS01000015.1, read on the forward strand.
TCACAGCTGCTCAGTCTCCCTCCAAAATCTTCCATATGTAATACACTGCATGTTAACAATGCCTTGTAGTGAGATTACACTACTTTGCAGTGCACTGATAGGAAAGCTCTTTGAGTATTTTGATCAAGCACTGAGTGACATCTTTGGATTACAGAGCATTATTCAGCCAGACGTTCGTTTGCTTTGGCTTGGGGTTTGATCAAGCTGTGCTTCTCCGCTGCCAAGGTCCATTTGTAAAGCTGGAGAGCAAACAACCATAAGATACAAATCTGTGGGTTGCCAATGTTAAATTGATTGAACACATATGGTAAGTATTAGATTAACAAGAAAAAAAAATAAGGTAACTTTTGTGAGTGTGTACAGTATATTTCAGGAACAAGTACTTTCTATCCCATACATAAACAGTAACACTACTTAAATTAGGCATAGCTCCTATATTAACATTGGTGAATGCTTCTAGTGTGTTGCACTGAGTCCTCTGGTGCCATATCTGTCATTTAAGGGCTCAGTGTCAGTCTACAACTGTGAGCTCCTGATGGATCCACATGGAGTGAGTGCAGACGTTATTTTAAGCTCATGTTTTCATAAGAAATGTAAGAAGAGAGAAAACCCTGGCAGATGATTTGTCCCAAGGGATGGTTTTGTTATTTTGATTTATTTCTTAGACATCTAACTGATGGTTGTGCAAGTAGTTGCTGCCCTTTAAACTGCCATTTCACCTCACTCATTTTAAACATGAGTGAGGCAGACGTTGAACCTGGCATTGCAGTGTGTGCAAATTTGAAAACAAATATGCAAGAAACTTAAGGGGAGTGAAAAATGGAGAGACACCCATTTTGGTTGCTCTTTTGCAGAGCTCCTGCTCAAGAGCTCCTGCAGAGTACTTGTGCTGCTGAGGAGCGTGCGTATGAGCTACCTGCCGCAGCCTGTGAGACTGTGCCCCGCGGTCAGGCCTCAGAGGGGTGGGCTGTGTGGGAACCCAATCTCTTTAAACATGGAAGAAAGAGGGCTTTGTCCCCATCTTATTAAAGGCATTTAAGACCCTGTCTGGAGCTCAGCAGCTCTATCCAGTAGTACAGCAACCTCTATAGAGTTCATTCATCATCAAGCTCTTGAGACCCAACTGCAGGCCACACCGACTCAGAGCAAAAAAAAAAAAAAAACATAAAAGAAAAAATGAACCTGAGGGTGCAGTTCAGGTTTTTACTGATTGTTTTCTTGAACCAACAGAATTTTCCCAGCTAGCTCACGTGATTAGAAAGAAATCCCTCACAGCCACACACATGATCTACAGAAAGCTCTAAAGTGGACTCTTGTCTGGACATAGCTTTTGCAAACATTGGGAATAAAAGTGACCCTCACAATGGTGCTGCGTGGTTTTATATTTTAAACGTCTCGCACTTCCATATGCATTTAACTGATGAACAGTAACTCTCATATTTAAAAGAGCGAAAGAGGCAAGTGTTGCTGTTGCACAAGATGTGACCTGTGTGGGCATTCGTACTCATCACAAAGGCTTTACAGCACTTGGGATGACAGCACACCATTAGGGCTTAACCTCTCTGACAGGAAGGTGTCATGTCTGACTGCACAGACAGTCTCACTGCTGCTACCACCAAGAAGCATCTCTCACACGTGAAAGGGGCCACGTTCCTTGACACAGCCACGAGCCCGGCAGAGCGCTGGAGTTCACTCGACCCTGAAGGGGAGGCTTGAGAGTGGATCAAAGAGGGCTTTGTGCAGAGAATCGAACCTGCCAGTGTGCAGTCAGTGTGTGACGCTGGATTTCTGTGAAATTGAAAACATTTGCATAATTTCCTAAAGAATGGTTGACACCATTATGGCACAAAATAAGGAGTCTGTGGAGACTGAAGCAATGGAAGCTCTGTTTTTGCCAGTGGTTGATTGTTGCAGAAAACTAAACTGAAGTAGTAAAATTTTGATTATTGTAAAACGAATTACCTGTGAAAGCATGAATGAGCAGCATCTCAGTAGGTTTATTAGGTTCTTCTTCGTTGTTACTGGTTACACAGCTAAAGCTTTTATTACATTTTTAGTTATTGTTTTGCATTTATAGACCTGATAATAAGTTAATCACAAAAAGAAAGATAGGGTGTTTGGTTGATTAGAAAACAGTTGCTAGTTGTTTGCCCAGTTGCACTTCTGGCCACACTGTTTTTCTGCCAGATCTCAATCTAAAGGAAATCAGTTAGCTCCAATGTTCTTGCCAAAATACAAATTAATAAGAGTTCACATCCTTTAAGTGTACATGATATTGAATAATCATCAGACTAAAGACATAGTGTTTTCTTTCGTGCAGCCCAGTGAAGGTGTTAGTGGGCCTGTTCAGGGTTAATAGCCTATAAAAACAGTAGCGCGCCACGTGTCACTCCTGTAAAAGGCTTTGGCCCACATCATAAACCAGGTCACAGCTCTGGCATACAGGTGCCCTTCATCTGCAGGCCTCAGCTGTGGGACTGTGTGTTTGTGTACGTGCCGACATCGGTTCACATTAGCCTCAAGTGTGTGTTTGTGTTTATTTGCTGGTAGTCCCTAATTGGCTCTGTGTCAGGAACTGTTTTCAATAATTAAGCAAAGAGGTACTTCATTCCTCTTCTCACCCACGTGTAGATAGATGGACAAAGTGACTCATTCTCCCGGATATGCTTGTCTCCATCGGGATAACAACCGCCCACCTTGTCATCAACGCCATGCCTCCTCACCTCATGTACTGCAAGAATGCAATTTGTAACATTCAGTCCCAACCTCCCTCTTTCTCTACGTCTCCTCCTCCCTTTGCTTCCTATCTGGAGATAATGACTTCCATACGTTTTAATATCGAGTGAGCGAAAGGGAGAATGCTCTGAATAGAGGAGGAGGAGGAAATCTGTAGATGAGCTTCTGTTAAGTGTCTCCATATGCCCAGCAGCGAGTGCCTGCGAGGGGAGAGGTCTAGCCAGTCTGAGGGGAGGGGAGCTGCCTGGGCTGTTTGACTCCTCTCCACAGTGTGATAATGGAGCACAGATAAATAACAGCGACGGTCTGGATCACCCAACCGTACACTTACACCTTTTGGCCTTTTCCGTCTGTTTGACTCTGAGTAATTCTATCCCTCACTTTCACCTCCAGCTTTGGGGGAAGATTTCTCACAACCCATGGAAAGTCTGAATAACTCAAAGAATAACGGGCTTAAGATACAGTAGCTTCCTGTTCGGGCCATCTGAGCATGTTTCAATGCTTTCAATTTTTGTTGGGAAAGATTTTCCGTGCTCAGCATTTCGACCCTGCTCCACACAAGAGCAGTCGAACTGAAGACTCCTCACTTGGATGCCTCAGGAAGTTGTGGCTTTATTTTTCCAAACAATCCCTCTTCACAGCTTGTTTGAATTTACAGTCCCCTCATCTAGAAAAACTAGATTTTGTACCATCATTCTGTGCTCCTGTAAATCATCCTGTCACAGGAGATAGCCCATTTTGATAAAACATTTGGCGCAGGTGGTGTGATGGAAGAGTGGCCTTCACTTTATAGGACCCCAGAAAACCAGTGGAAAAGTGTAGGGAACAGGAAAATCACATCCATATGTCATAACCAGGACAGGCAGCCAGGGAGGAGGGCAGTCACCATACGTCTCACAGAGCACCTATACATAAACAGGGACCTCAGGGCACCACTGACCTGTCCCATAACACAAACAGGCAGTGGAAAGGAAACAATGTGTGAATACATCTGTGAATACCTAACGTATAGTACTAAGCCAGCCCCCCTCCACTGCTAAAATGGAGGCCTGTTCAATGACCCCACTGATCACCTTTTCGCTGTGTCTTCCTTAATCATGTGTGTGTCTGTTTTCAGGGTCCTCCTGGCCCACATGGAAACCCTGGTCGTCCTGGACCCTCTGGAGTGAAGGTAAGGCAAAGATAAATTACAAATTATACATTTCAATGTTTCAGTATGCATAAGAATGAAAGGATTGAGAATATTGTGATTCCTAATCCAAAAATCTGTTGCCACCTTCAGATTGACAAGGATTATAATGCTTTGACTGACACTATGTACTATATTAACTGTGTATTAATGACACTGTCCAGCTGTTTTTAGAAAACAACTTACACCTATATTGTATATTTGTGACCTGCTTTGAAGGATTTATGTCTCCAGTGGGAGTTAATGGTTTGGAGGCTGAGAGCCACAGACAGAGCAGGAACTTTGAAAGTATTGAGTGATGGACTGCCACACCGTTGACTGTTATTCTGTATTTTTTTTACTGAGCAAATCCTGTTAAAATGACACAAAATGGCATTTCTTTCTAATGCCATTCGTGGTTTGTTGACATTGAGAAGATACAGCATCTATACCCCTCTGTGGCCCACATCCTACTGATAACATTTAAAAACAAACAATGCAGATTTTAAGAACTCCTTGTGGTTTTTCCTCATCATCCAGTGCTTGTTTGTGATTTCAGTTAGTTTGCGTGTCTGAGGTCAGCTCCTCTTGGCCTCACAGTACAACTCCTCTGGCCTCTTGAAAAGCCATTTGTTTTTGTTCAGGAGGGAACAGCAGTTTTAAGTCTTTTTGACTCTCTCATTTGCAAGTGCTTGACATCAGTCTATGTTCGAGCTGATGGGAAGTGTCAACAGAGCGGGTTGCTCGGCTGCATAATGTGTTAGTCTGATATCACAAAGGAGTCTGTATGTTCAACTTTGCTGGAATGAAATGGAAAATTGCTCGTATTTCAAGTCCGTAGCTAATCCATTTGAATGCATAGAATATCAGCATTTTCCACACTGTCTTTATACATTAAAAAAAACATAATTGATACCATGCTTTGGCCTGCTTCCACCAAGGAAAAACCATAAGTCTCATAGCGTACATGTGTGTTACTGGAGCCAAATCAAACCTGGCCTGGCTCAGTTTGACCCATTTGCACACAAACCTCAAACAGCAGACAGCTTGGTCTGGCACCAGTTCTCTGCTTTAAGAAAAATGAACAGGCTGGATGAAAACATGCTGTGTGTTGCTGAGTTTGGTTTTGAATAATACGTCACGTTATCTGGATATAATGATGATGAAGTGAGACAATACGATGATCGATTTACCTACTGTTGTAGGGAGACTGCCATTAGATTTAAAAATGAAATGAATGAATGCATAAAATATACACATGCTTGTTCAGAAGAAATTATCTAATTTAGCTTCTCTTTGAGTTTAAATTCTTGTGGATGTAGTCAAAGTGAAAACCTTTTATGAAAGACGCAGCGTTCATGTATGTATGTAGCTCTTAACTGAAGTTGCACTGCTGGCCCTGCTCCAGAAATCGGTCTGGAGAAAAGTTCCCACAAAGACTTTTCACTGCCAAATCGCAGCTGACACAAACATGTAGGTTTAAATGGGTCGATATAGAATAAAAGGAACTCCTGACATGCTTTGACCAGTAACCCAATAAAATAAAACCAGCTCCTTTGAAGCGGTGCATATCTGTCCATCAATGAATGAACAAAATGGTCTCCATACTCCAGTGAGAAGGACTGCACCAAATGAATCACAACACAGGACTTCACTTTGTGAAATGAGACGTGTCAGAGCATTTGCAATCAGCTGATAACAGCAGTCGTTTGATTACAGCCACCTCAGTGCTGAAACATTTCTCTCCATATTCTTGTTTCTTTAGTTGATAAGCGCTAACAAAGGAAATCATCTATTTCTCCATGGACCTCTTTCATTATAATTGCTTAGATAACTGGGCCGCTCTTTCACCAGTGTGCTTGGATGCTGGACCTAGAGTGCACTGACAGGATTCCCACTGCCCGAAAAGGGAGAAGAATGTACATGTTCACTCCCCATCACTTCTCGCTGGCTTGGTGTAAACCGAGTCACTGGAGGGCATAAATGGACTGCACGTTAGTGTAAATACAACTGTTAGACTCACCAATAAGTAGTATGAACTCATTACTCTTTGATAGTGTAAATGCAAACAGCAAACTCCTCTGTGCCTTGGCAGTGCAGCAAATATGCAGGGAACATTGGTACAGGGTTGGATTTAACTCATGCCTAAGAGGGAAAAAGTGTCTCTACATAAATAAAAATTAAAATCTGTTTTTTGTGCTCTAGGGACAAAAAGGAGATCCTGGACTGTCCCCTGGTCAAGCTCCAAAAGGACAAAAAGTATGCACATTGTCATCTTTACTTTCATAGAACAACTTGGTTATTTGCAGGGAGGCATGCAAATCATATTGGCGTATTACCCAGTTTTTCCTTTTTTTTTTTTTTTTTAGGGAGAGCCTGGTGTCATTGGCCCTCCAGGACTGCCTGGTCAAGATGGACGAAAGGTAGGAGAACTCGATTCGTTTGTGTCTGTATAAGTCTGAAAGGAAGTAACTGATATCTATCAGATATCTCTGGCCCTGTCTAATATGTGTGGAAGTTCTTACAAATATGTGTGTGTGCTCTTTTTCCTTTCATAAAACGTTTTCAGACGTAAATCTGACACCTTGAATGAATGACTGACTGAGTAACTGAAAGAGTGGAGCTCTGAGAATCGAGGATCACTAAATCAAACAAAAACTCCCACTGCTGGTCTGCTCTGGACCGCCTTTGAGAAGGAAATCTGTGAAATTGCTGTGTTTAGTAGCTCTAGCCAAACATGGATGTTTGGAAAGCAGCCTCACACAATGCGAGCGTCAAGGAGCACACCTGTGTTCTGGCTCCCTTGTGGGTTGAAACACCAAAGGCTGGAATAACTGCGCTGCTACATCATCGGTATCACTGGCCTCCAAAATGATGAAGCAGTAAAGGAGAGCTCAAGTTTTCCTGAGTGAAACAAGTTTTACGTGATTCCTCCTAGTGCATGTTATGTCATTGATTCTCTGGAGAACAGCTCTTTAAAAAAGTAGGGCAAGTTATGAATGTGGTTTCTGTGATCTGGTCCTAGTCTGGATTGTTAGTCCACATCATGGACTTCTTTACATGCCACTGAGCTGGGTTATCCTGACAGAGAGTGATGGTTAGCAGCAGAGCGTTTTTCTTCATGGCCTCTTGCATTTTATCCTTGGCCTTTTCCCAAAGCCTGTTATCCCGCTCACAGTAATTACACATCACAAGTGGGCCAAAGCCTGCTGGATTTCCTACTTTGCAGGGTGTGCAAATGACATAGCACTCAGTAACTGACTGACTTTGATTGTTTCAAGAAAGGATTTTTGCATTAGTTTTTACGTGTGAATACTATTTGATTTCAGTGACGATCATGCATTTTAAGCACTCTAAACATGATACCTGGCTTTCCTTACAGAATGAAGCTGGAGATCCTACATTTTTGTTATCGTCAATAAATCCCATGAGAAGGCCACAAGCTGCAATGTGGTAGTCTATCTGTCAATACTTACCAACCTCCCTACCCTGTTAGCCCCAAGTCTTTTGGCTCCCACTGAAGACAGAAATCATTAAAACAGCTCACACGTACTTTAAATTCTTTGTGAAAAGGCCAAATAATGTTGTCCAACAGTTTGGTACTGTAGTTTTTCTGAAACTACTGATGATAGTGGGATGGGCTCAAAATGAACCACTGTGCCCATGTTTATCTTAATGAAAGAACATGTTACCCAGTGTAACATCATTAGCAATGTTCTTCTTTCATGATACTCCATGAGATAGCTGCATGAGCTAGTGGTAAACTGGACAGTGTGACCCAGCATCAGTCAGGATTAACTGTAAGATGCCTGAGCAACTCATGCAAGGTATCATGGGATTGGGGATAACTTGGATAGTTTTTGGTCAACAATGGCGCTCTACGACCTCAGTGTTTAGTTTTGGTCCTTTCATGGAAAAGTCTGGAAAATATCAAATATCATACCACATTTATTCGTAAATGATCTTCATTGTGCTACTGAGAAATGTTAAATAAATTCTGTTCAAAACAGAGCCAGTGCAAGAGATATGTTTGCAGTTTGACTTCCATAATCAACAACACGACCCTGCTGCTGTGTTAGCTGTCTATAGCAATGGTTGATTCAAATAAATAGCAGACCTCACAAAATCTTCCACAACAACTCTGCCACCTCTGCAATCAGTTACCTCCCAACACTAGTGAGGGTGACAATGTGCAGTTAATTTCCATGCCCACAATTTTACTAATTCAGCATTTCCTCCAGACTCATCTTGTTAGCAGGAGGAAAAAAAAACCTCAGAAACAGCACTTAGACCATTGTGGGACACGAAAGCTCTCTGTGGAGCCGAATTCATTTGTCAGCTTTTCATAAAGAGGGATCCACCCTACTTTGTTAGTGGCAGAGAATCTCTAAGATTTGGTTTTAATTCATAAAATGTATAGATAAATCTGAATTTAATTACACGTTCTGGACGGTTTTCACTCTGGATGAAATGAAACTGCTGCTGAGTTACCTGAGTTAGTCTGAGTGTTGCAGCAACATCTGTTTAGACAAACAAAGTCATAAAAGCTTGTGGAAAAAAAATCCTCAGAAAGGGCTTCTTCTAAATTACCCTCTGCAGTTTATTGTCACACTTCTCCTTTTGTGGTCTGCTGTCAGAATTATACTTTGGTGAAGACTGAAAGAAACAAAGACTATGCACACGTACAGCAAAAGGCAGAAGTAATGTCAGGTTTCAAATGCCCGAACTGCTAATTGGAAAACAACTGCTAAACAATAGAAGAAAACCTTTGTAAGCAACTTTCTCTCTCTCTCTCTCTCTCTCACACACACACACACACACACCCTTGTCCTCATTTGGGACACAATAGTATGAGTGCAATAATGCCTTGGCAGGAGCTCCTACAATCGGTTATGCAATCGGACAGCGCTGAGTGTGAAAAACCATCTGGTGCGCTCAGAGTTCCTCCATTCAGTGTAGTAGTGGGGAGGACTCCAGCTCGGATAAAGGAAGACCTCTTTGCGCCCTGTAAGTCATGGAAAGTGGAGTCATGGGAAAAAGCTGATAGTCTTCCTGCTGATTTATGGTAATTGGGAAGTTTTGCTGGGCGTGCACCGGCGTCCTGGCATAGGTTAAGTGGTCGTAATAGATCCCCGTTTCAGTCCAGGTGGGATTCTGGTCCCCCTGATCAAGTCTGTGTTCAGCCTGAAATACACTTGCACGTCCCTCAAGTGACTGCTGACAGCCATACAAAGTATTAAAATGCAGTTTGTATCCACCTAATAAATACAAGGCAATCATCTAGGCTCTGCTGAAAGCCACCAGACACCTCATTGCTTGCAGCTGTTTTTGACTCACTGCAACATTTTTTTTGATCAAACTCTGCACTGGAAGCCAAAAAAGGCCTTACAGGGCACTTTTGCATTCAAATTACACTGAAATTCCATCGTGGGCTACAGATGAAGCCTAGGGTTCGTTCTCTCTTCTGCTCTTGTCTGATCAGCCAGTAAAACTTAGACCTGCTGCTGCTTTATGGACCCCTTTCACTGAGTTTTGCGCTCAGTCCTGGCCCACTGCCAGAGAAAGCCTTTCTCACTGTGGGAAATGTGTAAAGATGTAATGGGGAAGTTGCCTGGGAGTCAGTCCGCGGTGTGCACTGTAAAGTAAGAAGAGACTCGTGTATGTGTATGTGTCGAGGTGAAACACTGCGAGGAGTATTACCAGTTCTGGGCCTTATGTACCTTTTACACAGCCAGCTCTGATCATAGCATGCAAGCATGAGTTTTTATTAGCTGTGCAGCCCTCAAGATTTTTTCCTTCCTACTATTCAGCTTTGTATAAAAACACTCTCATACCTTTTTATTTGTCAAGTCTGATTTGTCCAAGAAAGAAGTCTAAGGTTTGCCAGGTAGGAATATGTGTTTGTGTCATAATAAAAATAAAATCTATGGAAAGCACAACATATTTTTTGCCTGCTGAAGAAAGTCTGTTACTTATTCTGGAAGCAGGGGAGACACTGCTGCTGCTGCTGCTGCTGCTGCTGCACTTTGCCTGCTGGCTGCTGGGTTGATCTGGTGTGAGTTACACTAATTAAAACTGTTTGCTCTTCATAGAAAGGGAGAACTAATGGAGAATGTGATCCGTTGCCATCTCTGTGTCACACAATGGATTTACAGGGCTGTGAAAGCTGTCCAATTTTTTGTGTTTGTCCATATACAATACACATGCAGATACACACACACACACACACACACACACACACGTACACTTCAGGGACAGACTTCCTTTCTTTGCTTTTACTGTACTCAGCTGTATTGGCCTCGCTGAAAGGCCCAGACACATTCTTTTGTCTTTTCGTGGCTGCAGTGCTTTGGCTCCAGCAGGAGACTCATCTAGCCCCAAAAATCCTGTCCGATATTTCCAACTCAAAGCACATGGCTGCTTGTCAGTTGATAAATAGACAAATAATCATCAATAAGGAGTTTGAGAGAACTGAAGTGTAACAGTGTCTGATTGAATCACCGTGGCCAGCGGACCAGCATCTGGCTTCACTTGTCCAAGAGCTGCAGGAGATGTGACAACAGTTGACTTTCAAAGTGTTTTTCTTTCCATCTCTACATGAGGACGTTTTATTGGACTCAGGAACAAGCTCTGACCATTTGTAAAAGATCAGCCTATAACGTTTTTCATCTCTGTTACATACAGTTTAGCTTCTTGCTGATGTTTTAAGGATCAGTCCACACATCAAGATGCCATCAGGGACCTGCATCTGTGTGATACTTATATGTTTTCCCTGCATGTCTAAGTGGCATGTTGATTAAAAAGGTACTTTTCTGAGTTGAGATGATGCACGGGGCATTATTTGTCTTTTGATCAACATGGGATGTCAGCCTGCCAGCATGATTTTGCTTAACAGCTTCAGGCATGTCAGTCTCGCTCTGCCTCAGCCTCTCAACCTTGCCTGACCCACCGGAGGGTCCGCCGCAGCCGAATGATTTTCAACCCCACAAAACATCATTTTGAATTCTAATCAGTTTTAGGCTTTTTAATATGTTACTGATTGCAGGGAACCTATCAGCTTAAATGATGTCAAGAGATACCATGCTGTATATAGAGACCATTTAACCCAGATTGGGATGTTTCTTTTTCTAAATTAAAGTTGATTGAGTGGAAGTATAACATAAATATATGGGCTTGATAGCTTACACACAATATGCCTGGGAAATAAGCTTATTCCATTTCTTGACGAGAGATAGATCCATACCTAGTCTTACGTCTGTACATTAAATATGAAGCTACAGCCAGATAACAGCTGGCTTAGTTTAGCATAGAGACTGGAAACAGGGGAAATAGGAAGTCAGTGCACGCAGCCACACACAAACATCAGTGAACCCACAGATTTGACCTATCTGTATTCTCCATATTTAATAAACCAGATATGGTGTGTTTATGGCTGTTTATCAACATAGTTGAATCACAGTGCAATCTGAATGCTGTCTTGGAGATTTTAGCATCTCACCAAATAATCTAGTCTTAACAAAATTAATATCAGCGCAAAAAGAAGTTAAATGGCCTGTACTTATATAGCGCTTTTCCAGTCAACTGACCACTCGAAGCACTTTACACTACGAGTCAACATTCACCCATTCACACCAAACGGAACTAAGGAAACAAAGGAAATCTAACCCATTAACACACCGATGATGCAGCATCGGGGGCAATTAGGTGTTAAGTGTCTTGCCCAAGGACACTTCGGTATGCAGCCCAGAGGAGCCGGGGATCAAACCATCGATCCTCTGATAGGTGGATGACCTGCTCAATGGTAGATTGAAAGAATCCTGATAAACACTCTTAAACTTACTTGCCTTCACCTTCTTCATGAATGTCACGCAGGCCTGCATTACCTCTTTTTGAAGCTCTCAAAGTTGAGCCCTGCTTTACATCAGTACTAGCAAATATATCACAGGACGTTTACAAAAGGAGGTTTTAATCCTCATGTATACACTGTTTCTGCAGGCTTGAGAGTACTTGGTATGGGTCTCTTGACGGTGACTTGTTTGTTTACACATATTTTTTTTTTACATCAGCCTCTTCATGCTGGAGGTTTACTTGTTCTGCTGCTGACAGGCCAACACAGCTGGTGGCTAATGACTTCACACTTGAGGGGATAGAAATGTTCTTCCCTCAGAGATGACGACACATGACTCTATTTGCACTACTGTAGGCTTTGATTGTGACAAGATTAATACATTTTGTAACCAGCTGGTGTGTTCATTTGAGACCACAGGGCATTACGGTGACCATTAATTACCCTTTTGGGTTTCACTTGTTCTTGTCTAATTGGTTTACTGGTTTAATTAATGCAAGATTGTTCTGAATTGCTTTATCAGAGTGCAGCGGTGGCAGTAATTATACAAACCCGTGGCCAAGCAGCTGTGCTGAAACAATAAATAAAAGCGCAATTGTTCTCGGGTAGATATTGTAAAGAAGTGTTTTATTCAAGGTTAACCAGCCAGTGTTGCTGATGAGTGGTCTATTAGTCTCAGAGCTATTAAGTTTGTCTTCGCCGTGAACCCTTTTAAGCTAAACCCTCTGGGTCTTTATGAAGTTATTTTATTGAACATTTTGCAAGGAAACAAAGTCAAGCCCCCTCGAAGGCTATTGGAACATAATTTCAGCCCCTGCGGTGTTGATGGAGATGCTCTTGAACGCAAGGTGATTAACTTTTTCAGAACAAAAATTTGATTAAATTTGACCATTGACTTCATATTTTCTATCAAAGATGACACAGTCTCTTTCTCAGGGGCACATCACTAAATAGCATGTTTCCCTGTGGCGTTGTGATCAGAATTTAACTAAGATGATGGTAGTCACAGTTTTTTCACCTAGACTTATGTGCAAAAGCCTAACTTACTTTTTCTCTGTCAACAGGGACAAAAAGGTCATCCTGGTCCTGCTGGCCTCCCAGGTGAACCTGTGAGTACTTTGTGGCTACACTTGGATGCATAGCACTCATCATCTCCCATGTATAACATACATTACTTAAAATATTTTTCTCAGTATCGTCATTAGTCGACCACCAAGTTGTAAAGTTGCTCACGTTTTTCAGTCACTTAGCTCAAACCTTAGCTCAGTCATTGCAATTTCTATAATTGTGACGCCCCTTTAGGTCAGTAAATGTCACAGAGAGAATGCAATTTATGCAATTTTAATAAAGCATAGTGTAATCTAAGAGGTGGGAGACATCATTGCTTAATTCTTTTAGAAAAAAATGATTAGCTATGTCTGAGTCTGGACTTTATCGTAGGAGTTAAAAACAACTATGAGGAAACCAAGGAGGATTTTCTGAACGGCAACAGAGGCATCTGAAAAACAACCAAAAATGTGATTTCTCTGGTTCCTCTGGCACAATCCCTCCTCCGTCTCTTTGAAGTGTTATCATGCTGACTAAATCCACTGCATGCTGTTTGTCTGTCTGGTAGCTGCACTGTGTGCTAGCTGCATGTCATCGTATGTTTACTCATCAAATAGAAGAGCCAAGAGTCCTCAGAGACAGTTCCCATAAGACTCCAGCATGTCTTTCCATTTATAGTTGCAAAACAGGAGAAAAGGAGGGGATGATGGAGAGAAATTATTAACACACCCGCATTGTAATTTTGAAAAAGAGGTGTGGGAGTGGTGGAGGATTACGGTTCAAGAGACCAGACATTAGACATGAGTTGTTCAGGAATCTTGGCGGGAATGGAGAAGGAGAGACTTTTGGCAGAGGTACAAGTGGGCTAAATAGTTTGGACACCCCTAGGTCATTCCTCCTCCTTTCCTCCTCCTTTCCTCCTCCTTCTGCCCCTTCTCCCTTTGCTCAAGTCCTGTGTACTGTCTTTGAGAGAAATGTGCTTTGTCACAATACAAAAAAACCCCCCAAACTTTTCCTGTGTCCTCTGGTACTCTCTAGAGACGATGCAGTCTGGTTGCAGTGGAAAAAGGCTCAAATAGCACATGGTTCAACATGCAGAACACTCAGTTATGTTTGGCCCGTTTAATGCATTTTGTGACTTCTTTATTCTTAGTTAAACCGATTTGGTTGTTTTCTAATCCAGTGGTGATACCATGTGCCTGAAAGACATCACTCTTTGGTTTTTGAAGACACTCCTCATTAACTTCATGGAAATAATATTGTCTAACTTATGACGTTTAAGTGTTAACTTGCATTTGATTTACACCCTGTTTACTATATTAGCTCTCAGTTATTTTATTTGACTGTTTAAATTTAGTGCGAGATTCAAAAAACAAACTCATTATTTATAATGAGTGAATGAATGAGGGTAGTATTTTTGCATACAGCCCATGTTTACGTGGGTTATAACAGCAGTCTTCTTCTACTCCTTTAAGTAGTAAATTTATTTGTTTCTCTGCAAGCTACTGCCACCAACTGTTGATCAGTGAAATAGCATGGTTTGCATGCATGACACACTTGCACTATCACCCCTGCTGTCAGCATGAATGTGTATAGCATCACTTTTGAGCTCATGTGTTATTGCTATTGTAATGGTAAAACCTAGGACAGGAACAAAATCCGATAAATGTCATATAGACAGGGGGGATAATTTTGCAGCACAGCATATCTTGCGCTGCAACAATGGATCAATCAATCTGTACTTCTGCTACTGTGGCTTCTGTTTATTAGTGGCCAGGTCATTTGTAATAGTATACTAACATTTTGATCTTTGATCTCTAATTACATTGATTATATGGCCTTACAAAGACACTGAAAATACAGAAACTTAACTACTGCTCAAGTAAAATGGATCAGTGTTCAGCTCCCAGTACACTGCATGAACAGCCTGTAATTTCTTGCATTCGTTCACTAACTTACTAATCCTGTTTTAGTCTTTCCATACGTGTAGAATCAAACATTCCTCTCGGAGGGATGCAGTTGGTTTGGTCTCACCACAAGGAAGGAGTGACTCATGTGTTATACTGTACTGTTGATGAGGATAAACACATTAAGTCAAAACTGTGCTCACAGTAGTCATAAAAGCATGCAGCTCAACCGCATTATAATAGCACTTACTGTCGGATTAATTGAACGGTTAGAGTAGCAATGTCTGCACTGGCGCCTCTTTCCTAACACTGCCTTGACTAAACAAAGGGTCTTTATTGGGAAGCTTGGGGATTTAAATTCTTCTATAGGATCAACTGACTGATGTTTATTGCTTCATAAATAAAGTGCTCGTTTTCAATTTTTATTATCTTTATTAGCTTCTTATTATTGCAATCAGCGAAGCACCAACAGAAACCATGTGTGCATAAAAAGAAACCTTTTTTCCTACTGCTCCCCTCCCTCCGTCCTTCAGTCCTTTCTTCTTTCCTTTTTCCCCCTTGTAGTCTTTTGCCCTCCTCCTGTGCTGATTTCTCTTCTGTCTTTCTCTCCACAGGGTGAACGGGGAGATGATGGAAGCCCTGGGGCCAAAGGCTATCCTGGCAGGCAGGTGCAGTAAATCTAGTGTTGCGGTGCTGGTTGAGCAGGGCCACACACACACTGACGTAAAGACACACAAACACACTCACACATAAAAAACAGATAAAAAAATAAATGGAGGCAGGGATATCAGCTCAATTATCAATTCAGCTTTTTGAAATATTTTTGGTCCTTTTTGATATATCAAATTTGAACAAGTACTTTCTGCTTAGTGTCAGAGTGAAGAATTAAAAGGGAGTTGGAGGGGAAACGCTGAACCCCTGCATGTGTTCTGCAGAGATATTGAATGGTGGCAAAAAAAAATCTTAGCCATCGGCATCTCAAGTGCCAGCCACAAAAAAAACCCCAAAACAAAAACAATTTGGTAAATCCAAATAAAAAGTCTGTGGCAGCTGAGTGAAGGAATGGGGAAAAAGGCCTCAGATTGAGTGACAAGCAGCTCCAAGCTGTTGAGAAGCACCTGTGGTGGACACATGCCCCTGGTTTAGTGAGGAAATAAAATGTCAAAAGGTTTCCATAGTAAGCACCACTCTGAAGAAAGAAAAGGTAATAAAAGTGTGACTAATGCAGCAGCTCCCTGGGTACAAATAAGCCTCCTCTGTCCTTCCAAACTCGCGTCATTCCTTGCCCCATTTCTAGGAATAGTGTTTAGCTTAAGAAGTCAATGCTGGGGAGAATTAGGGTTTCTCTACATTTAAAATCTGTTTCCTCTTAGCAAAGCAAAATTAAACTCCACAAACAGCTGGACAACTACTCTCCTGCTTGTTCTTCCTGAATGTTTATGATAACGTAGAGTTCAGACACGGGTCTCGGTGTTTGCCTCTGCACTCGAGCGCACTTACCGTGTCTGAACTCTGATCCTCATGAACACTTAGTGATGTGTGATGGATTAGGTTTTAGCACCCCCTACCATCTGTGGGCTGTGAATCACTAGGGCTGTCGGTTTATGTCAAGGCGTTGCACTTTGCTGTGGGGTGTTCTTCAGAGCTGAGACTTGATCTGTACAGTTGCAGGGGAAGATTTTCTGCACCGATGGAGTCGCTGGCAGCATCTCTGAAAAACTGATGTAGATTGTGCTCAAGAATTAACACAGCAAACGCCAGCCAAGAGGCTAATTACAATTTTAAAAAGGATGCATAAATCTGGATCAAGTTGATCCTTATCGTCAAGTAGTGCGCATTTTTTGATCTGATTATCATAATTTGTTTTTACCAATGAAGTACTCTCACAGCCACACAAGTGATGTTCTGCTAACATTTGTAACAGAAATATGTTTTGTCATCTGTCACATTCAGGGTTTACCTGGGCCTGTAGGGAAAATGGGGCCAAAAGGAGTCAGGGTAAGTAGATGCTGGAGAAATGTCAGCTTAGTTTTATTAAATATGAACTCTTGAAGGCAATGTGCTTGATAAAAGAGGTGCAATGAAAGTAATTACTGTGTCTCTCATGCTGTAGAGTGTTTAAAGCACCCTGCCTGTATACTCATATCATATATACTCATGTTTTTGTCATGTCAGCTTCCACTGAGGGGGAGTAAAGCATGGTTGAACTTTCCCTTTTTTAAATGACCTGTGAAATATCTGCTAAATGAATTACCTAACCATTGAGGGTACATAAAAGGTCCAGTGCCATAAACACCACTTATTAACTCAGTGATGTGAATAGCAGCTGGGCGCGCTCAATAACTGTAGTAGCAATGAACCCATCCACCCTCTATTATTCATTTTTGTGCTTGTCAGTCTTGTTAATGATGGACAAACACCCTAAAAGTATATGTTCTGCTGAGCTGAGCAAAATGCATTCAGATGTTAGCTTCTTATTCCGTTTTTTGTGCTCATCGCACGTTTTTTCCTCCTTCGTTGAGCAGGTTGGGTCCAAGAGAGCTTCAGAGATCCCTGATGTGAGGGTATGTGCCCTTGGACTACATCGTGGAAGCCAGCACCATGCAGTCCATGGGCATATACACTTGCCTCAAGGCTTTGCTCTTCAACACCACTCCACAGTAACAAAAAGCCTGCGGTGGTGTAACAGATCAAAGCATCCCAGCTGAAGTCTGAAGTCAAGATCTCTAGACATGTGTTTGTGTTGTCGGCATCTAACAGTTTTTCACCATGTCCATCCTTCTCTGCTCAATCTCATTGTGCACCCTTGTCCACCTTCTTTTGCTCTCCATCTGTCTCTGCCTTACCTGCTCCTTCACTCTGTCTTTTATTCATCTCTCTAGGGTCACATTGGCCTCCCTGGGCTTTTTGGCTTTCCTGGTCCTGATGGCGAGAGAGTAAGTATTAGCGGCTGTGAAAGTAAATGCCTACTGGGTTGCATTATATGATGGTGAAATAGAAATAGATTGAAGCACTGCAGGCACACGTCACAAAATCATTGTAATAAGCCCAATGTAGGCTAAGCTCCCTTTAACACAGCACTAGGAAAGCAAAGTGGAGCTATGGCACTGTCGATGTGTCTGTCAGTCAGTCTGGTCAGTTTAA
This sequence comes from Datnioides undecimradiatus, assembly GCA_008933995.1. Taxonomy (NCBI): domain Eukaryota; kingdom Metazoa; phylum Chordata; class Actinopteri; order Lobotiformes; family Datnioididae; genus Datnioides; species Datnioides undecimradiatus. Next base: position 11,944,710 of record WARS01000015.1, read on the forward strand.
TCCAATACTTTGGGTAAAACATATTGCCATTGATGCCATTGTTGGTGTGTGGGAGGACTGTTTTCACGCTACCAGTTAATATGAATGAATAAATTAATTTCATGACAACAGAGACTAATTACAGTGTTTTATCCACCAAAATAGAGACTGACCCCAATGCCCAAATTTATTTATCAGCAGATTAGCAGCTGAGGCTGACAAAGTACAGTTTGGTCAGATGAAGTTGTACCACTATGTAGATCTTGACCACAAACCTGGAAGGCTGAATCTGAAGTGTCTTGAATTTCAACTTACATCCTGATAAATTATTTTGAATCATCTCACTTCAAAATCCATTCACCAAAAATCCATCAAATCTGCATTTATTTCCCACCACTTGAAGGACTTCTCACCTATTTAGCTAAAAGTTGATTATTTTCTGATGAAGATCATGATGTGATATTATTGATAGGTCCTGACCAGAATGGACATTTTGATGTAGTTTTATAAACTGCTGTTGCCGAGTTCAAAAAATAAACTTTCGGGTTCAGTAGTTTATTTTTGCCTCACATGTAGTTGTGTAAGAGCTGTTAACATGGGTAAAGACTTTGAAAACTTGACTCTGTTTTAATACAATATGGATTATAATTTTTTCTTTAGCTCCTCATTCTTTTTACTCTCCTTGTATTGTAAATTCTTTTTTTCCTGTTTCCAGGGAATTCCTGGCGTTCATGGGAAGAAGGGCAAGATGGGTAGGCCGGTAAAGTTTTCTCTCAACATACTTCTCAGAGAACATTTTTAATGCGGCCTCATGAAAGTGAGGGTGTTTTGTCTTGATCTATAGACTCTTACTGTAGTACAGAGCTACTTTAAAATATATTAAATGACCATTACTCTGACTCTACAACGTGAAGCCCCTCCTAACCCAAGTCATAAATCTGCAAAGAAAAGTTGTGGTAACTTCCACACCAGCACAGTGACGCTGGGGATTGCTATAGGAATTGTTGTAATTGAGAAATGTGCACATTAAATAGGGTACTGAATGTTTTAGAAACATTAATGTTCATGTGTCAGCAGCTTTCCTTTAAATTCTCAGTCAGTTCATTTTTTAAAAGCAGAAATTAATGACTTCATCTTAAAACCAGTGAGTCTTAGTCTGTAAATCTTGTATGATTAATTTCCTCTGGCTGAACTTGATTGGGAAACATTATATGTTATACAACGTGCTTGTTTTGCATTACACTGATAGGATAATGTGATGTGTCAGTTGTGGCTTTGGCTCTCCGGAGTCTCTACCCACAGATCAGGGATGTCGATCGTCGTAGGCGCCTGGAAGTAAATTTCTCATTCTTCCAAGCTTACATGGAAAATACTAAAACTGCACATAACCACTTGTGTAAATCTGATATTTTCCCAGGCCTAGTCTGGTTGTACATGTTTTTTTTTAAATATTATTATGCTGTAACGGTCAGTGACATAGACCAAGTCTGGAAAATCTGCTCATAATAGCCAAGTCATGAGCAAGCCATTTTTCTTCCTCTGTGGTGAAAAGTGAGGTCAGTGACTTTACGCAACAATTTTTTTTTCTGTGCTGAGTCATCAGTAATGGAGTTCAGCAAAGTTTGGAAAGATGCACAACAGAAAGGAGCTGTTTGATTGAACGGAGATGCATGATTCCCAAAAGTCCAAAACAACTAGAGCCTCAATAAAGCAAATTCTGAGGCTGTGTGCATTTTATTTTATCATGTCTGCCTTTTGTCTGCTTACAGATGTAAAGTGGAAAAGTATATTTTTTTAATCTACTAAATGTTATATTTTGCACATAGCAGTCTGGCAGGACCACCTCTCGACAGATCACATAATGAAAAGGGTCTCACCAACCTCTCTGAAAGTTGTTGTCAATACAAGAACAAAGACTTGCATGTGTTTCTGATGAAACCAAGTCGTTTACTGACATATTTTGGAATAAGGAACATTTTTCCACATTTCCTGTGGGCTTCATGCTGCACCAATTACTGCCTATTACTTTTATCCACATTTGCCTAATGTCCTAAATCAGCAGTCTGCCACACAAACAATCCCATCTCTGCCATCTTTTGAGGTCTTCATGCTTTCATTTGCTCGTCTCCTCTCTGTCTGTTGACAGAGAACGTGAGGTCTCTCCTCTGTCCTGCTGTTTATCGTTTGTCTAACCATAGCATTTGCCTTCTGTGGGCGAGTACTCAGTCATGATGTGCAGTGGGTTGCATGTTGACCTTGGCACACTGACAAGCACACGTTGAGCGTGTGGCCTCGCGGCTGCATCACAGCTCTTGTTCTCCCTCTATAATGGAATTACGAGCACCAAGCAAAAAAAGGACACAGTCAGCAGTTCCTGGGCCAAGCAGCTTTATTCAGCCATTTAGGCAAGTCCTGGGGGTTTGGTGCGCCCGGCTGCTGAGTGCTCTGAGCCAGCGCGTGCACACACAGACACTCAGTCGCTCGGAAACACTCAGCCGTGGAATTTCCTGCCGGTCTCCCAGGAATGAAGCGCTGGGAGCGCATTTGACAGGATTTGCTTGGCTTTACTCTGCAAACTTCTGTTTTGGGAAACACTTTGGGGGTCTAAGGACAGAGGGTGTTGTGGGCTTTACACATTGTAAAAGCCCTTGTGGCAAATTTGTGATTTGTGCTATGATGTTATATGAAATAAAGTGGACCTGACTTTGTCGATCCCCTGTGTTTGGTGTGATAACAGAACTGATGAAACACGTGACATGTCAAATTTAACATCAAAATGGGCATTTTGACAGTGCAAACAATCACTTCCCCCTCTGGTTGCATGACTGTCCTGTTTCTTTGTGTGCTCAGGGGTTTCCTGGTGACTTCGGAGAGAGGGGACCTCCTGGCCCTGATGGGAACCCAGTAAGTGAAATGATGTGGAAAAACGCACCTGTAGCTCTGTTTTTAATGCCGGCATGTTTTTCTTAAATGGCTCTGATGTTCATAACATTACACCCGAATGAAATTTCACTAAATTCTAGACTTAATAGAGCACAAAAATGTTGTACAGTGTGCTTTGCAAGCATGGAAAAAATGTTGTTGAGGCAAATGCAGAAAGTAGACACAATAAAAACAAATGTTACTGCATCATTTCAGTTTCTTTTGTCTCCATCCAGTTAGACTCTTTCTGCAAAACTCAAGAATCAGGACTTATTTGCATATTGTTTTACAGCAGGAACATTTCATTCCTGTGCATGACTGACTTTGAGGCAACTCCATGCCAGTAACTCGCTCACCCATCATAATCCATACTGATATGAGGGCAGCATCAGCGGTTTCACTCGCCTCTCCTCTTGCTTTAGTTTGACCCTTACTGCTCTTGATTGACGGGGTCAGTGTTGGATTGTGATTGGCTGACCTCTGAGAGCCTCCTCCAGGCCTCATTTCCTCTGCCTCCAGAGGGAAGAGGGGACGTTCCATTTGGCTGAATTCATCTCCTTTCATTCACAGAGTAATAGAGGAGGCGACAGGAAGGCCACACTGGGCTGCGTGTCATCCATCTCTCCGCTGGATGTGTAGCTTGGAGAGGATGTAGGCATAGCATGTGGCTGCTGGGTAGATCATTTAGACAACAAGCCTCTCTGTGTGTCAAGTGCCAAGTGCTCGCTCACGATGCTCAAATGAGTGGAGAAACACATTACTCAGGCTAACAGTGGAGGAAAACACTAGTAAACAAACAAAATATATAAATATACTGCAAGCCTTCAAGTCTGTCCTTCCTCTACAGCCCTGTACTTCTATCTAACTGTGTTTATGTTGTATATTTTATTTATATCTTATTTATGTCTTTGTCCTTTTAGGGTGAACTAGGAGCTCCCGGCCCATGTGGAGTCCCTGGTCTTATTGTGAGTGCTGTTGTATGCTTCTCACTGATTGTATATCTTCACACACAATATGTATATTGTGGTTTATGTTGTACACTTTAGTCTTTGTTTCCTTGTTTTTTTGTACTTGTTCGAGTCTTCTTTTTCTCTTTAAGTCCCCATTTGCAGTCTCTTTTGCTAAGCAGCTAGCAGAGCGATCTTACTGTTTTGAAAAATGCTGTATGAAAAATTTTATTCCTTACTTGTCAGTCTCGTGTAAGTATGTATGTATAAGTGTAATCAAAATGTGTACAAAGCACTGAGTATCAAAAAGTTGCATGAATATCAGGTCACCTTGTATTCTCTAATCAGATAATTCTTGATTCAAACTACTTTGTTTGTCAAGGGTTCACACGTTATATCTGAGAGTTTTAGCCTTGTGAATAAATAACATAATATTTTTATTCTTTTAAAGTAGGTTATAAGGAATAATTTTAACATATGCACTGACACTCGAATCAAATATATCAAATGTTCAGATTGCCGCCATAGTTATGGATAATAAGTACCAATAGTGAAATAAAGTACAGACACAGAGAAACTGTTGTAAATCATTTAAGGTTTGGGGTTTTCTCTTGACATTCAGCATTTTAAATATGTTTTTGTGTGTGTATGTGTGGTTGTTTGCAGGGAGACATGGGCCATGCTGGCATTATGGGCTTACCAGGACCACCAGGACTCAAGGTGAATGATGCGGTTTTCTAGTAATGTCTCTGTCTGGTTTTGATATTGATATACTATGAATAGGGTAGTAATTTAGTGATTGGTCTTAACCAGAATGTCTTTAAGAAGCAGTTCAGTTCCCTCTGACCAGACATGTGGTTGTTGCTGAAATTCAGTTATTCCACAGCTTGTATGTGTGTCCTGCTGAACAGTGAAGCGTCAGAACTGCTCAATAATTCTCTTTCATATTTTATTTTGCTTAAAAGGGAGTACCTGGAAACCCAGGGGAGCCAGGACTGAAAGGTGATAAGGTGATCTGCATATATCTTTCTCAGACTACTAACCTAACTTTCACTATGCAAACTTTCTAGAGGTGACAAATCACAAAGTTAACTCCCGTGTTCTTCCTCAGAAAGCCAACATATAACACAAAGCTGTAATGCTCATCTAGTGTTACCCAGCACCTGTTGTGCATATTGATTGAGGACTTTTCTTTACAAACATTTGTTTATTTTTTTTATGTTTCTTTGTATTTTCCCAGGGGGATGTTGGCTTTTCGGGAGAGCCAGGGGAGTGTGGCTTCCAAGGGGACAAGGTAGGTGTGTGTTTGCATGTGTTTGTGTGTTACAGTGGGTTATCCATAAATAAAAAGATTGGTTGTTTGATGCCTGAGTTTCTCCTGTCTGCACTGCCGATATGTCTCTTAGCAAGACACTGAACTCCAGATTGCTCCCTATGATTAGATCTGTGCACTGCATAGTATTTGCGTACATCTGTTATGATGAGATGTATTTGACCTATATGTTTTTCTTGTTTACTTGTTTACACTGAGCTGGACTGTCATGTTGCAGGGTATCCGTGGCTTACCTGGGTTGCCGGGTCCGCCAGGAAAACCTGGACCACAGGTATTTCAAACAGCCAACGAACATGATAAAAATGTAGTCTGTTAATCAGCAGCATCAAGCATATCAATTGTTAACAACACATGTAAAGTTCTTGCATGGAAATGTTGTGTCCCACCCCTGAATACAACATAACTGACACTACATGTAGGTCACACCCAACTGGGGCTGATGTAGTTCCAGTGCAGAGTTAAGATGTCTTTGATTAGATTGCAAACAAGAAAGTTTTGTCTACACTGGATGGTATTACCTCTTATGGAGATTGTACTTGTTTCTTTTATGAAGTGATTTCTTTTCATGTGTAACTGCTGTGTTTGCTTGTATGTTTTCAGAATGTACACTGCAGATTTTCACAAGTGGTTAATGTTAAATTAATTTTTTTTTGTCAAATGGATCACAGCCTAGGCTGTGAGTAGCCAGAGCTTTTGTAAAATTTTGTTGTGAAGGTTATTTCCACTTATTTTTCCTTTGCTGCTTCAGATAAGAATTTAAGTTCTGTACGCATAGTGGTGTGCAGTGCACAGTGAGTCTTAAGATGTACTCAGGGAAAAAAATGCTGGTGCTCTTTATGAAAAATTGGTAAAAACCTTCAGAAATACACAAACACAGACTTCAGAGACTATCACATAACTTTGGTCTAAGAAATATATGCTAATAAAGCTGTGGTATAAACAACCCCTCAAAGAGCAGGGCTCTGGCACATTCCCTGTACATATGCTGCCTTAGCTCTAAGACTAACCCACCAAAGTTAGCACATGTGTGATCTTAAGTGACCTTAATACAGGTACTACTTGGAAAATTAGAATATCGTGTAAAAGTTGTTTTATTCAGGCAGTCCAACATAAAAGGTGAAACCAATACATTTTATAGACTCATTACATGCAAAGTGAGATATCTCAAGCATTTTTTGTTGTAATTTTGCTGATTATGATTATGATTATGATTTCAAGCAATATTCAAATTTTCTGAGTTTTTGAATTTGAGGTTTTCTGAAGCTGCAAGTCCTAATCAGCAAAATCAAAACAAATAAAAGCTTGAAATATATTGATTTGCATACTATTTGTCTATAAAGCTGAGTTACAGAAATGCATGCACTTTTTCAGGCTATTCAAATTTTCAGAGTAGTACCTGTATTTTCAGTGTTCTCTGATCCGATTTGAGTTTGTAGCACTGAAAGCCCCATGCTCTTGCTCGCCCTGGCTGCTACATGATGCAGCTCTTTTCCCCATCACAAATCTCACTCACTTGATATGTTGGAAACACTTAAGCTTTAAGAGAATGACATTTCGTGGTACTATGAGGTAGATTTGTTGTTATTTTGCAGAGCCGTATTTGATTGTTTTGGTAACATATAAGATGATCTCTGCACAAACCCTTTCATCAATTCTGGCAATGATATTGTGAATTTGGTACAAGTTATTTCGAGGTATCTGATCTGTGTGATAACAGCAAGTTGTGTCATTTCCTAGGGCAAACCTGGTGAGAAGGGCCCTGGTGGTTTACCTGGCCCTCCTGGCCCAGAGGTAGGGTAGATTGAATTTCCTTATATTTTGACTGTATTCTTGATGTGAATCCGACATCCTGTGCTTAAGGTATGCTATAGTGTTTTGATGAGGCAGTCATTTTCACAGGGCTTTCCAGGTGACATTGGCCCACCAGGACAAAATGGCCCTGAAGGACCCAAGGTTAGCAGACTGGCATTAACGCTACAAATAAAGAACCGTGAGTGAGTAGAAATGACGAGAAAGTTCACTCTCAGCGTTTTGATCCACAGGGAAAGCAAGGGACACGAGGTCTGCCAGGTCCAAGAGGGACACCTGGACTTCAGGTGCGGTTAACTTAATATACTTTTGAAAATGAATAAAAGATAAAAGCAATTTGTCTCCCACTGACCTTTTGTGACAATATTGTTTGCCAGGGTGATGAGGGACCAGTCGGGCCAGCTGGACCCACTGGATTGGAGGTGAGTGCTGATTGTATAAAAACACCGCCACTTGAGAAGAGTTAGAAAATACAAAAACACAATTATCTTTTAGGGTCCACACAACACCGCAAGACTTACTTACGCACAAGTGCACCATATGTTTCTGCCTAAAAATAACTTTGGAGGAATAACTATGATCCGTTGTGACCAGTTAGTCCTTTGGCTGACTGATGTCTCTATTGTTCTGAAGCTGTTTTGAAAGACTTCCTATTGGACACCGTATACTCATATTACCAGACGGGTCAGCAAATTGCTATGCTTTTCTCTATCTTAAAAAACACACACACTGTCACAAACAAAGGTAACTGTCAAAGGCAAAATGTATTCATTCATGTGTTCATTTTAAGATGTATGTGCAGGCAAAGGGTTAATTTAACCTTAATGCAGGCAGTAATTTATTGTATTGGTATTCATTCAGGAAGTAAAATGTGCAATTGGAATTATTGAGTCTAGGGACACTATGAAAAAAACCCCCAAAATCCCCTTTGCTGTTTGTTTTCAAATATCTCCTCTGTTCATAGATTGACTCTCACATATTTGCATCCGAATTCAGCATGTAGTGGATGAAGCCCTGCAAGAGAAACTTAGGACTTATTAAGAGACAAATAGGATGCCTTTGAACTGCTCTGCATTATAAATATAAGTCCACAATAACTATCTTGTTCCAAAAAAAAACCAAAGTGTTTGTTTGGAGTCATCCCAGGCTAAACAACAGAGAAGACTTTTCCAATGAAACTCTCTATTTTAGCAATGGTTGACTCCAGTCTGCCGATTCCCCAAAGTGTAACCCACAAGTGATTACTGAAAACAAACACAAATGACCCGATGACTTGTGTGAGTAATAAGAAGCCTTTGATGCTGCAAACAGCTCTTTGTTTTATGGATCATTAAGTGCCTTAAAGAGCTGTTTTTTTGTTTGGCATCACTTGCTGGATTGTTGTTGTTTTTTTTCTTTTGCCTCATCCTCTCGAGGGACGGCAGACTCACAGACTGCACCTTTTACAGGAGATACAGAGTTTATTGTTTGTTGTGTGGAGCTGCAGTACACTTCTCTGTGTCATTTTTGCTTTCTGTTCAGGGCAGGCCTGGGAGGCAGGGATTCCCTGGACTGACAGGCCCAGATGGACTCAAGGTCAGACCTAATAGTCGCAAGTCCAGCACCGAAACACTGTCATCCTTAACTGAACATTCTCTCCCCGGCTTTCATTTATGATAATATATCATCTGAATATGTGTAAATTAGATGTTAATTCTCCGTTACCACAGGGGAACGGGCCTCTGAGCACATTTCAACTGATTTCGACTAAAAACGAAGGGCATGAATAAGTTTGTGATATGCTAATTGTCTGCTTTGCTGTAGGGCGAGACCGGGATAACTGGCGAGGTTGGAAAGCTTGGCGAGAGGGTAAAGGCTTTTCTCCCTCTCTCTGCTGATTTCTGTCTGATGCTCACTATGTGTCTCTCTCTGTGTGTGTCTGTTATGTTGGAGTCCCAATGCTGTGAAGCCTATTATGAGAAATTTAACTTCAATAGAACTAAAAGAAAGAAGAGACAGTTGAGACAGCATGTTTTCTCTCCTTCAGGGACTGCCTGGTTTCGTTGGGCCTGTTGGAGAGACCGGCATTGCTGGAGAAAAGGTTAGTTTGGTCTCATTTTGTCATAATCACAATTTATTGTTGTCCAATGTCCATTTTAATCGCTTAAATTGCTCTCTGTTGATGTAACGTGATTAGACCTGAAATAATATGCCACCTACGGAAAATCTGTTAACTGATTAATTGTTGAGTTGAGAATTGAGTTCTTCATTAATGGTGGCACAAGCCTCTGAAATGTGCAGATTCACTGCTTTTATCAACATTATGTCTTTGTAAATTAAATATCTTAGAGTTTTAGTCAGATAACCCAAACAACTCACCTTTCACAATTTCACTCCAGGAAGTTGAGATTGGAATTTTTTTCATGTTTTGTCATCTAAACACTTAATCTGTTCATTCACAAAGATGAATTATTAGCTGCAGTATTCTTGAGATGTTTCGTTAATCGTAGCTTGTGGTTCCTCAGGGGGACCGAGGAAAAACAGGTGCGCCTGGGCCGCCAGGTGAAACGGGGCCGATGGTAAGGAGTAAGTCTGGACCCCATCTCTCGTACCTGGGGGCTTTCAATTCTACTTACGTAAGGGAAAGGGGTGTGAACTGTATGTATGGATTCAAATGTTTGAAAAACAGTCATCTAACAGGCAGATAACACAAGGCTGTCCAGCTTTGTCAGAAATTTGAGAGCTACCGTATGATTTCTTTGACAAATCACATAGATATCATTTGAGTGTTGTTTTCTTCATCAGGGTCACACTGGAATACCTGGAGAGACGGGGGCACCTGGACCACAGGGGATACCAGTGAGTTTTCTGTTTTCATTGTCATGGCTTTAGGTGCACTGGATGTAAACCAGAGACCTGTCCTGTTGTTTTGTCCCCTGGAGTGGACCTCTTCTGATACTATAATAGTCTGAAAAGCTATGTCTCCATCTGTGCCTGCTCTTGAAAGGCAGAAGTGTTTTGCACCTGTAACCACACCCAACAGCGATTTAATGGCCCTGAAGTACTCATCTACGTCACTGTAGCAAATGGAGAATGTAAACCACCTGAGTTTGGCAAAAGCAGCATTTTTAGTGTTAATTCACTTAAAAAAATCAATTGCCAAGTCATTATATCAGTTTTACCTCTGCACAGGCACTAAAATAGCAGCTTTTATTTGTAATTCAGATTACACCAAAAACAAAACTGATGAGTATTATGAAAATAAGAAAATCAGGAGAAACATTAGATCATACCTTTTTCCATAGTTTTTACGGTCAAATTCACGTGGAATATTTTTTTCACACACTCAGGGCCCTCCTGGTTCGCGGGGATCCATAGGCGTCAGAGGACCTAAAGGCAGGAGGGTAAGTGACTGGCTTTTGTGTTGAAGGGCAATATAATCAGGTGATGGGTAACTACGTCTCTTACCAAAAAATATGGCACAGCAATTCAATCTATACCCAGTTCATGGAAAATTCACCTTCCAGCTCTTTAATTTCATGGATTTGACATGAGGAGTTGTTATGAAAAGTATTTGTCCATGTAGCTGCTAACTAAAGATGTCACCATCAGCCTCCTCCTCTGTTTTGCGCTAATTAGCAAATGTTAGCATGCTAGCACACTAAGCCAAGGTGGTGAACATAGTAAAGACTTCTGCTCACAGGGCCGCTAGCATGGTCATGGACTGGTTTTAAGCCTTGATTTATCATTTCTATAAAAATAATATCTCTCTGTATATGAAACATGTTTTTAAACAACAACAAACGGCAACAACAAACTTTTATATGGAATAAATGGAAGAGGAGCTGTCTAACATTAAAGCAGGAATGATCTCAGCACATGAATTACAAGGTTCAGGAAGGTATTCCCGACATTTTGCTACACACAGTACAACATCCTAGATTATCTGTACATGGAAATGTATGCGTGTTGCTTTTGTCTGCAAACTCAGGATAATTCCAGTGTTCACAAGCTTTTCCATAATTGAGTTTTCTACTTTGGGAAAATAGCCCTTGGTTGCACAGCAGGATCATTGGACTGAAATGAATAATTTATCTAACATGAATAAGTGGTGTAATTAAGGCATTTCATTCTGTGGATTGGTTTTACACGGCTCCCCTGATATCACAAGAAGTCACAAATGTAATATTTAATAACTATAATAGTTGAAAATTACATCAAGGCTTTGGAATATAGAATTAAGACCAGTATGATTAAACACATGTCTCCCTATGTTAATATGTGAAGTCCTTCCCAGTCAACAATAGTGGGGAAAACCAGTTTAATTGCTTAATATACGTTGTCTTGTGTTTAGAATCGTGACATAACCTTTATAAGAGAAGACAATGAATTTCATGCTGGACACACAGTTTATTTCATACTAGTATGTGTGTATTCTTGTAAGGAGTGAAAGCAAGATGAATTATAGCACTTCTAGTAGAGTAGTGACAGCTATAAGGAGGATACTTTGTTCATGTCTTATAATGTTTTTACATTTTCACAGGGTTTAGTCATACTTCATCATGTCACTGTCATTCAATTTGGTTTAAAAGCTGAATCTTCAATGCCCCCAGCCAGAGTTATTCTGCTGAATTCAAGCAACTTTTCAGTTATGCATTTCTCAGATATGTAAGCAAGTCATTACCACTGTTTTATACCAGGGGTTTCAAGTAATAGGCCCTAACATTGGTGCAATTCAAAAGAAAATGGGTGAGCTTCTAGCAAATGTGCCTGTTTGGGTTGAATGAAGCTGAAAAACTAATTACAGAGGGAGGGATGGATGGTAAATGCCTGCACTATAAAACATGTCAGTCTTAATAAGTCACACAGTCAATATTGCTTTCCTTTACAAAAATGAAAAGAGTTCTTGGATTTAGATAATTTTCAGATTTACAGTTTTATCTGTAATCATTTGCTTTTTCAAGATTTAAAACCAGTAACAGTAACTTAAAATGACCTGTATCACTAACCCTAGTACTATATCACACTTCCTTATGCAGAAGGGAGCTGCATTCTGTTCTGGCTCCACTTAGATCACTTTTATAAAAGATGCTTACATGAACAACCAGTAAAACACAGTCAGTCATTAATGTTTAATGACGGCGAATAGTTTGGTTCGGTTTTAATGGCAAGAATGATGAATCAGCTCCAGGATTTGTGACCTTTTCCCAAAGCTTCTTTACAATAACTCCAGTGTGCAGGCGGTACCACTGTGTGTGTGTGTGTGTGTGTGTGTGTGTGTGTGTGTGTATGAGCATGGAAAGATGGGGACAAAGTCTACACAGTGTGGACTGGGTATGCTTCAGATTTAATTCGTACACGCCAAGTATGTGCAAAATCGCCACAATCTTTGATGGTGTCTCTCCAGCATGGGCTAAACCACATTAAAATCAAGGAAAGTGCCTTTCAGGCTTCACTAAATAGGATGACAAAAATGGAGATTAAGTGCCCTAATTCATTGACTTAATATGTCAAACAACATGTGCCTCAGGTCTGTTAAAGGCCAAATTTTCCAAAGCTATTCATCAGTGACAGCTTTTATTTCTGTGTGTAGGGTCTGAGGGGTCCTGATGGCCCTGTCGGGGACAAAGGGTCCACTGGAGTGAAGGTGAGCACATAGTCACAAAGTTCAAGTTGGTGGTTCTTTCTTTATAATTTTGCTTTACATACCAGACTGATGTAGATCAATGTCTGGCCTTCAAATTCCTAATTGCACTCATCAAATCTGGCCCGCAGAAAGCAAGGGTAAACAAAATGTCCCAAGTGTCTGTAACAGTGGGAATAAAAAATCCTGAGAACTTTTACAAGCAGCTTTGTTCACTAGACTGCAATTATTAGCTATTTTTAACATCTAAAGGATCTTTAGAGGACACTCTTTGTTAACTAGAAATCTAACAACAGAAACTTAAATCAAAGAGTCCTAAAATATTGATGGTGCTGGTGGTGCTTGGCAGTCGGGAACATTTTAACTCTGGGGGATTTCAAAAAGCTGCGTTAACTGAGCTGGATGTTTTCTTTGCAGGGTCCTGACGGTCCACCAGGAAAATTGGGCCTCCCTGGGGAGATGGTAAGGAAAATTGGGCTTCTTTACTTTCCCCTCACAACAGTACTGCAAGAAGCATTTAAATAATTGATTTAAGTTAAAGTTGCAATCTGACGACATGAAAAAAGTCCATTACGAGTTAAAGTCGTGCATTTAAAGTCTTGTTGCAGCTATTATCAGGAAAATGTACTGCAAATATCAAAAGTAGTTGTAAAGCAGACAAAACGACATCATATTACTTATTGAGCTTTATACACTGGTTATGTAGAATTATTATGTGTTCATATAAAAATCTTCAGAGTAACTTCTAGGCAACTAGAAATATAGTTGCACAAAATGGAAGCACTCCAGTAAAGTGAAAGTATTATAAAACTGTACTTGAATACACAGTAAAATGTATTTAGTTACTTTCCACCACATCCTTTATCCAGCAAGAAGGCCAAATGTTCACTCTCTCCATGTCTCCCGCCCTGGTCTCTCAAATGTGATTTGCTGCTTTGCTCTGTTTTATATCAGTGCAAACTGAATCATTGTGATGAGGAGCTTTGGAAGGACAAACAATCAATTTGAGGATACATAAATATACAATATGAACTATTGGCTCTCAAAAAATAATTATATTTGACCATTTGTCTGTTGTTGTTCTCTCCGCCTCCTTTCCTATTTAACCCTTCATACGATGTTGTAACAGCAAACAACACCAGCAAAAACTCCCAGTGCTCTGTTCAGAGCACTCTACTGTTGGAGTACAGTAACTTATTTTTTCATTTGTGTCATTTTGCTGCAGGGAAAGCTTGGCGAGCCAGGTGAAGCTGGGCCTAAGGGATTTCCAGTAAGTGATTGGGGCTAACAGAGGTCTCTTTTAGGTCAGTCTTGATTTTTGGGGTGGACTCATTTTGGGCAACTGTAGTGGATCAGAGAGGCTTGTGTGGCACACTTAGTTACTCTAGTGGGTGTTTTTGCATTTAAACATGTGTATGAACACTAGTAGTGGGTGTGTGCGTGTGTTATAAACTGCTCTTTCATTCTCAGGGTATCCAAGGACCCTCGGGACCTCCAGGAGACAAAGGAATTGCAGGAGAACCAGTGAGTTTACTGTTGGCCTACATAAATGATCCTTATCATCTATATTTGACAATTAACCCAGCCATCAAACGCCTTCTTTATGTTAATGTTTTTACAGCAAATGGTTATGTGAAATTTTGCAGTCTCTGAATCTATTAAAGAAGACATAGGCAGGCACCGCGGTCTGGTTCCACCAGTATCTTCTACTAATGACCTGTGGCTCTCCAGCACCTACTGTGCACCTTTCTTCTGCATATAAAGTCTGAATTTCCACTTTCACACCTTTTATTCAGCCCTTCCTAGAAACCCATATCTTGGTCAAAAAGCCCTGAACAGCCTAATCCTCTTTCTCTCATTCTGCCCAAGTCTCACAGACACAAGCAGAGGAGTAGTGAGTCTGAGACAATTTGATTTACACCATCTCCTTCCTGGAGAGGCAGCTTTATTGTAGCCTCAATGTGTCTCTATAACAGCAGGCCTCTTTCCATCACTTGCAGAGGCTTTGGCTCAGTGTTTTGAAGGCTCTTAGCCCTGCAGATTAACTTATCTCCACAAATCCACGCTTTCTGCCTGGTTCTTATTTCTTTTCACATTCTTCCTCCTTTAGTGTCACTTTCAGAGGTGTTTGTCCAAGATTAGAAAGAAGTCTTAACCTTTTATGGATGCCTCTGCTTTTCTTCAGGGACCCGCAGGGCCATCAGGAATGATTGGCCCACTGGGAGAGATGGGACCGATGGTGAGTTTGATCACACAGCTGGTATACGGACTCCAACTGACAAGTGAATACTAAAGGCTGTGACTGCTTTTGACAGGGGCCACCGGGCAAGGCTGGGGAGAGGGGACTGGCTGGTGAACCAGGAGAGAAGGTGAAGATGATGATATGATGTTTACATGGTCTTTAATTACTGAGATATTGGTCTGTTGAATGTGTACCTGTGTGTGTGTGTGTTTGCAGCAAAGACGTTTGTGTAGGATGATCACTTAAAAACCCTTTTCTGCAATAAATGATTATGGCCATGGGGGGAGCACTTTTCTTCTTCCTTATATTTTATATTTTAGAACTTACCATCATTAAAGTGATGAATACTTAAATTTGACCAAACAAAACTCTCTCGCTTAGTTGGGTCAACATCTCTGTCTCAACATTATATGTATTTCTAATTGGCTATTGTGTCTTCAGTAACATTGCACGTTACTATGAAAGTGGGGAGTCTTTAGGACAATGATTAGTATCCACTGGTCACTGAGGTGGTTGCCTTGGATGTCAGCGACCAAGATAAAATGTCTGGAAGGATCATGAAACAAGTCAACGGCCAATCAGAGATCACCTGCTCCAGTTTTCAAATTGTATGTTATGTTGCCAAAGTAATGACAGGATTCGGGGGGGGGGGGGGCAGATATAATGCCATATTGCTCTCCAGTGCTGAGTGTGGAGCATTGGTGAAACAGCCAAATGTTGTGTATCGTGGGATACAATGCAAAGCCAATGACTTAACCATCACGTTTCTTCTCCTGACAGGGTGCCATTGGTCTGCCTGGCAACATCGGGGAGCAGGGTTTAATTGGCCAGCGTGTAAGTGTCCCACCTTTTCTTCCTGTAAAGTCTTTATGTGTTTAAAAGTGCTCTGGATTTATTTTGGCGACCCCTCAAACAATCCTCAAAAGGGGATGCGTCACCAACAGCTCAGAGTAAACAAAGTGGTAAATTTGTTTTCCAAATGTACTCAAATAAAGGTTTGCCAGTATTTGGTTTGCTACACATCTGTTTTTGCTTCCTGTCAATACTGTCCTACTGTAACACCAAAACATATTGGAACCATCATATTAAATAATTTGTCTAACAGGGTGAGCCAGGCATTGATGGGGAGGCTGGAACAAGTGGACCTGATGGAGCCAAGGCAAGTTCAAAAATAAAAGACATGTTGTGATTTAAAATTTGAGCTGTTCATCACTGTAAAAAAGCATAATGTTTTTTTTTACTGTACAGGCCCACAGCAAATGAAAAAACATTGCTTCAGGACTTTGGTTGGTTATCAATGTGTTGTCAATAACTTCTGCTCAGATTAATTCTTTCCTGAAACTTTATGTCTGTGAACTCAGTGAACCCTGCTGTTTACTGTAGCAGCTTATTGTAATTAAAGCAAGTAGAGTATTGTTTGCAAGATATTGGCTTTTGTACAGTTGGAGCTGCATTGTGTTGACGCTTAGTGAAAACAGATAGTGGCGCTATTTTAAGAGCCATTAAATCTGGCAAGTATTGTGACAGGGGAAAAAAAAAAAGATGGAAAGCACAAAAAGTCTGCCGATTCAGCAGAGCCAAACTGCTGGCAGTGTGGCTGACAGACCCACAAACAACTTTTGGCTTAGAGAAGGTGTTAAAAAGTGAGCACAGAGAACATGGAGGATTAGAATAGAGTCAACCTGAGAATGTGTTTAGCTGTCCTGTACAGGACGTTTTCTGTTTGTCAGGAGAGTAAACTACTTTGAGTGGTTCTTGGCCTCAGTGCAGCTTTTGGATGGAAAACAACAGCAGCTCAAGAGGGATTCGCAGCTTGTGCTGTTAACCGTTGGTGGAATGAAAATCGGTGCATTGTCATGGTTCATTGTCTAGTTGGCGAAATTTAAAATTCTGTAAATACGTAAAGCATTTTAACAATTACTGACTGCCTTCCTCCAGCAGTCTTCAGCAAATGAATACCTAATTATTGTTTCCAGGCATTGTCAGTGTTTCAAATGAGTCTGTTACTGTATATCTGCAGTATGAGTTGCTGCAGAAAAGAAGGCATATTTTTACCCAAATAAACCTCTGTTTGGTTGTATCAGGATGAATAAGTTGTGCAGTGAGACAGTATTAAGAGTCTAAGAGACTGGGAAGGATTAAATAAAGTAGAAGCAACTGAGAATTTAATGTGATTTCAAAACTGAAAGCCGAAACCAGATGATGAACTCCAGGTTTGTCAGTGTGCTGGCAGAGGTGAGAATAAGATTGTTGTGAAGTTGCACCATGTACAAGAATAAAACTACATATTATACAAACAGTTGAACACAGATAATTAAATAAAAGTATAATTTATTTGGAAGCATCATCATTGCAAATGCTTGTCTAGCTAACAATCAACATTTTTTCACTATCTGCATGCTGGAGGGTCTCAAATGGTTTTAAGTGTGCTGATTCTGGTTAAGTGCTCGGTCTTTTTACCGCTCCTGCAGCATGCTGCATCAAGACATTTATGTAAAGACCAGCTGTCAAATTAAATCTCCCTGTTCTTGACCCGCGTCTTCGTGGGACAGGAAAATTGTATCTATAACCTGTGATGCTTCAAGAACTAAACAATTATTCAGGTTAGTAAGCGCTTCAAATTCAGGTTTAACAGTCTAAAGGCATGAATATGGATGGTCAAGCTTTTGTCCTTCTTCCCACTGCCCCAGGTTTCCCAGTGCGCTTGAGTTCTTTACTCAGTTGATTGTGTGGAATATTATTAGTGGCTTATGACAAAACTTTCATTGATATATATAATTTAGTGAAGGTAGTTTGTCACACTTACATTTCTATTCCATGTAAATAATATTTCTTCCAATCTGCTTGCCTAAGGTTGCCCATGATCACACAAAAAATAGTTTAGTCTATACAACATTTCAATCGAATGATTACCTTCTGGGCTTGCACTACTCTTCTCAGGGTGAAAAGGGTGATGCTGGTCCAGAGGGCGCCAAAGGAGAAAGGGGTGAAATCGGTCTGAAAGGAACGGAAGGAGCACCTGGCCCTCCTGGATTGGTGGGTGTAAGGGTGAGTGTCTGTGCAGCGAGCTCCAAATTTCATTCAGTTCCCATGAAAAGACAGCTCTTTTTGTCCACTTACAACCTGGTTCGATTTTCTTTTACCAGGGTCAGGAGGGTAAACCTGGCAAAATCGGTGAAAGAGGAAAACCAGGAGAAAAGGTTTGTCCGTTCACTTGCTCGGGGCTAAAATACACCTTTCATTCTTGGATGTCTGTCAATTTGCTCTTCTGTACAAAGGCTTGAAAAGTTCTCTGCTGTAGAGGTAAACAATAAGGTCAGCAACCCCCCATAAGTGTGATGTTGGACGTGATTGCCAAATAGACTTTCAGTAATAAATGTTTGAATTGTCAAACTGCCTGTACAACTGCTCGGTGAGGGTTGCACACTCACTGCATACCTGCTCATTGATGGGCTCTCTCCAGGGGAGCAAGGGTCACCAAGGTCACCTGGGTGAGACTGGGCCAATCGGAGAGCAGGGAAAGATGGGGTTTGTCGGACAGAAGGGAGCAAGAGGAACCATCGGGCCAGTGGTAAGACATCCACAGATGGTGTGAAGCACGTGCTTAGTGTTTGGTAGATGTGGGCTAAATATAAACATTTCCCTAGGGAGCTCCTGGAAGAATGGGGCAGCAAGGAGATCCAGGCTTATCAGGTTATGAGGTAAGCCCTAAACACTGATGCAATATTACATTTCATTGCAGGATATAACATTTCATTGTGATAAAAGTAAGGGACATAGCACTCTTTAGTCTGCTGTCCAGAAACATTACTAACTGTAATAATCAACATCTTTTGATTTTTGCATTGAACAAAATTATTTAAATAAATATTTTCAAAAGTATGTTAATGCTACGTTACCTGATGAAAATGTCATGATGAAACATCATAGCCAATAATAATAATTAAATTACTTTATTGACTTGCAAGGTGATACAATGATTATGATCTTGATGAATCACAGGCTGAATCTCCTTTGTAGGTGTTTTGTTCTTCTTCACTTCACAGTGGGGGGTGTGTCAGCATCTCTGATGTGTCAACAACATGTTGTGTAGTTTTGGTTAATTTCTCTTGATTGTTTACTACTTGCAGGCATTAAACAGGCTAAAAACTTGACAAGTTATATAGATTAATGGCACTGTGGATGGAGGTGAGACCAATTTTCACCAATTTATTGCCCTTAAAACTGACCACCAGAGGGCAGAAAGTAGACACCAAAACAAATTTATGTGCTCTGGAGGCCATATAAGGATGACCCTGCAAATCAAAAGCTAAAAAAAGAAGAAAAAGAAAGTGGTTTGTCATTTTCTAGCAAGCTCTGTCTACTTGAAGCTAGCTAAATGTTCCTGTTCTCTATCTAACCATAATAGGATACTTTCTGTTTGAGGCAGTGAAGAAGCTTTTTATTCAGAGTGGACTTTTAACAGCAAACTTTCTCCTACTTCTTGAGAGATGAAAAACAGCAATATTTCCATCCTTGTGTACCCATATACTAGATGCGGGATGAGACTAGAGGTTAGAAGTCAATGATTGCATTGATTTAGAAACGCAGTATAGTCAAATTGTTGACACACCAAACTATTTCTTGACTGATAAATCACAAATTTGTATTTTTCATGGCAGCGAAAGATGAAGTAATGATTGATGACACTGTTGCATAACCAGCTGACAGAGGTTTCACTCCTCTCTGCCTCAATAAACACGTGTTTCTCTACAATATTAACACAACATATCACACAGTAAATTGGAATGATAGCTGCCAAGTTGCAGTCATGAAATGAGCTATAATTTTTTTTTTTAATCATAGGGTCACATGGGACCGCAGGGCCCCCTGGGACCACCAGGGCCAAAAGGTGAAAAGGTAAATTCCCACACTTATTTGCTATCCTTAATCACCTTCTGCACTTTCATGTCTAATGAGCTCAAGGAGGCTGTAATGGTTGCATTACTTAACAATGTAAAACTGCCATAGAGCTCATTGTCTTTGAGTGCACAGCCATTTTTTTGATGCACTGGGACTTCAGTTGTGTCCCTAATTAGTGCTTCCTCTGTCCGTCTTGTTGTCCTTGCAGTATTCCTAAAGTCATCCCTAATTTGATCAATGACATGAACCAGGACACATCCAATTAACTCAGTGCTGTCAAATGTATATAATTAGCCAAGCACCTGGACTCCTCTGCTCATGATTTTGGGGATATTAGCACCATAATTTATGTTTATTGTGACAAGAGCAACACACAATAGAACACACTGCACCAGAGTTTAGCGAGATGCTAATTTGCATTTTTTTAAGTCCCTGGGCAGGAGCCATCTGGATGTGGGTATTTGTTATTTTCTCTTTGCCAATATCCACGAAATAATGGCTGTGTTTGCTCTCTAATTAAATCAGTATCATGCTATCACATGGGTCGTTGCAAAATACATTATGTCAATTTAGAGAAGCAGGTAACTCTGTCACTAAAATGTGCCACACACTTTGCTAAATACACATCTCTATTATGAGTAAAAAGCACCAATGCGATGATATGTTGCTTTTCATCCACGTAAGCGCCGAACAGTGGCCATCATTATATATTCTTCTACTTTCAGATGCCTGCTGGGCTCTTCCTTTATTTATTTTATTTGACACATGGACAACACATGACTGTTAAAATCATGCACACATCCGTGGTTATTGTTTAATGAATCCCATAAAGACAATGGAACAGACGTTGGATCCATTTATGTTAAATGGGATCATTGTGGGTAATAGCGCATGTAATGATTTGCCATTCATATGAGGAGAGTGGCCACTGTGTTTCCATTGTTATACTCTTTCAAACAAAACATGCATTGATTTTGCACAGACTATTGGGTTTAGATGGAAATTTCATTGATTGTTTGTCTGTTTCTATGTTGCTTGTTTAGGGTGAACAGGGAGACGACAGCAAGGCAGAAGGTCCACCAGGTCCCCAAGGTGACAGAGTGAGTTTCTTACATCTACCTGTTTTTTTCTGTGATGTTTATTGGTGGTGGTCTAGAATGCTCAACAAACTGCTTTACATACAAACCCAGGGTCCTCCTGGAGACCGAGGAGAGAGAGGAGAGCCAGGTGACCCCGGACACATTGTAAGTAAAAAAAAAAAAAGACAAAACAAAACAAAACCTGGCATGTTATTTGCTTTTGTTTTATTTTATTGTGTCAACTGGGTTCAAGTGACGGTCTGTACAGTGAAAGGTGGATTAATGAAATTATGTTTTCTAGGGACAAATAGGCACAGATGGAAAGAGGGGTGTAGCGGGCGCCCCAGGTCCTCCTGTAAGTATCTTATTAATGTCTTTTAAACTGTAAAACTCCCTCATAGACTCTGAGTAATTCAAACAGTAATGATCATTTTAGGGGCATCCTGGGCCAAAGGGACAACCAGGGCTGAAAGGATCCAAAGGTGATCAAGTAAGGACAAAAGTGTTAACAGTGTTGTTGTTTTTTTTGTTTGTTTTTTGCATGAGAAAACTTGCATGCAGTATTATTAGACTGTAATTTCTTTCCTGCAACTGTGTCAGAACTGTGGAACATGAACTCTTTATCCTCCAGGGTCAGAAAGGAAAATCAGGGGCAAGAGGCGCATCTGGGACCAAAGGACCACCAGTGAGTTGGATGGATTTCCTGTTTTATTTTATAACCAGACATAACTCACAGTTGGACTACATGTTACTATTTATAATATCAGCCCTGAAGTAAACATTATCTTTTTTAAGGGTCCAGAGGGTCCTCCAGGCCCTCGGGGAGTTGTGGGTAGGGAGGGACTAGAGGGACCACCTGGCATGGACGGACTGCCTGGTAAAGACGGGACCAAAGGAGTCAAGGTGAGGCCGCTGCCTGTGATGTACCTTTCATGGGATTAAAAACAAAATGATTACTGTTTACAAACTATCTTCTGTGTTTAGGGGGAACAAGGAGAAGATGGAGTAGTGGGTTTCCCTGGTAAACCTGGGCACCCTGGTAAAACTGGTGTGACGGGGCTTCCAGGAAGTCAAGGCTTCTTTGGGCCAAAGGTGAGAACAATGAATGAACAGTTTGTTCCTTTTTTTTTTCTTCATTTGAGTTGCCTGAGCTGTGAGTGCAAAGTTTTGATCTTATTCACAAAGAATTTAATGTTAAGTTTTGGCAGCAGCTTTTTTTATAGATTGCAATGCCTGGAACTTTTTTGCTAATATCAAGTGAAAATTGCCAACTCAGCTTCAATCTGCCAGGGTTGCCTTGCTTGGCAGCCCAATGCTGCCTTCATATTTGTAGTGTTTTCTGATCTGAAAGGCCGAACTCTGCACAAAGTCTTGACATCATTTCTCAAGAGACCTTATATTAACTGCAATGCTAATATTAATGAGTTGGCACTCTCTTAACTGAGATGGCTTTGCCAATATTCCATTAAATTTACATATGCATGACTGTGAGAAACACAAAAAGCCTTTATTTGTTGGACCTGTGGTATTATATAACTCTTTCCTCACTGTTCATGATTAAGGAGTAGAGTTGCATTCTGATTTGGTGATATTTTGATGATCTAACATCTTTTGGATTATATAAGTTAGTTATGAAATAAACTATAGTTTGGGCCTGCTACATCTTGTGATAATAAAACTTTAAAAACCTATTTTAAATGGCACCATAGTGATGTAAGGTAAAAGGTAACAGCACAGCAATGTTGAGCCATTAACAGTGTCCATTGGTGGGAGGCCAGTGAAGGATCATGCATCCACAGCTTCTATTGGCTTATCTGGGTGTCAGTTCAGAGCTTACTTGGTGGAATGTGAACAGGATGCGCATGTGTTTATGTGTGTTTGTGTGTGTTCTGCAGGGTGAGAGGGGTCTTCCGGGCCAAACTGGTACATCAGGAAAAAGAGGCTCTATTGGTGGGATGGGATTTCCCGGAAAACAAGGAGACCCTGGACATAAAGGGCAACCAGTGAGCACTGATTTGTCAGATAACTTAAAAATTCTAATTCCTTGTCTTGAGAACTTCTTTGCCTCTTCGGTGATGACACTCTCACTTCTCTCTGTTTATCAGGGGGACACTGGTGAACAAGGATTTCCAGGGGTGTTTGGTCTGTTTGGGCCAAAGGTATGTTATCCCATCAAGCCTCATTCACAACCAAAATGATGACCTCAGGTCAATCAGACCTATCAAGTTTTAGATATCCTGTCTGAACTCTTAGGGCGGACTTAGGATAGGGCTCTGGGGCAGTAAAATGATCCTAGAGGTAATTTCTGGGTTTAACTCACCTCTTGGTTAAAGTACTTATGTGAAGTGGAATGTCTGAAATTCTCTAGAGGTGTATTACATCATATTATCGTGAGTGAAAATTGGTATGAAAGCTGTGAGGTATTACTGTAACATGCCCCAGGATGACGTCTGCTAAAACACAAGCCTTCTTTACTTACAGCATGGCTGCACTATAGATTATTGCCAGCTGAAGTAACAGAACAGGTTTTACTGGAGCGTCACTCTTTAATTTAAAACCCTGAGAGTGCTGTTGGATTTGCTGCTCTGTGAGTTGAACAGGGGTGTTAACTTTGTGTTAGTGCTCAGTATTATTTAGAAATGCTTGTTCTAACTATTACGACTGACTATAATTAGAGTAAAGTCGTCAGATAAAAGTGCTGAAGTGAAGGATCTGTTGAATGTCTGCAGCAACAAAACTGACCTTATTCGAAATAAGAGTTAACGGTTTACACAAGTTTCTAATAAAACTTTTCCACTTCCTCAGAGTTAGGACATTAGTCAGGCTTAGGCTGTTTGCTGTTACGGCACCATTGTGATAAATTTAGCAGAAACTCTGTGCTGCAAACCATTTACTTTTACAGCTGTATTAGAGTAGAGTAAAACTGGTAGCACATGTATCGCTGTGCTGAGTAGCTGTTTCATAGAGGGATATGAAAATGTTACATAAGCCAAAAGAATTGTTGCTCATAGGCAGATATAGTTACACCAAATAAAACCATCTATTACCCCATCCACACATCCCTGAAGGGCTGTTTTAAATATGGTGCTTGGTTTACATGTCTCAAAGAACAACAAAACCTGGGTGGAGGTGACGTGGGATGAGGCTGGTGTCAGTAAAAAACTTAAATATCTCTTTCAGGAAGCGTGCTGTGCCATTAAGCCAAGCTATCTCAGTTATTAGGAAGTCTTGTCCACTGTTAAAAAAATATACTATTAGTAATTAAATAAGAGTTGATCGGCAGAAAAAAATTACTTTGATTTAGTTATTTATTAAGCAAAATATGATGTTTCTAGCTTGGCCTATTTGTCGCCATTGTAACTTGAATACCCTTGGGATTGTTTGTTAAATTAAAAGCATTTAAAATTTGAATGGGAATTTTTAAAATAAAGTAAAATAAAAATATCAAAAAACCATTAGTAGAAGCCGCCGGTGTCAATAGTAATTGACACTATTGTCCTAAAGTGCAATGCCCACAGGAAAATTCAGTGCAGCTTCAGTCAGTTAAAATAAACTGCGAGCCACGTGTGCTTTTGGGGGAAAGTCGATTCCTTTGTTAAATTTATTTGGCAGTCCAAAGTTTCATTGCAATGTCCATTAACATGTGTTTTCTTAGTCTAACTGCCCGGTGGCCATTAGAGAAACTGCAGCTTAAGACATTTCATCTCTTTGAGCATTTAACAAGGTGGTTGCTTAGCGTAGAGACATCAATCAATGAAACAAATACTCTTTGTTGCCAATAGAGGTCAACAAAAGTCATTGATTACTTAATATACCTTTAAACTTACAGTACCCTATCTGCTGTGATTAAAAAACAAATATTTGTGTCTTTCTAGGGACCCCCAGGAGACACTGGCCCATCAGGCATACAGGGACCAAAAGGACCACGTGGTTTGTTGGTAAGATGAAGATTAATGGTAGTTTGGAAACTCAGTGCAGTCTTTCAGCTATTGCCAGTGCACTATACTCCCACAAACTGCACACTTGCCATGAAAAATAAGCAGTGCTCTATCAGATGCTCCATCATATATGTCCTCAGTCAGTAACATGCCGCCACTTTCCAGGGTATGGTGGGAGCTTTGGGCCCTGTCGGCATCATCGGGCCCAGCGGTCATCCTGTACGTACCTCATCTCTCATCCTATCTGCCAAGCTTTATGTGACTTCTCTCTGCTTTTTGGCAGTGATGGAATGATCCTCTGTCTCCTTTCTCTCCATCAGGGACCCCAGGGTGACAAAGGAAGTCGGGGGGAGACGGTGCGTGGCGCTGTTTTGATGAATCCTTTTCTGTCTGTACTGTGAGCACAGAATAGGATACTTAGTATGGAGACAGCACACCACTCAGCCTCCTTTGCCCTCAGCACTTTTCATTTCCTATTGTGCTCCACTGTTTGTTGTTACACTCACAGTGACACTTAGCTGCTGTGGAATTCCTGTCAGGGTGATAAATGTTGGCTGCATGCTCATCTCAAGCTTTTTAAGAGGTTTGTTGAGCGCTCACACACAGGCATAATTCACAGTTCACTCCTAAAATGCCAAGATTCATGTATGGGTTTGCTGTGTGGAAATAGGATTTGCAGAGTAGAAGTAATATTTCTGAGTGGAACTTGCAAAGATGCAAGAGGGCAATTCAGCGTACAGTAGATAAAGACTCTCCATTGAACTGGTAGCACAAAGATGGTGTTACATTGCACTGATAGAATAATATCTAGTCTGCTCTCCAACTCATTCTCTTATTGTGGGATTGTCCACTTATGAATATTGATCTCTTTTTCCTTTAATCTCCAACAGGGGTTGCAGGGACCAAGGGTAAGTAATTATTCACTGCTGTAACTTAATCATTATTCTTTGCACAGGCCTGTGGTCTGCTCCATACTATAAGAAATGAATGAACTACTTTATCATCTTCTACAAAGGCCAAGCTGTAAATAATTTGAAGGCTAATGTGGTGATGTCATTTTTCAGGGCTCTCCTGGACCTCATGGACCACCTGGACCACCAGTAAGTTTTTCATTTTGTTCTGTAATTCTGAGTAGATTAAATTACATTTTACACAAATGTGTGGTAAAATTTAGTGTCTAGTCTTTGGATTCTGATGTCCCTGTAAGAGTGAAGTGAGATATGCTACAGCATTGCCTTTTTTTTACTCTTTGCATTAATCCTATAAAATGGTCTCTTGGACAAAGCAGCATGTATCCTGCTGCAACATTATTTTAGAAGAAAAACTCATTTGTGCGTCTACATTCTAACTAAACTATGAGCAAATCAAGTGTGTCATTTAGAAAATAATCTAACTAGTTATAGACGTGGTTGTTTTCCACTATGATTTAATTCACATAGCTGTTAGCCAGCAGCTCTTCTTTTCTGCATTTGGCATGCCTCATTTCCTGTTCATTCATGGCTCATTTCCTGTGTATTTGTGATTGTTTCTGTGCATATCTGCATATTGGAGGAGAAAGGCGGAACGCAACACCAACAGTGGGGATTGTGACTTACAGAAGTGCTTAAGGAGCACAAATGCAATGAATGGTTGTTGGGCCAACAGGAAAAAAAACAACAACAAACAAACACGAGACTGTCAATATAATACAGATTTGACTCTTTTTCAGGGTCTTCCCAGTTCTGCCCTCTCACTCGTGAGTGTTTTCCTCTTTACTCAGTTTGGGATGAGGACATATTACAGTGCAAAATGAAAGTAAAAATGCCCACAGTTACCTTATTGTGATGCTGTCTTCTTTGGTAGACGAATGAGGCTCTTGGTACCGCATTTCAAGTCATCATTGATTCCCACGCTGCGCTGAGGCCAGAGGTTAGTCTTAAAGGAAACTGCACTTATTGCAAGTAATCACAGTTGACTGATTAACCTAAAGACTCCGTATAAACTTGAACAAGTAAAAGATCCAGCTGCTGAAAAAGTGATCTGTCTTAATGAATGACAAAAATTGAGTTATGTCACCCTCGTATTTATGCCCAATTATCAGAGCATGGACCTGCCCATGTTAGACCAGGGAACAGAGATTCTAAAGACCTTGCAGCATCTCAGCTCTCTGATC
Organism: Datnioides undecimradiatus; assembly: GCA_008933995.1. Taxonomy (NCBI): domain Eukaryota; kingdom Metazoa; phylum Chordata; class Actinopteri; order Lobotiformes; family Datnioididae; genus Datnioides; species Datnioides undecimradiatus. The sequence continues at coordinate 11,971,636 of WARS01000015.1, forward strand.
CAGAGTCTGAAGAACCCGCTGGGAACCCGTGACAATCCTGCACGAATCTGCCGAGACCTCTACAACTGTGAACAGAGGATGTACGATGGTGAGTTGACATGAATATGCTCAGTTATTCCTGCGTGCATGTTCATCCTGCTTTTGTTAGTCAGCAGTCTTTACTCCTCTGTTGCTTCTCTCCGAAAGGCACTTATTGGATCGACCCGAACCTCGGCTGCGCTGCAGACACTATTGAAGTGACGTGCAACTTCACTGGTGGAGGACAGACTTGCCTGAAACCTATCACTGTATCCAAGGTTTGAATCACCTCTATATTTAGCGTATGCCTGTAGCTAGAAAACATACTCAGTGGAAAAAAACCTGTAAGGTCGTATGACTTACACGCAGACGAGATCACTCGCAGTAGATGAATATCAAATCCATAATTGCTTGTGTCCATGAGGAAATTTTTCTCTGCTGTCTTTGTCAAGTAGCAGAGAAGCTTAAAGATTACATGTGGAAAATTAAAGTGCACAGCTGTTCATTTTACGTCCCTATATACCTTAAACTGTAGCTCTTTTTCAATGAATAATTCTCCCAGTGAATCTTAAGGCTTCCCATTTAGTCCTGCTGGCTCCATCACAGGCACGCTCAGTTGGCAAGCAAGCCTCCAGAGTCTTAAACCATCCTTTCATTTCTTTGTTTTGGAGTTCTACTTGAGCTATGAGATACTGCAACAAAGCATTAGAGCGTGCACAACCCCAAATACAGGAACTCAATGCCTGCATAGGCTGCAAATGAAACAAGGAGGACAGACAAGACATATTCAGAGGTACAATGTGTGAACCAGCTGTAACTCATTCTAATTAATAACAGAGTTGGAGTCTGTTATCAACTCCAAAATTATGCCGAAGTGCTTCTCTTTCAGAAATGTAATACTTGCCTGTAAGTAGGAATGCTAGTGAATCTAAATTGTGACTATTTGACAAACGCAAATTCTTATTATAATGGTTACAGTTGGAGATAGGAGTGGGCCGGATCCAGATGAACTTCATCCACCTTTTGAGCACTGAGGCCGTACAGCACATTACAATTCACTGCCTCAACACACCTGTGTGGGCAGCAGGACCCTCCTTGCAGCCTTCATCCCAGGCTGTGAGATTCAAGGCCTGGACAGGGGAGAAGATTCATGCCGGTGACCTCCTGGAGCCGCTTATACCCAGAGACGACTGCTGGGTACGTAATACTACCTTTCTGGCCTGGGGAAAGCTTCCAAGTGAAAGTCTATGCAGAGCTCAAACCTTTTCCCCAAAAGTGTATGTTTAAAATGGAAAATTTCAGGACATGTACTTATTCACTTTCTTGCTGAGAGTTAGATGGGAAAATACAACTCAGGAGTTTTCTAATAGCCAAACAAAAGTTTTGAATGCATTTTTCCAAATCAAACATTTGGACATTCTTTTTAACATTGTTTGCTGGTGAACTGCTGCACATCTTGATGTGTTACTATCAACTGTCAATCGGTGGATTAAATGTAAAAACTAGTATTATCTGCATTTGTTTCACTGTACATGAGACATGCAAAAGAGAGTTCACAGAAAATTAGTTAATAGATAGCGTTAATAGAACTCAAAATGTCCACAGGTAACCTTTAAGCATGGACTTACAGCCAGGAGGTAGTTAGCTTAGCTTAGCATAAAGACTGGAAGAAAAACAAACCTATTCTGATCTGGGAGCATCAGTCTGGGAGCTAAATCCAAAGGCAAAAAGATTCAATCTCCTATTAGTTCTTGTGCTACTTTCAAACTTTGCCCAGAGCAGAAAAGACTGTTTTTATATTATTTTGTCCATCACATCTTCACATCACGTGTCATCATACAACCCTTTGCTTTTAGATCAAAGATGGCCGCTGGCACCAAACACGCTTCATCTTCCAAAGCCAGGACCCAAACTTGCTGCCCATAGTGGACGTGTACAATCTACCGACCACAGAACCTGGTGCACGCTACCACCTCGAGGTTGGACCCGTGTGCTTCTTATAAGGGCCCCTGTATAGGTGCTGGGAATACTCCTCAAAGGAGTGACTACGTGGAGGAAAGTGGACAGGGAGGTGGTAGTGGGACTAATTCTTCTATGGTCTCCAGAACAGACTGTCCCCTTGTTGCCCCCCCTCCCCATTATGCTTGGACTGCAGTAACAGGAGGGGGCACCAGAGAGAGCAGGCCCAGTGAACATGCAGACGTAAGACTAGCACTAATCAGCCTATGGAAAACAAGAATAAGCTTCTTTTTCAGAGACTTGTTTGTGTGACACAAGACCTGAAGGCACCTTTTGGAAGAAATAATATGAACTTCTCATTCTGTCATCTCTTGGACCATGTTGTATCATATTTTCTTCACGGTCTGATATCCGATTTTGCAAAAAACCTGAAGTGTTTTTTCAAAAGAGATCTGTACAGAAACATGGAACAGTTACATCTGCAAATGCCATAATTCCTATTTTAAATGTTTAAGTATTATTTATACATGTATATGTACTGTATATTGTAATATAAAGTGCAATAGTTAATGTTCCACAGCCTTTAGGCATATACAGTATCAACATCATATCACTCATTCAGGTATACAGTGTGCCTCAGACACACAGGCGTACTGTCTCCAGGTAAGACTCTGAGCCTTCAATAACTGTCCAGTGCTGAGAGACCCCCGCGTTTCTACAGACCCTCACACAAACTGCTGTGTGGTACCGTCCATGTTACAGTGGACCGAAGCTTTCCACAGTGTGAACCGAGAAAAGTGTGTCAAGATGCTACCTCGTACCGCGCCTCTCATCTCGCAGCAAACGGCATATTAACTGACAGAACCTGAGATGACACAGAGGTGACACCTGGTGCTGCAATAAGTTGACACGCATATGAGAAACTCTTGTCAGCTCTCAGCAAAGCTACGTCTATATGAAATAAAAGGGAAGATTGTAAAATAAACACACAGGCCAAATTCAGTAAATTATATTTTCAAGGTAGTATTAACATTTTCAATACTCTCTGTACTATCTGACACTGAGTCTGACAATATAAGTTAAGTTTTTTTAATCTTTCTAAATGTAAATTTCTATAATAATGCAAACTTTATTATCTACAGTGGGTTCTATTTAAATGTTATTTAAATTCTGACTTGCTTTTCAGTTCAAAACCAGGCATCAACATCATGTTTTATCAGTTTTTTTGTCATTTGGAGCTTTAAGGATTTTTCAGTCTCTGTGTTTTTAGTTAAACTGTCCTAGACAATCAGCTGTATTTTGGAACATTATCAACTTTTTTTTTTTTTAAACTGTTCATGCACTTGTCACTCAAAAGTTGCAGCATTGATGGTGTGTCCCACCAGTCTATAAACTCAGAGGATTTCTTACAATACACAACAATAAACTACACATGGTACATGAGCTTACAGTGTTTGGTCTGTACAGACGTTTTATGCTGCGCAAACAAAGTTGAATGACTCAACAGGTAATTCAATAAATGTCTGAAACTTTTGTTGATAAGCAGCCCTCGGTTTTTTTTCCTTCTCCATCAAAGAAAACTTAACAGCAAGAAAAATAAAATGCATTGAAAGTGCCTGTAGCAGCAAGTTTAAGCTTCCTTCTGTTCGTTTCACATCTGGAACTGTCGATCCCTGACAGCTACTATCACTGTAAACATGCAGAGTGACAACAGGGGGATACTTTCATCTGCAGCCTCGTTATACACAAAAACACAGGCAGACTGTGGAGGTTTAAAGCAGTATATTAGCAGACTGGTGCATCTTAGTATACATGATCTCATCTTGGGCACATGGCATGACGGCCCCCATCAATTGGAAGGTTTACTCCAGTTATGAAGCTGGCAGCATCGGACGCCAGGAAGGCGATGCTGTGGGCCACTTCCTCTACCTCCCCTGGTCGACCGAGGGCATGGGTCTGCTTACACTTTGCAAGAAACTGGTGGGAAAAAAGAATGAGCTTAAAATATGTATGCTTTTGCCTTCTTTTAAGAGTAGGGAGAAACTAAAAAGACAAGGGGCAGCTTTGAGATGGTCTGCAGCACATGTCAGGCCAGAACTGGTCTTGCGGTGAAACTACACTGTTCAAAGATGCATGTACATCATCTAGATGCAGTCTATAAGCTCTGGATGAATTTATCAGTTTTAGTGGAAACAAACAGTACTGACATCATGCCTTACCTGAGCATACTGGTCCTCATCTAGCCCTGCTCTTTTGTGGACATCTGTGATGATCACTCCGGGGCTACAGAGAGCATTTGTACAAAATAAGCACCATCACATATGGTCAGTTTTGAGAGAAACAATTGATTACCGATAATATTCAATAATCAATATATAATCAAAAATACATAGTTGTGTGAACTAATGGTATTTATCCAAAATGTGAATGAGACCATCACTGAATACAATAAAAAACACATTTTTTATTAAAAACACTTACCAGACAGAGTTCACTCTGACCTGCTTGCATGCCAGTTCTAAAATAAAAGTAATCCGTTTTATTTTGTGAACTTTTTCATCATTGAACATACAGTATGAGGAGAATAATGGATCACTCACCAAGTGCTATACAACGTGTGAACTGATCAATGGCGGACTTGGACATGCAATAGGCCAGCACACCAGGGAACTACAGAGAGAAAATAGTGTCATAATTCTTAAATATGCAGCTAAAAATAAGCGGCCGGCTGCTTAATACTCACTGATCTCTGTCCGTTCACACTGGATACATTGACGATGGAGCCTTTGGTCTTGATCAGGTGGGGCACACAGAGTTGAGTCAGGTGGTATACAGATCTGAAATATGAAACAAAAGTTAAGGGACACATGATATAAAATATACTTGAGCACTGAATATTAAATTGGGCAGTAATGGCTGATAGTCTTGTGCAAAGGAAAGTTACATCCCATTGTCTATCACACCTACATCCAGACATTTTCATTGGTTGGTTGGTAAATAGAGCCATCAACACAATTAAAATAGTGTTCTTATGAATTTATGAGACTGTTGCTAGATGTCCTGTATGGTGAAATCTGCAGGTGAGTACAACCTTTACCTTCTGAACTCTTCTAAGTGCAGTAGCCTGCCGTATATGAGATTATATGAACTGCAATTCAACTTCAAAAGGATGTTGTGTCTTTGAAAAGCAGTCTGCTTGCAGTCATGCCCCTACACAGTCATTCATTCATATATATGATATCTATACAGTGATAAAAGTCGAGATTTATTCATGTATGTACTGTGTGAAAAGTGAGAACCACACAAAACAGAAATGATTTCCACCCATCAAATTACTTCATCTTCAAACAAAGCAAAACAAAATTTATTTATTCATCCAAAGTCCGCTTTAATACATCTTCCAGACATTTTCTGATGTAACGATCTCAGGTGAAATCCTACCTGACGTTGATATTCATGACCTTGTCATACTGAGCCAGGTCTGTTGTCTCGATGCTGCCCATGGCCAGAATACCAGCGCTGTTAACCAGGACATCCAGCCGGCCAAAGTGAGCGATAGTTTGCTCCACTGTCCTCTTCACCGTCTCCTCATCAGTGAGGTCTCCAGGAACAAGCAGAGGCTGAACACATTCAACGTCTCATTATGTTCTGATTTAAACCCGTCATCAGACAACACAGAAGAACTACTGAACTAAACACTTTGTTAAAGCAGCATGACAATTATTTACAAGTAACTGCATGTGTTAACATGGATGTTAGTGGCAAAAACGACCACTTGATTCCATCAACATCAATCTATATTTGACCTTTTCTACACCCATACTGTGTATTTTACATGAAACACATTTCTGGTACTTTTCCCTGACAATACTAACGATGCTTGGATTTTACATAGTTTACCTCGATATAGTTGGTATTCATTTGATTGCAGGCACATTAACCCTGCATTTTAACTTCGTAAAGTGTCGGGCTCTGATGAGTGTAAATTCACGTACGTGTTCATATAACGAGAGGCGGTCATACAACCGGAGAGTCAAACCAAACTCCATTCAAAACCTTCTAATTAACAGTACACACGTTTAAAAACAGATTCAGACTTCCTCCTGGTCCTCAAAGAATTACATTCAACGCAAATGTGCCACAGTGTCAACATGTCTGTACTGTTGTTATGTAAGTCACACAGTATGGTAGAGTTGAGTTACCTCGGCAGCTCCACACTCGGTGCACTGTTTGGCTATTTTGTTGAGATTTTCCACGTCGCGGCCGTTAAGAGCCAGAAGAGCTCCCAGTTTGGCGAAAAGGACGCTCGTACCTGCTCCGATGCCCGAGCTGGCACCCGTTATCAGAACCACTTTCCCCTTCAGGGAAGACACCTGATATACACGTATGAACACTGAGTCTATTAGATGTCCACAAAACAGCTTACCAATCAATGAGCTGCAGTCTAATTTGGTTTGTACTGCACAAGTAATATAGCACATAAAATACAAGAAAGCAACGTTAAAAGAGGAAACGAGAAAGTGAACTTACTTTAAATGCCTCCTCCGAGGCCATTATTTCTGTGGGGTTTAAATGTAGTTTGCATGAACTTGAGAGCCAGTGAGCGTCGTCCACTGATGATGACGCAATCTGACGCTTCACGTACCGACTTGTAGTTCGTGGGTATACAACAGTTCCTATCCGAGACCTCTAATCATAATTACAGCTTCTTGTCTTTCGAAGTGGAGACATATAAAAATACATATTTTTGACAAATGTCATGAAATAGTTATAAAAACAGGTTTTTATGTAGAAACGTTTTATTTGGTACAAAACATTGTCAATTTATTTACATAGCCAGCCATAGCAATGTGTGGATAGCAGTGCTATATGCAGTTGGGTGCATTTGTCTGAGGTTTAATCAGTATAAAATAGCCTGGACTTGTTTATTCCAGAGACTGAGTCACATTAAGCCATTTCTATAAAATACATAGCTGGAATCTGGAGAAAGCTTACCATGAATTTTACTTTGAGACTCCATGGGGAAAAAATTAAGGTGAGAAATGACATTTTTATTCTGTGTCAAACTTGTTAAAAAACACCCTTTTGTATAAGTCTACTATTCTTACAGTATAAGAGTCGGTGTTCTGGGGGCTCACTGTCCAATTTTTAGCCTCTGGAAAGTTTTCAACTCTAAGCAGCAAGGTACAATACACTGTATCAATTGGCTTGCTGGAAGTATCAGATACCACACCTCTGTGACAGGTCTATTTGTATATCGGCAAAAACATCATCTATCCAGCAAAAGGGTTGGCGTGAATGGTCACATCCTTTATCCGGGTGTCAGTCAGTGGTCGGAATGTCTTTTCATTGACAGGCAGTTTCTCCACTTCATCCAGTGTTTCCAGGCCATCAATTATTCTACACGGTGAAGACAGTCAACCATTAGCTGCAATTCTAAATTCCATTCAAAATGGTCAGTAACTATCAAGAACACTCTATCACATTTGTTGGATTAAAAGGTTGCATACTTTCCAAACACTGTGTACTTCATGTCCAGATGGGGCTGTTTAGCATACGTGAAGAAAAACTGGGAGCCATTCGTGTTGGGTCCATTGTTTGCCATGGAGACCACTCCTCTGACATTGTGCTGGATAAAAACAAAGCAGAAGAACACAACAGTGATAAACCTGAAGGCAGACCTTTAATGACAGATGAGGTGAAACTTCTCCTTGATTTTAGCTGATACTCACCTTTAAGTGTTCACTGAACTCATCTTCGAATTTGCGGCCCCATATACTTGTTCCTCCTTTACCCGTGCCTGAATGGTTTTAAATCAAAAATCACGGATGTATTGTCAAAATGCAGGGAAGAGCAAACAGGAAGTGAGGATTTCAGTATTGACATGCAGTAGTTGGTGCAACTGCAAATCTGTACCTGTCGGATCTCCAGTTTGAACCATGAAACCTTTAATATTTCGGTGGAAGATGCAGCCATTGTAAAACCCACTGGCACACAGAGCGAGAAAGTTCTGTAAATAGTAATAAACATGTTAGTATATTACATGTCTTTGTCTGGGGAAAATGTGTGTCCATCTGTGTTAAACCCATTAAAATGAAAGTAGCGCTAACACACACGAAAACTGTAGGAAAACATAGCCACGTATGTAAAATCACACCATATGACTGCATTACGTGACTGTGTAATTTATAATAGTATAATCACACATCTTAAATGCATAAAAGCAGCAAAAGGGTTGGAACATGTAGTGAACTTACTGTAACTGACTCACCTCACATGCTTTCGGTGTTCGCTCACAAAACAATTCAATTTTAATGTCTCCAAGATCTGTGTGAAGGGTGACAGCCTGCAAGATTTACACAGGAAATAAACTCATTAAACTTTGTCTTTTATGAGGCACAGTGATGACCATTCATTTGTGTTTGCTACCTAGCTTAGCATGTTAGCCACGCCGAAAAACACCGTTCTTATTACAAAGAGGAACAAAAGTTTCTGCACCGGCTCTAAACAAGCGTATACGACTTAAGGCACCTTAATACTGCACAGTTTATCAAACGCCCTAGTTATGACTGCGTTGACAGCTAGCTGCTGGACACTTTTACCGTTAAATTTACCATTTCAAACGGGTCGCGTCTGTGAACAGGTGTGTCGGGGAAACATGTCCGTGTAGGTTCAACTGCCCGGCGCTGAAAGGTTCCGCAAGGAATTCACGGTAATTTTAAAAGGTAAAATTTGAGTGAGTTAGGACTGTGTATTTGTTTATATTACACTGCGACAAACAGCGATGCAATGAGCTGCTAAAGCTAAGCGGAAACTGCATGAACCATACAGTCTCTGCAAACAATGTACTCCTTTAAGACAGGGCCGGGTTAACCTGCTATTGGGCCCTTTGGACAACGAGTCTGGGCCCTTATACTGTATATACAATGTCAAACTGTTTAATTAATGGACTCGTTATTATTTATTATTGATTTATCTAATTAAATCCGTCAACTTACTTATGGATGTCTTAAAACTAGATTTTAATGTGGGCACTTTCTTAAAGACCAAAATCAGTTCATATTGTGCCTCTGTGGTGCCTGATAAGAAACTGCAGTAACTGAAGCATCACTGTAGGTGACCTTTAATTGATATATGCCCTGAACAACTATTCTCCTGATACTACTCAATAATGTCCGAATAACATACACAATGAGTCATTCACATCAGTTTAACACTTGCCAAACAAAAACAAAGACAAATCTGGTTGACCAAGTTTATTTTATTTTATCTCTAGTGGATGGTGTGCAGGAGAGGATGGGACACAAAACAAAACACTCGCTTTTGCAGATTCATGTCAATACTGATGAATTCCTTATGAATGAAGAACTTTTGGCAACCAAATAATTCATGAAGCCAAATTCGTACATCACCTATGACTGGATGTGAGTTGGGAAATGTTAGGGGAATAAAGAGTTTGTACCCAAATACAATCAGTTTAACAGGAAAAGGAACAAAGCTGAACATCAAGGGGGTGAAAGTCTCATTATGCTAACAAGTACACACACGGTTAACTGACAAGTGCGCATGCACACACGCATACACAATTCATCTGTGCTAATCACACAACCTCAATTTATACATGGCCATTGATGAGAAATGTAGGATCAAAGTTAAACCAAGTGGTTTCTTTAAAAACACAAACACATCTTGTTTTAAACCAGCAGCCAATATTAAATCCACCAAACTAGAAAAGAATGTATAGAAATCCATATAAAACTGCAACTGTATAAAACAACTGTTTAAATTAATAAAAATACAAGGTGTAGTAAAAAATAGGCAATCAACTCAAAAAAGAAGTGAGTACTAGCTGGCTTCCTGAGAAATGTAGTTATATTTTAATAATACTCATAGCTGTCAAAAGGAAAAATTATTATCACTCAAAATGATAGAAAAGGGAGGGAAAACAGGGAACAAAAATATTAAAAATAACTATGATACCAAAAGCTAATCTAGTTACTTATACCACTGTACTAGAACCTACACAATATATTATTTAATGTACTGACCATTTAAAATGCAGCTTTCACTGCAATGCTTTACATTTGACATAAGGGTTGTGATTGTCTTAATCGGTTGTCTCTGTATTGCTTAGGTTTTCTGGATGTCATTTAAAATGCCAATGCAGTTGGGACTTAAAGGTAAAGACCAAAGTTAACGTTTTCTATTAATAAGTCTTCAAAACAAACAAAAAACACAACACTCCCACTTCAATCTCAAAGCTGGCAGTCATTCAGTTGAATCTTCCCATACTTGAAAATATGTCTTGTATACATCAAGTTATATATCATTTGCATTTGCCTAAATGTAACTTGTGGGAGGGGTTCTGTAGTGCAAAATCATCCCCAAGGACCAACCAATCTCCACGAATTTAGTTAACTTGAAAGTCTCCCCATCACCTTAGTAAAATGAATGTGACAAACTGAATGCCCATGCACAGTGGAAAACTACATCACTACTAACCTTTACATAGTTTGAATAAAGGCAATATTGCACAATACAGCATAGTGAAACCTTTTACTGAAATAAATACATAGATTAAACTATTCCTATGCTTCTCAACCCAGGTATCTTGCTACTGTCCAAGTTTTCTTTGCAGTTAGGTTTATTTAAAGATCAACTGATCCCCCTTTTTTCTGGGGAAAATACAAGAACCCCTATTGTGTATTGTGCTGTGTCAGAGCTGTGCATTGATCTTCAATTCCACATTTTTAGCATCATGCTGCTTACTGTGGCAAAACACAAGTGCAGACATTTCACTCTCAGGCAAAAAGTATTCAAAGTTTCTCTTCATATGGACACACTTTGAAACCAAGGATATAAACAACAACAATTGAATGTCTGAACCTGAAAAGTGTGAAGACCCATTTACAAAACTGAAAAAAAAAAACCCCCAGAAAAATAAAAAATGTCATGATATATCTCACAATTAAGCCTCGTGGGTGTGAAACAAGGACCTGCATACTTTGAGTTTCAACTGTCACTGATCCAATTCATACTTTGTATTTGTGACACTGAGAGTTATTATTTTTATTTCCAGCTTATTTTCTTTTTTCTCTCTTGCCAGGGAGGAGCTTCCATAAGAGGTCGGCATATCTGGAACACACAAAAATCCATCACACAATAAAAAAACCCCTCTCATTCCCAAAATGAGCTTGTGTCAATTCAGTAATTAAAAATCAAAACAAAACAGCTTTGTCTCTAAATCACTTTTACAAATAAGACTGTTAGACATTTTACTGGAGAATTTAAATCAATATGCTCATGCCCTTCTGTCTTTAACAACAACACCGGTTAAAGAGAGTTAAAGCTGCACTAGGGTAGACATTTATGTAAAGTAAAGTTAACGCAGCTAATTATACATTATACAAATCTTGAACTTGCCCAAATTGACTACTGGTTTCAAGTATGGTCACTTGTGAAAAGTCCACAGGAAGTGATGACATTAAACAGAGCAAAATAAAAAATGAACAGCAAAAACTGCCGTTACTCCCACTAATTACCATTTTGGGCTGGGCGGTCTAGTGCAGCTTTAATTACATTAAGTTGCATCAGAACATAGTCAAGAAAACGACCATTTGTTTTGAATTCCCTATCCACAACAAATACAAGAGAAATCGTACATAACCCAGAAGGAGTGAATTAAAGATAAGGCAACTGACCTGAAAGACATGGCTGTTTTCATAAGTGCCTCCCAATGTTGCTTGCCAATAACAAATTAATTTGAAGAAATTACAATTTTTATCATCATTAACTGGAATGTTGCTTTTTAAAAGCTTGTAGCTTCAGAAGTCAAAAATAAAACTTTCAAATTTCACTACAATTAAGTTTCAGAGATGGTCATTTAGAACCTTAGTGCAATGTTTGCTTTACATAAAAAAAAAAACATTAACTTTAATTAATATAATGAAGTAATTTAAATATCTGTAGGTTTCAGATGGCTGTTATCTCAGATTTATTAAGGAAGAAACAATGTATTCATATAAAAAATGTTATAATAAGCTGAAATGAACACCAGTCCAGGCGCATAGAAAACACATCTGATGACATGGCTAATTATTAAGTGATTTTCTGACACCACCACTCTGCTATCAGGACATAAATCAGACAGGTGCTTAGTTTACATCCACATAATATCTTGTGTTTTTAGTACATATGCGTGTTCAGCGTCCATTTCAGACATTTTAACAATATTCTGAAGCCCCATTTCAGTGTCAGTCAGTATTATTTTGTAGAAACCATGGCTTGGTGCAGTCATGGCTCGTCTCATTCAAAACTCTTTCAACATTTTCCCCCTACTGTTCATCTTTTTTGTGCAAGTCATTACAAACAATGTGGATGCAGCATGACCATGAAATTGTTTAGAATAGAATTCCCATTGAAGAGTATACTGGCAGTAAAGGTTGGGTATCAGCATGCTGATAAGATGCTCTACCAATGTAATTGCATGAGGGTGGTGTTCTGTAATACTAGTTCAATTGGTAGAGTGCAGCAGCATAATTGCTTTTCCTAAAGCTCCGCTGTAGGTCAAACACACACACACACACACACACACACACACACACACTGCACACACACTGCACACACACACACACACACATCTTTGCTCAGAAAGAGAACTTCAACCACTCCACTCAGCAAAACTGGCTCCATGTAAGGATCATTCTCTTCGGTCAAATAACATACTGTACTGTTACCATGACTCAACCAAAGATATTTCTCCTGCCTCTGCAGCCCTTCCACCATGAACAACCTCATAAACCCCCTTGAAATGATTCATCATAAGTTATCCCTGATTTGTGATTTAATGTCATACCATAATTATTTTCTGAAAAACTATGACCACCAGAGTTGAAATGTATGTCAAGTCTGTGCTGAACAGCAGCCAGAGAGCTAAAAGCCATTATTCTAACCTGAACTTATAGGATTGCTAACATGAGTAATTTGCTTGTGACTGGTACTGTTACTCAGTATATATAACATTTGGTGATACAATCTGATGACTCGCCAAATATTGTGAGTAAACATCTGCATAACTTTTTCTAAAAGAAAATACAAAAAATGACAGAGATGCAGCCTCTTGTCTGTCACGATTTCACAAGTAGTTCCTTTGCATGTTATGGTGGAATTGAGAGTTCAATACACCTTCAAATAAGTAAAACAAGTCATGGCCACAGTTTGATAATCCATACACTGAAATAAAAAAGAAAGAGGTCTATCTTATTTGTAAACAAGCAATGCTGGACAGATTATTATTCTAACCTTGATTAGACCTGATGTTATATTAATTACAAACAGAGGAAAGTTTGTTCAAGTTCTTTTTTCTATGCGTAGCAAAGCTGGCCTGCAGTTTTGCATACCTGAACTTCTCCCTCACAGCTGAGAGGTATTTAACGTAAACACATTGTTGATCCCAATAGCACTGCTACATTATTGCTAAAAAGCATCGGTACTGGATTGTAATGGGAGGGCCAGAGGGAAAAATGAAAGCAAATCAGCTACAGAGTTAAGAATTAAGAGAACAACCATAAGCTAATGGTATTTTGGCTCTGGCAAACTGGCAGCGATTGTTGATACCCAACCATACTGGCAGTACACTGCAGCAGGACGACTGCCTGCTTCAACAAGCTCATGGGACAGTAAAGGCGTTCCCTCCTGTGTCTCAGCCCAGTTGGTCAGTATCCGTTTTCACTGCCACAGACCTGTTCAAGCCTGTTCTTTGTCAACTTTCCATAGCTGTTCTTTGACCTCTGTGGGTAGGGTGTTGAAAAGGTCCTCCTCTACAACAAGACCGGTTCTTTTTAGCTGTCGGCACTCGCCAAGCTCCACGGGCAGACACTCCAGGCGGTTTCCTCTAAGCTCTAGCTGTGTCAACCCGGTCAGCTCTCCAAACCGTGAGGGCAGAGACTGCAGGCAATTGTTCCCCAAGTTCAAAGTGCGAAGCTTCTTGCACTGGAACAGCTCATTAGGCAGGCTCTCAATCTTTATTTCAAGGTGGGAAAGGGTGGTGTGTTGGGAGACAAATGGAGAAAAAACAAAAGCTTTAACTTAAATGTTTTCAGCAGCAGGTAATTGTTGAACAAACAAAAATGGATAAAAGCAGAGAGTAATTTACATCCAACAAAGATTAAAATGGTATATTGGCAATAGTAATGGTATATTACTGCTATGTACTCACCCTGTTGGCTGTCACTGCCAGGTACTGAAGATTCTGAAGGAAGCCGATGTCTATCGGGATGTACATTAGGTTGTTATGGCTCAGATCCAGGAAACGCAGCTTGCGGCAATAAAACAGCTGGCTGGGGATCTTCTCAATCTTGTTTCTGTTCAGGTACAGTTTCTCCAGGTTGGTCAGTGTGCCAATCTGGATGGGAATATAGGCAATCTGGTTGTACCAGAGCTTAAGGCAGACCAACCGGTGAAGGTGCTGGAAACTGATGATCTCTTCGATGGTCTTTAAGTTGTTGTCCTTCAGATCAATCTCCTGCAAGTTGTGCAAGCTGAAGATCGAATGCGGTATGCGCTCCAGATCACAGCGAATAAGCTCCAGTTCTGTCAGGTTCACCATCTTCTTCAGGCTGTTGAGCACCATCAGTTTGGTGCCTTCATTATTGATGGAAAGCTTCTGGAGGTGCATGCCCACATCAGTCACCACTTGAGGTAGCTTAGTGAGATTGCTCTTCAGACGAAGAACCTTGAGCCTCTTGAGCTCCCGGAGCCCATCAATGACAATGTAACGGTTGTTCTCAGCACTGAGATTCCCTGTCAGATGAAGTTCACTCAGATTCTTCAAACTGTAGATCCATAAGGGAATTTCTTTGATGTCAGTGAACTTGATGTGCAAAGACTTCAAGTTCTCACGCAAAAAAGCCAGCGCAGGAGCTTCAATTTTGGCTGGTGTGTGGTAGAGCCACATCTCTCGCAGGTTGACCAGCTGGGCGATGATTGGGGGAATGGTGACATCTGGGATAAGCTCCAGTTTAAGAACCTCCAGCTCCATCAGGTCAAACACTGTGTCTGGAATGCCACTCAGCATAAAAAGGTGCAACTCCAGCTTCTCCTGAGAGTTCTTGGTAATCCTCTGCCTGAGCTTGTCCAGTGTCCATTCATTGTTGAGGTTGAGCTGCCTCAGCTTATTTTCACTTACTTCTGAGAGGAAGACAGCAAAGCGCTTAGAGTACAAAGGGTCATACTGGTCTATCATGTGCATCATGAATGCAAAGTCATTCTTCACATCAGGTATGTCACTGTAGCTGCTCTCTTCCCGAATTGACTCAAAGGAGTACCTCTTTAGAGAGCGCCGAAGCATCCAGCAAAGTGTGTACATGCAGATCAAACCATACACCACTACTAAGCTAATGTAGAAACAGGCTAGGATTTTAAAAAGGGTAGCCAGCGGATGAGCACAACGGTACACACTGTAACCTGTCAGACTCTCTATATTTACTGAGCAGTCAACACTGAATTTAATATCATGCACATAATACCCTGTATAACAGATTATCAAAATGAACTTAATGACTTTGATGATAGTCTGACGGATGTACAGTCTGTACACAATGTCTCCTTCTTCAACGTGTATGCGGAACTTCTTCACCTTTTCAAAAAGGGCTTTTGCTTGTTCACCCTCTTTTTTATCTAAAACCCCCGTTTCTGTTCTGTCTACAATGCCCTGCTCAAAGCGCGTCTTTGTCCTTTGGAGCATAGGAACACTTGCTTCAACATCCTCACTGATAACAGACTCCTTGTGATCCATAGAGCCATTCATTTTCATAGGTTTTGGGTCACTTTCCTCAACTACTGTCTCTGACAATGCCCGGGTTGTCCATGGGGAGTCAAAACATTTCAGCAAGATTGATACGAAGTGCTCGAGTTTGGAACTAGTCCGTGGGAACTTGAACCAAAAGTTGCTGCATGCTAGGAAAATAAGGGTGTGAAGTAATACTAAGTAAGGAAAATACTTGGCAAACCAGTGCAATCTATTCTCATAGCACACAGCATCCACGTAGTTGTACTGGTGCCGGTCCAGGTCATACTGAATCCCTTTAGGCTCCAAGAACAATGATGCAGAGAGAGTAGCATTGAAGCTCTTCTTGCAGGTCTGATTGACCACCCATTTGCAGGGAAGGCAGATCATCTTGTCTTGGGTGACTTGCAGCGTTCCCCCAAACACAGAAATCATAAGCATAACAATGGAGATGTAGTCAGTAAACACATCCCACCATGGCTTCAGGATGCGGTATGCTGGCTGTGTGTCCACAAAGTACCGCAGTTCAGTGATGGGGATCATGGTTTATCTACGGAGGGCAAAAAATAGATTTTAAGAGAGTATAGTAATATGTTCATTCACAGGACATTATCAAACATCAAAATGCTACAGATATGTTTCTACAAAATCAAAAGGAAAAAGCTCCATCTCCCTAATGCTTGAACAAGCTTTACCTGAACCACAAGACAATTTCCAGGCATCAAATCAATAGTACAAAGCTAGCTAACAAGGTCATACATCAAAACTTTGGAGGCAGTTGATTTGAAGGCTGCCAGGAGTAATGACATAGGTTCAACTCACATAAAGATTTATTGCCACATACAGAATCATACACAGCACACAGTGACATTTTTAGTTGCACAAGTATAACAAATAGATCAATTAAAAAAAGATAAACATATTTATTAATAAAATAAATTAAAGTAAAATAAAAAATATACAAGTATTGTAAACCTGGAAAAGTTACCATATCATTTTTATTTTTAATGCTTCCACTAGGAGCAGAGTTAACAAGCATTAACTTTCAGAAAAATAAATCTTTATAACCAGGGGATCAGTTGTGCACGGGTTTGGTTTTAATGCCCACCCGATCCATAATGAGAGCCAATCCACACCAACCAACTTGCAAACCACGAACCTTTTTGTTTTACTGCTGCATCAAGACTGAAGTGCTCTCCAATTAGTTCACTGCATGAATGCTAATAGTTTTGATATACCCATTTGTACAATGCCTCACAACACAAGCAGATACTGAGGTCTGTGATGATGTCAATTTGCCAGCTTTGCTCCCACTCCCTACTTCTTTGGCTCACTCCACTTTAGACTCTTTTATTTTCATCCCAACAAATGTTTGTGGGTCGATCTTTGAATCACTACAGCGCATAATAATATGTATGCAATATAAGGTGACATTAGTATGGCAAGGAAATTATTGTGGGAAATGTGTGTGTTAAGTCACTATTAACATTTCTCTGTCTGCAACGGAAAGAGGAGTCTGTTGTTGAGTTGATTGAGGTTTTAAAAAGAGTTCACATCCTGCATCTATGTTTGCTGTAACAAACAACTGCCTGATTGACTCAGCTGAGAGAATATAATGTTATTGATTTTGTTAAGCAGGCATAATTTATCTCTCTCAAAAGGGGGGTGCCATTCTCAGCACAGGCATTTAAATGTCTTGGACAAATGGCCAGCCATCAATAAAATAGTTAATTGGAATGTATTTTAATTTGGTTTGCACAAGATTTAGGTGAAAAATGAATGCACTGTTAAAGAGGAAGGGGAAAAAATAAAAATATGAACATGTTTGCTATGAACATAATAAATTAGAGACTTAACAGAGCAATCACTTCAGATTGGCCTAATCAAGAAAAACCTGATTTTCCAATGGTATCCCTGTAATTAGCAGGGATGCACTGATCCCACTTGCTGATTTCATTGTGAAACTTAAACTAAGCACTAAGTACTGTACAAAGAACTGTGATGTAAGAGATTAAGAAAAATTGAATCTGTAAAAAGAGTCTGTAAAATTGAATTGTTATGCAATAACAAAGTGATAAAGAGCCAGTAAGATAGATCAGTTATTATTGGCCAAAATCCTTGTCAATAATAGTATGATGTGACGACCCCTGCTCTTGGTCAGCAGTGTCTACAAGTGACCTGAGTGATTTTGGGCAGGGTTTGGACATCATTCATGATTTATGGCAGCTAATACAGATTTAGGGTATTGTACAGATGCATCACAACAAGCGATAGATTGAAGAATGTGATTTAATGAAAACTTACCGCAAGACATTACACACTTGTCAACCTTACAATAACTTTATACCATGGCATAAACACTTTAAACATTGCTGGGTGTATCTGGCCAAAACGAATACTGTTGCAAATCAATGAGCAGGATCTGGCATCTGGAAGTACATCATTTTTATTGTAATGAAGTGCCTTGGCAGGTACTAAATTTGCTGGATTATCCCGTACTATGTATCCTTGTGAAGTTATTTTAGCCATTGCTTTTTTTAAGCTTCAGAAAATAAATTATATCATTCTATTGATATTATGAAATAAAATTACACATACCATAATAGAGGATGTTATCTGTATTGTCCATGTTATTTCTCCATGTTGTTGGTATGAATTAGAAACAAACTAAAGAAAAAAAAGTGCACATTAACAATGTAATGTGTCCATAGGGATAGTTGAAAATGCTCACAACAGACTTGAAAAATGGTTCTTCTTACAAAACCGAACTGTAAAACACAATTAAATCCATATAAAAGCAGTCTAGAGCGATCCACAGTTGCCCCTTAGCCTCTGCTGTACATCTGAGCCAGATAAAGCCATCCAAATCAAAAGCTAGCCTTGAGTGAATGTGACACACCCAGCATGTAAGCTTGAGAAGTCACTTTTCTAAAGATGATGTTCCGTTTTGGCTTGTTTAACCCAAACAACACGACCGGCAGAGGAGCCACCTTGCTTTGCTGCTCTCTATTCTTAGCCGTTTCCGTTAATAATACCCAGAGTATTGTCTGTGGGGGCCTTGAGAAGCACCACCCTTGACCTTCAGGAGGAGATCCTGTTTACCTTGTGGAAGCTGCTGTCTCCAACCAGTGTCTCTCTGGAATACTCTACCGTCACCTTTTGCACCCCCACCAGCCCCAAAACACACACACCTACACATACACAACAAGAGTAAGGAGTTGGCATTCATCAGAGCTTGTACTTTGTTAGGAAACTGTAAAGGCGAGGAGTCAAGACGCCCAGTCTCCTTGGCCAAATAAGCATATTTAGACTGGCCCCAGTTCAGAGAAAGTTTTGCACACATAACAATCACTCCAGTGTAGGAGCCTGGATTGGATAGATGATGTAGCAGCAAGCAAGCACTCACCAGTTTGGAGGTGTTATCTGGGCTCCAGTGCCTGATGATGTGCCTGGTGGGCAAGCCACTCTCTGTGTATCCAAAACTCTTCATGGACCATAGCCTGTCTCATCGTTACTGGGTTGAATTGAAAACCTGACAAAGACATTGAAAGATGGAAATGTGCTTTCAGTCATGTTTTCCTTTTTTCTATCGCACCCAGGACTTACTTTACGAAAAGCATCAAGAAAGTTGCCTGTTTAAATTATGTATTAACATCAATCAATAATAAATGATGTTTGCCCTACGGGCTGTGCCTATTATTGTGGGATGTATTAGATATCGTGCCAGTTTGTCAGTTTGTTTTGTCAGATACATGTAGTAATTTATATGAACGCACATCGCTCGTTCCGTTAGCATGCGATGTCTTTGTCATCCAGCTAGGTAGCTGAGCAAGCGCTTCTTAGCAGACTTGAGGCTGGGTGGGTTCTTTCTTTATACCGTTAAATATTCTGGCACTCTACATTTAAGGAAGTACATTTACAACTATTTTACATAAAGCTACATATGAGCACCGACCACAAAATAGCTAACGTGTTTTAACAGCTAGGCTGCCCTTAGCTAGTGAGCTAACCTAGCTTACTACACATTGACGACCGGCTCATCACTCTCAGTCATCAGAAGTTTACATGTTTACACACCAGCAAATGCTGGAACAAATAAGGCTGTGACTCACTGCTAGCAGGTATTAAATCGTATATGATACTCAACTTACTACGTTTTTTTGTGACGCGATCCAGTCCAGGTCTACTTTAATATCAATAGTTGCTAACAGCTCAGCTTGCTAGCTGTTGTTTTTTCCAGTAACTCCTGGACAATTCAACGCCGACACCGCCCAGGCGACGTGTGGCAGTGTGGTGCCTTTACAAGCGTAGAAGAAGAATGCTCTTCCTCTTCCATACTGGAGGAGAGATGTATTTGTTTTGACAATTAGCAAGTGTCAGTGTCTTCATTGACGCGACAACAGCATCAAGCAGTGTTTGACCATATCGGAAATGTTGTCATTGAACTCTTTGCGGATTGTGTGCTCATACCGGGCTTCGCTGCACCCAAAGTGGCTGATGACGAAACGACAGTCTGTGTATAAAGCTGTTACATGTTCAGCACAGTGTGTGTCCACCAGCTTCCCAAAGACGGACACATGGCAGAGCAACATAAATGGACTGGCAAAGGAAAGAAAGGCAATTTACCACCCTAATCCAGTCAGTTCGTCCAAGGATTACTGCACAGGGCAAATGAAACAGAACTGCTGGAGCTGCAAACAGCTTCTTGACCAAACACCTGCATTCTTCTGCATGTCATGCAAAGTAGTTCAGCCTCCTGAAGAAGGGACATCATACTTTAAAATTATGGATTGGTGAGTATATTGTCTCATTTGTTCTCACCCACTGCCCTCTGTGCTTTAATGAAGATTTAATTTATTGACCTACTATGTGAGCAAAATATTTCACATTACCATATGTTACCTCTTTTCAGTGACTACACATTCACTCTGGACACACAAAAGCTGCAGAAACGATATTTGCAGCTCCAGCGGTCTCTACATCCAGACAACTTCAGCCAGAAATCTGTGGTAGGGAGGGTGGTGTACGGGGCATCTAAATGGAATTCAGCTGAGTGACATGGTTTATGACTCAGCAGAGGCTGTCCTATCTATTAGTACAAGTGTGACACAGGAAATTGGATATGACCCTGTGTCCCTATTATGCCACTTGACTGTGCTTTTTTGTTTTGTTTGGTATGATTCATTGTGATTTGGCCAAGGGAATAACTCTGGGCAAAGTTGAAAGATGGGTTTGTTAAAAGACATTGACAAATTTAGGCCCTTGTAAGGCGCCTTTGCATATATTAACCTATCAAGCAAACAAGGTCAAGGCAAGCAAGTTTGAGGAAATTCAGCACTAAACAACTGAGAAGATGACAGAGCATTGTTTTTAGGCAAAAAGGAGGAGCGATGAGGGGAAGTCTGCTAAAAAATGGAAATATAGTCATTTAATAGTAATTTGACTTTCATTGGGTAAAGCATAGGTGTAGAGATTAATGATTGCTCTTTTGAATGAAGTATTTCACTATTAATTACACATGTGCTTTACCTGCTTTAACATGCCACTATTTTCAAGGTGAAAAAGGTCAGTCACAAAAAATGTACATTATAACTGAAGAATTTAAAAGGAAGAAAAAGAAACATTGGTGAATTAGCTTCATTACAATAATAAAGGATAAAGTATGGGTCAAGATACTAGATTTAAAACAAATTTTCACAAGCGTGAAAGGCCAAAGTCGTGGGACCAATAAAGCTTGTGAGACAAAAATTGAATGGTACATTTTCAGTGTGTGAAAGTTGTTGCAACTAAAGGTTCTGAAAGCAACACTTTAAGACAGAAGAAAACTTGATTGTCTATGTGTGATAGTAGCAGCTGAGTTTTATTGAAGAGTTTAAGTGATAAGTGGCTTACATACTCACATAATGCTGTGTACTTAAAGGTGAAATCCAAATATTGACATATAGTCATAAGTCAAATGAATGAAGGTATGTTTGTACAGAGGAAGAAAAGTGAACAGAGGGAAGTCTACCACAGAACAACTGGCAAAATTAAAAATATGTTAGATTGATCTGTAAATCATTTTGTTCATAAAATGGGCAAAAAATGGATGTAATGAACATACAAAAATAAAGTGTTAGTGACTCCATCTCACAGAAGAAAGGCACCTGTTGACTGAACCGTAATTTTAATGTGGCGATCCATTGACTTTTAACACAAAGGTCAAAAGTCAGAGAAAATAATCACAATAAGGTCATAATAATGTCATCAGGGCTATATCAGCATGAAGCTACGAGACAAAATTATAACAGAATGCCAGTGTTGACATCATGGGTACAGAGTTTAAATACGTGGGCCCTAGTGGGGTTAGAGGAGTGGGTGAGGGGATGTAATGAAAGGTTTTGTCAAATTGCATTATGGGGAACATTTGCCTGATATTAGACAGAATTGAGTCTTGAGTGTGCCAGTGCATCCACTCTGTCAGATTTCTGTGGTGGTGGGACTGGCTCAGTTTTCTCTAACCAGTCACTAGAGAGCAATGCTTCTGCCAGAATCTAACCTCATTTTTAAGTCAGAGCTGATGAGTAGCCATGCCAGTATACTGGTTTGCCGGTGTTGTAGGAGTGGAGTGGAGTGAAGTAAAAACAAACTATTAATCAGTCACCCTGGTGGAGTGAGTGGATTCAATAGCCTGGACCCAGGGAAACTTTTAATGGATTTAGAACAGACTCGACATCAGCGTTTATCTTGTCTTTAGTAGTTGCATTTCTTGTATTACTTCTCCTTGGCACCAGTGTGAAGCTTGAAAATCTATGACAACAGCATTAGTCCCGCCCCATGTTGCTGATCTGCTAATCATTAGCCCCCCTAACGCACTCATGGGATCAACTGATTAATAGTGGAGAGACTGCTGTTTTATGTCATGATGCCAAACCTCACTGGAGTGGACCGAAGCAAGGAAAATGTAAAATTTTGTTTTTTAGGAGCTTGACCCATATAGGGAATAAAGTTTTAGCTGTCCTAACCACAGTTTCTTTAAGTATAAATTACATAGAATCGATATAGTCATCAATAAAACACAGGCAGCAAACATATTGTGAGAGACACTAAAGCGTAAAGGGAAGAAAAAGATTTTCTTTTGGTTTGCTCACTTGTCTTTGGATTGAACATCACTCACTGCTACTAATGAAAATTGGTATTCTCTTGCTCTTCACTTTTGATTTGTCACTTCCTCTAGGCAGACAAGTTCACTTTTCTACAACCAGAATTTTGTATTGAAAAATCAGTTTTGATGTACTTGCTAAATCAAATTCAGCCCAAAGTACAGTTAGGCTGATGAGACAGGAAGGCCTATATTTTACATTGCAGCTTTAAAAACATCACAGAAAGAAATAAGACTTGTCCCTGTGCGTCTGAGCCGTTCAAAGTGGAAGGTGTTTATAGGTTATTTTAGCAAGCAGTAAACAGTTGACAAAATTTTCGCATTATCCAGTTTCCCCCTTGTGGATCATTAAAAAAAAATGCATGGCAGTTTAGGAGAATAAGCATCATGAGCACAAAGAGGCGCGGAGGTGTGTTGCTTCGCACGTAATTTATTCTGTACACTCAGGTGGAAAAGCACAATGCAGAACGTTGTCATGATATGATGTGAAAGCTAAACTCATATTCAGCAGAGTGTGAGAGAGGAGGGGTAGCTTAAATGGTTTCCTCACACACAAGCTGTCCAATATTGTACTGACTCTGTTTTATTTATCAGCACCTCTGGCCATTTTTTCTTAATTAGACATCTTCCAGCCTCAGGGGTCTTCATCATATATAGAAAACTCATTACTTATACAAGGCTACAAGGTAGCCACCTACTGCACAGGTTGTTATTACAGAAACAGCTCCACACGATGGGCCCATGGGCCAGAGCTCGAGACTATTGATTTTCACAAGAGCTGACAGACCTGATAGCTGCAAAATGTACTCGGATCTGCCAACCATTTCCAAGATATTTTCCTCCCCGGCTTGTTTCCACACATCTGTCGTGTCAAACTTACACCTGCATCCTTTGAAGGGTCCCAAACTGCTCGACTACAAAAGAGTAGCTGTATGTCATACACCTAATTGTCAGTATCACCAAGGATTTGCTGTTTAAAAAACTGACAGTAGTATAGATTGGGATGGCAATGTGTAAAATGGCTCAGATGTTATTCCCTTTTTATGACAGTTTGATGTGTAACTCTGGATAATGTTTGTTGTTCCAAATGCACAGTATGTAAGTCAAAATCATGATAATACAGATTCTCTTTCCATCTTCTAATGAATGCATGTGGACTGAGCTTTCCATCATTAGAGGCAACCTTAACAGAGCCCTCTTTTGCAGAAAGAACAGGAGTATTCAGAAATCCAGTCGGCTCTGGTGAACAAAGCATACAAGACTCTGCTTAAGCCTTTGAGTCGTGGTCTTTATATGGTGAGTTTGAAATCCCCGACTTAACCTCTAATGAATAGTTTATTTTCAATAACTGCAAGCTCTGTCTGACAGATCGCTTGTTCTAGACAAACATCTTCACCATCTGACAGTCAGGAGTTGTGACATGCATTTAAAGGAGCAGCTGAGGTTGATGAACTCCCATCTTATGCTTCAGCTGGAGCTGCAGGGGATGCGTATAGAAGAGGGCACTGACTCTGGGGCTGATTCAGAGTTTCTAATGGAGCTGATGGAGATCAATGAAGCCCTTGATGAAGCACAGACTCCAGAAGAAGCCAATAAGATCGGCCAAGACACAAAAGGTAAACGGATATGCCTGTTCAATTTATTGAGGGAAAGTCCGGTTGAGTGATTTGAGCTGATTGTTGGGGAGGAGGAGGTGGCATGAAACTGGTGGATTGGTGCTGACACATCAAATATGTTTTCAGTTTAAATCTCTCCAGGCCTAAAGAAGTATTAAACTGAGACATGCTTTGTTTTAAGAGTTAAAGCTGTAACCTTTAAGATTTTAATTCTAATTGATTTAGCGACACCTGTGGTTACCATGGTAACAGCAAGTGCAGTCTTAATACGGCCACCAACGCAGAAGAAGCAACTGATGTATCTGTTTTCAGTCCAACCCAACAAATTCACATCGTAGGTATACATATGTAGCCACTGAGAAAAATACTCATAAGGGTAAGGGGTAAAGGGTACAGAAGGTAAATAGAAGTTGCAATTCTGAGTTGCAAAATGGGCATAATTATCTACTGCATATATCACACAGTGATTGAGGCATATATTTTTTAGGTTTTATAAATATTGCATCGTGAACACATGCTAATTGGTGCACACGTCAGTGCTCACACAGTGTTTGTCTCATTTTTCTAATGTGATTTGTTGAGGTGGAACTTGTCTCTTCTTCACTTGCAGGAAAACTGGCAGACTTGACAAAGGCGATAGACAGTGCCCTGCTTAAAGGTATTATATTCAGACATTACATTGAAACTGTTTCTGTTCCTCCCACTCATCCCTTTGTTTGTTTTGTGATCTATGCTGAAACATTTCCTTTAAGTCGCTGACTGACTCATTGATTGAACTTTCTTTTGCACTCTCTTCTTTTTTATCAGGAGAACTTCACGCTGCCAAAGCATTGCTTGCCCAAATGAAATACTACGCAAACATTGAGGAGAAAGTAAAGGAAAAACTTAGTCAATTCATGTAATTCTTTTCTTTCATTTTGTGTCACTTTATTTAATATTTTTAGCTACTTTTAAAAAGTTTTGTACATAAGCACACAAGTTATTGCACATTTGCCATGGGATTACATAAATTTATTATTCAGAATGAATAATAAAACTTTACTTGTAATGCATGATACACAACTAAATTAATGGTAATTTGTCCTTAATTTGCTGTTTTTTTGATTAAAAGCTCTATAGCTGTGAGGGTGTAATTGGATGCATACAGTATCCCCCTTGAATTCCACTAATTTCACAAGCGTAATCATATCCACTTGTACCTAATGCATCATTAAATATGACAGAGATCTATAATAGGCTCTGATTAAAATGCTGCTCAGAGTGTTTATATGATTATCCTGCCTATCAGTTCAGCATTTGTCATGTGGGACTCAAACACAGACACAGGACTCTCATTCAGTTCCTTGGGTTACCTTTAGGTGGAGACATAACACCTTGACAATCATCCACAGAGGCGAAGTACACGTTGTACAAACTGCATATGAGCCCACAAAGAAGCCCTTTATTGAGGTAGACAGCCTACTGAATTATTTATGGTGGCTTCATATGTAGCATTAATGCCATGATAATCAGGAAGGCCCCACTGAATGATGATTACTTGATGAGCCAAAGATCTGTGATCTGTGTAATTTCGAGCTCATAAATTGATGTACATTGACCCTGTGCACCAATGCCTGCAGCACACTGATAGGGGCATCAGAGTGTCAATTCATCCATTTCCCTCATTTCATTTTTTTCCTTTTTCATAGAGGAAAAAATGTCATAATCTGTAATTAGTCTGCAAAATTGGAGCTCTGGTCACATCTAGGCTTTTAAGTATGAGAAACTGATACAGGTGTAATCGTACTGAAATTTGGAGGATGTCACATAACCTGATAGCATAAAGTGAACCATCATATCACATATCATACACAAAATGTTATTTGAGACACTCAAGCATCACAACTAAACCGATTTGTGTGTCCGTGGTTTTACACTGACACCATTCCTCTGTGCCCCACAGCCACTGGAACATCCTGCTGTAACACATCCTGACTGGTTGTTTATTAAGTCTGGAACAACAATGTCATGTGTCTGAAGCTGTTTCGGTTTTTTACCGTGGAGAAGCAGTTTCCTTAATACACATGGATAGACAGTGAATTAAACAGGGCTTCTCCCATGACAAGGAAACTAACAGGCCTATTTATTATTCATGTTGTAATCGGAAGGCATCTACGGCGCCTTTAAATTAATGAGAAAATGTGATCGACCAACACTGAGGCCACTGCTGTCTCCCAGAACTCTTTGAAATTGAGTTTGAAAGAGACGAAAGGGGGGAAAAAACTCACAGCCGGGCTGTGAAATTGACTTGGATGGGAAAGCTTGGCAAAATGAACTAGGTACATGGGACCACCATGCAGCCTCTGGAATGAGTTAGGTCAGCATCAGGCACACTACACAATTTACTGCTGCTGTTGGAGTGTTTACTTAGATTTACCGGGCATGGTTCACTGGATTAATTCAAATATTCTGAACAACTCTACATGACCAGATTCCTCCTAGTTAAATTAGTTACTGCAGTATTTTGACACAGTGGAAATAAGATTAATGTCTTGCTGATAGTTAGATGAGAAGATTGATACCCCTAAGATCTGTCTGCAAAACATGAAGGGGCAACAAGCAGCTAGTTAGCTGAACATCAAGACAGGAAACAGGTGTAAACAGCTGATTAGGCTCTGCTCCAAGTTAATGAAATTAACACACTGCAACCTGTACCATTTGGTTAATCCAGTTGAATCATCAAATGATTTAAAAAGATTTTTTAAACTTTGTTCATTTTTGTATTATTTATTATTGTGTATTGCATTATTTTTGTTGTTGACTTTTGTTTAAATTTGAACTAAATTAGCAGTGTCTTTAAGCTATGCTATGCTATGCTAACCAGCTGCTGGTTGTAGCTTCACACTGAGCGTACAAATATGAGAGTGGTTTCAATCCTCTAACCTTGTGAATTAGAACATTTTCTCCAAATTTCTCTTTATTGCTTTGACATAGTGGAAGTAATAATGAAATGTTTCTACGTGCACTTATGCTTGAATAATTCCTGTCATTGATTTGGAATAGTGTAATGGATGGGGCTTAGTGTTGAGAATCATTCCTTTGTATTATAGATGTTGTTTCCTTGCAACCTAAATTGTGACCTGTGAACATTCAAATTATTTGTGGCATACTGGGCAAACGTTGCAACCTGAAAAATCGCTACAAATTCTTTTTTTTTTTTTTTTTTTTAACCTGGGTCAAAGTGTCTAAATAAGCCTGCAACAACATGACTAATAGCGCATGTCGTAATTTCAGTATTAATCATCTCCATATGGCCTTAACATAAATATCATAATCAGATTAATGTGTTCTTGTGACCCATGTCTTAATCATAATGTTTGCTTAATCACATTAAGACTGAGATGCTGGTGGGCCACTGCAACACAATGACAATACTCTTAACAAAATACTAATGGGGAAAATATTTGGCTTATAATGATGGAGCGTAAACTAAATATGAACTTCATACAAACAGCAGCCGATAAGAGTTGTGATTGACAAAGGTCTATGCCAGTTGAGGATGACTCACTTGGGCTGAGCAGCAGTCTTTATGATCCTCGCCCCTCTGCTCGACTGCTGTGTGACTCAGCCGTTGAGTGTCAGTCCCATCATCCCACAGACACCTCCAGCCTGCTGTGTGTACTCATGTCTCACCAGGTAGTAATGCCATTATAATCTACCACCATTAGGCTTTCTTCCCGCCCCTTAATCCATGTTTTTATGTTGTTTGCCTCATCTCCTTACCAAGCCGTGTCTTTCGCTCACCATAAAGCTCCTGAACTATAGCCTACTTTGTAAACAGTTACTCTACAAATATGCTCTCTGAATATTCTCTTCTACACAGAGAAACATCAACAACATAGTTGTAATTTACACTGACGGTGACAACAACGCAACACCTGGCATGTCCCATATGTCTGCTAATGGGAGATTATGCAATGAACGTATTGGAAAAATAGGACCTGGCAGCACAAAACAAATGGGGAAAGTGTTTTTTCCCCATTAACAGTTTTTAAACATGCTGGTAAGTATTCATCCATTTTCTCGAAGATCGTCTCTCATTTTCTGCTATTGTTAACATCATATCGTCACCTTTAATGGGAAGTCAGTTCATTAAGGCTATGAATGTGATATCTCAAGCACTCCAGATTTGTTTGTCGTTTTCCTCATTGAATGTAATTATGAGTCAAAACAAAACGCACTATGACAATAGCAGCCTTTCTTCTTCATTACATGTTTGCGGGGATAATTCCCAGAGATGTGAGCCTTACTGCAGCAGACGAGCCGGTACTCCAAAGCTTTTGATATAGGCCCTGCTGAGAGATTTCTAGGGGAATCACTTCCCTCACTCGGCAATACAAGGCAACAGAGCCTGTGCGTTTAAACGCAGCATGTTTGTGTGTTGGTCGTACAGTATGTGTTTGAGCAGACCAGAATCAGGAGCAGCCATATCTTCAAATCCCTTTGACTTCTCAGAATTGGTTATTGGCCCACCAAAAAGCAGTTGTCAAGTAATCCCCTTATCAATTGCCTTCCCATGAACCTCTTGTCACATGTATTCCTCCAAATGATATTGGATTTGTTCTGGTACACTGCACCAATCAAATATATTTGCTGTTGTGTAGCAATCATGTCCCATAGCCCACATCATGTCACCGTTTATTACAGGATTTACAGAAGATGTCAGGTTTTTCATTATCCCTTTTCATTATTCAAATCAGTCAGATTTTCTAAGTGCCACCCTGGTGAAGCAGGTCTGGTAGGTCTCTCTTGTTTGCTAGCAAAGCGAATTCATGATCCAGTCACTGGTTATGGCTGTGCAGAATCCTACATTGCTTAGAGATGTCAACATATTATTCTGTGGTGTGCATCCCTAATAACAGTCACTAATATAACTCAACTTTCTCTGCTAACTTAATAGGCATGACATGGTGTTCAAACAAACCCCAACTTTCTATTCCAGTGCTTTTATAGGAAACTTATTTAAAACTGATGTATTGATATTTTATATTATGCAATTCTTTACCACTGATGTGTGGCTCTGCCAAAATAGAAGACACAGTGAGGACAAATTGATATGTTGTTGGTATCTGCAAAGTTAAAAACAAATATCAAATATCTAAAATGTTTACAACAGTTCTGAGGAGTAGTATAATCCCCAAGGAAAAAGAGGGGTTCAGTTTTAATTAAACATCTATGAAGCAGCAGACGGGTGGATCTGCAAGTTTAGAGGATTTTTTTTGGCACTCGGCTGTCCCATTGAAACACCAGGAGATATTCCTTCAAAAGGCTCCTTTGTGGTTCTTGAGTTTGGAAAGCCTTTGAAGACGAAGAACCGGGGGTTTTAAACAAGGTGTATGCGTGTGGAAACACAGATCAGCCATTCACTTTCAGCTGAGCTGAGTGCAAACCACTCGCCTCTGGTGAGATTGCTCTCCTCACCTTATCTCCTCTGCTATGCTGCAGATACTCTCCGCTGCCTATCTCACAGCAATCACATTGTCCACGGTTCAGATGTGGCCTGTTTGTTTCTCATCTCATCTGAATAAGTTGCACAACACTGAAACACTGAATTCCACTCTGGTGTTGTGGCTCTCACATGGTTTAAAGGAAAAAAAACTTTTGTACTTCTTAGTGCATCTTCAAACTGTGACTTGGACTGAATTGTCATAGAAAAGCTTTTCGCTATGCCACCCATGTATCATGTAATATTTTCATGTTTTCTGGTTATATTGATGTTTCTCAGTGTTATTCTGTTTGGTTGGTCATTCAAACGGAGTTTTGTATGTTTGTTGTTTAAATGTTATTGTCTTTTATCCTACTTTTAAACATTTTTTTTTCCCCATTTTAATATTTATTCTACCTCATCTATATTTGTACTCCTTTGTGCTTTCTTCTGCCATATTTTTACTGTTATATTTCTATATAATATAACATATAACCATTAAATATTATTTATCACATCATTATTTCAACTGATTTCTTAGCTTGGATGTCACCTGTATAGCACTAAATGCTAAGCTCTATGTAAGGTTCTTTACAAACAAAGATTGATTGAAATAGATTTGCTAACTGGCTCAATTGAGCCACTTTGCTGCATGAACTTAAAACCAGCATTAACCAGAGTCCAATATTCACACCTCATTTAGCCCTGCTATGGTCTTCAACTCCTGAGAAAAATATCCACCTCTGTGGCAGTGAAATGTCCCACTATGTTCACCAGCTAGTGGTTAAGGCTTGGGCAGGTGGCGTACACTTGATTTTTAGAGCTTTTTGTTGAAATCAGCTACCTGCTCTGGCTAAAAATAATGATGACAGCAGCAAGACTGAAGACTGCAGTAAAATAGCAACTCCAAAACAAAAAGAATGAGCTGAAAGACATCAAAATGCTCTGCACAGCTGAAGTAGATGACAGCATCAGCACAACTAGCATACCATTTCACATGGTTCACATTCACATAATTGTTTGAACCATTTTGATTCTAAAAATATTGATGAAAGTACCTTTAACCCCCCAAAAAACTGCTCCAAACCCAAACTGTTGTGTGAAACTACTGTGGAAATCAGACCTAGAGATGATTTTGATTTCTCTCAAATACAAAACGTCCTTCCATGCCTAGATAAACGCACCAGGCACTAATCTGGTTTCCATGTGTGAAAATGGCTCTTCACGTTGCAGATCTCTCACTGTCACGTCTTTGTAAAATTGAATTGAACTGAAGTGCAAACGCTTGTTACAAACAGTCTAACGTCTTAGAGATTGCGAGCAGTATTGGGGATGCTCAGTAAGCTCACCGGTTGGTGTGAATGCTAATGTGCAATCCTCAAGTAAAGAGACATCACACCGTGCCTCAGCTTTACTGCAGGTGGGCCAGACAGGATTCATTTCTGAAGGAAGGGAAGACAAGATGATTGTATTGTGGTGCCGGCACAAACCAGTTGTGAGCTCTGAAAACAAAATTCTATCATTGTGTTTTATTACTATGCAGGAATTCAGCCAAATCTCTGCACCTGTGGCAGTATATTGCCTTTACTCAATATTGTCCGCAAGCCTCACCATGTTCTCCTGCATTTTCATAGGGGGGGAAGGAAAATTTGCAGTCACCAGCGCACATTAATTTGTAAGGCCTTGCTTTTCAGGCAAACAAAAGAAGCAACAGTCCCCTCTCTGCTTGTGCTGCTGATATCTCACATAATGATGACTCTCATTACTCCATGCATCCTACCAAGTTCAACAACGGTCTAACCTTTTTCTACTGCAGCTGTTTCTATGACAACGCGAGCCCCTGCTGCAACTTTAAAGCGTGATAAACACAAAAGCCAGAAAATGGATTTGACTGATCTCGCTTCTCTCCATGGGATTGATATCAAGACTGATTAGGCTAACAGGCAAAGATCAAAAGGTGATAATGTTTTTGCTCCACTTACAAATTTGCCGCAGCTGAATATTTCTGAACAGCGTGGCAGAATTTTGACTGGATTTCTTAAGTTGTCGTACTGAATGTGCATCACAACATGCAGGGATGTAACATGCGTGTTCAACTGCACACTGACGTCCAGGTGAATCTCGTTTGAGGGAAAAGATGCAGCCCCTGTCTCTCTGTGATATGAAAACAGCTGCATTATTGCCTGCAGCAGGTATTAGGTCCCTGTGTTATATGAGGCTGCAGTCCTTAAAAAAACAACATTGCACTTCTCTCTGCCTTGCTTTCCTTATTGAATCTGACAGGACAGTGACCACATAACTCTGCCCTGTCACCATCTTAAATTGAGGCCTTTGAGGAAGTGTGGTGCCATTGACCCTTGGGTTTCACTCAGTGCCTCTTCAGCTTAAAAACACCCAAGAATATGTTGTCCACACTTGCCACTGCACCAGCTCAAAAAGTAATAGAACTGATGCTAAAATCCAGATTTAAAAAAAAAAAAAAAGGCAACGTGACAATGCGTGGCACAATGATGATGATGCACCAGCCTCAGTTTGAGTCTCTTGCCAATCAACAGAGTGGAGTGAAATTAATCACCCTCTGTGCTGTCAGTTGGCGTCAGCCAGGAGACATTTATCTTTGAACCCATGTCAGTAATTTGGCAATAACGGTTCCTTTGATTAATTCACTGCCTGAATCTCTGCCAGGAGAGCAGGAGTTCAGAGACAGTGACGGATTGATGATGCTTGTATGCTGTAATTTTGTGGCCCTCACTCTTTACAGTGATAAGGCTGGTGTTTAAAAAAGACAATACTGATAATGGCATACTGCTAAATGCAATGACAAATGTGAATTATTGTTTGAGTGCTGGCCTGTCTTCCAAGGTGCAATGTCAGCATTAGCATTAGCGATGTTTGCTGTATCCACTGTGTTGTCAGGAAGTTGCTGCTGATTTCAGGCTAGTTACGGAGCAGCTCTCAGGATTGTTTGCCTGTGCTAGCTCACTGCGTCCTCAGATCAGCTTCAGTCATGCTGCTTAAGCAAAACTGTTGACACATCTCAAGCTAACAAAGTATGCAAAATATTTCAGCCGGGAAGAGAAGACATCATGATATTTTGTCAAACCTGCAGCAGAAAGAGCTCATTCAGCAGGTGTCGTCCCACATATCGCCACCGCAACCGCCACCTTGATTTGTTCTTTTTGGACAAATTTGATGTTTACTTCAAGGCCTCTCAAGGGGTTTGCCTGTGAGGTAAACAACACACTTAGGATATCTTGTTCATTTGACAGTCCAGAATGCAGACCTGCTTTCCTGGATATTGTCTTTTGCTCAGATTTCCATCGTTTCACCAAGCTAAATGGAAATTAATGACTGTTATCTTCCACACAATTGAATCTATTAGTGGGAAGCATTCGAATCTTAATTTCAAAATCACTGGTGTTATTATTTTAATTCAACCATGTGTCAAGATGAAAAATTGCCATCATTACTACATTTAATTGGTATGCTGAATTTAAAAATTTGTTTTTGACCACAAGTCTACCTGATTCACAAATCATTTCTAAAGTAATATAATATAAAATAAATACATATACTGTATATATAAAATACAAAAATAAAAGCAAATCCTCTTTAGACCACTTGTCAAAATTAATAATATAATAAACTCAGTGTTTGCAAAAATGTCTTATATAATTGGTCTCAAAGAGCAATGTGGTAAGGTTGTTTGGGAAACTGGACACCCACATACTGTTAAATGAGAGTCATGTTGCAAAAAATGAAGGGGAATAAGCTGATTCTTGACAAATAATGCAGCCACTGTGTCCTATGTGAGACCTCAGGAGCATTTTTGACAGTGTAGGTCATGGGAAACATACTTTTTTTTTCTCCCTGAGCAGACAATCGCATCTGACTTAGAGTTTCTTTCCTCTTCTTCCACTTCCTGCTGTCTCCCCTCTACCAGAACATCTCAATCTGTGCTCATTTCTTTTATCTTACCTGTTCATTTGCTGCCTGACAAATATCACTGACTCCCTGTCCATTGAATCTATGAACTAATACTGCGGGTTTGACTAGTGTGACTCCATCTGTTTTCTCTGCCTGACAAATACTTGCCAGTTGATAGGGGAAATGTTTTGAAGTCTTGAAACCGTGTAGTGTGTGTGGGTGTTATATTCCACTCTATATTTCATTTAACTGTGGGTTTCTGACTGTAGCCATGGAAACCTAGCCGCACCGTGACCCCTCCCATGGTAATACCTTATTAAAGTGAAATTTTGTAATTTAATGTAATGGAATAGCTGTAATTGGATTAGTATACTATTACAGCCACTACACTTATCTTCACAGCCCTCCCTGAAATCTCTTAAATGTTCCTCTCACTGATGTACTTTCTAACACTGGTTAGTTCCCTGGCAGAGCAAATCCAAGCGCTCTAGCAAGCATATCACTCGCACATTCTTGAATAGATATGCAATAGCCATTAAAATCAGTGATAGCAACCTGTTATACATTATTGCTCTGAACAGTATGAAAAGGGAACTGCAGAAAAGGGGGTTTTTTTTTAGACTGGTGACTTTTTTTTTTTTTTGAAAAACAGCTCTGAATGGCTGCAAGGTTGCCACCTGCTCGTCCATATCTGGCATGTCCCCTCCACTGATTCCAGCTGCCTGCTGCAGGAATTAAGGAGGAGATTTGGAGAGCCTGGGCAGATGTAACAGCTGAGTTGACATTAGCCTGCGTGGGACAACATGCTGTTCAGATAGAGAGAAATGCTCTGCACTGGTAACTGGAAGGTTTAAGGATGTTGCCTGCTTCATTATGTCCCAGACAAGCTTTCTGAGTTGCTAGCCAAAGTATATTTTCTGCCCATTGCCCACACATATTCTAAGGGATGGAGATAGAGGGTCGGTTTGTCCAGGTGTGAAAACTTGCTAGACCTGCAACATTTGACTACCTGGATTGACCTTGGGAAATACCGGCTGTCAGCTTAGCGGTGCCTGACAGCAGTTCCAATAAATTGAAGCTTTGGCAACTTGGGATGTGAGGAAAACTTTTCTTCAAATGTCAATTGGGGGCTGTTGGAATGCCTCGTCTAAATATGAAAATAAATAATGCATACAATACGTTACCCAAGTGAGAAATAAGCCAGGAAGTCAACACGGTGACATTAAATCAACTATTTAATACTTGTTGGCAGGTCTCAGGGCTATGCTTTATGTTAAGAGTATAACTGACATACACTGTCTGTCAGGGTTGAAATTTGCTGTCCAAGTAGATCGGCCATTCTGTCTTTATTCATTCCAGCAGCAAGAGGCCCTGTTAAATGTGTTGAGCAGGTATTTTGATAAGGAATAAAATGGCCTGGTACTCCACATACTGCATAAGCTTTAATTCGTAAGGTTTTCATTGCAGATGCAAGTTATCAAGGAGAAGTATGCATATAACCCCCACCCCCCCACCCCCCACATTACTGTTCAATTCTCTTTATTCCAACCATGAAAGATCTACTTATTTTCTTTATTTTGTGACCAAAAGGGCAAGTAGTAGTGGACAAAGTTTGCCAATATATCTGAACATGAAAAATTAAATATTCATCAAGGTTACAGGGTTCTATGTCTCAATGTGAGAGCGCAAGAGAATTAAATTTGTTCCACTTTACAGACTCAAAGTGTTTGCTCTCTGCTCTTTCAGCTCTTCGGAGACTGTGAACTAAATGACGCAAGCCTCCCCCTCCCACGCTATTAAAATTTAAATGATCAAACACATCCCCCCCATAGTCCTTCCTATGTATGGAAAGCTCATCAATTAGCATTTTCTAACGTTAGCTTCAGTTTTTATTGCACAATTACAGACATTCGCTTAAACCCCATAATTGGCTTTCTTTAGGTTTTACATTCTGCAACAAGTAACATAATAGAGCGCTGTAGATGCACAGGGACCCAAACATTTCTAATGGCCTGACTAATGGCTGGCCAGCAGATTTACAAGGTTCCTGTTCATGTGCTTGTTTTTAAGAGTGGAGTCACAAGAGGTTTGATACACAATCTACTGGCACTATTAAATTTTAACATTTCCTCACACACAAACACACACACACAGATTGATGAAATCTCTGGAACAAGGCAGCATCTGTAACAAACTATTTCCATCTGTGCTTGCACATGCAAACATAATATTAGTTACACAGTGTCGGGATGGTAGCGCTATAATTGGCTTCCTCCTATGTCTGAAACGTGAACATCATGAATTGAAACCCCAAAAGCTGCTTAACAACATAAAGGTGCAGCCAGTATTTGATGACTTAAATCCACCTCTGGAGATGAGCAGTGGGAATTAAAGCATCAATGACATATCTCTGCACCGTAAACCCATCTCAAACTCTGTAGGGACGCTCTGTAAGTAGAATACACAAACAACCTACGCACAATTTCCCATTAGAGATATATGAACCAGGTAATTAAAGCAGAGATCCCACAGGAACATCATGTGAAGATGGAATAATTATCTCAATGACAATTGCATTAATAACTTGTTTAAATAATGTCTCACCATTGACAGTTTTGCCTTGAGAAGTATAAACCTCAGGATACCAGTGTCTTAAAATGCCAGTGGACTTTTGGGAATTTAAAGTTTTTGCTTTAAAACAGAGTATAAGGCAGAAAATGAGTTTTTAAAGCATCAACCCTAACAACCCTCTGCAGATATCTTATGGTCCTTTTGTGCTATGGGGCAGTAAAAGCCATTATTGCCCCCTTAAAGGGATAGTTGGGTAAGTCTGTTTTGTTGTGAGCTGGAAGTCTTTTCTGTCTGCCTAAAAATCTCAGTTTCAGTGGTTGAGGTGAGGCACACCTGTTTTTCAGTTGAGTCCTTCTAGCACCACTAATAAATCCTGCCACTTCCAACATCTATGGATAAAAGTACTTTTTAACTTTTGTTATTGATCAGATTTGCCCTCTCAAATTCCAATCTCTCCTTTAAATGATCCTGCCATTCCTTTCATACACAATTCACACACACCGAACTGCAAGCGCTAATTGAAAGATCAAACACAACATTTCAACATGAGAGCTTGTAAGCTGACATGAAGACAAAAATCTGATAATCATCGCTGGTGAGATCCCTGCAGACTGAGATGTTTAATCACAGGCATGAAACATCTGCTTTCCCTCCACATTCTTCTCTCTGTTTTCACACCTCCTTGACTTCCTATTTTATTTCACATTACCAAACAGCAAGTGAACAATCGCATTCATTTTGTCTGCCTCTCGGCATTGGTGATTATGGGTGTACTGTGCTGGTGTCCGTGGCTGTGGCCACTGACCTTAACTTCATTGTTTGGTGGATTAATCTGCCAGCAGGTCATGTCTCTGCCTTCCCTTTTGCTCCAGCTACACTTTGTTAACGATGCGTCAGCTCGAGCAGCACTGTCACCATTTCTTTAGGCTATATTGCGATGATTCACACAAGTGAGCCATTAGGAAATGGATGTTTTCATGACCCTGTGAGGAGGAGAGCGAGTGGGTTGAAAGTGCAGGCTTTCTGGAAGACAGGCGCCCTAATAGCCCATGTCGCCCCTGTGTGTGTGTGTGTGAGGCAGATACTGTGCACAAACACTTTTACAGATCCATCTTCTTAATTGTCTTTAGGCTTCATTAAAACTCATTAAAAAGTTCACATGGTGTGACTTGTAAAAATGTAATCCATTATGAGACGAAATAAGACAACAAGAGCTGTTAGGAGCATGTTGTTGCTTCACTCTTCATGGATAAACCCTCTGACAAGGATTCAATTCCCCATCTCTTGTTTGGACACCCCTGTTAGGCATTCAGCCTGTTAAGAGCTCTGTGAAAACATGAGAAACACTTAGTCCTTGAGAGGTAGGATCTGTTGTTTACAAAATGCTTTGGCTTTTACGGATGCTGCGTGTATTTTTTTTTCCCTTTGACTCGGAAAAGCTTTGGGGAAAAAAAGGTCCAAGGAGCTAAGAGCACTGCTCTCTGATCTTCTCCATTTAAATGCTTAAAAGGGCATCTTTAGCTCAATGTGTTTAATTCATTACAGCCTCCCTTTATGTTTGACTTCACCAGCATCTTCTCCCTCTCTCTCCTGCTGCCTCGTGGCAGGGGATGGTCAGACAAGACAGCCAGGAAAATTCACAGTCAGGGCCACATCTCTGGGCTGCTATCCCTCCCACTAAGAGCTGAGGTCTGCCATGAGACTGACCCATCACACACTCGAGGAGAAGCGGCGGGGCCAAAGAGTTTATAGAAGTCCACATGGGAGATGCCTACGGGGAAATTACCCCTCCTACTGCTCCTCTGTGCTTTTGTACAAGCTGCCTATCTTCTCTTTCCTCGCTCTGTCCTGCACTGTAAAGGCGTGGCCGGGGCCCCCTCAGGGACCCATTTGCCTTCTATAAAGCCTATTGCTATGGAAATTGTGTGTAATTTCAGGGCCCGTTAACGGTGAGAGTGCAGGCATGCATAGAGAGCGCTACTATCATCACACTGGAGCAGAAGAGCACCCAGGGCAGAATCTCATATTCGTTGCTCCTTTGCCAGTCTTTGCCCCTACAACATGACATGCATCACCTGATGCTAGCAGAATAAGGAATGGACAGACTGGGGAGCGGGCAGCCAGGGAGGGGAGATGTGAGGTGGATGGACTGAGAGGATAAATTGAGGCGGAGGCAGCAGCGCTGAGAGTATGTCACAGAGAAAGAGAGAGAGGAGGGGAAAGCGGGTGTTTTAGAAAGGGAAGAGATTGGAATACTATATGAGAAGGTGGAAGCAGCAGCAGCAGCAGAAGAAGCGAAAGGAATCGTGGATGGGAATCCGAGGAGAGAGCAGCCTGAATCAATATTTATACTGTGAGGCGAGACAATTCTGAAGTAGTAATTAAATTGGTGTGTCATATTTCATTCCATTACTAGGCAGAGCTTGCATGCAAATGATCCAAAAGGCCTCCTTTTCAAGTGGATTTCATTTCTTTTATGACAGTGAATAGAATCGAGGCAGGCAGAGAAAAATAAAATATTACTTCAGTATTCATGAGCTTATTGTTGGGAACTTGGGGACCATTCAGCTGCAATTCAGTTGGGGGCCGGGGGGGCTCGGTGGGGTGTGATACAAATCCCTGTTGGAGGCAGTCGGCTTCTCTGTAAACCGTTTTACACTAAAACTATGTGCAGGGGTGGGGAAGCAAATCAATCTCATTTGAATAATGATTAGTGAAATGAGGCAACGCTGTCGCTGATTGGAAACACGGTCTGATTCCCAACATCGCCTCCCCTCCTCCCCTCTCTGGAGTCAAGGAGAATGAATAAAACATATCAAAGTAAATGTTACATTGGCGCGTTGCCTGTGCAGATATTTTGGGTCAGACGCAGCCTCCTTCAAACATTTAGCAATAACATATCCCCTGTCATTTTCATAAATATGATCGCGTACAATCTGAATAAGTGCCTTACTGTTGTATTCGTTAGTTGGCATTCACAGGAATTTGGATGGATGAGAGTGGAAGGTGACTGCCCCTCTGTGCATCCTGTCACCAGTGTTTACAGTAAGTATTAGTTTCAGGTGGTGCCTCCCTATTACAGTGCTCTGCACTTCTGACAAATGGAATTTGGGGGGGACAACAAAACACAGCTGTGCTCTGTGTAGCCAATTAAAAGTTTCCCTTCCACCTCTTTGCCTCTCAGTATTGGCTGCTCTTTTTCAGTTTCAACTCTACTGTGCAAGAAAAAGGATCAAAAGACAGAGGAGGCCGTCCAAAGTACAGCATCAGTGATTTTTTTTTTTTTGAGCTAACTCAAATTGCCTTGCTGTACCTTTTTCTACTCTCACCCAGCATAGTCGATCTCCTGTGAGGGGAAAAATGACCCTGACCTGGGAGTGCAGGCAGAGACACTAAATGGCAAGGGATGGAAAGCCACTGGAGTGTTGCCATGTTCAGAGCACAGGTTCTGCCAATGGCATCTGAAGTGCTGCCAATGGGAAACTCGACATTAACGTCTATAGCGGTGGAAAGAACAACAGCTGCTTATACTGTGTGTTCTTGTGCCAGCGCCCATAGGGAAAACGGTTGTCAGATATGATGTGTGTTTCTGAAAGTTCCTGAAATTTATGTGTTTGTTTGCTCCTGTATACCCCTATTGACTACTGGTTGCATTGACTGTACTGAGGAAATAAAAGTGTTGGACCTGAATAAAATATAAATATATAAATGCATCCAGTTTTTATTATATATTAATTGTTTTAAATAAGTAGTTCTTCTCAAGCAACTGGTAAATGTAGCTATTAAATGAATGCAATAACACATATAATATTTCACTAAGAAAT
This sequence comes from Datnioides undecimradiatus, assembly GCA_008933995.1. NCBI lineage: Eukaryota > Metazoa > Chordata > Actinopteri > Lobotiformes > Datnioididae > Datnioides > Datnioides undecimradiatus. The sequence goes on from WARS01000015.1 coordinate 12,011,942, forward strand.
GTAGCAGTAACAGGCATTTAAATGCTTATGGTTAGATGATTAAAAGCTCAGAAGATAAAAAAGAATGTGTTCAGTAAATTACATTAAAATAACATTTAAAGTAACATTTAAAGAGTCCGCTCAATGGAAAATGGGACATGTCACTACCAGACAAAACTGCTTTTGATGAGACAAAAACTTTCAGGAGAGCGAGGAAGGTTTTCTCACAGAGGATTGAGAAAGAGAGAGAGCGACAGTCAGGAGAACCCCAACAGCCCGTATCAACTGATGGGGTTGGAAGCTGTTACCAACCACAAAAAATGAAGACAAAAGTCAAGTCATGTAACAACAGCGATGCACTGAGGGATAATCACTCTGCTGGTGTTGACAAGCCGATAAAACTTCATGCATGGTTTCTCGCTTTGTCAGGAGCGGCCAGCCGGAAGAATGACATATCTACTCATTATTACGGTGAGCATATGGGAGACCACACAGCTGCCAGAGACAGGGAATGGTGCATGGTAGCCCTTGGCGTGCCCTCTGCTGTTTGCTGGGCCACAACTGAGAGTGAGGAAAAAAATTCCAGCACAGAGAAGTCTTCATTTACCCATAAGAGTGTTTAATCACATCCAGCCAAAAAGAGGCGTTCAATTGTTTTTTTTTCTGTACAGGCCTCTTTCTCGTTAGGGTCAAGAAGAAGCGCTGTAGCACCACTGACAGAAACATCTGAAAATCTCTTATATGTTTAATGCTACTACTTGTCGTTTAAGGCCAACTGCCATAAAAAACAAAACCCCACAACAAATTTTTGAAGCATCCAAACTCCTAAAGTTATTATTTTAAGATACCTTGATACAACCCTCTTAATTCATTATTCCAATGTTAGCATTTTTTATGCACATTTCTACCAGCCATCTCTAGATGGCACTGGAGACCCAGTGGACTATTCCCCCTGTGTGTGTGTGTGTGTGTGTGTGTGTGTGTGTATGTCTGTCTGTTGCAGCATATGTGCATGTGAATGTGTGTGCATGCAAGCACGTCTGTGTCTGCATCTGTGTGTATGCCTCCCAGATTCAATTATTCATCATTTCCAGTGCAAATATGGTTTGGCTTTTCTATGTCTCTTCTTTTTCTCCCAGTTTTGTTTATTATTTATTATGCTGAGGCTCACAATGTTTGGGTAGAATAGAAAGCCGGGTAGCAATAATGTCACTGCGTGGGTGTCATAATTATGTTCTGCTACAAACACACAGGAAAAGGTATTGGCCGTGTGTTGTGGGTGCCCTGCGCTGCAGAGTCAGACACATTTGTTTGCCTTGTGTCTCGGCACTGATAGCCAGCGTCTGCAGACTGCATTACTTCACCAATAACAGACAGGCATGATTTTCAAATACTATATCTGTCTGCAGCCTGGTATGGATATCTGTCAACAAATCATCCAACGTGTTCCCACAGTCTACCCCAGTAACAATTCATTTTGCTTTCTCCATTCATGTTTTTTTTTTAGTTATGGAGATTTCCCATACAAAGAATTATTCATAATGACATATTGACTTTGGAAAGAGACTTTCTATCTATGTTAAATTCATGAGTCGCTCAGCACCCATGGTAAATACATTTATCGATCATTGTAACCCACCGTGGATCTTCAGGGCACACACACACACACACACACACACACACAGCGATTTATGATGCTTTCCAAACACAACATGAAGAATGTTTCTCACTGTTATGAATATGATTAGGATTTTTTGGGAGCAATATTCATAAACATTATGAGAAAAAAAAAAATTGCACAGCGTACATAACATCGCCTGAAAAAATTCCTTGCAAGGTGTCTCAGCGTAGGAGGTGATTCTCACAGTGACTCGGAGCAAGAATTTCTGTAAGTGAAGAGGTATTTTGTTCTTTTTTAGTCTCTGTCACTGACTGATCAAGAAATCTCAGCACTTCTCCTTCTGTCGTACATGAACACTTGCATGAATCCATTATCACACAATTTAGTCTATTTTGAACTGTGGTTTTGTGATTGCCTTACAAATGAAAATCCTCCTTCATCAAATATTTAGAATGATTAAATATTTGAAATGTAGTGAACATAGCTCTCAACTGTAGTGAAAGGGCCACATAAACAGGGATGCTAAGTAAAAGCAGGCTAGCAGTGATGCAAATGTGTCCCGTCAGTGACCCCCGGAGCACAACAGCAGGGATGTGCCATGTATCCATTAATACTAATTTGTTAGCCTGCACACATCAGGTAAAACTGAGGTTGAACATTTATGACAAGATAGGATTATTACAGTGACTAAGGAGCCCAAATACATCTCCAATGACATATTTTACTCACTGTTGTTAAGAATTTTGGAGTACTTTCCTCTCGTCTCTACTTCCCATAGACAGTTTTCCACTTTATGAACCAATCGGCAGAGCTAAGAGGCTTTGTGTTAGCTTTTAGTCGTGCTAGAATTTAGTCTTATTTTAAGGTGAATTTCTCAAAAGCTTACAGAAGCTTCTAACTGGACGATTTCGAGGACAATCAGTCATTTCTAATGTTAAGACTTCAAGGTTTTTTTGGACTGAAAGTAATAAGTGCCCCACATCTTGCTTCTTCAACTTCAACAAACTTCAAGACTTCAAATCACAGCAATTGAACCTCAAACTTTCCTAAATGTGACTTCAGCCATGGCAGTTTCAAATTTGCCTGATTTTTTTTATGGTATATTGTCAATTAGTATGCCACTTAAAAGAGCACTTGCAAACTTGCACTGGCTTATTTGGTGTTTCGTTTTTTTATTTCTTCCAATTTTCGTTTCTTTTAAGCAATGCTGGCGACGTTGTGACCAAACACTTGGAGTTTTGTTTTGATGAGAAAATCAAAAATCAGACACGCAAAGCATTTAGCTCCAAGCACTGCAAGCACCACACCACACCTTTCAGACATTGTGACAATGTCTTCTGAAACTGAAGGAGGGCCAATGACCTGCGAGGTGAGAAAGTAGGCATGGTTTTTTATCTTACTCAAGCTCTACCTTTTCATTCTCTACACAATTACTTTACTGAGTTTGGCTGAATTTGGCCATTCAGTACAGGTATAAACACTTTCGGCAAATGGAGTTGAGCAACACTTTTCACAGACTTCATTCAAGTACAGACCCCTGCTGAAGGTACAGTATGAGAAAGTCCTGAGGGAGGCTGTAGACACTTATTAATTTATATGGTAGTCCTGCATCGCCCGATCTCCACACTTCATTTTAGCACTGTGAAGATACTGAAGGGATGTCTGGCTGAAAACATAATTATCCCCTTACAGGGGAAAAACCCTTGAAACCAATCACAATCATCTTTTCGGTGCTACTGGTGGTGGAAGTTAGCTTGTTTACCTTCGTTCTATTAGCACTGAAGTTATGGTTAGGCTAATTCGCCATTTCCAGAGTATTAGTTGCTAGGCCAGAAGTTGTTGTTTCATGTAGCGCTGAGGCCTTTAAAAATGCTAGCATGCAGATAGCTGAAGGGGAGGAGAACGTTGACTGAAATAGTCGACATATACTTGCCTTCTCCCTGTGATACTATTTATATAGCAAGAATACATGAACAGTTCTGCTGTTTTGCTTGTCTGATAAATTCACTAGTACAGATCCCTTTATCAGCCAGTTACTCTGGGCATATTGCATATTATAAGCAAAATGTCATTCTTAGCAACAAGGTCAGCCCTGTCTACTCTTTTAGATTTGGATTTCAACTTGAGGTAAAATTTGCTCTCAGCAGTGCTATGCATAAGAGAAATCACTTATGTATAGCACTTTGTTATTTTGAAGAATAACATAAAATACCATTTTTGAACCTGTCCTCAGGTCACCCAAAAACGGAGTCGTCCCTTTTTGTACAAATCTTCACTCACTGTATTGAGACACGTACACATGCTTGATAGCTGAGTCGACTGCTTAAACTTCTGAAGAGATAAAGTGTTGAAGGTGCTAATCTGCCAACTCAAGGCGAGGTAAAGCAGACCCATTGCCTGTTTTTTATTTTTTTCTTCTATCCCTCCTGCAACTCTCTGCTTGCTGGCAGGCAGATACATGACCCGGCTGAGGCCGGTGGGAAGGAGAGAGGCAGTGGAGATGGCAACCAGCCAAGGAAATGTAAGTCCTCACTGTTTCTTGGTCATGGTTGGCGTCGCTACATGGAGGCTGGAGATAAGATGGGAGCCAGGGTTTTTGCTTAAGACTAAAAGAGGGAGGGATCGAGGGACAGATAGACTGGAGAGGCAGAAGTGAGGGAAAAGGGGAGGAGACGGAGGAAGATAAGGGAAGAAAGAGAGACAGACGGAGGAAAAAGAGAGCAGGCTTGAGCAGGACGAAGCAGCAAGACAAGCCGGGAGAAGTAGATTGAAGGGAAAGAGGAGATAAAGTGAAGGAATGGGACTGTTGGGATAGAGAAAGCAGAAGAGTTAGAGAGAGGAAGGGAAAACAGGCAGACGCGTAGAGCATGTGTAAACTGGCTGCTCTGCGTGAAGACACAGAGGATTTTGGTGAAAGACATGATTCTCATTCATTCAGATCTGCTATTGTTTTCACTTAAATCAGGTTTCACAGACTGCGGAAGCACCACCGTTTTATAGCATGTTATGATTTACCATTTATCAAAATAATTCACTTCATTTTCTGTGAATGGAAGATTTTTTTTTATCTGAATGTGTGTGTAGACTTGACACGTATTAATATTTAATGTTTAAAATGACAGATTTATTAAATACGCAGCTGCACCACATTCCCTTGCAGTTAACATGAAAACAGAAAATGAATAAACAGTTTTGACTGTAATGCCTCGTGCCTGTGGAATGATAGTCGACAAAAGAAATTAGGAGAGAGTTGAGGAAGAGGTTGGATTGCTGAGTCACTCTCTCCTAGGAACTGTCGGGACAGAGAATTTCAATGAAGATTAGATGCAAGATCTTACTGTGGAAGCTCACAGCAAGGCTCTCTGGGTAAGGGAGTCTACTTTGAATCATGCTCATTAAAAAATCACTCTCAAAAAAATTCTACCATTTACTCGTTTACATTTCTTTTGCCCTGGAAATCTCAGCGTCGTGCTTAAAATAACAGAATTCCACGGTGAACGTGTTAAAGCCTCGGAGGTGGTGGAAATACAAAGAGGAGAACCGCTGTATTGAGGTTTGAAATATGTCATCTCATTGCCCTAGGAGAGTTCAGCCTGTATTAGTGAACAGTGAGTGCTGTCTGCCATAGACAGAAACAAGAGAAAAGAGTTTGTTCCTCCCTGTTATCATAGTTAATGGAGCAGCTCCAGGCTGTACATCGATGTGACAATGCAGATTAGAGTTTCAGCACTCTGGTTTTGAAGCTTTGGTGGAAAGTTTTTCCAAAACCCTGCGTGAACTTTCCAGGGCCAGAAGAATAACACACATAAATTCTGGAAATGAGTCTTATTTCCATTTAAGAAGGCTCCTGCACGGGGGCGAAAAAACGAGTCTTTATAGCGTCGTTATCTGGGTGTGCAAAGTAGCAGCGCCGCTGGTTGTTAGGCATGCAGAGTGTGAGAAAACCCTTGACAATATTTTGCAATTCCTCTGACACTCATCAGTGTACCCTGAGACTGTGGTATCGCTGTTGACATCCTTTACTGACACTGTGACATGTGTTCCAGTGTTGACAGGAAATGTCATTTGCTCCCATCTATCCTCTGTGGGGGTCCAGGCGTCTCCAGCATGCCTGTATAAGTCCCAGCGGGAACACTGCAGGGACCAAAATGTGTGGAAAATATATGTTTACTATATATATGTTATGCTCTTTTTCTCCCAGCATGGTGGATTTAACATGACCCCTGTGTAATGGGGTTTCCACATATGAGCACAGAAACGGATCACCTGTCTTTATCTTTTATAATTTTGCACATGGGCTCATTCTGTGTCTCGCAGATGACACCTGTCCAAGGCAATAAAACTCTAAATAAACAGTTAATGCAATCCAGCCGTTTTATTAAAATCAACTGCTATCTTTATCTGCAGCTGATTTTAAATCTGGTTTGTCAACAACAGATAAACCTTACCCTCTTCTCCTTGAGTGTTTAAATTAAGTGAATGAGCCTTTCTGTAGCAGTAACAACAAGATGTCATCCTGTTCTTTCCCTTTTCACGTGGCATGAATTCAGTCATACATTGTATTGGCATTATTAGTGAAAGAATCACAGTTTCTACTGCAAGCACTACTCAGAGAGATAGAAATTTGTTGCTTGCAGAGAAAATCATATCACACATTGAGCCACTGTTCATTTAGTCTGTCATTTATTATTAACTGCTCTATTGTCAGGTAGCATGCTGTTGTGTTTTTTTTGTATACCACTGTGGACAAACACAGATTTATGGAAGATAGGACCCTGAGGTAAGATGGAACTTCACTTGCAAGCTTCAGTGATGGACTTGTCATCACAGCCCCACATGTCTGCCAATCCTCCATCATCCTCATTGCTTTAATATTGCTGGTGAAGTCGTGCATCATTCAATATCTGAGTCATTATAATATCTGATGTGATTTAAGTGATGTCAGCATAGCACACCTATGAATGGAATACTTTCTAAATACATCACGTTAAGTGTAATTCAATTTAACAACATAATAGATTATTTTGTTGATCATTGGCTACAATTACATACACACAATAATGACTATTATCAACACTGCAAGCAAAGAAATAGTCTAATTAAGCTGTTAACATAATCCTCCATGCTGACAGCTCCTTATAATAATCCTGTGTACGTGAGGGAAGTGTGTATCTTGCTAGACAGCTGCAGGAATTGGAGCGAGTTTTGTCAAAGGAAAAACAGAAACAAAACAATGGGTTCTAATCCAGCTGCTATCAAATTTTACCCCCAAAATAATTACAGCTATGGCTCCGCAGAAGTGCCGATGCTTTTATTTCCTGCGGTTTTCCAGCAGAGCTGCACTGACATTTTGTCTACCTTCCTCACTCTTGTTAAAACACCACCACTGTGGTACTTGCACTTGTTTAAAAGCTGCATCATGGCCCTGTTATGCACCATCTGTAATATAAACCACATGACTCTAACAACATCTGCCCCAACAAGCTCTCTCTGTCATGCGCACCTGTACGGTATAGTGTAATTTAAAACAGCAGCAGTGTTATAAACAGCACATTTGTGAAGTTTGCTATTGCTCAAACTGTTGAAGAGGTGTTGATTAGTCAAGTTGAAGTTGATGTTATGATGGAAGTCACAAAGTTGCTACTGTATGCTGTAATACTGTATATGTACAAAATGACACCACAATATTTTCAGTCAAAGGTATATTTAACCTACACTCATAATTATGAATACTCTACACACACATAGCAATGCAGTAACTTAACACCCTTAACTCTGCACCACAACAGACTTTTTGACCCTGTGTTTTTGGTTTTATGAACCACAGAGTCACCTCTGTCAACCCCATTTTCAGTAGGTGGTGAGCAGCAAAAGAGGTGACCAGGAACTAAACTAAGTTAAACATCTTGCAGCTAAGCAGAAGATCACAGCAGAGGTAAAATTAAAGGCAGGTTTGGACATACATTCAAAATGTGGCAGGAAACATAATTACAAATTACTGTTACACACTATGATGATTTAACAGCTAGTTAACACTATCTAAGTAAGACATCCACTGTGTGTGTACAGATGTATGCAAATAGAGCTCTGGTAACATGAAATAAAAGTAGCATAAAGGTAAAGAGTACCAATGTGGAGAAGAGTATAATATTGAGCTTATGGGCTCAAGAGTTCAACTATAAGATGGGGTTCCATTGAGAACTTTTTGTTCTCCACTTACTGTTTCTGAGCTCAAGACACAACTTTCACACTCAGTGCTTATCTTGCTTTATGTGTCTGATAGTGAGAGCCTAAAATGTTAAATGAGTCTGTGTTTTTTCAGGTTGTTTTGGAGTTCCTTTGCTGCCAAGTAGTCATAACAATTAATCAAGCAGATTTAAATCTGCAATAACAGATTTTCAGGCACTTGTGGGCAGCGGAAACAAAGTGCAAACACAACATATTATCACTTTTTAGATTGAAATGGGTGAACTTGTTTGCAAAGAGTTACCTAATTACACATTCAGCAGATACAGAGAAACATTGGCATTTATTCAAGCACTGATGAAGCTAAATGTTAGTCAGACACTTTTTGCTCTGGTTTAGGTCCCCAACAATTCTGGAGGGAAATGTCTTTTTAGAGGCTAAATGCTCAATTGTGTTCACCAGCTACTCGCTACCTTTGCCTGTCTGCTGTTTGGTGCTGGGGAGGCAGCACAAAGTGGGGTTTTGTTGAAAATAGCTCCCTGCAGGTGGCAACAGCAATGCTGCTGAGAGCACTGAGACTGGACCTTAGCGGGACAGTTGCAGGCCTTAAAACTAAAACAATCAGCTCAGAGATGCTATAAAGGTAATCCTCTGTGGGTCCATCGCTACTACTGACCCCTTTCACATTAAAGAAGTAGTGATTGATTGTTAATATAAAAATATGGGTTTATAGCTGCTTGTAAGTTGTAAAGAGTTACCATAGAGCTGATTAAGCTTCACATTATTTATAGTGGTTAGGGTTTTGATATTGGGTAGGCTTACATTGGTGGCCCTTAAACTGGGGGCAGGCCTCCCATGGGAGACTTAGAGCCACTGCAGGTTTAGGAATGACCACTGGAAAAATGTTCAAAACTGAGCTGAATGAATGCGATATAATTGAATTTCCAACTTTGAACTCTTCCCTTATCTTTGTTGATGATTGCTAAAAATGTTTTATAAAATCCTGGGGTGAGTGGGCTTGTTTTACTGTTTTTGTGGGGTCCCAAAACTGGTGGCCCGCTAAACTTCTGAGATCCAGCAACTTTGTGTGGACCTAAATGCCAGACTGCACAAGCTGAAATTTTCATGTTGAGGGTTAGGGTAGTGTGGCGTCTGATGGGAACAATTGCCTTACATCCTCTTCTAGGTTATTCAGTTTTATAATTAGTGCCTCCTTCATATTTGCATTATTCCATAAGTACAATTTCACTTTATGTTTCCATGTTGTGCGTTAGAATTTCTGTGTGTACAAGTTTAATGTGAATCTGGAAAAATGCCTTGAGGCAACCTAAGGCGTCCCTTGTCCATTTTGGCTTGTCCTTACATTACCTACCCATGCTCCATCCTGCTCCTTTGATGTCCCTTGCAGGTACACTCAGCACCTGGTTTGCACTGCATGCTTGGGGGGGGGGGGGTGCTGGAGATCTTGAGTCTGGAGTTTCCCTGGCAGGGAGGGGAAGGAGCAAGACAGGCTAGTGCTGCCCAGCTGGTGCCAGGATCACTGACTCTATGACTGTTGGCATGGAGTGAACAGCCTGGTGTGGGAGTAGATCTCCCATGTGTCTGGGGGGTCTCTCTTGTCTCTGCTTTTCTTTCCCTCACTCGTCTCAGCTGTGTTATGAGCACTGCTGGCTGATTGAGCAGAGGAGAGAGAAAGAGTGAGAGGGAGAGTCAGTGCGACTGTGTGTGTGCATGTGTCTCTGTGAGCGATTGCTGATTGCTTGAATATAAATGGGATGTGCTCATTCACCTAAATCAAGGCCACATGCTTGGGCCCAGAGTAAAGTGCTCTGAGCGCAATGAAGCGTTGTACTGTATCTGCCACTCAGCTCAGGAAATAAAGCCGGTCACTTTCTCTGCCCTACATGAAATACTCAGCGTAACCTTCAAAGAGTCTGTTGTTATAAACTGACTTCATGACTGACCTGATTGTAAAAGAGTTTGTTATTTTCATGTGCGCTATATTCTGAATAGAAAACTGCTAACAGTTGGCTTCATTTCCTTTATCTTGTGTATCTTGTGCAATATCTTTTGGCTATTTCCTATTTCATGGCTTGGATTTTATATGTTTAGGGAAGAGCCGTCAGTGACATGTCATGTCTTGATCAGCTGCACAGCATTTCTTAAAGGATGAGTCTGGTGATTTTCTATACTTTTCTTACTGTTAAATAAATTGAAGACCAAAAATTCCTTATAGATCTACGTTCAGGTCTAAGAAAACACAATAAGGAGGCACACTGTTGCACTCTGACCTTCATTAATTGTTTTTTTTGAGCCAATCCCACCTACTCCATATCTTCAGTAACACTTTACATGTGTATTAGTCCATGTCTGAAAATACACCACAACAAAATGCCCATGTGGTCGTGGGGGAGTATTGTTTGCTAAAAACAACAGTGTTTAGCTGTTTCCGGAAAATACTCTTTTTTTTAGAAAAAGTGAAGGTATATAATTATGACCCTCCTCAGTAGGAATTAGTGCCACAGAAAGAGTGGGAACTGAAAAGGCATTGAAAGACGGCAGAGGCATTGTTGTTATTTCATGATGTGTGAGAAAATATGAAAAATACACAGTACTGCTGGGCTTTTCCTTTGAGAGCTCAGTGCCAAATAAATGTTTCTTTCAGCTGGCAGCGTATGCCAAAGTGCTTGCTGACCTCAATCGATTCTTTTATTGGATAAAATTAAAGATTTTACTTTCATTCTAACACAAATTACGAAGTTTCTCCAGAGCAAATTGAACATTTCATGTCTGGGAACTTGCCAGCAATTATCAAAGACACAAAAAGGAAACATCTCTTGAGACAAAATAATTGGCACCGACTTTGCAATGATGTACTGACAAAGTTGCGTTATTGATAGCACAGCAATGTCAAGCTAAATCAGCTTCTATAAACAGTGAAGGCTGAGGTGACTTTGAATAATACATTATAATGTGCTCTGTCCGCTAACAACTCCAGACCGATATGATGTGGCGACAATGAAAAAAGATGTGAAAATCTCCACTCCACTGTCATTTTTCTTTGCATAAAAATTGCAGTCTTTTCTCTCACGTCTCCTCTCTAAAGATTTCTATTGAAATAAATCATGCCACAAATATTACAAGCTGCACTGTATTTTTTGCATATCTAAGCACATTTCTGGCATAGTTAAATATTGGACTCTGCATGCATAATATAGACACACGAGTGCTGAGAAATGTGGATCAGTCACATCTGTCTGTTTTCAGTCTTTCACTTCTTTTGGCTGAGAGATTTTGTGCCTGTGAAACTGAATGTCTCTCAGAAAGAAAATGCAAATATTTTATCTGAGCTGGTGTCATTTGAACTTACATTTATATAAGCAAATTTATATTATATTTATATTAAAGCTGCATGTAGCAATGATTGGGTCCTTGTGCCCAACATGTACCTCAAGGTGTGACCCTTTAACTCTTCACCGACTCCTCAGCACTGCTCTGAATCTGGCGCTGGAGAAGACTCACTACAATGTGTTAAGTTCGAGGATACCATGTGGAAAACACACCATGAAAATTTCATGCAAAACTAATGATAACTGTTACACAAGTTTAACCCTTTGTTATCTGGATGTGGCACAATGACTTTGAGTTCTAATCAGCATGTCAAACTCTATAGGCATGGACTCTTTTTAAACGTGAAATCTGGAGAGGATAAAACAACGTACACAGGAGTTACAGCAACTTCCTGTGAATAATGCGATACCACTGCAGCAGTGCTCATTGACAAGCTTTACAGCCAAGCATCATCAAGGTCTTCAGGTTTTTTCAACTAGATTTGCATAGGTACAGGTAAACCTTCTAGGAGGAGTGCATCAAAACATAAAACATGTAATTTACAGTGGCCAGTAGGTGGCGCTATGCCTATATATCAATATTGGACTGTACATGTCTTGAAATTTGCCACACTGCCACAGCCTTGTGACAAAAACTCCCAGTTTTGATGATCAGCATCATCAAGGTCTGGCTTTGAGTAGTAGATCATCATGTAAAACATGTAATTTCCTGTTGTCACTTCGTGACACTGTAGCAGTTACCAAATATTGGCATGTAGGTGTATTCACCCAGGACGGTTATTGAACGTGGGAGGTTTGGGACAGATTTGGCAATGAATAGACCACTTATAAACCACTTTGTGTTTCATCTATTGGGTTTGAATGACATGCTGGCATGGTTGTGATGGTGAACCAAAGCTCAAAACTTCTGCAATTTAGCATTACACAGGTCCGTGGAGTATACTGACCAAATTGCAACGATTGACGCTCTTTCAGTGCTCTTTTCGAGCACCTTCAGTCCCAATCAATGTCATGACAGCTATCAGCTTTTTACTTGTAAATATGTCTGACTCCGTCCCACTCACAGCCAAACTAAAAAGTGCAAGCGAGACATTTTTCCATCATATGACTTGCTTATGGTAATGTGAGTGGACATTTCTTGTTTTACATCTTTGTAAAGCAGAATGTGTTGTGTGAAATCTGTATTACTTATATAAACGCAGGAAGCATGTTATCACAGAGATCTCGCAGATTTCATTCATTTACTTATTCATGTATCTATTTGTTGAATCTTAATAGAATGTGTAATAATGTGTCCCCACCTTCTGAACTCAGATTAAAATGACATGTGAAATCTGGTTGAGACTGAAATAAATTGACAACAGAGGTTGGCAAATATTTATTCTACATCTATAATCACATTTTTGCAAAATGCAATAAATGTATTGCACTTTGGATGGTAAACAACCTTTGCAGTATGGTTAACCCAGCCTCTACAAATGCAGCTTTGTGTTGCTGTTATTCAAATTCAAATAGGTCAAAAGTTGTGCTCTCTGACAGCTGTTTCTAATGACTGGAAAGGCCTTGACCAATTAGAGCACAGTAGAGAGGATTAAGAAAAGGGACGTCATCTTCCTAGAGCTACCTTTCCACATCAATGAAAAATACATACAGAAAACAGCAGAGAAGCGTGGGTGAGTTGATGCAGCGGCACAAATTGTTGAAAGAGTTCTTTGGCATATTTCTTATATCGTCATGAAAAATGCTCAGTTAACTGCTTCATAAATGCCTCTACCAACAGCTCTCTGATCGAGAGGAAAACAAAACACACACTCCAAACACGAATCAGCTCACCGGAGCACATGTTTAACTTCATTCATGCTAAATGAGTGTGATCATCACACTGGTTATGAGTGCGATGTAAAAACGTCCAACAAAAGGCACTGTGTGAACCCCTGGTGCACCTTCCACCAGGATTGTCTCATTTTTCTACAAACAAACTTGTGCCAACAAAATAATGTCAAAGACGCAATCAAATAAAAATTCTGCACACAGTGGCTTCAGTTTATTCTCATTTGCAAAACAGATTTTTCCTTTGTAAGTTTGTTGAAAGAAAGCAGTATCAGTGTATTGAACTGAAGCTGGGAACCATAGAGGACACTGACTGTATGTGATGTTGAAAACATGGCCATGAAGCAGTTTTACACCAAAGTCTGTGGGTCATCATAACTTTAATCAAATGATGTCTGGTTAATTTCAGGCAATATAACTGACTAAGATTTCAGCTTGTGGTCAGAACCATTTAGTATAGACCATTTGGCTTGGACAATGTTGGTCTGAGCACAGAAAAAGGAAGAAAGTGTGCTTCATCTCCAGAAGTCTCTCTCCAATCATGATGGAAATTGCTCAGCAGGCAGATGAGACCTCATTGTATCTGTGTGTCTATATCTTCCGCTTGATGAGCTTTTGCTTGGCTCTTGATATATTTCAATTTGCGTATAGTGGCTTGTATTATTCATGGGAAATTATTTTTTACGAAAGGCTTTTAAACACGTTTTGTATTCACCAGGAAATCAGAGCTGCAATGTGATTTATGAAAAATTGAGCTTAATGTCAAAACAAGCTGTTTATTTTGTTCCCACATATTAATGGAAAAACAGACTTTTCTCCTCTATCTTTCCATCCTTTGTTTTCTCAAAAGCAAAGTGGTGATAGATGGAACATTTGAACATCAGCGTCTCATTCCTTGATATGAAATCCCTTGGATTTTGGATGGATCCACATGGCGGAGATTCACAATTACTCATCCATATCACTGTTGTAAAATAATACCACATTGCATTAGTTAAGTCTTAACGCTGCATTTCATTTTTACCACGGGAAGGTGTCATATAACTCCCAGGTTGTAAATCTTGATTTGATTCCTAGCAGGTATCCATCACTAAGAGATATACTGTTTAAGCAGCACTCTGCCAGTTTAATTTAAGAGATCTGGCTCACTGATCATGGGACAGTAATGAGTGATAAAACACAGTGAAAGACACTAAAGTACTGCAGTTACAAAGGTCTTAAAGCAGCTAAAGTGACACCCTGAATTGGTATTCTGTCTTCCAATCGCTCTCTGCATCTTGGCCTGGTGTAACATTTTCAAAAGGACAGCGAGAGGAGGAGGGAGCGCTGACCTATTCTGTAGGCCAGCTGCTTGTAAATAGACACTGCTGTTGTCCTTCAGAAGAGAGACTTTCTCACCAGCGTAATTCATCCATGCTGTTCTCTGATTTACGAAGTGTCGCTCGCAGACAGTAGGGGTGGTGCCTTATCTCTACCTTGTCTTGCTAAATGAATTCCAAATGGCACACTGCCCAGTTATTTGTCAGTGCATTTGTTATTGCTGACAACTGCAAACCCCCTTTAAACAAATATAAATCTGAGGAAAACAATCGCTGAGCAAGATGCAGCGTAACCTTTTGAAATATCACGCTGGCCATCAGTTTCCATAGCTGATCATTTCCACCCTGCACATGAAACATGAAAGTAATGGCTGCATAAGTCGTCTTGGAAAATACTCAGCCGTCTCTTTTTGTAATGTCAGTACATCGTAACATGACAGGATAAGTACGGCAGACTGTGGAGCTGCTTGGGGTCCGATGACAAGTACTGCAGCTGTAGTAATAAAAGTAGTACATTTCATATGCTACCTCCACATGACATGGGCTGACGTGTGATGGCAGAGCGTTTAATATGCAGAAGATTGAACTGTGGGGAAGGACATTTCATTTAGAGGCCCTGAAAAAAACTGACAACTCAATTCATTTCCGTCCACACTGTTGTGTACAGTTACATGGAGCTGATAGGGGGCTGAGCTGCCTGCATGTCTGTAATTGTTGGTTTACAGAGGGTTTAATAAACTGAAACATGCTCACCTCGCAGGGGGCAAAACAAACCACGAGAAAACATCTTATCATTAGCTTAGACTTTTACTGGTGGACAAACAGGAGCGGATGAGAAAAGATTTATCACATTTCAAAATGAGTTACAAACAGAAATGTTTGATAATCAGACTGGTAAGCACAAAATAACAAATAGACACAATATGACAGACACAAACAACTAAACAAAATAATACAAAATATTATAACAACCATGTAAATCCAAGGGTTTCCCTAAAAACTGTGGTAATCCCTTCACCCTGTAGGGTGGGGCCAAAACATCTTGATGGTCCCCTGGTGGCTGCAGGATAGGTCATAAACCATGCCCCCTTAATGTTAGCAGATTGGCCAAACTAAAAAAAAAAAAGACAGTAGTTATTAGTTATTTTATGTTATAAGAAGGGGTGTGACATCATGACTGACAGCTTATAAGAGGCTGCAGTTAGGTGGATTTATGGGCAGGACCTTGATATTGCAGATCCACGCCCCTATCACTGCTTTGCAGATTCCATCTACACTATATCTCTCCAGTGCAAAATAGCAGAGCCCACATCCAGTGATAACAAATGATTTTGAGCAATTAAAACAACAGTAAGACTGACATCTTGGCAAAGCCCACCTTCTTTCCACATTTCATCCAAATTACTTCTCTAGCTCGCTTTACATAAATTAAAAGTGTTAGTTAGTCTTAGTTAAAACCAGCATGTCCAGCATCTGAAGGCCTGTAAAATCATGTAGAATAAAAGACTTATTTGTCATGGATCTTACATTCGTAAGAGCCATCTTAGCAGTACCATTTACCATTTACCATTTGTTGAAGATCCATCAGCGGGGATGGCCATATGCAGGATTCAATAATAAGTCAGCAGACCCCGCACTATCAAAAGTATACAGTGGTATATAATAAACACAGGGAAGATAAAGCAGCTCAAGCCCTTTAGAGGAACACTTCAGGGGGTGAGAGGAGGTGGAACTAATCCTGTGGTTGGGATGGGGGTGGGGGTGGGGGGGCTCAGTCTAAGGGGACATCATTCACAGGCGGACAGCGAGGACACAGAAGCACACGGAGAGCAGGGGGCTGTGAGACAAGTTTGCAGATAACAGTCTGGAGGGCAGATGCCGTGACATTTGTTGTTGGTGGTGTGCCACTCTTTAAGCCACAGGGTGGAACGTCATCTGCTTTCTTGGTGGTTGCATCATACGGGATCCTAGTGATGGCAGCGAGTGATCAAACACAACAACATCAATAGTGCACTCACCAGCCAGGACTGCCTTGATATATGGAGTCTAGAAGCTGCAACATCTTATATAAGCGTCAATCCTTTTCTTTCTCCTCCCATCCTCTCATCATTATCAAAGAATCAGGATTCCGTCTATTTAAATATGCATAAGAGACAGAAAAACGGCTCAGGCTGATTGATGGGACCACACTGAAACAGATACAATTAGGCGTAATTAAATCTTGTAAAGCCTATGCTGTTTGCCAATTGCTCACTGGGAGACGATTCTATTTGCTGAGGGGCTTTGGTAATGTTGCACAAAACTCCCAGTCAAACAAAAGAAACGCATAATCCCCCTCTTCTTATATTGTGGGCCATTCGTCTGAATTCCATCTGTGGCTCAAACAGATTTCATTTACAGCAAAACCAAATGGCAGGAACAAATTGACAGCAGAGCAGAGGTGATAAATAATTCAGCAACTTCCTGATAGGCGTTTATCAGTTTTTTTCAAGAAGCCCCTAGTCTCCTTGGGTGAGCACTAGCCTTATTAGCGTTATTGGTGAGTTTCATAAAGTTTTGGGATCCATCCATCCCTCATGAGACTACACCTTGACCTTGCCTAATGTGCAAGAAAACAGAGCTGACTCCTAGCATTTTTGGAGCAGGGTGTTTGGACATTCATGTATTCATCTCCAGAGGAGTTCAGATGTTGCGATGCTGGGATTTTTTGTGAAAACGACTTCATGCGGGGTACAGACAGGGCCTGGCTGGTGCTCATTCTAATCCGAAGCAGCTAAAAAGAGAGTAAACAAGCTGACAGAGAAAGCCCAATGAGAAAAAGGCTACTTCTAACAACACCACTCAAAGCACAACAGGCACCAAAGCCGAAACCAAGAGGCTGAACTGAAAGGTTCAAAGCTGTTTTGAGGTTTCATTGGGTCAAGTTTTTCTCCAAAAGTGTGACTTTTTGCAACAATAAATCAAATCTTTAAACTACAGCTATGGGGCTGGAAAGAAGTCCTTCCTAACCAGGGTTAGTTGTACCTCAAGGTTACTTCTGTAGTTGCCAGGAGGTACGTGAAAAGTTTCAGGAGAAATCAGCAAATTTTGCAATATAGGAACCGCAATTGGCTGATTGGCTCCTAAAATGTTGATTCTTGCACCAATGGGTTCACCCTTGCCCCAACACTTGAGGCCTGAGGTAGTGGTGCTCTAAATCTCCTCTGTCAGGGAAGAATACGTTCACTCTGAGTATGTTCGTGACTATCTGAATGGGTTTTTAACCTCTGCTCCTGGAGAGGAGCATTTATTCCAAACAAGCCCTCCAAGCTGTCTTCTCTGGCACTCACAGAAACTGCCACCACTAATCAGGATACAAGCACTGTGTGGATGGGCACACTTCCTGCTGCGCCTGCTGATGCAGTGTGAGAATGTGATATAGAGACACGGACACAGTTTCTATGTGGATGTGTCCTTGACTGGCTGTGCAGGCTCTCCCTGTGAGCACATACATGCTTCTTTGTGGCCACGTGAAGAGAAAGTTTCTGTTTATCAGTAGTTTATAGTGAGTGAAACAGAGACAGAGGCAACACTGCAGACTCCCCATTTTTAAGACATGTCTGCTAATTATGCAGCTATCCCTCAGGCCATATTCCATCAAATTGGCTCATTGAATTGCAAGTGAAGTCAAGACTTATTTCTCTTCTTCTGCAAGAATGCAGTGCTTATTGCATGTGCTCAGCACCAGTATCTTTACCATGTGAAATATTACAAGCGTATTTACCTGTATTCATGGCTGGCACATTTAAAAGCTGGCCCAGAGTAGTGCTTAGACTTTGTTTAGAGCGCCCGGCCATAGTGGATGGTAATTTTGTGGGAGGCGATCAAAGCAGGTCCTGACACAAATTAAAGTCAGAGTCTATTGTTGATTGTATTTTGACTTCTAACAAGGCGCAGGCTTTCAGATAGCTGGGCATTTTCATTAAGTCTGTTTTTGAACAGAATGGAAATGGAGGCGCGAGTCTTTAACACTCGGCCCACATAATTGACTGGAGAGGAGCAGAACGTTTAAGAATTGTCCCTTGGCCCCCTCAGACCAAATATCTTTCTGCAATGCCTAGTAATTAAGCAACACTGATTGCCATTTTAATGACTTCCTTCCAGTGCTCAATATATTGGCAGTGAGCAAGGGTAGCAGTGTGTGTGTGTGTGTGTGTGTGTGTGTGTGTGTGTGTGTGTGTGTGTGTGTGTGTGTGTGTGTTTGGGGAGGTCTGAGTATAAAACGGCCATTGTGACAGGCTCTCTGGGGAGTTGAGGTGTCATTCTCAACCCATTATCAGACCGGATCCCTTTCATTCGCCACGTCCACACCTGTGATTTCTCCCTCTCTCTCACACACTCACACTCTCACACAGTGGTCCACAGAGACACGGTATACATGCCACTTCTCCAGGACCATTACTAAGACCAACATATTGTGGAAAATAAGGCTTACTATGAATTAATACATTTCAGAATCAAACGTGTGTTTTTTCATTGTTTTATTATTGTTCTCATTGACTATGGTTGCTTTTATGTGACACAACGTGTGTAAAACCCCAAAAACTGGAAAACCTAATTCTCCAACTAGGACACCCCTGGGTGCTGAGCCAGTGCAACTTTCAGATGCAACACCACTGTGTCTGATAATTGCTGTCAGACTGGCAACTTTTGTAAGGTAGCAGCGGACCTTTGTGTTAAGCTAGAAACTCGCCCAAATTCAGCACTTTGCTTCATGTGGACTGTATGAACGTTCAGACAATTTATAACAATTTGAACAGTTTACAGCAATAATACACAATATTTTCATTTGAACAATAATGCTCATTTGTCCTATTTGTCTACAGCTGCTAAAACACAACATAGTTCAAGAAAACTACTTTAAAATACCCACAGCTGAGAAGATCCTTTATGGGAAATATTCTCCAGAGCACCAGAAATGATGCATTTTGTGTTTCCATCAGCAGCAGCAGGAGTTTATTTGCAGCACTGTGTGCTAAGGATAAGTAGTGATACCATGAAACAGAAACAAAAAAGCACCAACTATACACAAACTCAAAATTTATTAACCAAAAATTCAGCAGTTTGCCAACAGTGAAGGGATATGCAGAAACACATCACAGAAATGACTGTTTTGCACCACTGTTGTTGTTGAAACTAAGAAAAATGACTATCTGGTGGTTTGCCAGTTCAAATGTTACCTGTTCAACATGAAATGCGCAAAAATAGATAAAAGAGACACTTGAATAAACGTTCAGTTTTGTTTCAAATTGCCAGTTACACATCTTAGATCACCACTCACATTGACATTGCGTTGTAATAAAAGCAGCAGAAAAAAATGTGTTGTACACCTGAAAACCAATTACCAAATCCTTTACTTCACAGTGCATCCTGGGCAAAATGTTGTGCAGAGTAACATAGTAGGCATCACATGTCACAAGGTCATACGATAATAAAATGCGGTTTATTTCTGCAGACTGTCAAATGCTGCTCTTTAGCAAATTAATTGTACAGTTCTGAAGACTCAAGATACACAAGTAGAGGTTTTTCTTCAAAACCCCGACCCTAAGCATCAGTGCTTACCTATTATCACAAAATAATAAAAAAAATGATTGAATGATTGAAAATAATTGAAATCCCTTGATCCCCATGACCTATTTGCACACTACGTCTGCTCAAATATGACATTTTTTTAAAAACAACAACAATATTTTATACTTGTGTAGGAGCACATGCCTTCGCTTTTCTTTCACCATCATCACACATTGGAAACAACTTACCATGAAGTCAGTCGTTAAATTTAATAAAATACTGATAATCAAAAAACACTTTGGTACGGTCAGAGTGAAGTGACTTAATGGAGCTTTAAATAACCACTTCTTTGCTCTTGAGCAGCTGGTGGCACAGAGGTGGAACATTGTGCCTCTCTTGTTGCATCTATGCCGTCAATAGAGCAGTGTGGCTCAAATCTCTCTGGTTTCCTGAGAAGTGGCAGGTGGTATTTATCCATGCTGCAGAGAGCAGCACTAACAATCCAGAGAAGAGGTTGTGTTCCTCCCTGCTTGGTACATTACATTAGTCTTGATGAGCAAGGGAGTGGGGAGCTTGGGTAGGACAGGAACCGGTCGGATCAGGCACAATTTACAGGAATAATCCGCCACTGTTTTACTTTCATTATCGCACGTCTATCGCTGGTGTTTGCTAGTGAGCGCTGTGTGCCACTCAGTGGTGTTGGCTTATTCAAATAAATGTGCAGCTGAGGCAGATGATGCTGCAGCTCTGCTGAAAATTAACTGCCTCCTGTAGTCTGCGGTCTAACCTAATCAGAGAGTATAATGCACTGTGCCGCATCGTCTGTCATCTCTCCTGTGGGGGTCTTTCGGTATACAGATTACACTTTGGCTGTGACAGGTTTTGTTGCTAGGAGGTTGTAGATTTATTGTGATTTATCAAGCCTGAACATTTGATATTATGTTGTAACTTATGACCAGTGGTGAAAGACATAATCAGATAATTCAGGTAACAGTAGTAACAACAGAATGTAAAAAATATACTTGGTGCAGTAATGGATACTTGTGTTTTGACAGTCTATGTGAAATTTGTCACTCTTAGTGATGAACTCACAGTAAATTATCACCTTGGTCTTTAGTGCCTCTCAGTTGTATAAAGTTTTATAGCATCTTTTTTAATTGGTTTGGTTTCACGGGTCACAACTTTTCTGGACTGTTTCAGTCCCATTTCTCTCATCAACCTCATTTCTAGCAGAAACAGTCTGCGGTGTTTGCTGAAAAAGCTTTGATAAAAGCAGCTTCTCAAGAATTGAGATTTGAAAAAATTAAAAAATATAAATGTGATGAATAAGATCTTTTTACTTCGTACTGCATTGTGAACAGACCTAATCATGTCCGTTCTCTGAGTGCATTGATTTAAAACACCAGTTGAGGAGAAAACACTTCCTTCAGGAGTAGGTAGAGACCAAAATACACACTAAAAGTAGAGACACTTAATAAAGGATTTAAAATCCATCGGGTGCCCAGAAACATGACTCACAATGTATGCTACACCATAACAACCAGATGTGGTCATTGTTTGATGATGTTCACCAGATTGTGAAAAGGTTTACCATCTGTTCTGCTGCATCCAAAAGAGAAAAGACATTTTTATTTAAAGAAAGGAATGAGATCTTATGTTTTAAAGAGTACATGCACAAATCAAGAGGAATGGCTCCTTTTAGAGTGTTATTATATAAGTGGATCACAACTGCTTATGCATTAATGTGTGAACAGTGCAATGCAGCCAGTTTAAACTATATATACCACAGAGTAAATTAGGCAAGAAAAGGGGTAATCAAATTTTCATGTCCAACTAGTAATCACAGCTGTCAAATGCGTGATGTGAGTCAAGTATGATATATCACTCTGAAATGTAGTGAAAGTATAGTAAAATAGTAAGCAGATGCAGTAGAAGTATAAAGCAGCATGAAATGAAAATGTCCAGGTTGCCTTAAATATGTATTAATGTTCAGGATTTGAAATATAGGGACGTTCTGCAGAAAGCCTCATTTGAGATCGTATGGCACAGCTCGAAACTAACTAATTTTTAATGCCATTATAAATGATTAAATAAACAACAAGCTCCAAATGATTTTAAAACGCCTATATTTTTATGTTTGAACTGGGGAGCTTCTAATTGGAGTTTTCCTGAGAGATGCAGCTGAGCCAAACGGTTTCCTTTTCAGATCGGTCTAAGACATAGTTGCTGGTCTATAATACGAGTCTGGGTCATGATCAAATAGTTCTGGGACGTAGATGAGAAGCCCGGGCTTGCACCGTTTCTTTTGTAGTTTTTCAGTAATAACATCATTAGTGTCAGAGGTTATTTGCCCCTGAGTCAAACAAAAGAACACTCTTTCCCCAAAAGAACACTCTCTTCACTTCATGTAACAGCAAACTTAAACGACAGCACAACATAGCCGACTGCTGGAGTGTTACTACCCTTAAGCAAAGTTTGCACTAAACTCCATTCATCTTTGCTGCATGCTTGAAGAGGCTCCTTTGGAATGAGATCTATTAGGACAGGTTAGCATCATAGTCAGAGCATTTTTCAGTCCCCCCGAGTGAGAGTCATTATGCTGTATCGCCACTGAATCATGTATCCGTGATGAGTGCTAAGAAAGGCTTTTCTTATTTTGGAGCAGCACGCTCCTCAAGGCTAGCTGAAACTGTAATTTGCCAGGATCTTAACAGGATTCTCCTCAACTATCTGTGAATTCTCAGGGGAGCCAGGAGTCTTGTGAGCCTGATCTATCTCTTTATAATGTCTGCATTTCTCTTTAGCAGCCGTGAATCAGTGGAATTAAACAAGACCGACCTCTGCAACACTTGTCCTCCATCTATCTGGGTCAGGCTGATAAGCTCAATCTGCTCTTTGTACATCTCAGGCAGGGGTAAGTGGAAATTTATCATGTGCTGTGAACACAGCCAACAACGGGATGCTATGACTTGCAGCCTTTATACAATCTTGTTGAAATAAGCAAACAAACAAACAAAGAGATAAATAACTCACTGAACATCTCATTTATCTTTTTCATTTTCAAAGCATTAGATGCTCTCTTCAAGTCTCCATTCACCCCTGAAATGCACTGCATGAGGCGAAAGCTCAGCACTGCATAGCTTGATGTGAACCCTTTTCCAGGGGAAATCTCTGGAGGTACTCATTTTTCACACCAGCATTATGCTACCACCTAATCCAATATTAGCAAATTAGATGACTAATGATTCATATTGGAAGTAATTGAAAATCAGTACTTTCTCTTGCCTCTTTCTCAAAATCTAATTAGCAAAGCTTTCATTTCAGTGATTGAACAAGTATGTTTGCCTGAAACAACAGCTTTTGCTCTCTGGGGCTGGTTTTTACAACATGCTGTCTTCTCTGACCTGTGAGGCTGTCAGTGGGAATGATCAGAGAGAGACAATGTGGATACTGCAGGCAATGATATATGCACGATTAAGAAGCACACATGGCCAAAAAGCTTAAATTTTCAACACTGTATGAATCGCATGGGGTATAAAATGAGTTGGAAATGAATCTTAAGAGTTACAGGAAGACAGGCAGCAAAAAAAGGTGTGAAGAAGCCAAGGAAGGCGAAGAAACAGCCACAGAAAAGGAGAAAGGGAACAAAGCAAGAGCAAACACCGGGGTAGAGACTGCAGCACAAGCTTCTCCTGAGGGAGCCACAGAGATGGGCTGGAAGACAAATCAGGGCCACAGAGGTGATTCTGCAGCTGCACTCCTTCCCTGCTCCTCCAACCACGGACATCTAACGTGCTATATTCCAGCTATGCTGGCTGTGACTGGAATTAACAGAACTTGCTTGTTTATTTACAGAATCACTATTCCTGACATACCTAAAACCGTGGGTATGCTGCAACTTTATCCCTGCATATCTTGATGAAGGGCAGAATCAGTCAGCCTTAGCGCATTCCTCATGGAGCTGATCGAACAATGACATCAAGCTGTGCTGGATAAATTGGAATCCTACTGGGTCCATGCTGGAGACCAGCTCACACACTGTTTGAAAAAAAAACCCCACAACCTCACAACTAGGCCAGCATCTCGTTAGGGTATGTCCATCACAAACCTATTCTGGGAACAATAGTTAGGCTTAGTTGCAGCTAAAAATGCGCATTATCACATCAGGGAATCGTGTATGTGGCGCTTTTCTTCGAGATGGATTTCAAAGTGGTACAAATGTGTCTGACAATTAAAGCAGATGAAAGGTAAACTTGCACCGGTTAATCTGTCCTGATGTCACTGCAAGAAGAGGTAGATGGTTCACATCGCGGCGTCCTCTCCCTCTGCAGAGGATGATATGCTGCAGTCGTCAGTAATCAGAGCAGACGGTGGTGGTGCAGGAGGAGACTGCAAGCTAACAATAAGACAGAAGATGATTTTAGCAAAGGGCTGGTGATCTTGACTGATATGATCAGGTCATTTTAAAAGACAGTGCTGGTGCAGTGTAGACAGAACATTTGAAAATGCTTAAAAATGCTGCTGCTCATAGGCATCTGTGAGTCATCTGCGAGTCGAATCTCAGTTCGGATGTTGTGAATCTTTGTGGGCGTGCCCCAAAGTTGCCTCAGTGCTGCTGAAAACCCCTGATCGCAACTTTTACCCTCCCTTCTCTCAGGGTGCGATACATCACTAACAAGAAACACAGGGCTGTGGCGTCCGCATCAACAACAAAGGCGACATCGAGTCAAAGAACTAAGTTACATCATTTTGAAGCCTTTGTTTAAAAAGCGGTCTGATCATGTGCGCTGTGCTTTTTTGCCTGCAAAAAAAAAAGAAAAAAAAAGAGAAAAGCGTTAAAGGGCCTCAGCTCCCAGCACAAGTTAAAAGGGTGGGGGAGGCAAGAGAGAGAGATAGGAGGCACATAGCGAAGACAAGGCTCTCACTGGTGCAGCGTGGGGAAGGATACTGGCCCTCAGGGAGATATGGTGGTGCCGTGATGACATTTTTAGGGCAGCTGTGAGAGTTATAGATGAGTATCAGATGTTATCCATTACTCCCTGGGAAAAAATGATGAAACAAAAAAAAAAACAACAACAAAGGACAATGTAGAAATAAGAGGGGAAGAAATATCAAAGGACAGATTTAATCCAGGATCACAGGGAAATATCAAGTACAAACATCTTTCTCTTAGGTTGCTGATTACTGTGCGCGAGGGTGTGGCTCTGCAGTGATGTTTCTGATTCTAATCAAAACACATTTGTTAATAAAATTAGAGACAACCTTTGAAATACATATTCACCACTGGATGTTAAGGCACGGCAGGATGGGTCTTTTTTTTTCAGTTTCCGTCTAGTTGTTGTTGTTTTTTTTATAGCCCCCTGAATATTTGTGAGGGATGCTCTCTCGCATGAATAAACAATAGAGGTGAACGAGCAAACATTTTCGTTGCACCCCGCTGTTTAAAGTTGAAAATGAATGCAGAGCCAGGCGGGCTGTCTTGTTTATGTGCTGCATGCTCTTTCACCCTCAAAACTCCTCGACGCATAACCTCCATGGCGGCTCTTGCCTCTGTGTAACATGTAAACTGATAATGTGCTTTCACCCATGATATTATTTTGTGACTGAGGGATATGAGACCTCTTTTCACTTTTTTAATGTGTATTAGTGCCGAGGAGCGACATGCTCTTGGCTGTCATTATCACTGGATATTTTGCAAACTAAAGTTTTCAGAGAAATGTTTTGGCACTTGTGAGTTACGCAGATTAATAGTTTCTGTCCCTCAGACCTTGGGCTGCTCAAACAGTTTTATATTCTCAGTTGTTTTGCAGCAAGTGAACTGTCACCAATACAGAGTTGCAGCATGGCAATATCAGTGTAATATTCATGCTCAAACATGAACTTCAATAAAGTCCAAAACCCACTGGGGGAGAGAGAAAAAGCATCCATTTTTCTTAAGGAAACCAACTAATTCTTGCATCTTATTCTGACATATTTTGACTTCAATCCCTTGCCACGTCATTGCCATTTCACCAAGTTTCTGTGACTTTATCCGGCAGGCGACTGACTCAAACAGCCGCTGTTGCTGTGCAGATGAGCAACGCAGGACCTAAGAGACAGCTCTTCAGCACGAACCTTTATCTCCCTCGGCTCTCAGGCCCCCGGTAGGTTGCCCAAAAAGGCAAGAGACATGACCGCCAAGACGATGGACAGTTTTAATACAGCAGCACAAGCCCTCTGGGGAGTCGAGCGGTTACCCCTGCAGATATTATGGGCAGCGAAATGAAGCACATCCATTTCCTGCTGTCTGAACGATGACATGTGGCATCTGGGACCTCTGATGGGGTTTGGTTGTTGCCTTGCCTGTCGCACATGCTCCCACCGATTAACAGAGCAAACTGAGTGCTTGAATCCCAGTTGTTTGCATGTTAGCTACAGAAGAGTATTGATTTCATCCTAACGGTCATCGTGACCATGATTATTTTCACTTACAGCACAGCCAACAATGCGATATCCAGGAAGAGAGCGCTGTGAAATAACGGTTGCTATGGGAGAGATGCTATGACTGCTACTGTATGTCATTACAGGAGTCTGCTGTGTTTACACGCTGAACAGAGGGGATGGAGATTTGGACAGGTAACTGATAAAAACTAGTTGCTGGAGGACGAGCAGCAGACATAAGTGGAGATGCAGAGAAAGCACTTCACAGGGCACCATCATAATGAGTCTTTCCCAAAACTGCCTTTCAGTCCTGAGGCTGATCCCTGAGGGTTAGAGCAAAATTGTGAACGCACACTCATGCACAACCACAGCACCACACACCCACATAAGACAGTTTGGGACTGCATTTAGAGCATTTATTTAAACACAACCTCTTCCTGCTGCAGCCGCTGTCTCCCTGAGGATCAGCCGATGCATAATCAATGCCCCGCTGCGGTCCGGCAGCCATCACATCGCCACTGCTCCTCCTGCGGCAGTGGCTCTCTTGCTCCAGCACTCAAGAGGGTGGAAAAGCAGTACACAGATGTATCCAATTAACACCTGCTCTGATGGTTCACCGCCTTTATCTCCGTCATGCTCTCTCATCTCCCGTTTGCATATTCCATCTCAAAACCTCATCTGCAACTTGCCAACACCTCTCCCATTTCTGCCGACCCTCAGCCGAGAAGCTTTTGTGTCCCAGTGGATTTGGGGTAAGCGTGGGAGGAAAATGTACCGCAGTGCATCATGGGTTCACATGGGCTTCAGAATAAATACAGAAGTGGAATAGAGGCCTTTGCAGAGTGGGATCCCCTCAGTGGGTATTTCAGGAATCTTTGATTAGCAAGGTTTTGTTTTTTTTTAAATTGTTAACTACCTACTTAGTCAATTGATATAGTCTACAATATCTTGCTCTAGTGTTACATATACTAACCATACATATTCTGATGCTGCGCCACAGCCACTTTAGAATCAAAGACTGAAACATCTTCCTCAATATTGTCTGTTTCCCTTTACATCAACCTCCTTCTTCAGTCAGGAAAATCAGTAATGGACAGTGTTTTTGCTAGATTCACCTAATTAGTGCGGTTCATCAAAAAAGACTTCACTTCACTGTAGATATTTTTGCCAGCACAGTTGTGTGACATCAAACAGAGAGGCAGCATTTTCTTCTATGAATGAGCCTCAGGTGAAAGGCAACTTTCAGCCTAGTGTGCACCTACATCAGGCACTCTTTGCATCACGTTGCCTCTCATGTGCTCCTCTTCGACACAGTGGCATTGGCACATGGGTGGTTGCGGCTCCTTCACAAAAGGCAAACCTTTTACAGTAGAGCAGTCTTACGTAACTACAACAAAAGGGCTTCGTGCTCCTTTTGTTGTTATCTTGGATCACTGAGAATGTCAAGGCGGATCTTCTTAATAAAGCAGCGGAATATGTGGTTTTGTTGGCCTTTGTTTTTTGTTTTTTTTTAATCAGCACACAACTGACTCAGTATACAACACTTATTTTGAAGTACATGGGAAGGACCACGTTGGTTAGTTAATATCAATTATGTGACAGCTACAATTTTTAATATTTAATGTGACCAGTGTCAAAGTCATTTTGTATAGGTATGTGGCATGGAACTATACTATTTACATTAATGATTAATCTGTCCATTATTTCTTTCAATTGCTCAATTAATCTTTTATCCCATCAATGTCAGTAGTGAAAGAGTGAAAAATGTCCATCCAATTACCAGAGACAGGCTGAAACTGTTCTACTCTACTCCAAGTATTTGGTGACGGCAACTTATTTCTTTACTTCTTTTGTACAGAGATCTTCCTGCGCAGATGGTGCTTTAAGAGATTACATGTCGCAATCCAAGCGAGGCAGGAGTGCTGGGAGTGCTGTATCATTGCACAAGGTGGCTACTCTGAACAGGATGGCAGCTAGATTAAAATCAGGGACAGAGTTTGTTACTGAGGCAGTAGCATTACATTTTGACTGTGATTTGTATGATCGTATGCTTTTCTGCGTTTGCCTGGCATTGTCATGAAATGGGGGAACAACAGCTAATACAAATACAATTTAACTGCAACTTAAGCTTCTGTGACCATGTGGTTGTTCCTGGATACAAGTATCTGAGTTTAAAATGAGGCAATAAGTTGGAATAAGGTGACTAAATATAAATAAGGTCTGACCAGCTGACTAAACTCCAGCTCTTGATGACGACAGCGAGATAGGGTTCAGAGCTTTAAGCTATGATTTTCAAGGTCAAGAAAGAACTTTAACCCTCAAAACTGTTTTCTGTAAATCATTCCTATTAATTCCCTAATTGTGTTGGCATTAATTGGTACTGAATTAAAATGATATATTTAAGGAGAACAATCTGTGTCATTTGTACAATAGTGTGTAGTTTCATTCTTGAGGCATGACAGCTTTTAGTTTTTATCCCTCCCTATTCATACTGGACTTCAATTACATTTTTCCTTAGTTTCATGACTTGAATGAATAAAGTGAAAAACATTCAGTGAGAGCACAGAACTGTGAATTCACATGCTGCTGTTGCTCTGTCATTTCGCCACATGCTGGTTTTCAATTAAGAATTGTCAATGACTCATATCAGCAGTAATCCCTTTAACATGCAATTGACTGAATATGCCCAGTCAATACCTTCATTCAGAAGTCATTGCATCTATTTGAAGGACAGCAGAAGTCTCTTGTGTTTACCTCTCAGAGCAGATTGGCCTCTGATCTTCAAATCCCTTGTTTAGCTAAAGTAGCCCTCTAGGGACTGCGGCATGCAGGGGATGAGGAGACAGAGTGATGGAGCGACAGAGGGAAGCCGAGTGAAAGGAGCATGAGATTGTAAAGACGTAGAAAGATAGATAAATGAGAGAAAGGGAAGGGACGATTGAGGGGAAAAAGATATTCAGAGAGAAAAACAGGAGCGGCAGGAGGGAGAGAACCTTTCAGGATGAGACGGCCTTGCCCCCCCCCCACTGCCTTCTCTCCTCCTCTCGCAGGCCTGATTGAACCTCCTTGGTTGAACTCATCAGGTATTCACAAAGCCCCCTCTCCAACGCCCACCTCTCCAGCGCTTTCTGTCATGGATGGAATGAGAGGCTTAGGTCCTTTGTGGATCACTATCCCTGTCAGATTTTGTGACGACACCGCCTCCCACTTCAGCTGGGGGTGGTTGGAATAAACTGGGAGGAGACAAAGGGGGACGGGGTTTTGGTCCTCCTATCTCCCTTTATCCACCCCCCTACACCTTTCTAATGCATGCATTCTTGTGGCAGAGGTAAGTCAGCTGGATACACACCTGAGTTTTAGTGATGTGGGGAAACGGCGGTGGAGTGACAAGGATTTGAGGTTCGGTCGTGAGCAAACAAGCACATGCACAGAGCGAGGTGCGTTGAGACTTGACAGCATCTCCTCTTTGTTTTTTGAAGGATGAATATTGTTTTTGTTTGTATTTCACCCGCTTATCTGTGGCAACGCCAACTGTTTCCTCAACGCATCCCCTCCACCGACACACACAACATCCTATCTTCTTTCCTTTTTTGCTGTAGTTATTTTATGCGCTTTTGATCGCTAAGGAGATAGCAGCACCTGCACACCATTTCTGTTTCTAAATGAAAAGCGATGGTATCGACAGGCACTATCGTATTCAGACACCGCTGCGACAGAGCATGCAGGGGAGGACGAGGAAGAAAAGCACTGGGGGCGATCAATAAGCTAGTAATGAGGGCTCAGCGCAGGATGGTCATGTGAGGGGAAATAACGTGTTGTGTAAGAGAAGGGGGAAAGAGAGACAGAGAGGTGGAGGGAGACAGAGGGGAAGAATGCAGGCCATGTATGATACATAGTGGAAAAATATATGTGCATTCATACGTGTGTGCATGCGACCCACCAGTGACACATGATAGCTGCAGTATTGATTGTTGTTTTCACTGTGACCCCACAGAACCTGGCACTCACCACAGATGTACTGTACAGCAGAGTTATCACTGGTAGCCCCGAGGTACAGCAACATACATACACACAACATCTCCACAGTGAAACCCTCAAGGGCTTTGCCAGATAGTCCTACCTCAGTCACCGGCGAAGACAAGCTGACTCGGCCTGAAGTGATGGCCCTGAGATTTAAGGCCCATTCATCCATCCACACAAATCAACTTAGCCCGTACATCTGTGAACAGATTTAATGGTCAGTTAAACCACATTATGCTATTTTAAGAGCAAATTTAACTGTTCACTGAAAAACAGTCATTTAACTGTGAACAGTGTAGCTTTTGTGAATTATTCACAGAATTCAAGGCACGGTTTCTGAATTTCTGCAAATGTTTTAAATTCAATTTGCCTCCATTGTATGGTAATGCCTAGGCAAAAAACCCCCAAAACCCTTAAAACCCCCTGCATTGCTCAGCCCAGTATCCAGAATCATTGAGATCATATTCAGTGATTGCGCATGTCATTATTTCCTTCCAATGCCAACATTCAGTGACAGTGCAGCAAATAGTCGCTTATGTAAGGCAGAAAGCAAGGCAAGCAAGGACAGCTGGTTTTTTTATGTGGGGAGGATGGAGTGGTGTATTGTCTGAGACCTCCAATTAATGATCTCTTCTTCTAAGTGTAACCACAATCTTAAGTGTTTTAGGTTTCCTATTGTGACAATTGTTAATTTGCCTCAACCAAAATCTGTCCTCATAAAACCACTCTTGACTGGATCCTTGATCCTGATCATTGAACGTGATCCAGAATTTAGCAGAATCATTCATTATCAAAGTATCTGTGAAGTCAATCTAGTTGTTCATTACAGTGTAGTGAAGATGATAAAGAGCTTACTTTAGATTATGTTTTCATATTCAACTGATCCTTTAACAGACTGTAAAGCCATTGTTGTGAGATGGAAAATCTGTCAATAGCTGAAAGTGAAATGGAAACAGACTTGTAAATAAATAACGACTTTGTCACATATCAGTCAATCAATCTTGCTGCCCCTCTTCTTCTACAATGGCATAATCACACCCGAGTAAAGAACTGGTGCCTCTCATTTGTTTATCTTGATGAACCAACCACTAATGATCAAATAATGCTAGTCGGACAAGCACACCCATTAGCAATTGCTGATTTTCTGTTTTCAGAAATTCAGTTAAACTTTGCACAATACTTTGGATGAAATCTAGCCACTGATGGAGTGAAAAGTTTATTCAGATTTAGTACAGAATCAGTCTATTTTAATTGATTCTTCCATTCTCTCCTCTCAGGACAGTCATAAAATCATGTAACTTTAGGTCCATATCAGTTGCTGGTATCTGAGCACAATGGCTGTTTACTGTGAGTAGTGTGTGAATCACATTCAAGGTGTGCTGCCAACCAAAACACTAGTGTGTGTCTTAAATCGGTCGTTGGTTCAGAAGGTCATGAATCAGTCTATGGCGAATTGGATTTCAGGCACTAATTAGGTTCCTGTTTCATTAGACATTGGGACACTGATGAGGCACAGTTCCAAGGCAAAAGGAGCAATGATGTCACATCCACAACGAAACTCCACAGAGGCAGGTAAACTAAAATGGAAAGAGTCAGTAAAATTCAGTATGTGAGTGTCAAGGTTTGATTCTCAAGGGAACCATGCAGCGTGTCACAGAGGTGTCACAGCGTGGAAAACACAGCTGCATCCAATGAAATTAATAGATAAGTCTACTTTACATAAGCTAATTGGAAAACTTTAACAATAGTAGTACTTCAGAGGGATCCTGACAGCTCAATCATACAGTGGTTGCTTCATCATGCCGCTGAAGGAGTGCTCAGTCCTCAGAAACAAGAGACTGAGGAGAAAGTGAAAAGGTTCAGAAAATTACCTCAGTACCTTCAGGGGAAATCTGAACCTTTGTTGGTCAAAGAGTCAAATGTAATTCATTCACTGAGAGACTTTCTCTTTGGGCATTGCAAGTGTCAGAGGGGCCATCTCCAGGAGTATGCTAATAAGGGCAATAGTGATGCCTCAGCATACTGATACAGGCCACCTGTACATCTCTGGAGGACAAGTTTAAAATAAATCATTGGCCTTATCCCCTTTTGGTCTTTACCTCTCTTAAAGTCTTCCTATGGTTCACTAGGCTTGCCTACATTACTTGACTCTTCTAAAGTTGACTTCGGTGTGCAGGAGAGTAACTTTAATGTGAATGAAATTTTACCCATATTAAAGTAACTTTCATTATTCCAAAACATTTTGGGAGCTGAACTAGCTTGCTGTCCTCCAGGAGTTAGAATGAGCATGGTTTTGCCTCTATGCAGTCAGGGCGGTCTTAATTTGCTGTCGGGAGGGGACACTGTAATTCTGCTGCTGTGTGTTTGTTAACTTGTTCAGTTGACTGGCCGGTACACTCCTTTGGTCCAGGCTTTGGTCGTTAGCATTGTTATTATGAGCATGTTAGCATCTTTTAGCAATTTTAGCAGATTGGAATGAAGAGAAAAACTTGTTTTGTCAAATTATTCCAATGTTGCTTCCCCCAATTCAATTAAAAGCCTGAAGTAGAACCATTAGCAAAATTATGTATTAAGAGTGGCTCATATCAAGTGAAAAACCATTTGATGCAAAAAATTGCATGTAACCTATTTATAAATTAGCATGAAGTGGAACATGTCATTGCTGATGGAAATTACTAATATCTCCAACTCAGAAATTACAGCTGGAGCTTGATGTTGTTTTTCCGACTCGGTTGCTCACAATTACAGTCTGAACAATACGACATGAATGCAATACACAGTCAACCTGCTAGAGTGACTTGAGACTCTCAGAATGAGCAATGAGTAATTGATTACATTTTCCAAATGGCAACAAGATAGCTTGTTTTCTTCCCTTCCCAAGACATGTTTACATGTTTACAGAATACAGTTCAGAAAACCTAAACTAGAAGCCCTGCCTTCTAAAAGAAAAAAAAAGCACTGTCCTTACAAAAACTGAACATTACAAAATTTATAAAAAGGTATCATTTGTCACAGTGATGTTGTGTTGGATTGCATTCGATTGGACAGGTGGTCATAATGTTGTGTCTGCCACCCACATCTTCCACATCATGTTTTGCAAATAACAGTTGTTTAGTTAAAAGTGTCTCTTGAAAGAATTTGGTGTCTTCACAGGCAGCACTGTCACAATAATGGACCTGGACTGGCACAAAACACCAGCTTGTCTCATTCAAATGAGACAAACCTGCTGAGTGAAGGAAAGTAGCGTGTCAGTTTGAATGCTGCAAGATTGGCTTTCGGATGCCTTTAAGCAATTGTTGCTGGGTTTTTTTAACCAGCCTGTTGGAGGACTTTGGAGGTCTAATTTAATTAAAATAAGCCAGAAAGGAACAACTTTAACAATATACATGGGGTATTTTAGATTTTATATAACAGAGCCTCTTGCTGTTGTCAGTTGAGTGTTTCACCTTTTTACCTTCAATGATCAGTTTCAATAAAGCACACACCTGTTGCCAGAGACCTTAATCCATGCTATAACTTGACTTATGGACACAGAACATTCAGGAACTATTGTTGAACATAGGTTGTGTGACATTAAACACATTAATGTGTTTCCCCTGGAAAATGTGGATATTTTGCATGCAACAAATGTCTGTATTTGTTCTAAACTGCCACAAAATACTGTATCCGAGTTCTGCTGCCTGTTTAGCTGAGTGTCTCCAGAGTAGCATAGCAGATTTCATAGGACAACATGGTGTGCATCTCATAAAATGCACCTGCAGTGCTTCCACATTGTGCATTTCATTGCTGAAAATGCACAACCCACCAACATACACTCATATGCAGCTGTGTGCTGGCTTCTCACAGAGTAATTAACATAATAGCAACAATAATTCAACAAAGTGTATCACTAATGATAACAAGTTTTATGATGCAGTCTTGTTAAAATAAACAGTTACTTTGAAATGAAAATAATATGACTATATTATCAATTAGTTTGGATTTTTATACAAATATTTCAGGGGCAATGTTAAAATTTGATTATTGGAACTGAACAAATACAGCAGGAGTTGATGGGGGTGTTGTTAATTTCATAGCCATTTGGTCATAAACCAAAGGAGAAAATTAAATGTTGATATGACTTTCAGGGTTCACCAATGTGGTTACAGATCATACTAAAGGGAACATGGAGGCATAACATTTTATGGTGACAGTAGTCATGGTATTTCACTCAAAACCACAAATGTTAAACTCATGATGGAGCGAGCGGAAAGGTCAATGGATCATCAGCGCTCATCATCTGGGAGGCATGAACACATTTAAAACTGTAGGCCAAGCCGTGTTCTAGATGTTGAGATTAGGGCTTTAATGCTTTGCGTATTTGTTTCATGTTAAGGCTGAACTAGTGTACCAGAGAGATGAGTAGACTTGGCAATAGATTTAGGTTTTAGTTTACTGTAATGCTCAAAGGCAGAAAGAGTGAGAGCCATGTGTGAGTGTAACAGAAGCAGGGATAAGCAGGATACAATAGGCAGAAGATCCAGGGAATGACTGAGCTGGATGAAAGTCCAAGGCAGAAGAGTGTGACTGACAAAACCACAGGTTTGAAGACAGGAGTCAGATTGGAGCAGGATGTAGGAGAAACAGGATTACTACTGGGAATACAGGCAACAAGCAAATATATTAGAACTGGTTTGAAGCTCAGACTGACAAAGCAGGTACTATGATCTGGCAAGATGGATATGGCAGGGCTGAGTCCTTGTTGGAACCTTTAATTGCAGGATGGGATGCAGCTGATGAGGCTCTGCTCCAGGTCCAGCACACCTGTCTCCACTCAGGCAGTCACACGCACGGATACACAGGCAGAGAGAGCAAAAGAGAGAGAGGGAAAGAGGCTGCCAGGCAGACGTGGTGGGCATGACAGTCACAGTACTGGGGTCACATTATGGAGCATAATGTTATCAGACTGAGGCATGTAATGCAGAATCAAAAGTTACAAGTGCATGTTCCCATTTACCCATAAACTTTTAGCTGATTGTGTGCACGTCAGTTACAAGTCAGAGAACAATGCCAATAGAACCCCTGAGGTGGAAGATGTAAGCATGGTGAACTAGGCGAGGACAGTGTGTTGGTGTTGCTCCAGCGTTGTAGGATATGTAAATGTAACCACAGTAAAAAATAGAAATATTTTGGATGCTTTGAATGTTTGATGTAGGCAAGATGGAACTAATTAAAACACTTCTCCTAATGTTTAATCTATATTATTCTATTTATTTCTTTGTTCTTATTTTCATTTGGAATCAGAGTTTTACAGACTATTGTTACCGGTTGCCTTTAAGAAGTTTTGAGTGTAAACACAGAATTGTTTAACATATTGATTATTCAATAAGACTAAAATGCCTTTATAACTAAACACTATAGTCCATTCATAATAAATGAAAAGAAACATTCTGATGCAATTGTTTTTTCTTCACTGATGTACTAAACTATCACTAAACTATATGACTCCTAAACGGAGGTATCAACCAAATGTCTTCGTACTGGTACAACCATAGTTGCGATATTTCACTACATAAATAAAAATGTTGACCTACTGCTGAGTTTAGTCACAGTCACAGACTCCTCAGTCATTAGTATTCAGTGAGTGAGCACCATGTACAAAAAACAACATACATTTACCAACAGACCAGCTGTTGGACCGATGTTACTGCTCTGTAGAGCCTGCTGCAAGCAGAGCTAGAAAAGCTCTCTCACTTCACATATCAAGAGGAAAGACATAACAGAGATACAGTGCCATAAAAAAGATGGCATACACATGTACAAGTTGTAAATTTAATCTCATGCTGCAAGTTTTGGAATGTCAGTGAGCTTGTGACAGGTAAGTATAGTTTATTTAAACAGAGGTTTTAACTGTTGTGGCTCTGAATAACATGGTATTTTGATTGATAGCAAGTAAGCAGTGAGAGTTAACAGCGTGCAAAATTTTAAAAATATGAAAAATGAGGAGTTAATAGCCATGAAATACCATATGTATAAAGTTAGAATGTGACGGATAGGTTGATAACGTGTTGCCAGACAAATTAAAGCTATGATTACATCGACTATTATCCATCATTATTCTTTGTTGCTTGTCAGTGTAGCCTGGTCATGTTTGAGTTTTGCAGGTTTAAGTCAATAGGTGAAAGGCTTAATGTGTGGTGTGTCCTCTTTCATGTGTGCCATGTATTGCTTCTTAGGCTGTGTCAGTGCTGCAGGTATCACTATGGAAGTGCTTTTGTGGCTACATTGGTGAATAATGTCATCAAATGTACTTTGGAGAATTTAACCAATTTCATTTCTGCGTGACGAACAAAAAATAAACAACAACCCATCATCCAAAATGTTTACTCATCAAAGCGTTTTAATGAAAGTGCCATTTCTGGTTCTGCTGTCTCTTCTTCCACTGTTTCGATGGACCCACATACAGAAATATGAAAAACAAGAGTCAATCGTCCATGTAACTCATCAAAAATACAAAATGCAGTATTGTTACGCTTGATGCTACGCAACAGTCTAAAGTCAGGAACTTAGCTACCACAAATTGTTATTTAAAAAAAAATACAAATTGTCTTCCCACCAACAGAGACACAATCACAGCTAATCTCCCACTGAATCCTCTCTCCGGTACTAATAGCATGGCATATCGACTTTTCATTCCCGCCCTGCTGTCTCCAGCTCCAGCGAGATGAGTCACATCAAATCAAACCCCATCAAACGTCAAGCTCATAAATGAGTGGAGGTGTCATGAGTCAGATTCTTTATTATCAGGAAAGTATCAACTTTTTCCACCTTTCACACATCTGCACGCTCCCTCTTCCACTGGCTCCCTGACTCACATTCAACAGAACACCAGAGAGACGCCGACAGGGGTCATTCAATCATCGGGTGCAAAAAAGTCTACTGCTTCTTTTTTTTTTGTAAGCACAGATTTGATTAAGCAGTT
This sequence comes from Datnioides undecimradiatus, assembly GCA_008933995.1. Taxonomy (NCBI): domain Eukaryota; kingdom Metazoa; phylum Chordata; class Actinopteri; order Lobotiformes; family Datnioididae; genus Datnioides; species Datnioides undecimradiatus. The sequence continues at coordinate 12,049,178 of WARS01000015.1, forward strand.
GTAAGTGGTGGGAGTGTTTGAGTTTGAGTTTGAACCATGCTGGCGATCAAGTGTAACTGAGTGCCTACAGTTGCTAAATAAATGTCGCCTGGAGCTGAAAACACACTACCACCACAGAGCCACAGCATGTCATATGAAAGCGTGGCAGTGTAGCGCGTCGACAGGAAGACCACTTGAATTGCAGGCGATGAAATATCATAACCCTAATCTCAACAAGTCTCTCCTCGTCCACTGAGGAGAGGACAGGAAGTAGAACTGCTACAGGAAGAGAGGAGAAGAAGAGCTCATACCACGTAATAGTAGTGAGAAATAAAAATGTAAACAAAACAGACGTTTTTCTCTGGAAAAAAGTGTTGTTTTTTTTTTACTGTGGTGGCAAAACTGGAAATTGGACTGTGGCGTGAGATGTCGCAGAATGGTCACTAGCCACTAGTATGGAGTTACTACATAGAACATAATAGAGGCAGCTGTTTTGACGCGCACTGTTCAGTGACAGTGCATTCTGGCCTTAAGACTTCAGGCCTCATTGACTCCCTCTCCGTATCCCCTCATTAACTGTGTTCTTCACTTTCCGGTTCATTTCTCCCTCCTCTCTAACCACTTTCCTCCATTATGAGAAGTTGTTATAAAACTCCAGAAGAGATGGCAACTAAGCTGCCACCAGCTGAAGGGAGTCACCTAATGCTAGCATTACAGGGCAGTGAGCTTGACATACAGTGAAAATTGTGACTGTTGAAAGTGAATAAGAAACACTCAAAGTCTTTAAGTGGAAAGTTGCTTTACATTGTAATAATAAACACCATCATCCACATATGCCATCAGCACCAACCACCTCCATACTTTCTGTACACTACTTACGACTTTGCTTAGTAGAGAGGGAAATCTGCAAAAGGTCACTTATCAAGAAATTGCAAATACATGCTATTTCAAGCACTTGAACAAGTGGGCAGTGTTTCTGACAGTCTCTTCTAGCAGGCATCTTTTCAGACAACAGATTCCATCAAAAGCTGAATCAAAGTCACATGTCCAGTGTCCAAGATATATATATATATATATAGCTAATTGCTAACGGGCAGGCCAGGCTTTAAATGTAACAAAAATCATCAATATGACATAGTTGTCCATTATCTGCATATGCATGTAGAATGTCACTCTAACTACACACTCTGACTGCACTGTGCAGAAAGAAAAGTGGTTAAGATGGAGCAGCTGGGGACGGCTGTTCTAGGACATGCATGCTTTGAAGTCGCTACTTTAATGCAGGGGTTGATTTGCACTCAAATGGTGTCGGTGTGGCCTAACACTGAAAACAATGGGTGCAGGTGTTTTGATGCAACTCATTTGCAGATGTTGTGTTGCCTCTAAGTGCTCATTCATTTTTGTAGAGTGAGTTAATTGTTCAATTCATGGTTTGTACAATGTTAATACCAGACAGATAGCACACCCCAAACTAGGAGGGATATCTCTACTATCTAGCCTGCATTTGTAAAAAGCACTTAGATGTACTTAACAGGCCTATTTGTGTGTTATGGCAGCACTGATGAAATTGATCTTCTACTTTAACTGATACCTGTTACATATGTGTGGTGAGTAAGTGGTTTACAAATATTATGTGCACATATAAATATTCACCCCTCTTCTGACAGAGGGTATGTTGACCAGCAGGCAGAATCAGGACTGGGATCTGATTCTTAGATGAACATAGTTCAGAAGTGTTTGTTTACATATAAATTGAACCTTCTAATTGAAAAACTGCTTAACAAACATTTTGTGCATTAAACATATAAAACTGTTTGGGGCACTGAGATTTTGCTCTTTTGAACTGATCCCTCTGTGTGAGTTATTTAACCACAGAGCATTGATTTCCTCTAGGAGTATGTGCAGTATTTAGTGCCTAGAGAAAGAGGGGACTGGGTTTTTGACATTATTAACAAATGTGGATTGTGCACAGAAATTGACTGATAAATTGTTACCTGACAGGTCAGTTCAGTCTTTTTAGAAAGAGGTGAAAGGGACAGGGAATATGGGAGAAAAATGTATCAGTCGAGCTTCACCCCAAATTATGAAACTGCTTCGAATTCTGAACCAGAGCCAAATAATTCACACAGAGTGCAGCGAGTGTGAAGGGGTTTCTCTCAGTGACTCTTGGGCAAGACATAACAACAACTCACGCAGGTACAAAAATACATGTTGACCCAGGGACACAAGGATTTATTCATTGAAATCCTTCAGCAATTCTTGAAATTTTACTACATATTCAGCCAGGAATTGTAGGAATGGGAGTATACAAGGCACTCATGTGAAGAGGGCTTACAAAGAAGAATGAATAGCTGAAGATGCAAGGAGGGGTTTTGTGTTACACCCTTGCATTTACCATTCAACAAGATGTTAAGGACCAAATGCTTTTTATAGTACCTTTAACCTCACTGTGACTTTCTAATAAGCTAACAATACTTCAAGGTAACACATAAAAAAAGTTAACACTTTGCACATTTCTTTTTCTAATTTAAGCTGTAAACGCAACACTGATGCTTTTGTACACTACTAGCAGATACAAAGCAATATTGCATTCATGTGTCTCACAAGTTAATAAATGTATGTCTAACAACCTCATCTTTACCGACTCCTAAGGGAAATAGCTGGCTTTTTAGCTACTAACCACTTTGCTTCTTTCCCCAGCTCATCACTAACTGTGTCTGTCTGTCATCTGGTGCTGGGCAGGTATAGGGTACAGTGTGTTTGTCAAAGGCTTTTTGCTAAAAACAGCTGCTGCATAAAAACGAGGCCGATAGGAATTTGATGACAGAGGTGAAAGCTGAAAGCTGAAAGACTCTATGAAGCTCAGAAAAGATTTGAGTGATAAGTATCTGTGTATAAGTATCTGTGGCTTTGTCACTGAGGAACCCTTTCACATTAAAATATGCATTTGATATATTGTTAGTATGAAAATATTGATAATAGCTAATGTAAAAAAATAAAAATTGGCTTGATTTCACCATGGACAGTGACATGTGAATAGGATTTTTAATGTTAGTGTATCACCTTTACCATTTTTCCAGGTTTGCTAAGATGCCAGTATTAGTATTTAACTGTTATATTAACAAAAATTTTGCTGGTTGGCACTCTGTTTTTTTGTACTTTTTTGAATTCACAGTGTTCAAAACCATGCTCTATGCTGGCACTGTTGTTTCAATTTAAATGTAAATTAACTCATATCATAAGCCATTTTAAAGCAATTTTCAACCCAAAAAAAAAAAAAAAAAGAAAAAACGTGTTGATGTTTACGAAGGCAACCGAATAACATGATCTCGGGACGTATAAGAGCAGCGGTAGCTAATTGAAACTATGAATCAAAGTGTGACTGAATGACATTTGCGTTTTACTACACTGTAGCATAGGAGGATAAATTCAAAGGCACAAAGTCAGAGGGTAATGTGATACAGTTAATAATGACCTTATTATTATTCAACTTTTATATCATTAGTAACACAGGGACTGCACTGACTTTATTGAACTATTATGGTTGAAATAATACAGCAGCAGCATAAAAAGAGCATTATGCGGTATGCTTGTTTTTTGCATTTCACAATGTAAATGACAGGCCCGGTAATTCTGCTCTCTTAGTCTTCGTACTTTGTATTGACTCGTGTTCTGTTGCAGTGCGCTATGCTAATGCTGTGCAAAGTTCCTTCCGCAAGCTGCTGGGGGGTTGTGATAAAGAAGCTCAGCGGTATGAGGGGTGCTTGGGTTTTTCTGCTCTGTTGATTAACCAGAATGTTGTTCTGTTAACTAACCTCAAGTAAATGGCAAGCGTTCTCTTGTGCCCTCTTTTGCTGTACTGTCTCGCTGAGAATAATCCGCTATTATACATCTGTAAAAAATGCATGCCATGTGCCAAGCCGGAGGCTCTCAGAAGCGGCTGCCATCATATCCCACTTGATCTAAGTCGGTAATTCACCTAAATTTGCAATTTTCATTGGCAAATAGTCTATCTGATTGGCGTTTAGAAACATTTTGTTTGAGACGAAGTATTTTAAAGTCCCATTTGGTCAACCATTTAGGATATGGAACTCAGCGAATCGAAGTCTGATATGCTTAAAAAATATATGAACTGAATATTAGTCCTAATGGGAGGCTAAATTACATAGCCAAGAGTTTAATGTTCTTAAATGCTGCCTTGTCAGATTGTTGAAGTTTCAATTTGGATTTTAAACAGCCCAAAGTTTCTTAAAGCAGAACTCTTTAACATTTTCATACTAACAATGGCTCAAATATTGCAAAAGGGGTCACCCATAGTGACGAATACAGCAAGCATTATCGCCAGACTGTACATTTCCCTTAAGCTTTGCAGAAGTCTTTCATTCATGTATATTTTTATCATTGTTTTCTTTTTCTTGCTCCCAAATTTAAGACTCAAAATTCAGAGCTTTATAAATCCCAGCAGCATTTTTTCCATCTGCAGCAGCCAGTAGGTTTAATTTAAAGAGCTTGAATAAATCCAGTGTGTTCAACCTGTCTAGTGACAGGCAGACAAAGTTAGCTATATTTTTGCCATCACAACTTCATGAAGTGATAAGTAAATGTTGTTTCATTTGTTGAAGAAATACTCAATGACTCAGGATCAATCAGCAGCCCCGCAGGATTTTATTGAAGCCGTACACAACCTCAACAAAGTCTCAATCCCCAGCAAACAGTCCCCCAAGTCCTGCACTCATGCTACTTTTATCCTTGTTCCACACAAACCTATCTTGTCTAACTCCCTATGTGTGTGTATGTGGATGTGTGTGTGCGTGAATTCCCTTATTACTTTGAAACATTTTCTTGGCACAACATATCTTTTGGTTCCTGGTTATTCAGTATTTCCCAGAATAACCTCTTGATGACTTCTTGGTATTCAAGTGGCCAGATGTTTTCCATCTAACCCCCTAAAACAGTTCAGGTCACTTTGACCTGGCACACAGAATGAACAAATGTTCCCATAGGAGGTTACCCAGCGATGATCATATCACTTCATTGTGTCCCAACATGTTGTTGTACAATCCCAGGCCTCTCAGGCCCACACCCAGAGCCAAGACACACTTCTTGCCACCACACATTGCCCCCATGCCCCTCAGTTATTGCAGGTTTAACTTTAATATTGCATGTATGGGATTGCATTTTGCTTAAGTTGTGCCAAAATGAGCTCATGACTACTTTACATCATCATGCAAGGGAAAAAATCCTTAGGGCTAAGTTTTAGCTGTTGAGGGTTGTGATCTTTTGTTTTGCTTTTCATTATCCTCTTGAAGAATGATTAATTGGCCTGCAAATCATTTGAATTCAGCTGATGGCAGCCGCTGTCCATTTCAGGCACTCAGATAAGTGACTGCTGATTGAGGATAGAGACTGACCCCTGATCACTTGATTTGCCATGCTTCACTAAGAAAAGCAATCTCCTCATTACTGCTAAGTTGTCAGTGACATCAAAGAGGCTTTCCAGACTTTGCCTTTAAACAGAGAAAGATTCTAGTCCTGGTAATGCTAGTTTGTACTTTCATAAGGCAAAATTAGAATGAAAGCCTACTGCAAATATCTTCTTGCTCTGCTTGGAGGAAAATTCAATTTCGGATTGCACACGCATCACATCTTCCTTTGTCATTACTGTGTTCAAACATTTCTTTTGTCTTCATCTATCTCATATTCTATGTCAGGAACGCAAACAGACAATGTGTGTACTTGATAAATATTCACCCCCGACATTTATACTTGCCTGGTTTTGTGTTATTCCGATGCAAATCTCAGCGCGGATCTGAAAATGTTTGGATCAATTGCATCATTGTCTGTTTTCAGAGCAGCTCAGGTGCAGCTTTGTATTCTCTGCCTGAGCCTTTCAGATTCCACAGAGGCTGAGTTAGTGTTAAAGCGCAGCAGCGCCATGAAGTTGTGAGCTTTTACTTGTCATTGAACCATTCTCTGAAACTACTGCTGCTCTCAGCAGGGGAACAGAGGTAGAAAGAGGTGAGGGGAACAGTAACAGCTTTCAGTTTCATATTTGAACTATGAGCTTCGTAAACAATTCCCCCCAAGCATGGATGGTGACATTTGCACGCCATTGAGGTACGCGCAGGGCAATAAAGTGCCCCGTGTTGACCCCTTGCTTATCTCTCAGTGACCATAATGCGATGAACAGCCCTGTTTGCCATCCAAAAACAGGTTTTTTTTGGTGATTCTTACTGCCCCAGAGCACAAAATAACAAAATTATATCTGCAGGGGTTTGATGGGTTTGTTGATCATTGACCATGAGTTAATGTTGACTTTCCTGACATTTTTGGCTTCAAAAACTCAAAAAGGCTCTCTCTCTAAAACATTTTCAGTAGCCTCAAACCCTTTTGCACAGCATCCATTTGCGAGAACTTAATGATGGTTTGTCACAACACTTGTAAAGCTGAAACAGCAAAGAGAAAAGGTGCATTAGTGTGGAATATTTTTGAGATAAACTGTATCATCCATTGATTAGGTGTTTTTGTTGGGTTTCCACTCTAATTAGCTGGCTTATTTGTCACAGTTGCATAGTTATATCTGTTGAGGAAATGGGACTTTAATGTTTGTGTCATTACAGGAAACTATAACTCAGGAGGTGATCACTTCTGTCAGAGCTGTCGTGAGTCACCAGCAGTGGCCCATTAGGGTAATAAATTACATAATGCCCCTTTAGCTTACTAGTAAAAATCCTGACAGTGGCCAGAAATTTATTTTCTCCTCAGAAGGTTTTTATGATTTGAAAGTTATTTCAGTTTAAAGCCCTGTGGATCCAGCACAGTCCCACAGCCTAAATATTTCCCATTTAGCAACGTGACTTTCTCTGCACAGAGTACTTTACTGTGTCACTGTGGCCATTTAAAAAGGCCACCAAATCTTACTCATGAGTGTCGTTTGGAGCTGTGGTTTCTTCTGCTCCTCCGGGGAATAAAAACTACAATGCAAAAAGAGCTGTCCACCCACATCTGCACAACTGTCACTGAGCTATGGGGTGAGGTGGAAGAGAGAACAAAAGTCGGAGGTTAGCAAACAGAAAGGTCAAAATTAGTTTGTTTCAAAATAGAGGCAGTGCACAATGGCATTGCATGCCCTGAGGAGTTTACTTGACTGAATTAAGGATCTGTCATAACACTGGACAAAAGGCATTTAAAGTACCAAGATATCTGCAGATCATGCAGAGTTGAGCTCCAGCTCTGCACGTGCATAATGACCAAGCCGCCTTATTGTGTGCTGCTTTAATTAATCACATAGACATTTATCCTAATAATATCAAAGATACATAAATCTCTATCATTATTTAATCATTATAATGGAGAGATCTGTTTAATATCTAATAAAAACAGCTAATTTTGTGTACTTGGTAAAATGTCACATGTTGATTTATAAAGGGAAACAGGTCTATGAACACAGGCAAAAGGATAGCCACAGTGCACCGGGTCTTCATTCATCTTAAAAGGGAACCTGAGGTGATGCTGCTTGCATCTCTCACTATTAATTCTTTGAAAATAAAAAGGCAAAAATCATATGAAAGGCACAATATCCTGATGTCTAGTGGTATCAGAGTTGTACAGGATTGCGACCAAATAAAATCTTTTTCTCAGATTTCACTTTTTGCATAGTGCACCAAGCAATAGCCTCAGCGGGGATAGTGTGTAATTTATCAACAGCTATGCCAAAGGTGAGATGTCAAGTGGGGTTTTAAATGAAGAGAAACACTTTCTATTGCGCAAACTAGTCTAAACAATATGCATGTTAAAATATAATAAGGGCCCCTGCACACCAACAGCCCACCCACATAGGTGTTTTAATTTATGTTGCATGGTTAGACGTCTTCCTAGGGTTGTGTGGGAACTGGTGACATTGTGAAACTCACAGCATTTCTCTGCCCAGTTTTCACCTTAATAGAGGCAAGGTAACAGAAAACACCTGGGAACATGTGTAGGGTCTTTAAAGCAAGGGAAACCGACAGAATTTTCCAAAACAAACGGGCAAGCAAACAATTAAAAGATTATGCTATTTAACTAAAAATAAAGTGACTGTAAATTCACATGCACAACACTGGTGAAAGGATTACTAAAAGTGGGTCACACTGGAAGGTACAGATGTTAAAACCTCAATCATACAACTTAACAATTATACAAGCTTGAGAAGATGAAGAGAACTGGCTGTACAAATTAAACCAAGTACAATGAAAAGGGAAATTCAGCACATTTCAATCCCAGGTTCTGTACACAAACCCCAACAGCATTATGATCATTGGTGTAGGCTTCCAGTGTCCACAGCTGCTGTTCTTGCATGGCGCTGTCTTGCCTGGTCACCACTCATAGAGGTTGGCTCCAACAGCCATCTTGTCTCAGTCTTGTTTTCTCTGAGCAATTATTTGGCCTGCACCTGCTAGTAAGTTAAGAGTCCTGAAAACTGTATTATATCTCTATAACATTAAACATTTCTGACTCCATAAGCAACAATCACAGAGAACTTTTAGGAAATATTACAGTCTTGTTTTTAAGACTCTAATGCCCAGAAACTCAGCTAGTATGCTACATCAGACCATGAGGGTCTTATGTGAAGAGATTTTGGAAGTGCTGCCAACTAAAGCAAAATGCCTGACAACTGTCATCATGTTTTCATTCAAATGATTCTAAACTCTGACTGGTGTGCAAAAACACATGACATCACCTTTTACCACCCGAGCTTTCCTGCATCAAACAAGTGAGAAAAACAAAGACAAGAACAAAAATGGTTCATGTGAAAACTGACTTAAAACTGTTCCAACGTTGTCAGGAAATTGTTTGCTCATGTAGGATCCTATTGCTCATAGTGAGAAGCTGATTGAGAAAATTGCTTTTCAGGAAATTTTCACCCAGTAGTCGAAAGAAGCATGTCACCAGCGGCTAGCACCACTACCAAACACGTGCAGACAAACATAAACCACCTGCCATGCTGTGACCCCTACTTCCCACCAATCAGATTTACTCAGTGTCTTAGCATGAGGGGAAGCCCACTCCCTTTATCCTGTTTGCGCACATCTCAAGTCAGGATGCTGAGGCTTTTCCAGCCCCACCACCATAACTTAACACACAATCACAGAGAACCTATCACCCTGTGACACTGACACTTCCACTCCCAGCCTTCCTGGCACTGTGGTTTTCTTGCTGGCGAGATGCTCGCATTGTGAAATTGCCTCTTCCTCGGGGAACTATTCAATCACTCCAGGCTCCAGCCCACAACAAAACGGGCAGTCCACCCAGGGAGAAAACTAATGTGCGATTCCGCCTATTTGCCATGGAGGCCACAGAAAGAAAAATATCCCTTTCGGAGACAATGAATGTGCTGCTTCCTGGGTTATGGGTGCTCCAATAAGTTGATTAACTTCACAAGGACAAAATGAAACTTTTTGCTGACCAATTTATGTGATTGGTGGTGAGCCAAATGATGTGTTAGAAGAGAGATGGGTTTCAGGGCACCACTCATCTCTTCAAATAAGACTTGTGAATTAAATCAAATTGAGGACATGCATAGGAATAACTGACTGCCACTTTGGGAGGCCATGTACACAGACAACTCGACTTAGTATCTTCATTAGATGGGCTGTCTGAAAAACACTGCAGATTGGCACTGTGTGCTCTTGCATAGTGGCCCTGTCATTAATTATGGATACACTTGCTGGTGATGCCACACCATGTCCGACTGACCAGAGCTGAGATAATGACAACTGAGGTCAAAATTTCAAGCTCTACCTGGCCACATTTGTATTCTGGTCACTTACTCATGGCTAGGCTCACCGACATAAAGGGTTAGACTAATAGATGTATAGGGGAGTGCAATATTTATCAAGCAACTGGTGTGTGTGTGTGTAGGGTGATATGTCTTTGTCTTTGGCAATGATTAACATAACAGTTGACTATGAATGTTATTTACTGTCATATTTTGATTCTTTTTTTCTCTCTCTTTTTTTTTTTTTTTTTTACAGTTGTTTGCATTGGCAGAAAAAGGGGGGTGGGGATTAATTGACAAATATATGAAAGAGGGCATTCAGCAGACCTCAATTCAACCGAACCGTCCAGCAATTTCAGCAGAGTGCTAAGCTGAGGCAGACTTTGCAATCCAACAAGTTCTTTCATTTGGCCTTGGACTAAAAGTTTGAGACGTCTCACAAGCAAAGATGTTTTGGTCAAGATTCTCACCTGCTTTTGCTTTCTTTACCCCCAAGACAACCACAGCAAGCTGGTTGTATTAAATAATCATCAACAGACCCCTGAAATACTTTATATTCAAAAATAAAGTATCTGTTCCCAGTTCTACATTGGATGTTGAATGTTGATTAATCCGATGTGACCAAAGAGCAGCGAAGGTAAGTGGTGTTTCAGATCTAAAGTACAAAATGGATGTTGACTCACTGTCTCATCGTACTAGATAATGGAGAAAAACTAATTAATGTCACCTTAAAAGCAAATTGTTTTGAAGCATTTCGCTCACTAAAACAGATTTAGTTTTTTAACTAATTTTGAGTATTGAAGCTGAGAATATGAATTTCCTGGCAAATTGAATGATGAATTTGTTTTAATTTTTTTTTGCCCAGTTCTTTGGTATGCAGTGTTATTTCATTCAGACTTTGTTTGTGGGCTTCATCATTTACCTTCAGTTTGTGCACTGACATTTACGTTATGTACACAGTATATATTTCACCTATTTATCAAATCTCCTTGTCCAGGACATTCCTTGTTTCAGGAATGTTGGCTAAGACAATACTTGTCCACCGAGTTTTTTTTATTGGGTCAATGGCCACTGCATTGCTATTGGCACTGAAACCTGTTCGGTAAGATGATGCCATGAAAGACTTGCTGCTTGGTGGCGATTAGGAGACTTTGACTTCTATTCAGTTATCTCAGTCCCACCCTTCTTGTCAGTGAGTCATGACCCAGAGTGTTAGGTCTGCTGCCGGCTGTCTGCCCAAGTCTCCTGAGACAACAGGGAAGCGATGGTTCCCTGCCTTGCTGGGACTAAAGAGCAAAGTTCCTCCAAAGGCCAACCCTCTGCCCTTGTCCACTGGGACAATGGGACGACAGTGGCAGCCTGTCACAAAAGAGCAAAAGTTCTATCTAAAATGGCAAAATTGCTGTCTCCCTGGCCTCTGCCCATGTCTTCCATGACAATGGCAGCCTCAAAGAGAATTATATTCTCGTGGATAGTTCCTGTACTACTTGTCGTCCAACCTTGGCTCCCATGATGATGGAGAAAGAAAGGCAGATCTCCCCTTCTGAAGGTTTAAAAAAAAAATGGGGTACAGCTTCTTCTCATTTTTAGCAAACCTAGTAGCCTCAGGTGGGCTGTTGTTGGTGACTCTTATTAACAGGAAGATCCAGGAACGAATCTCAAGCTGAAACCCTGGTTTCATCTTTAAACCTTTTTTTTTAGAGATCAACTGTGTGAGAGGGGTGTTGAAGATACCACTTGGCATGATTTTATCCCTTTGGATCTTTGACACCAGGGAGGTATGTGCGAGGGGATAAGAGACTGATGCTTATTTCTTAAGCATTCACTGATACCTTGCCTTATGTGACTTAAACTACCCTCCACCTTTGCTCTGTGTCACGAATCAGTAGGTCTGTTTCACATGCCTTTAATCAATCATAGTTCAGGTCATTCTCCAGGTCCCATCTGATCGTTATGTCTCTCAATGTGATGCACTGAGAACAACCTTGTGTTAGCCATCTGTTAAGCATTGCCTTTTACATGTCATCTTGGATGGAGAAGGTGTGTCAATCAGTCAGTCAGACATGTGTCTGGAGTAGGTTATTGCTGACCCATGGCCTAAAAGGATGAAGTCTGGCATATTGTAACCATATGAACACAGAGAGGGCCCTCTCACCTCTCAACCCTGCTGAGGAATTAATGCATGAAGAATGCAAAGTGGGAATCTCATGTAATCTCTTAGATAAAGGCAAGTTGTTTTTAGACGAAGACATGTTGAATATCTTCTCCATAATGAAGTGTCAAAGCTCTGGTTCCCGTCTGATAAAAATAGCTTTCCTTACTTATTAGTGATGTGATTAAAAGAGCTACAGATGCAGTCTTTTGCATCTTGACAATGCTATTTGGATGTTGCATCCATTTTCAGTGACCCCAATGATATTTGCCAAGCCAGTAATAGAGGCCGATTAGTGGTCCATTTAGACACACTAACAACTGTATATTACTAGAAAGTATTGGGAATCCAAACCTATGCAAAATTTCCAAAGTCCTAATACTTTATGAGTCACACAGAGTCACCTCAGCAAATGCATAAACTTTTGGCAACCCTTTAAGCTTGTTGTTGTTTCACAGCCCTAGCCCATCCAAAATGTTTAAATAGGGCTTGGGTGGAGGGAGAAAGAGAGACAGAGGAGAGAGAGAGAGAGAGAAAGAGAGAAAGAGAGAAAGAGAGGAAGGACGGACTAATCCGCCTCAGCGACTTTGGGACAGGCTTGCTTCTCCTTCAGGGGTGGTGAACATGGCTGAGAGCTGCCAGCCTGCATGCACAAAGACAGACTGATCCCATATGAGCAGAAGAGACAAAAATGAGAGGAAAAGCAGAGCAGTGATAGTGGCAGTGTAGTACAGCGCCATGTCAGAACTGAAAGGTCATATGAGCAGTGTAGGTCTCGTCTCGTGTAGTCATAGCAGATGTGGCTTCAAAACAGGAATCGTAATAAAGAATTGCAAAAGCGAAATGCAAATTGTCCTTTTTTCCTGTCAAACAGCATCAAAGGCTGACATAAATACATCATTTTTGCAGTTATTTGAAGTTTAATCACCACTAAACTGACTGTAAAAGCTTAATTAGTGTTGACTCCTCGCATCTCATCCATATAAAAGAGCATACTTTAAGCACAGGGCTAAAACTTTTAGAAATCTTCAATCACAGTTGCTGCTTTGACTTCAACACTTGCTTATTAGTTGTTCTTTCCACATTTTTTTTCCTGGTATATTCTCTTTTGGTTGAGCCCCAAGAGCTTCTTCAAGAAAAAAAGGCATTTTCCTCAGGGTCCCACAAGTTGTGACTTAGCCACAGGCTGTAAATAAGAATACAGACACCACCGTGACACGCAAGCTTGGATGTTTGATGTGGAGACCTTATAAGCAGCCTCAAGTGCAACTCTGAGAACAGGAGCTATTAATTTGTGAACAGAAGGTTATGAGAATTTTAGTCATGCATTTTTATGGAAGTTGAAGGACACTGCAGCTACTTTATGAATTAAAAAACAGTCAATTAAATGTTTTGCAACTCTTCAGATTTGCAACTTCCAAACACCTAAGAGACATTCAGCAATAGTTCAGAATGGCAAAACCTTTCTGGTCAAGTGTCTTTGAGCTTAGGTCACAAATACGATGCCTTTGTTACAGCTGTTACTTGCGCCACTGACGTTTATTAAGATCATCATTATTAAGATTTTAAAATCATATCTAGTTGTAGATAGATGATGATCTCTGTCGTAATACCGGTTCAAAGATGAAGGTTTGAAGGAAGAGAGTGATGGTGCACGTGTGAAAATAACATTAAAAAAAGCAACCAGCTTCATATCCACCCATCATTCTGTATGAGGAAATAATTTAACATGCTCAGTGCTAAGCTCTCTCTTTACGGTCATCATTATTTTTTACTGTTTATATTCTGTTTATTAATCTTGTTGTAACATCATGTGATGTTCATTCAGTTTATTCTCATACATTACATCCCATGTAAACACTACAGATTACATTTGTTCCAAATATTTTTTATGTCCATCTCTCTGTTCAGTATTGGTCGCATATAGCCTTAGATGTGTTTTGGATACTGCACCTTGTTTATCTCCTTGCACTGTCTCCACTTGTGTGTGTGTGTGGTAACTGCATGTGCTTGGGCGTGTGTGTTCATTCATGCAGACGCACACATGCCATCTGTTTGGGATAGATATGCCACCTTTTACCGATCCTGTGTGTGTGAACAACCCTCCACACTGAATCCAGCCTCAGCTAAGCGCTGAGTGATGTGGACGGCTGGTGCTATCTTACCAAGCAAAATCCTAATTACCAGTCTTATCTCATTTCAAAAAGTCAAACAGAGGATAAATCCTAATTTTCCATTATGGAATTATAAATGGTGAATCATGAACATTCAACCTGTCACTGGGCGAAAACCAAATAGCCATTACTCGTGTTATTGCTCCGATTGGCCAAAATAATAGACGTGAAAATTTTTTTCTCTGTCACTGAGGCTCTCTTAACATACTACTGCTATTTCCCTCCAATAGGAGGTTTACCTGCTGCTGCGCTTTGATGTACATGCACTCTGCAGGTTTTTATTGACTCAGGTTAAGATATATTTGCAATTCAGCTTCAGCACTGCTTCCCATTTTTTGAATTAATTCAAAATCACACAAAAGATGAGTTTATGCTTCTGCCCGCAGCATTATCTTCACCTGTGTGGTTAGTTTTGACCTTTTCTGTGAGCTGAGAGAGGAGATCAGCCTTTGCATTATGGTGAGGGTGGTGTCGCTGTCTGCCAAAGTCTATCCCTGGGTGTACTTGTACGGCTTTGGATAAGAGTAAAAAAAAAAAAAAGGTACCTAATATTATTACATGTCTTTGTGTGTGTGTGAGAGAGTGTGAATGCATGTGGGTGTGCCACTCTGAATAAGATTAATGAAACACAAACAGACTTCTCTCTTCAGACCGAGAACTGAGGACTCCTCAGCTCCCCTTCTCCCCATCCTCTCCTCTTCTTCAGCTGCCAGTGTCAACGTTCTGGATCAGTGAACGGGCCAGATGGCTGCAGAACACAGTCGCCTCTCTCTCCTCCTTCAGTCCTTCCTCCTTTCCTCCACAACTCAAACTACCGCTCTTTTTAAGCCCCCCCACCAACACTTCTCCATCTCTTCTTTTCATGTCTTTTCACTCCTCTATCTGTACTCACACTCTTCTGTCTCTCTCATGGCGCTGTAGCGGAGGATACACTGCTCTCAGTTGCCCAGGGCTCTGCTGTCAAGCCTTTCCCAAGCTCAACTTCCCAAGCCTGACGGCTGTGTGTCTCCCGCGTCGTCTCCCTGAGAAATGAAAGAGCCTATGCCGATGAATTCCTCGCTCCCCTGCTCCTCATTCGCCCCCTTCCCTTCATCCTCATCTTGATCTTCCATACACAGATGCATTAGCATTTTTTTGGGTAAATAAAAAGGTGAACCAGAGAGACTGTCAGCAAGCCAAAACCAACAGACCTCTTCTTTTATTCTCTCCATGGAGTCTCATATACCGTGTTCAACAATCATTTCACGACCAAGGTCCACACCATCAGTGTGATATGTTGAAAGATTTATTAAAGAGTTATTGACAAGCTTGATGAGATTTTGCATTGTGTGTTGTTTCTTCATCTGGATTGTAGATGAGTTTGGGGAAACTTTGGCAGAGAATCCGGCATTGCTTCCGGGGCATGACGGACCCCCCCAGGACCCTACGGATAAAGGATTGAGACAAAAGGGAAAAGGGGCGGGGGGGAAGGGGTGCAGAATACGAGCGAATGAGAGGAGCGGGTTAGGCAGGAATATATACAAAGAAGCCGGAAGTGAAAATTGAGCTGTGGTCCTGCTCCTGAAACTTTGCTAAAAGCTTCACATTTAGAGGGGTTTAGTTAAAGTTAAGGGTGCTGTTTGTAATAATGTGAAGTCATTTACATTTATTAATTTCTTAGTATTGCCAGTGTGTGAATGGACTGGAAGCTAACTTAAAAGTTTCCCTGATTTTCTTGGTTGACTATAACAGCCTGTTGATTGCGTGACTCCTGGAAAATCCAAAGGATGTGAGGTTCGTGTGCACTCCCCAGTGCTTTACCTTTCTTATGCCTTCCCTACAGCACTTACGACATTGTCCAATAATACCATTAGCTTCAGTTAAGTCCACCAGTCCAACAAACAGCCCGACCACCAAGCTCAAAGTCAAAGCTAACATTTCTGCAAAGAATGTGAAATGTACCACCAGATGCATGTTTTTGGTATTAAGTGTTTCTTTCATGGTTCAGTTCACTTAATGGCCACCTAAAGGATTGATCACAAGTCCTTTAAACAAAAAGGTTCAACCTGGGTATGCATCAAGTAACCACACTGACACCATAGGAATTTGCTGGTCTTAGCCAGCTGTTAGGAATGTGGTGCATTAGAAGAAACATGAGTAGATTGCTTGTGTCTTGAAGGATGCAATCTCAAAAATGACCCTTTCCCAGTCAAGATGAGGTGAAATTCTGATGATTTGTGTTACAATATATTAAGTCATTCTAGTAGAGCAGAGGGATAATTGAAAGGGTTCAGATTTCCAGTATGTGTTTTGAGTTTGAAATGTTTGAAACACCCAGAAACATCAAAGAAAGAGAGATTTGGCTTGTTTATCAAAGAAGCTTTAGTTTCAGAGAAATAGACAGAGACATTTTAATAGAGTTGTAACCCTTTTAATTTAAAATTAACTGATGAAGATTTTTAAATGTTAAATTTTTGCTTCTAGCATATCTGTGGATGATATTTGTAGTGTGTTAGGTAAAAATGCACACGTTGTGGATCTGTGGTGAGATGCACACTCTAATCTCACAGATGTCCATCCAGCACAAAAACCTCAACATCCTTACTTTTACTTAAGGGCAGTACCTCTGCAGTGGCACTGATCACTGATTGCTGAGGTGCAACGTCATCCAATATGGATGTAAGGCCTAAAGATACTGAGCTGAGAGTCGGGTTTCAGGAGCAGGTTTTGAATTAAAAACATTTCAAATCACAAACTAACAATTTGGTGAACAGAACGCCGTTAGACTGTTGTCCAGACAACATTGGACTTCTGTACACATGATTGCTGGTCACCCTGTCAACAGTCATCACTGTTGTCCTTTGACCATGACAGAGGTAATTTCCTTACCCTTAAGTCCTTATTGTAACCATGACAACACAGCTGCCCCATAATTTTACCTACTTACATACTTACATTTAGAGTGTGTACAACAGAAGCTTTGATCGCATTGGGTGGATTTTCATATTGCAACAAATATATCTAACAAGTGATGGAATATTGAAACAATCTTTAAATACATATTTTTGGCAATGGCAATTAGGGGGTTTGGTGATTCCCGTGAAACAATGCAAAATGCACCTGGACTTGTGGGTGACAAAGTATACAATGTGTAGACAATGGGTTTCAAAGGGTTGGAAGGGAGTTAGGCCTCGAAAGTGTGGCAGGGCTTCAACCAAGCCAAGAATGAAAATGCAATAACTTTGAACATCAATATAACATGGTATTTACTTCAGCATGGTATGTGAAGGAGACTGATGGTGTAAAATTAAAAACATTCAACTTAGCATGAAAAAATATTGATTATTTAAACTGAAATTAAAAAAAATGTGTGTTGTAAATAAAGGTGGTATTTGTTTAACATATTTTGGCCTCTTTACTTACCTGAATCATCTCATTTTAAATATAATATTCTAGTAAATACAATAACCAGAACCAGGATTCAATATAAACTTCAATCAGTAATCATTAAAATCCAAACAACAAGTTAATTCTGTCTAATCACTCACAAACTCTCCCTTTGAGTCTTGAATCACAGTATTTTCATGTGTCATGTCGTGTTGAGCATGTTTTACTAGCCCTGTATTAGTCTATGTAAAGCAATAAAAAGCAATTGCATTACACATTACAAGCAGGGCAATCAATAAATCATAGCTGATCATGTGGTGCACGCTGCAGCACAATGAATTCACACAACCACACTGCACCTTAGCGCCGTGATGCATGTGTTATTTGTTTTTTTTTTGCCTGTATTTGGCTGTAATTATCTCAATTATTCCCCCTGCTCGTTCAAAGTTGACCCCTACATGAGGTCACGGTCGAATATGAGAGTAATATTATGGTGATGGGCCCGAGGGAATTTATTATCATGGACACCGTGCAGGCAGTGCTACATAAACCGTCAAATCAATACTCATCATTTAGTGGAACACATATGTGAAAGGTGAAAATGTAATTTCCATTTGGCTGCTGCCCTCTAACAGCCTTGATTGTGGCCAGAGCACATATAGTGCGGCCATTAAAGTCATCTATCCTCATAAAGAGTCACGGCCCTTTGAGAATGGTGTAAATATGAAGCTTGCTTTGCTTTTTTTTGATCTCTATCTCTTTTCCTCCAGCTGAAAAGTGAGTGAAGGTGGTTTTGTGGGTCTGTCTGTGTGTGTGTGTGTTTGTACTGTGTATACAGATATTCTCATGTCTTAAAAGGATATGGGTGTATGAGAGAGCCAATTACAGTGTTACAGCTCTGACAATTTGACAGCATTTCCACCATGACATTGCAAGAAAGCCACTGTTTGCTGAAAACTTTTTATCCAGATCAATAGCCTTCGAGGTGTAATAGCATATTGCCCAGAATAAATGATGGAATATGTGTGTGTGTGTGTGTGTGCGCGCGTATGTTTGTGTGTGTATGTGTATGTGTAACAATCCAGGGAAGTGTATCCCTGAGGCCTATCTCTCTGGAGCTAATTACAACATAACCATTAGGCACAAGGCATGCTGGTCTCAGCTGGAATTGGGTTTTAATTGGACCGCCTTAATTGGTTTATTGCACTTGGAGGTAGAATTGAATGTGGCGGCAAAAATCTTGCTGTGAGGTGGCAAAATGGGATCTGAAATGCAACAGCTAGTGAACAGTTCTGGAGATTTTCAGTCCACCTCAGTTTGACAGATACTCTGTATTATTAATGACTCGAGTTTGGCTGCTTATGTCTTGTGGTACTTTTCGACTTGCTGTCTTTTCACAAACACTTGCGTTTCAAACAAATCCCTGCCTCTGCACAGAGACTCAAATTAATACATTGGTGCAAAGAGCCAAAGCTGTAATTTGTTAAATGGAGGCTAATGGTAGGGGTGGGTTCCCTTCTGACTGGGTTCACTCTTAAGTTAAGTGGGTAATTTAAACAATTTTCGCAGATAGCAGTGGTTAACATGGTATTAGAAACCCAGTTGCTCTTCCTCCAGTGACCTTTTACCTTTCATTATCTATGACAGTGAGGTTCTTGACAAAATAACCCCCATTGCCTTCTCTCTCTGACACCCTGTTTTACCTCCTCCTGTTACCTTTGGTTATTAATATCAGTCAAAGGGCACATAAAAATGGCACAAACTGGTCTACAGTAATATTCAGAAATTCTCATTCTCTAAATTAGTTTTTTTTTCACATTGTCTGCAGTTGAATACAGGATAGTTATTCATAATACAGCCTCTAAAACTAGGACGTCAAGTCAGATTTTGTTGATATTTGCCTGAATAACATAACTGCTGCGCTTTCCAATTGTAAGACAGCAAACAAACCTGCAGGTGTGTATTCCTGTTTTACTCTTTCACACCTGATACCGCAAAGGACTTAATGCTGATCTGTTTGGATCAGATCAGAGTACAATCAAGCAACATTTTGCCAGTCATCAAGGGGCATGAGGCACATGTTAGCTGTTGTGAAACAATAATATGAGCTCAGTCCTTTTTGTTTGAATAGAAGTTTGAAGCAGATGGGACCAAAGCAGTAGGATTACCGTAGTTAAAAAGGGAAAATCTGAACAAATGGAAACACTCCTTACCTCTACAAAAGTTTCTTTTATTTATGTTTTTACATTAAAATGTCATGCACATATCCAGACAGCTTCCAGACAGATAAAAGTTTCACCATGTCCACTCACAGCAAGGCCATTGGATAGCTATTAAATAATCAGTCCCCAATTCTCCACTTCATTGTGCGACATATCGAGTAACACTGCTGGAAAAAAAATGAAGTGGAAGCTCAGGTCTTATTGGATGTGGAGTTAATGGACAGAGTTGTCACAATGAATATAAAGGATGCACTTGCAGCTGGAACCTTCACGATGCAGCACAGTTCAGTGATAAATTCATTTATAACCTTTTTTTGTTCCTACTTTGTGTTGTAACTTGTAACGTAGTACATACTGTGTATATTTGTCAGCTGTTTACTTTTATTTATTGGTTCATTTATTTCATTCTACACTACAGTGACTTGGCAGACCAAAGCTGCCAGAGCAGTTCTCAGTGTGATACACTGAAATGTAATGAGGTTGGATAAAAAATATGGCTGTAAGAGCTGTTCAACATAATATTTAACATTAACAGTCTCACACTGCCAATACTGTCAATAAAGTGCTATTTAACTCAAGTTAGGACCTACATTTTCTATTAAACTTGTCATGATATAGCAAAAGTATCAGCTGATTCCTTAACTGCTACAAATTCACGTTACATGAATCATTACTAAAATCTCTCATATCTTAAGGAAAAACAGCCTCTAATCTCTCCAACATTGTTTGGTCAGCATTTTTAGTCAGTTAAATGAAACCATGACTTAAAACACTTAAATATAACAAACATGTTTGCATTATATATCTTACATTTTTGGGTGTGCTTGGCTTTTTTTGGCATATTTTTTAAACGCTGTCCAAATTTTGATGGGACATTATAATGTTGATCTAACTGCAGTAAATATACAATGCTGTTTGATAGACGAAACCTTTTCAAAAGGCATGTTTTTGTCACTGTTGTGAAGCAATATTCAACAATCAGGAGAAAAGTAGAAAAGTCTGAGCTATTAATTTCTCCCCTTGTCGATGCCCCCAGCTGAGTGCTGAGTATGTAGTGTTAAGGAGACAACTTACTTCATCCCAACCTGAAAACTAAAGACTTGCCCTTTAGTTTTCTCGGTAACGGTATTTGTACAATGCACAGCTTAATGCAACAAGTTCAAGTCTGCCTCCCAGAGGTTGTCAAAAGTCACTGTGGGAATTGTGGGAAATAAGGAAGAAGTGGCTGAGGAAGTTGACAAAGCAGAAAGTGTGTACCAGGAAGTAAATTACAACACTTAATCACAATATATCTTCTGAAATGCACTTCACAACAGAGATTGATGAAGTGTAACCCTGCTGAATCTGAGAGCGTTTTCCTGAAATCCAGAAGGTATTCCAGGAAAATAAAAGTTCTAGTTCTGATCTTCTGAATTATGGTGTTGCTCTATATATCGTTTCATCCATTTCACTTCACACACAGACCTGTATCCTCCTCAGTCTGTCCATTTAT
Source organism: Datnioides undecimradiatus (assembly GCA_008933995.1). Classification (NCBI taxonomy): domain Eukaryota; kingdom Metazoa; phylum Chordata; class Actinopteri; order Lobotiformes; family Datnioididae; genus Datnioides; species Datnioides undecimradiatus. The sequence goes on from WARS01000015.1 coordinate 12,070,320, forward strand.
TTATTTATTTGGCTTTGAGCACATCAGATACTGTTCCAGCCCTTTACCTGCGCCTGCTGCTTCTTATAGAACAACTGTATCTCTTTCCCCAGGTATTTCTGTACACTTTGCAATGAGGTACGCCCTGACATTCCTGCACATATTAATGCAGCAAATATCCACATGAGAAGCTCTAAAACAAAAGCGTATGTTTAGATAGGCAGATAGATAGGGACTGTCACACAATTAGGACGGGCAGGATAGGAAGGGAGGTGAGCTTATTATGGCATCCTTTCTTTATTGTCCCTCATTACTGTTACGTTTTACATTAGGATTACTCTATGGGCAGACATTACATTTCACAGCAATTACCAGCAATATCACAATTAATATGCAGAGTCTGCTGAGAGAATGTGGAAGAAAGAGTACAGGGTCACAAAAATGTCACAACAGCAGAACTACACATAACTCAAAGCAAAGAGGAGTCAGGGAGCTTTTCTAAAAGCCATCCATGAAAACAACCCATGATGCAGGATTTGAAAACATAAACCAGTTCCAGTGTGGAATAACATAGTGACTCATACAGATACTGTATGTGGGAAGTGCTCAAAATTTTTTTTTTAAATCCACTTGTACCATTTATGAACAACTCTAGAACTACACCGTGACCTTGTAGGGGTTGTAACAAAGGCGGGAGAAAAGCATAAAACCAGTGTCACTCCGCTGTTAATGGAAAAGCAATCCCTTTGGCTTTTAGGGGCGATCCCTGCTGTATTTTGGAACGTTTGAGGACAGAGAAGACAAGGTCACGCATCAGCTTGTGAATAGAAAGTTGTTTTGCTCAGGGATGCTGTGTCCACACCAAACTTGCAGCTCTGCTTTCTTCTAGTGTTTCAAATGCCTGTCAAGGCTAACTGGCCTCAGTGAATACAGTGGAAAAAGAGGGCACAGCATTCTGCTGCAAACAGTTTTCCATCATAAATAGACTTTTCAGAATTAATAAATGTTCTGTAGCACTGCTTGTGTCTTTGACGTGTAAAGGTCTCGCTATCTAGCTTTTGCATTTCCACTGGCTGCTGTGACTAACAGTGGAAACTTTGTGGTTTTTGCTAACCTAGATAAGAAGTTTAAAAAATATGTAGCTATGTTTTTCCATTGATCTGGGAAAAGGTGAATGGTCTAAATGTAGTTTTGCATTCGGATCCACTGGTTAAGGTACTCTTCAGGAAATATTTTTTATTCCACAATAACCAGAAATACAAGAAATTACTGACAGTAGTTCCGTTGATAATTATATTTCAACACTGTGTTATCTTATCTATATCGTATCTTATTATTATTGTATACAGAATATTAAATCATACTGCTACACAAGGCTGTAGCATCACATATTGAGCATATCAGCTTAAATCAACATGTAACATTAGATACTAGGTACTGCCACCCTCTAACTTTATTTTAAAGTGATGCACTTCTCCATTTACACTCTGTATAACCAGAAAGGCACATTTGGACAAAAGAGAAATGGCCTGCAGAAATCTTGGTCTACATCATAAGTATTATCGTTGTTTATAATTAGTGTGTGTCAAGGACAATAATTCAGAAATACGAAGGAACGCATGTAACAATAATTCAGGGTTATATTATTCAAACTACCACGAGATTCTTAAGCAATGTTACTCAGGAGGGTATGCTGTACATTGTATGCTGTACATCGTTTTTGTCAAGGCCGTGATGCGGTCAGGAATGAGGTGCTTGTGCCAAGTTCAATAAGCATCACTAAAATCAAGACAATGAGCTGAAGTACATCTCAGAGAAAATAACTTTTGCTCCACTGTTATGGTATTTGACTAATACTTTGAAATCCATCAGTCACATCAGTTGAACCCTGTGTCATGAAACCAAGTTTATGAGTCCAGTGACCCATTGTGACAACCTATAAACAGAGACCATTTTCTAGTCTCTGTGGGACTTGCCTGCCTGTACCTATACCACATGTATAAACACAAATCCTGCCTTGCTAGCTCAATCACAATGTAACCAACATATCTGCTGAATAAAACAGCTTATTCCATAGATGGATTTAGCCACTACAGTAGCAGATCTCACATACATTTTCTACATTAGAAGTGACTGTATATCCATGCCTCTGCTGAATTATTTTTTTTATCCCCACTGGAAAGCATGCAACTGAGATTTACTCTCCAGTGAGGAAAAAAATGGCTAAATCGTGCATGGGGGTGTTTGCCTTATCACCCAGTATCAGTGTGTGTTTATACTGATGATGTGCTGTCATGCTTATTTGATAACTGTCTTGGTCCAGTTTAGCAAGCAGATTGTTTGGGTGGACCTGTTGTACAGGTGATAAATTATATTTCAAGTAGAACTTTTAAGGCAGTACTTTAAGAAATTAATATATATGTTTCCTTTTCACTGTAAGTGTTGACGGTCTTCTTTTAACAATGACATTTCACATTTCTGCCCAACATTAACCAACTGGTTTTTATGATAGAGTATCCATTCACTGTCACTCTTCCCAATAAAACAATTAAAAACACTCTAGGAATTGTAGCCTCACTCCCAACACACCACTGTTTCCAATTGTATATAACCTTCAGGATTGTGTTTACTTCTCCCAGATAAGAACTCCAAGAAACGTGTTCACTATCGTATGTCTTTAAAGTGTGGGAGTGAAGTACTAGTGAGTAGGTGCTCCTATTTCATAATGAGAAGTGTGACTGTGGGCTCCACTGAGAGATCATTAGAGACTTGCTGCTTGGTGAAGGACACGCTCCCTGCTGAATAAGAGAAATCCCTGTTCAAACGGAGGGGATAACCGAAGGAATAACATCAGCTCTGCATAAGAACATCTGTCTCGCCACCAATCATGGTAGCTGTCTTAATTTGTCATTTCAGTGTCAAATGAACACGAGTGACAATTATCTGCTTAAGACGAATCTCAAACTGATAATGACTGGCTGTTGTGTGAAAACTCTGTATCTCCCATGCCAATTTATCAGGATAGAATAGTCCTCTTGTTTTTCAGTATTGCGACCATCTCACTTTTCTGTTTGAGTTCATCCATCATTTTGAAAGGTCTTCACATGACAGCAGCAATATGTTGCTGGGCTGACAGCTGCCTTAAATGTCCTAGTTTTTGTTCCCCCTCTGGCTTTCCTTTTGTATATAATAGCAGTTCAAATATGCAGTAAAGTATAGAAATAGTTTTTTTTTATTTGCATTTGTATGTAGTTTAGTTGTTTTATGAGACCCTTTGCAAAGACATATATTTGTCAGAATCCTCTAAATAAATTTTGAGCGTTTAGCTTGAAGCCTCTCTTTCCATCCTAATGTGATTGATATATGTTGGTTGAGTGACAAAGGCCCTTAGTTCTTATCAAATCAACCCAGTTTGCCTATTTAACAAACACAGTCACAATATGCTGAGAATTGAATGCTTCTCTCAAGGACCCCGATGGGATTTAAGGGTTAATTGTAAGGATGCTTTTCTTAATGAGCATCAGAATGACTAATTCTGATGCTCATTAAGAAAATTAACTGGCACCAAGGCAAGCATTCAGTAAATAGCATGAACGTGGAGGGCTATTGATCCCAGCCCTCTCCTCTTTATAGCAAACATTGCAGTATTTAAGTGCAATGTCAGCAAGGAAACAACTTGGGAAACTTAAACATTTATGACAGAAGTTGTCCCGTTTCCTGTGTTGGGTGAGAGATTAACTATGTTCTACAAAGCTTAGTCACATGCATTAATTTACAAGTTCTAGCCTGTGTAGCACTCCAGGGATAAAGCATGACTTTTTTTGACACCTTAAATTGAAATATCTTTTTTTTTCCATTGCTGTTTTTGTTACACTCCCAAATGAGTAAACCTCAAGAAGGCGGCACACTCTTAAATGCGCAAAATTTCGTCACCACTGAAAATTCCCGAAACAAAATGACTTCGCTGTTGAATCAGGAAAGTGGATACGTTTTTCGAACACGAGATGTCAAGTGGTAGCTAAAAATAGATGCCACTTCAAAGGCAATACAACCCCCTTTTATGCAGTTTTGAACCCTGTACGTTTTGAGGATCAAAGTGCAGACGTGATGTCTAATAAAAAACGCTCTACTTTTTGGTTTGGAAAAACTTTACTGGGTGAATTTAGGACTCAACGGCAAGGGGATTGCAATGTCAAGCTGTATTGGCCAGGCAATGCATTATACTGTCGCTTTTCCTCAAAGCCATGAGTTTGAAATATATAAATGTCACACACTTTTCTCTGAAAGGATTACTGTGGAAGAAATGGATGTTTTCAGACACCAATGACACTTAATCGTTTCTGTGGACACTAAAAAAATAGACTCTATTAAAGGAGCATTGTGTAACATGGCCCAAAAGATAGCTACTTTTTTACTGTATTGTAAAACCTTCATTACTCTTTATGTACATTATATCTAGGTTATAAAAATCTGAAGACGGCCTATGGGTGCCTATTTTGGCAGGTATCTGATATGAGTAAGAGTTGATGATAGAAAAGAAGGTTCAAGGAAAGTGTAACTGGCTTTTTTCCTCCAGATTCCTTGCAAAGCCAAATTGCAGACAGTTTAAACCACTTACTAAACATTTTATAACCATTTACCCAAGGCTCTTTCAGTATGTCCCACCATTAGCGCAAAATGCTTTAGGAATAAGGGAATCTACTGTGGTGGATAAGTGCTTTCGCCTGTCATGATTATCTTTTGTGGGTGCAAAAAAAAGGAAAAGAAATGCTCCTCTGAGTAATTTAAGGCCTGTGTCCTAGAAGTGTGAGATTGGATATATGATGTCGATTACACAAACTGAGACCCTTTTATGTGACCCTCATATAGCCAGCGAGACGCCACTTTATCACCATGCAGCACGCACGGGGCTGGTGGGCACTGCTGGCGAATTTACAGTCAGTGCCAGTGTACGAGTTGCTATTTCATTAAGCTAATATATTCTACCACGCCTGTGAGGGGAGATGCTGCGACGAGCTGGCCCTGATGTGCCTCTACACAGACACCCTGACCTGAATCTCTGCTCCACCTCTGTGACACATCCATTACACCTCCCTCGCTAGTCCAGCCATCAACTCTGCCAGCATATGGTGTGGGTATGCATCATGGCGCTTGTTTACGAGGAGGTTGCTGGGTGATGCTAGACTGGTGTTAGACTGCAGGGCGACATTTGCAGTCTGGAATCTGCCAGGATTAGCTGTTAATTTATGTGCAACATTTTGCAGTTTCACATGTAAAAATCTGTTGTCATCAACAAACAATTACACCAAATGAGAATGACTAGCTGGCATAAGCTTGCTGAAAATAGTTTTTGAATATGCTTTGAATTCATATTGAAAAAGCAATCTCACCACAATATTTAGACTGAGGGTGAGGTTCTTTTTCTGTTGGTTTTCTGGCACTTTTCCTTCTCAATCCTCCTGCGGATTGCCTCACAGTGTTTTCTCACCAATTATTTATGAATCCCGATTCATAATGCATTCTCAGGTGACAGTTGGATTCCCACAGAGAGATGGATGCATTGGTTTACAGGCTGGTCATATTCACCAGGAAAGCCCCAGTGTTGGCTTGGACAGGCGGGGAGACAGAATGATGGCAGAGCAAACTACAGCTGAGGCAGTGGAAAAACCCTGTGCATGAATCTTGATCTGACTGATGCTCAGTATTACCGCAGATTATGATATTTCTTGCGTAACATCCTCAGAGGTATTGAGTAATATGCAGTAAAAATCCAGGCAAGCTGATTTAAGCTGATCAGAAGTTTGTGTGATTTATGTCGGAGATACCGGGTGCACGACATGGTTGCTCTTTGGAACCATTAACAAGCTGGTGGCCAGGTCCCACAAGTCATCAACATCATATTTTCATGTAGAAGGGATTTTCTACCACCCTATTGGTTGTGTGTGTGCGCTTTGTTTTGGTGTGTTTGTATAAGACATAGGGCTTACTGTAACTGATATTAATACTGTATGCCTGTTGTAGTGCTTCGGAGTCCCATTATGCAAGGCGTGTTATTGCAAGTTTATATGTACCAGAATTTATGCTGCTATGAGGAGAAAACATCTTTGATAACATTGAAATTTAAATTTCCATGTCTCAGCAAAGAGCCGCTATTACTTCTACAGCCTTGGTCTTGACAATACCGCTTCGAGAGCTTAGTGTTGTGGGTGGAATTTACGAGATTAATTCCATACACTCACTAATGCAAAGATGGTGTAATGACAATGTGTTTTCTTCACCTTAATGTCCTTTTCTAAGATGTGGCTGGTGCACAGCAGATGTCTGAATCTTAAGTGTTTGATTGGACTCGCATAAACACTGACCATGCCTAAACACCTGCAGAGTTAAAAGGAGTATGTTGGTGTTTTCACCCATTTGTTTTAAATTATTATTGTCCATTATTTTTTCATACTGATACAGATGTCTGTTCTCACAGACAGTCTTCAAATCATTCAGACTTGCTTAAGAAAGCCACCTTTCAGTAACTATAAAAAGATGCTTTTATTGGTGTTTTTTTGTGGTAAACTTAGTCCTTGAATTGTCTACAGCACAATGCAAAGCAACAGGCAAACATGATCATCATGAAAAATAATATAGTGAGGGTTTTTTGCTTTATTTAAAAACAACCAGTTCTTAACATTGATTGCTTAATTGTCAGTTTGCCGGTTTGCCAGCAGATGTATTGACCTGTCAAAGAGGGAAAAGCTGTGTCAAGTCAAACTGTTGTTAAGGACTGAAGGGTGTGTTTATTTAATGATTACATTTACATAGGAACATTTTGAACCACATATGGTGATGCAATATGGGTCATATGCAGATTGCAGGTCTCCATTAAGGACCTGAGGCCTTCTGAGCAGACGTCTACCTCAGAAATTACAGTAACTCCACACTGAATGTTTGATCTTGTGAAGCCATTACATTACATTAAAGTTACAGGATGTAATTTCACAGTATGACAGCTTTGTGGCAGAAGATAAGAAGTAATTAATTGAAAACTTCAAGCTCAATACCCAGCAATCATGTCAACTACATGCAGTATTTGCAATTTTGTTGCGTCTGCACACACAGTAAAATTCTCATTGATTCTTCTGGATTCAGCGTGCTTACAGATAGTTGTGGTTTCTTCAAAAGGACACTGTTAGACACTCAATTGCTCAATTAAATGGAATCGACTTCACTTTAAGGTTAGGATTTGTCTGTGAGATGAGAAGCATAGAGTGCCATAAACAAAGAAAAAAATAGAAAATATGAGGCAGCGGTCAGTATAAGCAGTCAGTTTTCTGTATTGTTGCCCACACGGTGTTTATCATGCAGAAGTGCTCAGATTTGTTTTTGTATTTGATTTACTTGGATTTATTTTCATGTCACAAACCATTGCTCCCTTTTCTTGTATTTTTATTTTATTTTATTTTTATTTTTTTACTTTTTTGGGAAGACACAAGCCAAATACTAGAAGAAACTGCACATGAAAACAGAAGAAAAGTGCATGAAAAGAAATGTGCTAAGAAAGTTGATGCTCATCCTCATCCATAACACTTTGGGGTATCTTTGGCACCAGTTGACCTATTTACACACAACCCAAGTGGCCCTGTTAAATAGAATTCCAAATGAATCTGATGAAATGGTACAGTAGCTGGCTCTAAGAAGCAGATAATATTCAGGCCTATTTATATACTGTATTGCCTGACCACATCCATATCCACGCTTCACAAGTCAGCTGTTGGCAACAAGCTTCACTCCTGTACTTGCTCTTCAGAGCAACCTCGTCACTTGCACTCCTATAATTGAAATGCAAAGCCAGACCTCCAGCATAATCACATACTCCCTGATTTGTTTTTAGATTAAGTTCAGGAGTCGTATGGTGTTTGTGCACTGGGTCTGTTGTTATGATTTCAATGGAGTCAAGCTGGTGATTAAGTTTCCTCCATTATTGTGTCGCACAATATGTTGAGTTCATCTAACATTATGCTTATTATTTTGACACATTATGTAAAGCCTGTTCCTCTTGTAACACTGGCAAATAAATAAAAAAAGCCACTGGTGAAAAATTAAAAACACAAAACAAAACCTGCTTCTTTCAGCGTGGTTTTATGGTTGAAACTGGTGCACAGAAATTTTGAATATATTCCTGGTTTTAATCATGTTTGGAATATGACCTTTTATATAGACCATGAGACTAATGACTATTGATTAACTGACTATCCATATCCATGTATACTCTTCTACGCTTATGTTCAGGTGTATTTTGATTCTACAGCATCTCAGTCACTCACTTCTGTACTGAAAGGATAAAGTCAACAGTTGTGAAGGCACACAGTTTAATGTCTGGCTGTCTGAACTGTAGCTGTATTTAGGATTGTGCTGGATTCGGTTTCTCCATCTGATCATCAGCAATCGAAAGCAGGTGATACAATGCCTAGCCATCGGACTTTCCTTTTATTTCAGATCATTTCTCATTGTTACATCATTTACCATCATGTTTTTCACACACATAAAGTATTTCCATGCCACAGGGTCCAGGTTTCTACTCAGGTACTTAGGGCAGGTTTCCTAAAATCAGGATAAGAACGTATTCAGCTTCTGAGACTATGAAACAATGTTTACATGCACAACACATTATAACCTGATTATAACCACGATACTAGTGTGCTTATAAACTAACTCAGTTGTTCTTGACTTAAGTCTCTTTGTAGCAAAGTATTGCCTACTCACGACCCTTCATGGATGCATATTGTGAGCAGTCCAACCAAAGGGTAATGTTTCCTGGTCAGATTTTGATTAGATTCTAGATGTCTCAAATAAAACTTAATGTGTTTTCACAAGAGAAAAAAAATGATAATGTTTTAAGGAAAGCAGGAAAAATGCATATCATTTCGAGAAATAAGATAATTTTCTTTACCTTTTTTTTTTTTTTTAATCATCTTGTGACCCCTTGAGAGGTCCCCAGGTTTGGAAACCACAAAAAGTAGCACCTGATCTCCAGAATCTTGGTATGTGTATCACCAACCCATGGTAAATTTGCAAGTTGGTATAATCTGGAAGATTGAAAAGGAAAACTGTGTGTCTGTGTTGGCTCCATGTAGTTTAAAGGCAGAAAAATAAGATATTTTAGTCAAATGATAAGTTTTAGTAATATAGTTGTTATGTGGCATGTGGCAAAAGTGGGTTTAGAAGTTATAATGGTTTTGAAGTTTTGAAGTCTTAGTCTTTAACCACAAAACCTTCCTATTGAAATCTATTCTAACTGAAAATGGGTCAAAGCAAATAACGACTGCCGTACTTTCTGAAGGGTAAATACACAAACTTTTTACAGCCACTGTTGAGTCAACAGGGATTGAATTTTGACAGTTAAAAGATAGATTTTTTTTTTTTGGTGGAGTAGCACTCTTTATTCAGATTGCACAGGGAATATATTCAGTGTCTGTGTCATTTCTGCGTAGGTTGACTACCAGTAACCTTGTTGCTCCACATGACAGAAGACACAATTATTCATCTGGCAAAGGCATATTTCCCATTTCAGAGGAAAAGACCACCATTCACTTGCATTGCCGGTGCCTCAAATGAAAACAAGACGAGATCAGAGAGCAATGCAGAAGTCTTTATGAAATGTTTTGCGTGCCTTGACATTTAGAGTGAATGGACTTGCACAGAGGCTGCTCTGAATGGCCACAATAAGCCAAGTATTAGATCCTGTAGATAAGTGAACCCAGTCAGCAGTGTTTGTGTTTGCACATTATTGCCTACCAAGTGTGAGGTGTGATATATTGAGAAATCAATTGTGTGTACAATCCAAAACAGCTTTCAGGAGGCAGATTACTGGAAAATTGAGTAGTGAGTAGTGTTCCATTTCTGATCAGGCAAACTGACAACCATCACCTGCTAAAAGCATACAAAACACTAATTTCTTATGAGTAAATACCAGTTGCTGTGCGTGACCTTTCTTATTGCTCATTGGTTTGTTTCCCATTCATTGAAAGTGCAACAAGAGGCATCAAACTATATATTCTTTAGTAGATTCTGCAGTCAAGTTCTAACACTTTGGTAGAAATTATTATGAGTTGTCAAACATGCTGAATGAATGTGACAGTTTGTTGGATGTTTGCCGCTCAGACTGCAGCCTGTAAGCACTCTGTCTCCTCCAGGTGAAGGTTATATTCTTCTCAGAGGAGATCAGCAGGGGAGGCTGGGGCACAGCAGGTAACAGTGCCAGGCCAGTTTATACCATTCTGAGCCACGCTCCCTAATTAGTGCACAGCTGTGATGCTCCTGGGAAACCGCACATCCATTTCCTGGTTCTCTCCTGCAAACTGCCACTGAGAGACCATTAGGGTGGACTACAGTGCTATGGCTGACCAGTTTCTTCTGAAGCTGTTACAACAGAAGCCAGAATAATATGATTAGCCTACTTTTGTAAAATATCTCATTTTTACAAACAGTTGTTCATGGGCCTGTTAGAGTTTGATATGTTGTTATAGTTGCCTTTATGTGTAAGGCAAGTTTGATCACAGTGGCATGGAAATAGAATGAGCATGAAGCTGTGACCATGAACTAGAGATCCATCAGATGGGGCTCCCAGGGGCAGCCTTTTGAAAAGAGTAGTAAATCCCTGTGGCTTGGCAAATTTAGCAAAATAGGGAGAGAATTAACTTCAAGCATGAATGGTGGGGCTTAATGATTTTCAGGCACTGAGGACATCTTGCTTGGTGTGATAAGTGAAAGCTGTTGTTTGACTTTGTCAAAGCAAAGCTAAAGCCTCCTATCTACAGAGCTTCCATTATCCTCCTGTGTTCACAAGACAATGCAATCAGCTATGTCTGTGAAGGAAAGCAAAGCATCATCAACATAAAAACTTCATTTGTGGGTTGAAATAATATGGTGCTCAAGTAGAGGTACTCCTACAAAAATACTAATATGTAAGTGATTAGCAAAGAAAGTGTGACTCATTTAAAGAGTAACTTGAAAATTCTCTGTGGAGTTTCAGACCGTATGACAGACCTGCACATGCGAATTCAATGTAACTATAACTGTAATATTGTAGGAAATGTGTAATAATGCAACAAACATGGAACAAACATGCAAATGTTTTATGAGGAATAGAATGCACTGAACATATTATTTACACCTCAAGAACACACTCCATGTGTTTTGGAGACTGAGGGTCCCTCCATGGAGCCCCTTCAACACAAGGCTGAAAAGCTATTTTTGGCTCTCAAGTCTATTTCATTTCTACCAGGCATGGATAGGTGCAGTCAGGAATGTTTTTAAATGCACAATGTTATGTGACGGAACGGTGTACTGACAGGCCTTGAAGTAGCCTCTTCTCGATCACTGCAGCAAGGTGAGATGTTAAATCACTGCAGGGCAGGAAACAATACGACCCTCAGTGGCTGATAAGTTCCTCTTTAAAGGTAATTTATGTAAGAATGTGAAGAAATTTAAATATATTAATCACTTAGTTTTGACAATAGGCGAATGGGGTGTAAGGTAACTAAAAAATTAGACCTTCCCTGGCCTTCTTGGCCTCTAACAGCCTGTAGACTGATTCTAAGTGAAGGATTCAGGACATTTTTTTCAGTTTATGCATTTTCCAGGGTGCCTTCTTTCTCTTTCACTGCACTACAACAGTGTGCAACACTTGCGCTAGCTTAATCATTTGCAACAAATAGCCTGTACCCACCACAGCAAAGAGTCCAACACCAAGTCTAAAGACAAAGCATTACTGCAAAGCAAATGATATTTCCCACCAGCTATGATCCCCACTAACTTGACATCATCATATCAATTTTCCCGAGGTATATTGGGATCACACATGTCCTTTCATCAGGATTTGGCTAAATCCTGGAGTGCCAGAGCACACCATTCAACCAAGTGAATCTTTTTAGAAATTTGAATCCACAGATTAAGAATATAGACAGGATCTTATTATTATATATGATTAAAAAAGTGATTGTTTGATTGACGTTGTGGTTTTAGTAGGATACTGTTGTAAGTAGACAACATAAGTTAATTCTTCCAGATTCCAGATTGGTTCAGATTGTCTAAGTGCAATAATCTTAGGTTTTGCCAGCTAGTTTTGGCTTGCCTACTCCGTATGGATCTTGAATAGTTTGTTTGGCGTTGGCTGATGGAGTAATTTGAAAGCATTTAATTAGTATCATGAAACCCAGTATAGGGGCATTACTAATAGTAACATTATAAGGAGTTCAAACTAGACTCCTTTATAAAAATATAACAAAGAAACCGATCATGAGTGACAGGGCTAATTCAGTGACTGTCATTCATGATGTGTTGTTGGTGGTTTCTGCACAGTCCAATCTTTTTCTCTGCCCGATTTACACCCAGCAAGATATGAATCAGAAAGACAACAGAAGGGCTGGGAAAATCTGATGACATTCACTGACCTATTGTAACCTATTCGTCGTCCCCCTCCCTCACTAACTCCATCTCTCCTTTACCCGTCTCTTCAAACCAATTAATTCTTCTTCTTGCATCATTCCACCCAGTCTTTCAGCCCAAATGATTTGGCACAATGTAAGTGTGCAGTTGTCTACATCTGGAGGAGGAATGATCTGTACTGAGACTGTAGATACCTGAGGCATGTAGTAACTTTTAAAGGCTTATTTTCAACTCATTGTTTCCTTTGTGTTGATGACTATCTTTACATACAAGGCTTTAATTAGGATTGTGAAAAGGAATATATTCTTCTCTGAAATACAGTTAGTTATTGAGATTAAATTTGAACATATTTAGACATTTATTTTAACAGTGTGTGTTTGTGAGTGAGAACAGTGAGTTTGTTTCATATAGTGAGTCAAATAACCTAATTTAATGTGAGCTGTAATGCAGATGCTATTGCCCATGCAATCTACAAATTCAGACTAATGGATTCTATTGAAATATGGTGATGTACAACAATTGAGTATAAACATTAGCAAAATTATAGACTCAAAAATAATAATTATTGAAAGTAACAGAACACAATAGGGCACTAATTCACAGTAATTCTTCTGCCCATGCAGTCATTAATTTCTGCAGCCTGCCCACTCTATCATATCTGTTTTCTGGCCATTATATGTAATTTTAGCATATTTTTGACTCAAACAGTATAAGTATTTATAATCACTGTTAAAATAGAAGGACCTAAATTGGTCTCCTTCACTTCATCCCTCTAGGTCAGCGTGTAACTTGGCCACAGAATCCCCATGTGTCAATAAAAAGGCATCTTTCATAGTTGTAAAATCCAATATGTGTGTGTCAGGGGCCAGCAAGAAATAAGTCCTGACATCAGGGGAAAGTGGAGAATAAGCCAAGCTGTCAGTATCTCTGTTAAGGATAGTCAGTCGGTGTGTAGGAGCTCTGTTGTGCAGAAGCTTCCTGGATGCTCTTCAGGGATATGCATTTGACATATGTATCCCCTGGATGAATACCTTTGTGGGAGGTCCAGAGGCTGCGCTTTAAAATGGCCCTATTTGTCCTTTCCTCACCTACATTTACAGCTCGATCACACATCTTTGTTTTCATGTATACTGCATGTGTTTTTTTCTATTTTTTGATTCTGGACATGATGGTCCACTATACAGACACTGTGTATATACGGCCCATCTCCCATAAGTGATTCTAGACAATGGCTTTTTGCAGTTTGGGGGCGGTGCACATTGGCATGCTGTAGATGTTATTCCCAATCTATGGAGACCACATTATGAAACAGGCTTCAGGGACTGTACTCATCATCAACCTTTTCACACTCTTATAAAAGATTCATGGTGCTTCTTGTTTTGCTGTGGCAACGCAACAGGAGTCAGAGCTGCAGGTGCGCTACCACCGAGAGGCAAGCGGTGGCCTGAATAATACAAATACCGTGGTTGCCTTCTATTGCTAAATAATGAAGTAGTATTACCTTGGACGCAGGAAAGCTGTGCATTTATATAGGTCTACAATTGGGTAGATAACAGCCAATTTATTCTCCCCTCTTATAAAAAACAAGCGTTCATCAACGATTGGTTTAAAGGATTTCCCTTGATAATCTGAGGCTTCGACTTGCATATTGTTCACGTAAGTTGGCTAGACAGTGATTTGTCAGTTATTACAGTCAGCACTGATTCACTATTGACTTTGAATTTAATGGAATCTGACTGCAGGTTGAGATTATTACATTGTCATGTTAATTTAATGTTAAAATGACAGACTTCAAATGGGGTAAATGGAGTATAATGGAGGTGCTGAAGCTGAGCTAAAGAAAATATTACTAGCCAATTCTGTGAGGGGTTCCACTCACTGAATGCTAAACAAATTTACCTGATGCTGGTAAAATGATGTTAAAATTGTTTATGGAGTGTCACTGCTGCTAACCTACTAAGAAGGGATCATTTGCAGTTAGCTGCTGCTCTGTTCAATTTTGTGCATGAAAAACAAACAAAACAGATGTTAGATGAAATATATAGCATCTGAGATGATTCCAACAATCTCTTTTACCTTGTATGAATTATTGATTAGACTGAGACAAGAACACAGACAATCGCGAGTCAATATTTAATCAAGGACCCAGCCTCTCTACTGATGAGGGAAAAATATGTCTTCATTATTATTGCGCTGGAGTCAGCCTCTTCGTTCGGGCTGGGTTTCATCACACTTACAGCAAATGACAAAAGGGAAAACTTATTTTATTATACCTCCTCTGAATTAAAGATGGGGTGTGGAGTCCCTGGACAGCTGCTTTCTTCCCGTCCTCTACTGACTGCATGACTGTCATGCTCTTTTGTCATTTCCTGTTTCCTCCTGGAAAGAGGGTGTGAGTCAGTCCTTGGAGAAGCCCTCTACTAAAAAGATCTTAACCATGGATTTCCCCCCCGCATGAGAATGGAGATGATATTCAAAAACCATTTTGATTGTTGCAGTTACAGATGAAGCTGACAGTTTGTGAATTGCCAGTTCAGTTATTTTTGGCAGCATATCAAAGCAATAAAAGAGATATTTTCATGATTCCAAGCACGCAGTTGAAAAACACGATCAATGTTAAGACCAGTGATGGAACATTCCCAGCCAACAAACAGCAAGGCATGACACTCATTTAATGGTACATGCACGGGCTGGCCTGTGGCTTTTGTTGAGCAATGCACCATTCACATGTTTAATAGGAAGTGCATGTAGGAGGGCAATTACAAGAGCAGCCAGCAGGAATAAAACATACGCTAGGATGTGTCTTCCTGCCATACAGTAGCAGCAATGCACACATGACCTCCCCTGATCTGCCCTCACATGAACCCTTGCTTCAGTAAACGCTGAAGGAGGGTTAAAGTGAATTAGCAGTCCGGGAGATGACAGAGAAACTCTATTGTTGAAGTCTGTGGTTCACTGAGTGACCTTTGCCACTCAAGAAATAAAAAAAAAATATATATATATATATGAAAAAGAGAGATGCACAGCAAAGCGTACTTTCTTGCATAGTCAGTACAAATTTGACTTAATTTAACTTTTGCAAATGACTTTTTCCCCCTCATAAAATGGTTATGCAGTGCCACACATCAAATTGATTAACAGTAATAAGTATTTAGCAGAAGTGCTCAAGCATTTGGGGAAAATCAAACATTTATTGGTGGGAAGTGTTTCTCATTTGATGAAGATGGAGCACAACAATTGCATTTTGTTTCCTGTTCCGTGGTATCACTAAAATATATTATGAAATGAATTTGCCTCTGGTCACACTGTGTTAAAAGTAGAGGGTTTTCTATTCTTTATTGAGTGGACATCGACCAGCTATAAACACAGCAAAGTCTACTTAGAAAATGTCTGGTTTAGGCTTCACATACAAGCTCCACTGTACATTTACATGCTGTGATACTCTATGTATTTCTGCAGCCACAGCAACACAAAAAAAATCCAGGTTGACACCATGTCTGAAGTTGATTAATGTTATGCACAGCAACTTAAATTCACCTCACTGCTCCAAGTGTTGTTTATCTTGGTGAGGCTCATGAAAATGGGACTGACTGCACACATCTGCACCTTCTGTGAATACTATTTCATGAGTATCCTTGGTACAATATTCACTGAAGACCTGGATTAGGGGGAGGTGTTTTCTCTGCAACAGTCCAAAAAAGTCTGTCACATAATGCCAGGAGGACTCCAAAATACCACTTTTTTTGTAGTTTTAAAATATGATTCTTTTTCTATCCTACCATGGCACGTTGACACAGGGAACAGTGTTTTTTTTGACAATGCAGACACCATAGGGTATTTGTCCCAGCAGCGGTTTCCTGTGGCTTGCACAGTCAGGGCAGGCGTGACAGCGAGTCCAGCTTGCAGTGTGCTCATCCCGTTTTCTGGTCTTGTATTTGGTCCACATGAATAATAAAGCTCCTGGCAAGGCTGGCTGGGGTTACATTTGTGGTTGTGAGCGGGAGGGGTTTGAGCCAGCACTGAGCGACAGCAGCTATTGATCAGAGACAGACAGGAGACGGTGCTGAATACAATGAAGACAGACTCTGTGTTCACTCTTTCCCTCTCTCTTTCTATACCACCCACTCTCCTTTAGTTTTCTTCGTCTATTTCAGGTCTTTACATTCTTCTAATTTTCATTTTCAAGCACATTCCTCTGTAAAACTCACATTCATATGCACGTACACACACACGCGCACACACACACACACTCGTTCCATTTGTCTCTTATTCTCTTTACTGCCTCTTGCTTCGTGCCCCTCTCCATCTGTCTCCCCTCCTCTCTTCATCTTCTCTCTCCTGCACACTCATCTTTTTTTTTCCAAGTTTCACTCCCCATATTTATTTTACCACCTTGATTGAATCACAGATGATTCAAAATCCACACCTACGTTGCACACCATCGCACACAAACATCTGTACAGACTATATTTAAACCTCGTCTTATAACATCTGCGCCACCACGGGGGAGAGGAAAAGGTAAAAGTAGGCCATATATGGCCCTGCAGCAGCTTCTCAAATGAAACAAGAAAGATACCCTGTTTTCATATAACATGCTGTCTCGACAAAAACACATCAATGTTGTAAAGAGAACATACAGACACTGGCCCTCTTATCTTTGCCTGCTCAGTCGTGAATTCCCTCAAAATCACAAAACGTGTTTGTTTTAACAAACAGTGGGTGGTATTGATTAAATGAGATCTCTACTCTTTGCTGCTGCTCTGCCAATTGCAAGAAGTTCCCTGTTTAGGCAGATCAAAGAGCTGACACAGTATTCTGATGAGTTGCAGTCTGGATCGTATACCATCAAGGAGACCATGCAAACAACATTTCTGGCACATTACACATTTATTGATACACACATAGCTGGCTTTCATACATTATGTTGATTAATACTTTCATTTAAGGCCTCATGTTCCATGAAGACAATCCCCACCTCCCAGCTGGGACTGGCTGTCGTAATTAGAACAACAAATACATTCATGGCAGCTCCAGTATCGAAATCATATTTCAAATTATCTTGGAAATCTAGGGCTCAGGGCGTAACTCTTGACATTGCAGGGTTTTTGGATCTGATTGGTATGCAGTTGCACTCCCACTCCCCTAATGTCACACTAAAACTATGGAATTAAAGTATTTTGTAGCTAGAAATTCCCTTAGGCTGTCCCTCTCAGCAGCTTTCAGGCGACAGCGCTGCTCTCTTTTGTGCGTCTCAGACTATTGATGCTAATGAGATGGTAATCTGAATGAGGGTCAGCTGTGCTAAATGCCACTCACAGACATCAATCACGTCCCTTGAGTAACTGGCAGGCACAGTGCCACATTTTCAAAACTCTATTCCTTTCCTAATTGAATTCCCTCAACCGTTTAGGAGTCCATCAAATGACATAGTGTTTAGAAGGCAGTGTTCATAAATTTGGAATTCACTCTGTTTTCTTTGCAATCTGAGTGGCAGAAGTAATGACTGTGATCCAGAGAAGCTGTTGTTGTGTTACAAATGGACAAGGCGATCTGCAGTACGGCCTGTAGTCATGAAGGAGGCTCTCTATCCATGATGATAAACTTTGCCTGCCACAGAGAACCAACACCCAAGGATACAAGAGGAAGTATCCACCACTGGTGTCACCCAAGATTGATCCCTTCTCCCAGTGGGGCAGACACTGGTAATTACACTGCTGAGCTCCAACATGGCATCCATTCCCTACAAACAACCAGGAACAATGCAGCTGGCAGTTCAATTAGGGTGACCTGTGTTTATTAGCAACAAGTTTGGGCTGTTAATTAACAGTGGCAGAGGAATGCCACTGATGCCACTCTGTTGTAGTCATGTGGTGATTGAATTAAGAACAGTGAATATGTTCTATGATAACACAAAGAAGGCTGCAGTGGTGCAAAGACAGAAGTAGCATGATTGTTGCATGTTTAGTGACACAGGAAAAATCTTTTTTTTTTTTTTTCCTGGATGCCTTATTTTAACCAGACCTTGACCAAAAAGTATAGAAAAACTTCTACGAAACCATTTTGGAGTGGATACATTGGTAATTTTGCCACTGACAATGAATTTTTTTTTTCACTTGTTATTTTATTTTATAGTTAGAGATATTTTTGTAGTCTTAACTGGAAATATTTAAAAAGCATTTTGAAAATATAATTCATGAGTAAAATTTAGATATTTTATTAACTGTGTGCACAACCAGTGTTTTTCAAGCCATCAGATGTTCATGCATTGTAACATACTGAGTCATCATTTTTTAGCCTTTCTGAGCCTTTTACTCTCCTCAGTCTTAAACTGTAATCATCATGTTTTGGGGAACAACTTTCCTGTGTTGCCTCTCAAAATACTGACTGGCTTTTGGTGGGGGATTAGAGTTTAGTGCGCAAGATGTGCCAACTGACAATGTCCATGGATTTGGCAAAGATGTGCATTACATGATGTTCTTTGTCAGGGCTGCATACACAGAGCAATGATTTGAACCGTGGCTGTGTTTGTAGAGAGCAGCTTGCGAAAGCTTGATAAATCCTATAAGTATCCGATCACATCTAAATCCAGAGCAATCTATTGCTAGTCCCAGCAAGGATCAAAGCGAAATACGTGGGCGTCCTGGAACCCCTTGAAACAGCAAAAAGCATGCGGAAACACACAACCACACATGATCTGGATAGGATTTTAAATAGGGGGAGTGGTGCATTTAAATATATTTTGGCCGGACATTTGAATGGACATGAGTGGGAGATTAAATGGCAGGCTTACTGACATAAATGGTTGAGTTCTGAGATGGTGACACAGTTGGGTGTTTCTTGCTACAGTGAGTTCCTGAACCACTGTGTCTTAGCTGTTATTTCAGAGCCGAAATGTCCCAAAGCAAAACAGCATCAAGTGACTGCCTCAGCCGGAGAACTGAGAGTTGCTGCAAAGACTTAAACATCAAGGCTTCAGATCCTTTTCTCTGACTTTAAAAGAATTTCAAATAAGAGAATTGGTTTGTCAAAGTTACGAGAGAAAGAAAAGGCTCCAAAGGAATCCATATAAGACTTTGTATATGGAGTCCAGCGCAAAGAACAAACATACACAAAGGAATCCACCAGCAGCAGACGCTATTTTTCATGTTATACTTTGGACAATGCCAAATTCTCAAGAGGGAACAGAGAAGGAGAGATAAAATGCGAGGCATGATCCTGAAAACATGCCAAGAAGCAGAGACCATTAAGCAGAACTCGGCAACTGTCCTGTCTCAGCACTTGATTTTGTGCTATAGTATCTCCACTGTTAATCTTCTCCACTGAGGTATGGGTGATCAAGGGCCCTTTTCTTTCTGCACACATACGCATTGAAATCTGTTTTCCCCCATAGGAGGTCAGACACTTTTTATCTGATGCCCTTTAAAGTACACGTACTCAGCGTCCATTAATCTCAACCTACAGCACTGCGATGTCAAACGTTATGCAACTGCTGCCTTGTCACAACCGTGAGGCCTAAGAAGGACTGGTATCCTTCACATTGGCTGTGACTTTGGCTCGTGATTGATTGCATGTCTCTTTCTTGACAGCCAATATTCTGTAGGACTGCAAGGCGGGATTGGTGCCCCCCCTCATGGATGTTCACCAATGACTACAGAAGCATGGGCGGGAGCGAGAGGGGTTTGTATTTTAACCTTCACAAAGTCGAGCTGAATTATTGTTAAATCACCCCATGTGGATTAACACAGCACTTCTCTATTGTTCTAATTTGAAAACATATATTCCACAGTGACTTCCTGTAACCTATGGTTGTGCATACATTATGTATGACCGTATACCTATCAGAGTATGTACAGCACAAAGGAATATGGAGGGTAAATGAAGATATTAAAATAAATGATTTAGCCGAAGCAATTAGGAGACAACGGGGAGTTTGATTTTCAGAACATGCGGCCCAAGAGATGGAGACAACAGCTGGTGAGAAGCATATGTCAGAAAAGAATACCTTTTGAGGTGTGAGTTTGAGGACAGAATGTATATTAAGTTCTTAGTATTGTCAACACGCTTGTTAATCCCCTAATCAAACCAGCCCCAGTTGGAGCACATCAGCGCTTTGTTAGCAAATACTCCTGATCTTATTTACCTTTATTAGTTTTCTCAACTGTGGAAGTCGGAGTCTGATTCTTTTAGCACAAGCGCTGAATGAAAAGTAACTCCTTCTGTGCAATGGTTTTATTTGGATGTATTAACTGGTATAAGAACTCGAGAAGTAAAAGTCAGAATGTGTTTTACTGGCTCGTGAAAATCCACCTAATACATGCCCATAAACACCAGCACAGTGAAACCAACGATTTATTTTGGCTGCTTTGTATTTAGGGTCTTGCAAGTAAATTGTGTGCAAGACAAATTTTCCAACACAAATCCAACACAATAATATTATGTACTTACTACTGAGTTCTAAAAATATAAAATGGGTATTACATATTCTACTCCCTCTACAATGGCGCTTCAGTCCATATTAATAAACAAATATCTGCTGCCCAGTCTAGCTGGTGTTATTTTAAGTGACCTAAGTCAGCTTTATTTTACTCTAAAGCGGTACTCCAGCAAGTTTTACACATAGGCCGGTTTAATACTTAACTCTGCTCTCTAAAGGGAAGTGAACCTTGAGTTTTGTTTTTGTAATACTAAGCCTGCAAAAACATGTGTCTGTGGCTCAGGAGCAGCTTTTTCAAATCTGAGAAAATAACCCCCAGTGATATCACTGAGGTTATGGGAGCTTGGATTTTGAGACTGCAAATCTATAAAACAAAGCCTGAATTACAGACCAGGGGTATTTATGTTTACCAGGCAGGGAATTTCGATTGAAAAGATGTTGATGTTTGCATCACAGGAATTTGTAGGATGCAGTGTTTTTTGGAGCTTGACCTATACTAGAGACGAAACGTCAGGATAATACGGCCCCTGTTGCTTCGACTTTGACCTTTTAATATTAATCTGTCCCATGACTCTCCCAACTTTATGGAGTAACAACACAAATTTGTAGGAGGATCCCTTTGATGGTGTAGTTTGATCTCATTTGACTAATCAAAGATGTCATCTGATTACAAATCTACACTAAGTGTTTGCTAAATCCTGATTGGTGCATCTGACTTTTTCTAAATCAGAACTGCCTACTTCAAACCAGTGAAAATGCAAACAAAGACTGATACTTCTGATATGAAGTACCCCACACTGTTTGTGCGTTTATGCAAGAGTTGTAAGAAGTTGTAAGTTGTAAGATTCGTTAAAAAAATAATTTTGAGGGAAAACCCAGTTAATCTGAAGTGCTTTGCCATTCTAACAAATGCAATAAAGGGTCAAAAGAAATAAACAGATATTACAGCTGCTACTAATAACAATCATGATAGCTGATTGTCAATAAGCAAGTGAAGAGCAACATATTTTAGAGAAAATTTCCTCTCATCAACAACCATTTGAAAATCTAAAATAGAAAACTCTCTGGACCTGGCAGTGTAATCACTGAGTCATTCGTATTGATCAACAGCCTAACAAGCCCTTGTAGATGATATATTTTGGTCAATTTGTGCCATGGAGCAATGAAATTGCCCTTTTACTCCCCAGATTAATGCACTTTAGTCCAGCAATAGTAGAGTGTGAAGTACAGACACTCTTATTACCTCCAAGAAACAGGCTAGAAATTTAGACATCCACACCACTCTCTTTCCCTCCTCTTTGAAATCTTCTTCCATCAACACTTCCTCTGCAGTAGGGGGCAGAAGAGACGAAGCTGTCAGCACTTCTCACAACACAACAACTCTTTCCCTGATATAGCCCTTCCCCGAGAGATTACAGACACAAGCGGTGGGTGGGAAGCTTTGGCAAGCTGCATTCCCGCTTTCTCTCTCCTCCCTCTCTCTCTCTTTCTCACTTCCCATCCACTTACTGACTTTCTCCCCATGCATTCTTATTTCCTTTCCATCTCTCTCCTACATCAACTCCCCAGGGTACCAGCTCTGCTGAGGGGACATCCCTCTAAGTTCCTACACAGGCCCTGCAGCAGTTAATTGCAGCGAGAAGATATATTATGTGCAGAGTCGCCAAAGGGACAGTGATCACACTAACAAGCAGGGGGTGGTGGAGTTAAGATGGTGGAAACAGTGGCGGTGGTGGGCATCCTCTTGTGACTACACGTCCCTTTTTAGCATCTTTCAAGAACAAAAACAGGCCTATCGTGGATGTTTCTGAGCGTTTCTTTTAAGAGACTGATATCGAGACAGAGGTGGTCTGATATTGCTCTTGAATTTCCAGGCAAGTTTACAGAGTGCTGCATAGGAAGAAAAGCAACTGCTACTGTAAAGACGCCTCTGCACGTCCCCTTAAAGGTGCACTGCTCCTCTAAGAGCTTTTCTTTGCAAACACTTTTTTTTTTATCTACGCCACTTATCTCCCTATCTCTCTTTCCATCTTGATTCTTTCCTCCCGCCCTTACAGAAATACTTCCTCTCACTCACGTGTTCCTGGCTCATGTCGGATGACGGAGAAAAGGCTGAACGCTGCGGCTGCTAACTCTGGCCTGATGCCACTCTGCTGCCAATGCTGCGGATCCTGCTCCCTTTGCCTTGACGGGTGGCGACCTGGGGGTGAAAGAGAAGCCTGGGTCACTGAACTATATAGAGGACCCTCATTGTGTTCTTTGGTTGACTGTGTAGACCCCTGTGCAAAGGAGTGTTATCAGCTCCCTGATGAAAACAACCAGCTACCTGCGAGCATCCCTGCCACCTCTTCGCTACGCTTCCTGGTGTTAATTAAAGAGGGATATGGCACAGGCACCACAGTAAATACCTACTTCTCTGAGAGGGGTCCTTTTCCAATCACTCTGTGTCTCCGGATCCATCATGTGAATCTATATGTTGGTTTAAAGGATTAGTCTGCATTTTAATTGAACCGAGAAGGTCTACCACTTAAGTATTAAGGATCAAATCACATCAAAACACAAGGAGCAAATTTGGATTCATATCTTTTAATTTCAGCGGCCAAACAAACTTTGATGAGGATTTTAAGGCAATGATGCTCGTGCCATATTTCAGGATGCTAATAGCCTTTACAGATCACTAACCTTGAGTTTTTATGGTATTGATTTTAAGTGTAAGGGCTCATCACATGCAAGCAAACATTCATTCTCTCTCTTTAGCCCTAAGCACAAACACACACACACACACACACACACACACACACACACTTGCATAGCTTGAGAACTCCATGAAACCACCTATCAACCCATTATGCACATGGCAGGGTAAAGTGATCCAGTATAAGCGCATTGATCCTCTCAGCCTCATTCAGTCTGATGAAGACCCGGGCCTAGTGATAACGTTTCACTGCCAAACAAGCCACCACCACGATGCAGCACAGGGCTCAATGGACAGTAAGGAGCTGACTCACGGGGTTGGTAGGAAAAACAGCAGATCATAGTCTGATTGAGCCGAACGTCTTAAGGCAATTGAAGAGAGCTTCAATGGGCCCTTAAAGAAATGTTACTATATAGCAAATCCACTGTTTCTCTGGGAGATGATTACAGGCTTGGCTGCATTGTGAAGTGCATTAAGTCACACAGAATGGAAATCTCAGCATCTCTCGATATGTCTCCCACTCACATCGAAGAACACCACTCCGGATTCAAGGGGTACAAGAGCGTGAGATTGAAAATGGTACGGATACCCACTGAAGGTGTCTGGAGGCAAGGCCCGAGTAAATCTGGATGATGTTTGCCTTTTATCAAAGTTGACTTTTTACTAATGCCACGGGGAGACGGCCACATCAAAATGCCTCTATTCTTAAGGGGAGTGAACTGAACTGAACTTGTCTCGCATCTCACCATAGGAAGTTATGCTGCCCTTTGAAGGAGCCACATTTATATAGTTTTTTTAAAAACCCACGGCAAAGAAGATGTAAATAGCTAAGCAGACATAGTTGCTGTCACACTGCCCTTGGATGGAGAATATCTGTCTGGCAGACAGTGGCCCCTGGGTGAACCTGGCATTTGATGCAATTTGTCTGGTCCCAGGGCTGAATACACAATAAAGGCGGCCTGTTTCTTGGTCAGCGCTCCATCAGGGTGTCAGATTTTTATTCCTTTTGTATGTGTTGGTTTTTTCAGGAAACTACCCGTTGTATTGAAGGATTTCATTTGGATTTTTAAGGCTTCTCAAGATAAATAATCGTCTCAAGTACATTGGTGAAAACAAGTTTCAAAACCTTCTTTCTCTTTTTTTTTTTTACATTTACAGTCAGCGGATCGTATGAAATACTGTAAAATGCTGTGGGGGGTTTTATACATCAAGCTGTGGAAGAGTTTTTTATCTTCAAAGCCCAGGAACTTGCTCCATCTGCAGGGTGCGTTGAACTTTACTGGGTGTTTTCTCCTACACCAACACAGCAACATGCAAAAAAGGAAACAGCTTGAGCAGAATGAAGGCTGCTGAGAAGGTTTCATTTAGAAGGTATTTTACATAAAAAAAAACAAGTATGGAAAAATACAATACATTTTCCATACAGCACAGCAGATGTACGAGTTTAAATTTAGCCTCATTACAATGAACTTATGATGTTTTTTCCCCCGTTACCATTTTGCAGAGTTTCTCTGTGACATTATTCCCGCATGATCAAAGGTGCTTTGTCAGCAGTGCAGACAGCTGACACTAGGTCAGTGGGAATCAGAGTATGAAGGTAGCAATAATACATAACACATGTCTCAGTAGACATCACTCCCCTGAAGTTCCTGCACGCCAATTAGATTAAAGCTGTATATTACTTGTGGATGGAGCAGAGGGAAGAAATCAATACCACGTCTCCAAGCAGGAACCCTGAAACAACAGCCACTGTCAGTTTGAGACTTATGTCACAAGGGCCCAGTTAAGTTGGTTGCAGGGTCCATACGCTGTCCTGTCTCAGCCAGTGTAGGTTTTTGAAGAAGCAATTACAGCCAGACTGTGGGGGGCTATATTCATTTATAAGAAGCTTTGTTTTTTTCGAGAGGACAAAGAAAGATATCCTCAAGAATTGGATCCTTCTCTTGAGCTACACCATTTTACCAAAATTTAACATAAAAAGCGCAAACATACAGTCTGGTAAGGAGGCTTATTTGCTTTATTGCCGGGAGTTTGATGATAAGGTCAATTTTACTCTTCCACCTGTCCACTAAATAGGAGACTACAGCCAGCAGCTGGTTAGCTTGGCAAAGGACTAAAAAAGGGTAAACATGAGGAAACAGATAGCCTGGCCTGGTCCAAGATTGACAAAATCTGCCTACCATCACCTTTAAAGATGACTAATGAACAAAGATTTAGTTTGTTTAATCCATGCAAAAATGTTAAAACAACAATTTTACAGGGCCAAAAAGGACAAAAAGTCACTATAGTCTGGGACTTTGTAAATTACCTTTTTTACACTTTAAAAAAATCTATTTATTGATAAATTATAAGAGTAGAGGTGCTAAAAAGTGCATATTATCCCCTTTGGACAGAGACAGACTAGCTCTCTTCTGTTATATCAACCAGCCTATGCCTGTAGCCCCTTATTTAGGAGATGGATATGAGAGTAGTTTTGATCTTCTCATCAAACTCTCAGCAAGAAAGCAAATACCACATTTTCCAAAATGTCAAACTGTTCCTTTAGTTTAGATTAAAATTAATTGCTTCAGTTTTGCACAACACAGATGTAAGATTTGGCGTAAAAGGGAAACTGGAGAGCAATGGAGATCGTTAAGCTAGATAATGGGTTCTGAATACAACAGCGTCATAATTTAAACAGTAATTTGTGTGGATACATGACTATATTCAGGGTAAACAATGTAAATATCTGATTAATAAAGACCTAATGTTATGCAAGATTAATAACACTAACCCCATGCAATTACTCACCCTTCCTTTGCAGGCTTTGGAGCATGCGACACATAATCAACTACAAGGTCAATGGAGAGCTCAGGTCAGGATACGATGCAGGCATAATAGGTCTTTTATACACAGAGATTAATCAGGAACGAAGATGTGGTGACACTACTTTATGAGTGTGTCTGCACTCAGGGAGCAGCGCCGAAACACATCTGTAGTCCTCAAAGGTCGACCGCAGTTTAAGGAATCTTTCACCGCTGCTCATAAATTATCCTGATGAGCACTGTGATGGTCTTGAGCCAAAGGGGTGGCTCTAGGAACCTTATCAAATCTATTATGCACAATGAAACAGGTAGGGGCTGTCATTAAAAACAGAGTTAGCCATGCTGCAGGAAAATTATAATGTGATTAGGTTTTAGGATGAAAAAAAAAAACCTGAAACATGATGCATCACAGGAGGGGGTATAGTTAGATTTAATCAGCTCTAGATAGAGAGAGGAAGTGAAGAAAAACAAAAAAACAACAGGTGCAATCACTCATTTAAGCACAGACAACGCTTCGTCATAGATGAGTTACACGGGCCCTGTTTGACACAGGAAAAGTAAACAGCTTCTTTAAGGGCTGACGTTGACAGTAGATTTGATAAAGTAGGGAAGCCCACTTACTTGATGGATTTCACTTTGTCTGTATAATGTATAATGAATAAGGCAGACAATTAGCATGCTAAAGAT
Organism: Datnioides undecimradiatus; assembly: GCA_008933995.1. NCBI lineage: Eukaryota > Metazoa > Chordata > Actinopteri > Lobotiformes > Datnioididae > Datnioides > Datnioides undecimradiatus. Next base: position 12,097,354 of record WARS01000015.1, read on the forward strand.
AAGAACAGGAAATGACTGGGTCAGTGAGCAGACAAGGAAGCTGATAAGAGGAGGATGTTGTGGAGACAGTGGCGGTAAATGGGAGATTGACTGATGTTTATGGAAGTTTGCCTTGGATGCTTTTGAGAGTGAGAACACAGGATGTGTTTTGTGTCTTGGACTGGTGGCATAAAATGGTTAATATTATCAATAAGCATTGTTTAATTGAAGGAAATCAAATATTTCCTCCCCCCACATTTCCCAGAACTCATTACAAGCTACTGTAGGCCTCGTGGCATCCCTTACTTGAAAGTGAAAAATTTCAATTGTACAAGTGAAGAGGCGTTTTAGCACTCAATTGGGTGAAATAAACTCTCTCGCTTTCATGACTGAATCCGCTTTTATTGGATTTTGCCTAAAGAACAAAAACAAATTTGAGTCTTGTACCGTAGCTTAGTGTACCGGCTGTGACTGCACCTCAATGACAGATTGAGGGTTACGCATGCAACAAACAAAGGACAATACCAAAGGGAGGTGGTGGTGGTGGTGTTGGCTTATTCTTGAAGGTCTCCAGACAGATGTACAGGATCTACCCTGGATGAATGAATGAGCATGTGTGCAGACTGATTATTGGTATTGTGCACCATGTCAGGTCATTACTGCCTATAATATCAGCTCTTCCATAAGCCTATGAACCACACTAACCCTGTCTAACTGCCATGTCTTTTTGCCTGATACACATTTCATTTAGAGTTTTATTGTGTAGAATTACTCTGTACGATCTACATTCAGTCTATGCTGACTTCTAACCTGTAACAGTAGGTTATACCGATTGTATATATTTATATTTGCAGAAAATATCAATTCATACTGTATGTGCAATCGGGCTGCTACATTTTACGTCTGGGAAATATAAAGTTCTCATCTCTTACATCAACGCTGTCTTAAATGCACTGTCTTTTATCATATGTCTGGGAGTTTTGGTTGACACTGACGGCAGAGCAACAGCTCCTGTTGATTTGCCAAAACCTTCACGTGGCTGCAGCTGTTGCAAAGGTTTTTTATTCTGTCTGGGGCAGACACAAACTTGGATACAGCCTCCAGACATCAGACTTCTTTTCAGCATTGCATGCTGTAAAATCAGCTACTTTCTATGCAATGAATCAACAGCACACAAGGACACAAGTCTGGTGGTGAAACAAAAAGCTAGTCAGCCATCCCACATGACAATGAAATAGATCAAAGCAGCAGAGAAGAATGGTGCTCATAAAATGGTTGGTGTAATGAAACTTTAAGGATTGGGGCCTATCAGCATACCCTGACCTGATTATCTTGAATGCACTGCATCTGGTGGGTAGATCTCAATGCTCTAAACTCCAGTGTTGTTGAAAATTTATATGCAGAGAGGAACAGTGAGAGTATTCCCAGCAGTATGTCTAGAGTCTGAAATTTATTTCAGATCCACCAGAACTGTAATGTGCTTCAATGGGATTACAAGTGATTTGCAGCCATGAAATATTTTAGTGTGGCACTCTCAAACAGTTCAGGCTGTGTTAAAACAAATGTTCACAATTCTCTTGCCAGAAGCAAGACAGGGGTTCAGCATTTCAAAGACAACTTTTGACATTAGATATTTACAGGACATGTGGAGGATGAATTTTAAAGACATGCAGATTGGACTTTGCACAGGCTGATGACAAATCATCTGAAATGGAATAAAAGCTTTAAAGCCAGACATGGAGCGGATGCACTTTTATTGTTTTTTGTCATTTTAAAATGTAAAAAAAATTACAAAATTAAAATTTTGTAAAGAGGTTACGATTGAAAAAGATAGCAATCACGAGGAAGGAAGTCAGAAAAATACATTTATTTAAATCTATCTATTAATTACTTACAGTAATATTTTTTAAATAAATTTTAAGAAACAATGAAGAATTTTTGGCAACCATGGCATCTTTGGTTGGCATGGCATTATTTGGTTCAGGAGGGGAAAAAAAAGATATTTTTAGTGTTATAGCCAGATAAAAATCATATAAACTCACAACAAATGGGCTGCATTTTTCCCAAAAAGACTTCCTGTATTATTGTGTAATATTTATATATCAAATATTTCTCTAGGTAAGGAACTATTTATTCTATGTAGTGAGTGTTGCTGGGTCGTGAAGCTTTGTTGGCAGCAGGTTATATCATGATGCTGTGTTCAGTGAAGCTTACATTACTTCTGGAAACATTGACAGTCAGTCAGGAGGTCTTTCCCACACAAAATCACATTAATTACCACGTCCATGTAACATCTTTATTGTCAAGATTGAGATGTTGTTGTTGCTCTGTTCCTAATTAATTAGTATGTTGGAAATCTGTGACTCCGTCAGTTCAAACAAAGTGTTGTGATTTAGCTCCTCCTCACTTGAGTGAAACATTTTGTAAATGTTTCAATATGTAAATTCACTGATCCACAAACAAAAAAACCCTGCCAGGTTCACTTCATTTGTTCAGCATCCGCATCTCAGGAAGTGCATTGGTCATATTCTGGAAGAAATTGTACTAAAATATCCATGAGATGGATAGTCATGGTCGAACCTGGCCTTTCAGGATCAGCCAGGATGGAGCATCAATAATATATTATCAGTCATCAACGTTGCATTTTAGATGGACGATCGGAGACGGGGTACACTACTAAGGTGATTAACATCTGTAACCCGTGCCTGCACTTTAACTGGACCTTGAATGGAAATATGATTTTTCTTGGCAGGGCACAACACTGACGGGAAGGTTTGGGAGTTTTAAGAGTCCTCTGTTATCCATCAGTAAATGAAATCTTTAAAAGGTTTCACTTCACTGATTTGGCTTCAGAGAGACTGGAAGCAGCCTCCTGTAAGGATTTGTTAACAAGTAGTGCAGTCAATATGATATGAATCATTAGTTCGAACAGCATATGACATTACATTTTGGCGTTTTCACAGAGGAATGAAATTATGAACACTTGGCTTTGAATTTTGCTTCATGTTACAACACAAAAAAAATGTTTAGATAAAATCCAAGTTATTTTCTGATCTTCAGAGATTTAGTAAGACATCAAAGTGAAAACAATGTACAAAATGTGGCTTACACCTTCAATATATAATAACATATGGTGTGAAACATTGAACCTTGATCTGCCTACTTGCAGCATTTAGTCCCAAATGCAAAAATTAATTCTTTGATATTATAGTTTTAGCAATTTTAATTTATCATCAGAGAGAAAAGGTGCCTGGTGCTGATTTCACACAAATCCTAAGTATGTTCACTTTTGGTAATTAAAATGCTTGACTAACCAGTCAGCCTGTCAGTGTGACAGAAAACTAAGAAGTGAAAAGTTGCCCTAAATGAGGGTTTGATAAGTGATCAATAGGAAACGACATTAAAGATCCCAAAAGCTTAAGGTACTAGATTCACCGTTGAGGATGCAGGATGTGAGCATCTATTCATGAGGGCGGACGGTGACATTAAGAATCAGACATACGTGGGAGTTCTTGCAAAGCTTTGAATTCAGACATAAAAGAGAAAAGTTGATGTAGGAAACACTGAAGAAGAAGAAGAAGAAATTGTTTGATCTTGTGATTTATGCACCCTGTTGGTGGATTATTTGGGGAAATTAAAGTGTATTCTTCATATCAAGGTTTTGTTCCTGGTGAAATATACTTCCACTTGCGTGTCTCCAAGTTATATAAGTGTCTCACTTTATGAAACACGTGAGCAGAGTGGATAATGTTGCTGCACATCCACCCACCCCTCTGCCCACCGACTCTGCAGGAACCACATTTTTCCGGGTTCCAGTACAATCCCCCTTTATATGGACCAACGAATATATGTTGGATAATCAGTCTGTGCACTTGAAAAAAGTTTTTGTGTGTGTGGGTGTTTTCCTGCACAGCCCAGTGCAGTTAAACTAGCAATAGACTGCACCCAGAGGAAGGAATTAAGTGCTATGGCTGGTGGCTGCCACTAACACCTTAAATGCGTGCTGTTTTATAAAATGCACAACGGGCTACAGCGGTGGATGACTCCCATTAAACAGTACTCCTATAAACTGAGCCCCGTGTTTGAATGTTTATGACAATGGGAGATTGAGAAGGATACGAGGAGCTTGTCGCGCTGTGCCCTCTCAGATGCCCTTAACTGAAACCTCTTTGGCAAATAGTTTTATGGATGAATGCTTATCCATATTCCAGTGAGGTAAGTGATGCGATTTCACTGTTGATTACCTCTGCTGATCGGTGTGATTGGTTTAGTGGTAGATAAATATAGGAGAGTTCTGAATGGAATGATAAATACATACGAACCCTGCACCGTATCATGGCAAACAATGCATGGATTATGACGGTAAGAATCACAGGGATAAGCCAAGAGGATGATTTTAATAATCCTGATGAGCCCTCAAACAACTTTTGCAGCAGTACCCTGCAAGGTCAGCGTGTGACATTAATTGAAGCTAATCTCAAGTTGGTTTGGTGCAAAATTTGACCTCAGCCGACGTTTTATTCAGAGCGTGTAATTTTGCAGGATTAACATGATACCAATCTCCTGCCTTTAATCTCCCAGTAATTTAAACCCAAAATTGATCCACATGCCTAAATGGACAATTTTAAAAAATCTGCAGGATATCAGATGTATTACCTCAGTGAGGCATTTCATCAGAACAACTCTGAGTCAAAGTGACATTCTGCAGCATTGCATTTCTGGGCCAGCCCTGAAAGGCTCTTTTCCTTCTCAGCATTTCAGGGGCACTGACAGGGCAACCCTTCTCCAGCAAGGCTAGCGGCCAAGCAGTCTAGGCCGTGATACATAAAGAATCAGATTGCACATGAGCACCAATCCAAACAACTTGTCATGGAAAGATATTTACTCCTCAGTTGAGACATTATTCACACACAACTATGCCCTTGGTGGATAAGGAGCCGTCTTGGGCTGAAAGAAGAGTAGTCCTGTTCACCTCATCCGTCCTGGAGAGAAGGAGAGACAGACAAAGGCCGTAAGAGAGAGGCAAGTGTAGTGAGAATATAGTGGTGAAGTGGGCAGAGCATATACTCCAGGGGAAGAGAAGGAAGAATGGAAAAAGGAAGGAAATAGATGGAGGATGGCAGATGAAGACAAAACAAAGGAAAAATCTTGTTGCGACAAACTCAGGCCTTATTTTTGTACTTTTGGGAGTCATTTCCTCTGCATGTTAACATTACACTCACCACTATAATTGCTGAGCTCTGACTCCACAGCACTGTGGGCACAGTGCAGTTCAATGGGGCAAAAAACATAAGCGGTCAGACAAGCATATAAGTATATGCTATAAACATATACTTTTTTAAGTTTTTATATGAAGTTTATGTAAATTTTATTGTCAGCAGGAAGGATTGTTCAAACTAAGACCCATGCTACATGAAGCTAGAATTTCCCTTTTGAGTATGAAAGGCCTTTGTCTCAGTTAGAGTGGTTTAAGCTCCACTAATGTTGCAGGAGAGACCATCATTTATGCTAAAGCCCCTTTTAACACTCAGCCAACCACTGAACAGTGGTCAGTGTGCTTTGAGACTCTCAACGTGGATTCTGGATATAACTTAGGGCGGTAGATTTTAAGACTCTGCATGTGTGTCCACCACATGTGCCACACACATACAGTATTCTACCCGCCTGTGTGTCTGCGGCTCAGTGGTAAGACGGATGTTTCCTCCCAGTTGACTGTCCATCCTGCTGGCGTAAATCATCTCTGTCACTCAACAACAATCCTCTATGCTGAGCCTCATTAGTCTAACCACACAAGAGCTCCCTCTAACATGCAGCCAGGCATCTCAGCTATCTGCAGTGCACAACTCCCAGCAGATGTTGCCAGCTTTGCGTCCACAAAGACAAATATACACACTGCACACTCAGGCACTTAAGCAAGCAGTTGCACACACACGCAGTACTATGTAGAATAATCCACAAATGTGCAATACACTCTAAATGCGCCTGTGGGGACAAAGGCAAAACCAGAGTATGAACATATATGTTAGGTCACTGAGGTGCAGCCACACACCCAACTTTACTTTGGGCTTTCTTACAAGAACCACTAAAGCTCTCTAAAGCAAAGTCCAATATAGGACTGCCTCAACTAATGCACATGTAATGAGGCCCATTAAAGGGGCCATAAACACTGCCTGGCATGTGGAAAAACAGTTTAGTGGTTTAGAGGGTCTTATTGTTTGTGGAATTCAAGGAAGAGGCAACATTTATGAGCCAATTGGCTGCTCGGCCCTCAGATAATGTTATCCTGCTTCAAGTCAAACACCTGCAGTGTACTTTCTAAGCAGTGAGCCCTAATCGAAACTGTGCAGTGTTCACATCATCTGCATCACTTATTGTAGCTTTTTGGTTTCATTTTACACACACACTCATACACATGCGCGTGCACCCACACACACACACACACACACACACACACACACACACACACACACGGTAGTCAAGTGGATGGGTGAAGAGCAAAGCTTTGGCAACTACCCAGCGAGCTTGTGCATGCCAGTTACTTTTGGCTAACTTGGGCTGCCGATTGTTACTTCGTTTAGCATCAGCTAGATAATTGCTGTTGCCAGAGACATCTGCTCTAAGTTTGGAAGTGATTTGCTGTATAGCTTAGTCGTGATGCCGAAAATAATATAGCTGAGAGAGCCAAGACAGACCTTCTGCTATGAGACTTATCCTGGGGACTAGTGGGCACAGGAAGGGAAAGGACACCCAAATAAGCAAGGAAGAAAAAGTGTGTTGTTGTACTTCCTTCCTCAACCTCAAGAAACCTGCTCTCAACAGGGACTGCAGCTTGAGGTTTGAGTGTAATCTAAGCAAAGAAATGAACATCTAAAGGTGCTTTAATTCATACTTTAGTGTCGTATTTACATATGTGCTGACTGTGAAGATAAAATATGAGCATCTGTGGGTATTTATGTCAAAATGTGCACACATTTAGAGTCATTAGCTCGGATTTGTGCATGTGTGCCTGCCTGTCTGTGTGTATTTTTCTTCATATGCCCTCAGCCATGCAGCAAGCTCGGGGAAACTCCCATCTCACCAGCTCTGCTATTCCCCGCAGCCTTCGCTCCGTACAGCAGACAATGTGAGGAAGAGACGTGACTCATCCTGGGATGAAGCCTCTCCTCTCATCACTCCCACTTTCCCTCCTTCCTTCCCTCTCTCTCTCTCACTCCATCTCTCTCTCTGTATACCAGTTATCTGTTTGTGTGCCTGGTGTGCCGTTTTTTCTTGCCTTGACTGGCTGACTTGAGAGTCACAGTGGCACCGTTGCCCCCAGGCCAAAACAAGGCTTGATGAGCGAAGACACACTTTTCTCCCTCTTTCCCCTCCCAGATGGGTACCACCTCCCTGTGTGTGGTCATATCTCTGTCTACCTATCACTGGAGATGCTGATTGGGTGTCTGCATGATCTAGCTGTATAAACAATCCTCTGCTGCAAACACACCTTTACAACCTTCAGCACTTTTTTTCTAGAGCCTGGGAACTCACCTAAGATTTCCTTTTCATTTCAAGGATACTTGAAGTCTCGATCTTGCACACACATACCAAACCTGTTGTTTTTTTTTTTTAAAGCAGCTGTTCTGTGTTTAAATATTGTACAGTAATTTACCCAATTGTTATGCACCATTCTCTTCACCTGGCTTCACCTATGATAGAGTTTCTGCATTTCCCCTTATGCTGTCAAAGAACCCCAGGGGATATTGGACATTGCTACATGGTGTCTCTGTCTATAGCCATTGACTTAAGATCTGATGTTTGGACTCATTACATGAGTAAAAATACAACATGACCACACTGCAAGATGGACCAAACATGGTATGAACTTGAACAAATGGCAGATTTTTCACTAACTGTGTCATAACTGTCACAATAATTCACAAGACTGTAAGTGGCTACCTAAGTAATCTAAGTATCCTTAGTAACTAAATATCTCAGCTCATTTCTATTTAAGGTACATGAGAAGTTTCCAACCTTATGTTTATTAAATATAATTCAATCTGTCAAATTTTGGGGCTCTGTCTTTGAGGGGGAGAAACACTGGTAGTATTTTTCACTATTTTCGGCAGGAAGGCAGGATTATGCATAAGCAAACAACAAAACTAAATAAAAAGCAAGCAAAGGAATTGAGAATCTGCTTCAATATGTAACGACTGGAGGAACCATAGCCAAAAAGGACTCATTAGCACGACTCAGAGACAGGAACTTGATTTAAAATATAGTGTTTACTCACTAAAAAGGAGGAAATAAGCAGACAAAATCAGCAGAGAGAAGACAGAGATGAGGTCAGGTAAACTCACAGAGATCAAAAATACCAGGAGCACTTAACACTACAGGGAAAAACAGACTTGCCAGCTTGACACTGGGTATAGAAACTGGCAGATTAAAAGGGGAATACACAGGCTAAAAGTGGGGCAGGCACGGAAGGATAATGAGGGACAGGTGAAACTAATCAGGGAGGTGTAGACAATCACACAGGCAGGAAACACACAAGGGAAGAATGTGAGTTGTCGAAAAATGAGCGGAGAGGTGAGCAGATGAAAATAAAACAGGAAACAAGTCATCACATATCATACGACCCCCCAGCTGGGAGAGAAAGACAAGTGGAGAATGTCCATGAGAAAAATAAATGCTATATGTAAAGTCCTTTTATTATTTCTGTGCCATAATTGAATGCATTAGGTCACAAGGATGCTAGAGCCCTATAGGGTCACACTGAATCATGTGAACCCAGGAGGAGCTTGAAAGGCAAGTCATTACATGCCAGTGGACTATGTAACGTCATGTTAGGTAATTGCCCTTTAAGGACAAAGGGTTGACAGTTTAATTGTTTAATGGTCGGTCAATGAGGCCTCGAACATGTCCGTATCGGACAGAGACAATTCAGACTATTACACAAGTGGCAAGATTGTTATCACGCCTGAGCTGTTGGTCACGTAAAGCATTCACCGTCTCTGTGTGCTGTAAAGAGCCTCATGCAGCCTGGAACTCTTCGCCACTAATTCTCTCCATTAAAAGCCTCCAGCACATCGCTGCTCTTTGTACACAAATCCCCTTTAATTATGGGATTTATACACCAGCAGAGTGCGAACATGAATAAATAACTATAGAGCAGCAGAGGCAAACACAGCCAGTTAATGCTTCCATGGAGCATGAGATTCTGCAAGGTCACCACAGATAAGGTGCACAGTTTATGACATGCATCTCAAGTAGTGCAAAATATTTTCTCCCAAGAGGCAGTTAAGTGTATAGAGTATCCTACGCTGCAAAAAGAAACAGTGGCAAAATTGCTATGGTGATTAAAAAAAGAAAACATACGCATACTGTGTGTAATGCAAGCAAGGCTGAGTCATTTTTTAGAGTGGTGATTGGAAGTAATACAGTCTAAAGCCGCACCCGACGAGTGAAATAAATTTGATTCATCGTTATGTCTAATAACAGCAGCTTGAGGTAATCAGATGATGAAGGACACCGGTTGTTCAGTACTGTCTGTCTGCGAGCCACATAACTTGTCTCCCTGTGCCTTGTGCCACTGAGGAAGACTATTTAAGATTCGAGCAGTGTGTTAGACAGAGAATAGGAAAAGCCTTTTTGTGTCCATGAATACCCAGGCAATCAAGGCATCAATTATTCAAGCCGCATGCAGAGAGAAACCATCGCATGCTGTCCATCGGCGCTTCGTCCCAAGACTCCTAATGTTGTTCAGACAGCACTGGAACAATGCAAATGCAACAGAGCTATTAGAAACAAGGCTGTGCAGGAAGACCACTGCAAAATTAGAGATAAGACGGCCCAAACATGCTAATGAGTTAATCAATTATAACTAGGTTTAATCACAGTATGTAAACAAGTAGGCCCTCAATAGGCAAGTGTTGGGGAAATTAATGTTATATTGACCCAAAGCTCAAATGTAGAAGCCTGGTTACACTCTGAATTTCTCCACAGAGAGAAATGAAATATTTTGCTGCTTTCTGATGTGCAGCAACTAACTACAAAACAAGTGTTGTAATTCTGTTTTTGAAAGCTAAAACCGGACATCTAATCTGTTCGATTCATGAACATTCAGTGACAACATGGCAGCAGATAGTAGAAGTGTTGTAAGATCCTGTTCTTGCAGAGTGACAATGAGTGTTGTGCTGATTTAAAAAGTTAAGCTCTGACACTTGAAGTGGGTTTATATCCCTTAAATGCAGGTCGAGGCAGGAAAATCAATACAGTGTCAATGTAACTTGACAAGTTACCCTGAATATTCATCCGTATTGAGTCCGAAAAGATGAAACGATGCCTCAGGATTCATACAAGAACATGGATGTTATATTCTGTTTAATGTGTGTTGGTGGCCCTCACTGCGCAAACATCCATGTCCAACCTAAAGTTTATGACAGAAGGTGGTGTATGTGTAGCCTGCATGTACAATAAAAGTAATATAAAATGAATGGCTACTGTGTCTGATTCGTGTTCAGTTCAACTATGCGGATATTCTGAGCAGGTTTCACACAGGGGATAATTATGTGAGTTCAGATGAATCATAATGTTCATCACGATCAATTATCTGCATGTAGCCATTTTTAACTTTCTTTCATTTCTTCAACTTCTTCAATTTCTTTATGTGCAGTCGGGGGATTTGGGGATTTTTCCCAACTCAACACATTCATTAAGGTGAATTTTCTGCAGATCCTTATGTCTGCTATTCTTTTCTCTCTCTGGATGTTCATATTCATCAGCAGAAGAGATAGTCTTGTGTCAAAGCGCTGCACTGCAGATGAACGCCGAGCAAGAATGGAAATCCGGGATCAATTCCCAGAGGAGACAAAGGGAATCCAACAAACATACAAGGTGACTGCATTCTCACAGAGGGAACGCAAAAACAAAAACAGGTAGGTGACAGACGGGTGTGGTTTCATGCAAACAACAACTGAGAAGGTGTGTAAGAAAACCTGGCACGCACACAGACACACAATGGTGATACTGCACTAAAAGAAATAGCCAAACTTTGTGATCTTTTTACCTGTAAAACTACATCAGAACAGCAGTGGACCTTGTGAACACAAAATCCCAACGTGCATACTATTTTGTTTGGCTCAACCTACTATAGTTTACAAAGAAAGAGTAACTGATAAATCTTTCATCACCCTGCATTCACTACACTGGGTAACCTTCAAGCCAGAGGTACCCTTCAGAGCCACACACAGAAGATGACCTTCCAGGATGCTGGCCAAATAGTTCCCGTGTTCCACTCAAACTGCTGTACAAACTGTACTGTATATGTTCACAACAAGCCAATTATTTATTTACAATGCTGCCTTTCTGTCACACTTTTTGGTGCTGCCTTCAGGAGACAAACAGCATGCCAGACAGATCTCCAGGGAGGCACACTCAGGTTCTACCCTCCACCCTTTTCCATCTGATATTAGGCTGCAAAAATGTCAGCATGGTTTTATATCTGTGCCTTAAGGTTAATTCACCTTTGGATGTCTGACATATTTTTTTTAAATCCTCACCATTATGCCATGCAGCAACTTTTCATATATTGCAGCAAAGTTATTCCTTGAATTCAGGCTGCAAATGTCCAAAAGATAATTTGAATTGTACAGTCATTTATATTACTCTCTGTCTCCACCTGGGGCCAAATAACCTGCCGGCTGGGAGTTCATTTGGCAAGCTGGAAAGATGATTTGCATGCAAATGGTGAACACATTTCTAATACTCCGGGTAGTTATTGAAGGTTATCACATGTGATGAAGTCTTTTTTTTTCTGAAAAACATGATAATGATTAAGCACATCTGATAAGCACTATTTGCTGTTGTGCTCCTGTAACATCATTTTGTATTGAGTGATTTTAAATACATTTAATAGCCTAATTAATAGCAACACCTCAGTATTTATAGAGAACTTTTCAAAGTGAAATGTAGTTTAATCAGTTTTTGATGATTTACTTAATTTTAAAGATCTACTGTTTTTTTTATTATTTATCAAAATCTGCTTTATGTGCCACATATCTAAGACAGTGGTTGATTTGTTTCATTCGTTTGCTTGTTTGCTTGGTTTGCTTGGTTTGCTTGATCCTCTTTAAAATAGGCTGAAGCATCAAATCATCAAGTCTGCACACTTTCGAAGACATTAGCTGATGCATTTGTGCAGGAAACAAACTAAAAATAAGAATTTGCATAGATCAGATAACTGTTACATGCTTCAGCTTGGAAGTAAATCTACTTCCATAATCTTCAATTAAATTATCACTATATGAGTTTTTAGATGAACGATGTATGTACATGCATGTTATAAAATTATTGACTGGTAAGTGGTACACATAGGGAATAAAAAGTGGCATCGTTTAGTCACCATGTTGCCATTTTGAGTCCATATCCGTCATATATATGAACGACATTTGGGCAGTGTGCCCTGGTAAGTAAAAAACGCTCAAGTAATTTTCTCTTTTAGATTTATCTCCGCTCTGCTGTGATGCAGTATGCTGGCACTCTAACCTGATATCTCCGGTCAGCCCAAAATATATCCGGCATGCAAACAAATCTGTAGAAATAACCATCTGAGTCCACCGCTATTTGAATAGAATGAAGAGAGTTTTATAGTTTGCACCTGTGGCCTAAGGTCACCCTGCCGACTGCAAACATCAGTGACAAAGATATTCAAAACCATGTGTTATCACAAAACTTCTTTCAAACATAACATTATATGACAAAGAACATACTGTAATTTTGACTAAATAAGCAATTTAATCAGTTACATGGTTACACTCTATCTATATCTATTAGTCACCACAACGACAATAACTATGCAGAAAAAAAATTAAAAAAGAGAAAAAAGTGATTAAAAGTTAAACGTTAAGTTTAAAGTTAAGATTAAAAGCTATTATTAAACATTTTATCATAATTAATTGTTGTGTTTAGAGCTCTGTATTCATGGCTGCTTCTCTGGATGAAATAATTTATTGTCTTTCATCACGTGCCACTGTACATAACTTTTGAAAAATGTGAATTCTTATTCTTCCAGCCAATCGATACTCACTCCTGTGTCATGCCACTGCACTTACATTCCATTGGTTTCTATTAAAAAAAACAAAAAAACCCCAACAACCCTGAAATAAGCTATTACAACTTTGAGGACTCATAAAATATTCTCCCCTGTTACTGAGCATAGTGCCATGATGAACTTTTCCCAGGTGTAATAATCTTTCTTGATTAAAACTGCAGTTCTGCAGTAGGTGGGAGCAGCACCGCGCATTGCTCTCACTTTGACGCGCTGCACCACTTCACTCTGATGAACAAGATGGAGTCTGGAGAAGCAAATTGGTTCCAAAATCGAATTTTTTTTTTTTAAACTGCCAGACTCTCAATATGCCTGACAAATATCACTGAACCAATTAAAGTACACATCTGTTTCATTAGGGGACCTCATATCCATCCATCTTATCTGTCAATCTTATCTCTCCATACCTTCACGCACCTCATCAGATGTCTTCATGCGTGTGTGACCGTAGAGATTAATTGAGCCAATTTTACTTCATTTCGGGGGAAGAGAAAAACTTCACGGTCTAGATTTCTAATTTGATACTCAGTTTTATTACATCTTAAAGTCACATTTGCCGCACAAATTCTTATTCAATTATGAACGGGTGAAATATGAAATCAAATTGGGACAAGGGTAAGTGGGTATACAATGATCTGCATCCATAGGCTTGCAATGAGTCAAAGAATGATTGAATGTTTTATTTCAGTGTCATGCTGCTTAAAAGAAGTCTGAAAAGTAATATTGCTTTACAAATTAAATTTCAGGAGACACATGGTTGTACGACTCAACTACAAAACAGCATGACAGTGCATGCCAATATTAAACAGATGCAGGATGAAAGTGTTATCATAGTTACTAAAAGGACCCCCACACACACACACACACACACACACAGGACTATCAGACACAGAGTCACTATGTGTCATTGAGCTTTTTTATTTTAAATTGGATTTTGTCGGTCCACAAGTTTACACAAATAACAGGTAAAGAAACTATTACCTGGGGATTGTTCCCTTGTCCTTTTTGAGTCATCTTACAACAATGTAAGGAAATTGTCTGGGGTTGACTCTGTCGCCTGTCAGTCTCAGGCTGACATGTTTTTGTGTCCTCGGAGCAGACTGACTGCTGGTGTTTATTCAGTCTTGCTTTATTTAATCGGACTATTAAATCAGCGGTCAACAGATTCCTTCTCTAAGCAGCTGCCTGCAGTATTAATTGCTTGACTCCAAAGGGTAGTGAACAGCTGCACTAAGCCATTTTGTGGTAGTCAGGAAACATTATTCACTTTCCATATACACAGAATTTTGCAGCTGATCAAGGCAATGAGACCAAAGCATTTCCTGTCTAAAGTTTAGTGTCCTGCTACTAGTGCACAGGGAACCTAAGCCTGCTGCAGCTTTGCACTGTAAAATTGCCTCTTTTGCCGAAAACAAAAATGCAGACTAATATTTTGGCTGACATGAGAGAGTACCAGCGTAGTGCATCAAATGGATTTTCAGACGTTTGAAACTAAGGTGACTGTGTAAGAGAGTTTTACACTTTGTTCATATTGTTTAGTGTTGCTTTATCATGGCATCATCCTTCCAAGGAGCTCACTTTGACAAAGGTCACAGATGAAAAGTAAAGATGAGATTTTTTTTTTCCCACTCCAGGCTGCTTTCTTACCTCGCTATCAGAAGTATCCATCATCACCACCAGTGGCAATGATGGAGTGACACGCAATACTCAACAAAAACAAGGGTGGGTTTTGCACCTCTAAAGTACAGGAGTTTACTATGACAATATGATAATAATGACTTTTTCCATCCCACTGAATTCTATTACAAGTGAGTATTTAATTGTGTTCTTAAATCTTGTTTAATGTATTTCTTGCTCTTATATAAAACACTTTAAACTGTTTTTATGTTAAATCGTTTCTTTAAGATAAGGCAATTTTATTTGCATTGCACCTCCCAAAGGGAACTTTCAGATCATGCAGAACACATAACTGCGAGAATTTACAAAACAAAACAAACAAAAAACAAACAAACTGGAATGGGACTCTGCATGTAACACAATCATTACTTGTGAAATCAATTGATATGCAGGATATGTCCACCCGTAATTTGTCCATTCCTGCAGGACAACGTAATGGAAATGTCACATATGACTGCCAGGATAGCCAATAGTTTAACACTGACTCAGACTGTCTTGTGCCATTTTGTTTTCAAGCAGCGTTTGAAACTGTGGACATGTAAAAAGCAGAAAATAGGTGGTGACAAGATGGCACTGAGTGCAGTAAAAATACAGTGGGTGAGTGTATCCAAAGTGCAAAGTGCCCTTCTCTTCTCTTGCATTTTTGCAAGCAGCAGTAAAGTGTTGGCAGATTATAACAACGCGTGTCATCGTTGTGCTTTTGTTTTTTAAATCCTGACATTTCTCAAGCTGCTGTGTATTGAGATTCAAGATTCTCCACAAAATGATTTCAGCTGACTGTCAGCAGAAGTCGACTTTAAAGGGAAGCTATATTGTTCCTGTGTGCTGTTTAACTCCAGTTCAGAGTCAAACTCAAGGAGCCATATAATAATCTTCACCTTCGAAGCATCCTCTGACCTCTGTGGCATGTATCACTTAAAACAAATAACTAAAGAGCCAGCAAAAGAGGAAAAATGACAACACCCCTGGTAGCCAAAGTCCTTTTCTGATGTGTCTGTAGTGTATTGATCAGTGTTAGTGAGGGCGCCCATGCATCCATTAATACAGCCTTGGTGCACTTTAAGTCATCATTCTTGTCATCATTAGAGAAAAAACATTGATTGGGTTAGATGAAAGGAATTAGCACAGAAATAGATAGCCACCATCCTCTGTGAGAATCAAAGGCCAAAGACTCAGGAAGCAGTCTATCCAGACGCTCTGTGTGATGTATTCATTCATCTGCAATGCGTATCATACAGCACCAACACTTGCACTCAATTATCTGAATAACCCTGTATACAGCACGGTACAGCTTTGATGTTAAATGCAAGAATTGAGCACTGCGATGGAGCGTGTTAGCACTGCGTGACCACAGCTGCCAAGTCTGCAGATACAGTATGGCACATTGCATCATCAACTCAGTTACTGCAAGTGATGATGATGAAATCCTCTGCTCTATTTTTCACTCTAAGAGTGAATTGATATTTCTACAAATTAGGAGAAATCTAAGATACCTCTGAACCACCCCTGACACTGCTGATGTGTAAAAATGGAGGGTGATGACTGTTTTCACTGCAGGCTGATCCTGTAAATATCAC